>JAQJVK010000059.1:1370254-2055382 GCA_035578135.1 Flexamia atlantica | reverse complement strand
GACAACGATTTGTCTAAGTTTGACATGAAATATAAAAATAAATACGGAGGTGTGCCAACATGACGTACACATAGGATGATAGAATAGGTCCTGAAATTTAGTATTATACCACCCAAGTTACCTTAAAAACTTAGGTTTTGGAAATATGGGTGATTAAATTAGTCGCTATGCGATGTGCGGACAACGATTTGTCAAAGTTTGACACGAAATATAAAAAAAATACGGAGGTGTGCCAACATGACGTACACATAGGATGATAGAATAGGTCCAGAACTTTAGTACTATACCACCCAAGTTACCGTAAAAACTTAGGTTTTGGAAATATGGGTGATTAAATTAGTCGCTATGCGATGTGCGGACAACGATTTGTCTATGTTTGACATGAAATATAAAAATAAATACGGAGGTGTGCCAACATTACGTACACGTAGGATGAAAGAATAGGACCAGAACTTTAGTACTATACCACCCAAGTTACCTTAAAAACTTAGGTTTTTGGAAATATTGGTGATTAAATTAGTCGCTATGCGATGTGCGACAACGATTTGTCTAAGTATGACATGAAATATAATAATAAATACGTTGGTGTGCCAACATTACGTACACGTAGGGTGATAGAATAGGACCAGAACTTCTGTATTATACCACCCAAGTTACCGTAAAAACTTAGGTTTTGGAAATATGGGTGATTAAATTAGTCGCTATGCGATGTGCGGACAGCGATTTGTCAAAGTATGACATGAAAAAATAAAATAAATACGGAGGTGTGCCAACATGACGTACACATAGGATGATAGAATAGGTCCAGAACTTTTGTACTATACCACCCAAGTTACCGTAAAAACTTAGGTTTTGGAAATATGGCTGATTAAAGTAGTCACATTGAGATGTGCGGACAGCGATTTGTCTAAGTTTGACATGAAATATAAAAATAAATACGGGATTGTGGATACATGACGTACACATAGGGTGATAGAATAGGACCAGAACTTCTGTATTATACCACCCAAGTTACCGTAAAAACTTAGGTTTTGGAAATATGAGTGATTAAATTAGTCGCTATGCGATGTGCGGACAACGATTTGTCTAAGTTTGACATGAAATATAAAAATAAATACGGAATTGTGGATACATGACGTACACATAGGGTGATAGAATAGGACCAGAACTTCTGTATTATACCACCCAAGTTACCGTAAAAACTTAGGTTTTGGAAATATGGGTGATTAAATTAGTCGCTATGCGATGTGCGGACAGCGATATGTCAAAGTATGACATGAAAAATAAAATAAATACGGAAGTGTTCCAACATGACGTACACATAGGATGAAAGAATAGGACCAGAACTTTAGTACTATAACACCAAAGTTACCTTAAAAACTTAGGTTTTGGAAATATGGGTGATTAAATTAGTCGCTATGCGATGTGCGGACAACGATTTGTCTTAGTATGACATGAAATATAATAATAAATACGGAGGTGTGCCAACATTACGTACACGTAGGGTGATAGAATAGGACCAGAACTTCTGTATTATACCACCCAAGTTACCGTAAAAACTTAGGTTTTGGAAATATGGCTGATTAAAGTAGTCGCATTGAGATGTGCGGACAGCGATTTGTCAAAGTATGACATGAAAAATAAAATAAATACGGAAGTGTGCCAACATGACGTACACATAGGATGAAAGAATAGGTCCAGAACTTTAGTACTATACCACCCAAGTTACCGTAAAAACTTAGGTTTTGGAAATATGGGTGATTAAATTACTCGCTATGCGATGTGCGGACAACGATTTGTCTAAGTTTGACATGAAATATAAAAATAAATACGGAGGTGTGCCAACATTACGTACACGTAGGGGTGATAGAATAGGACCAGAACTTCTGTATTATACCACCCAAGTTACCGTAAAAACTTAGGTTTTGGAAATATGGCTGATTAAAGTAGTCGCATTGAGATGTGCGGACAGAGATTTGTCGAAGTTTGACACGAAATATAAAAAAAATACGGAGGTGTGCCAACATTACGTACACGTAGGATGAAAGAATAGGACCAGAACTTTAGTACTATACCACTCAAGTTACCTTAAAAACTTAGGTTTTGGAAATATGGGTGATTAAATTAGTCGCTATGCGATGTGCGGACAACGATTTGTCTAAGTTTGACATGAAATATAAAAATAAATACGGAATTGTGGATACATGACGTACACATAGGGTGATAGAATAGGACCAGAACTTTTGTATTATACCACCCAAGTTACCGTAAAAACTTAGGTTTTGGAAATATGGGTGATTAAATTTGTCGCTATGCGATGTGCGGACAACGATTTGTCGAAGTTTGACACGAAATATAAAAAAAATACGGGAGGTGTGCCAACATTGACGTAAACATAGGATGATAGAATAGGTCCAGAACTTTAGTACTATACCACCCAAGTTACCGTAAAAACCTAGCTTTTGGAAATATGGGTGATTAAATTAGTCGCTATGCGATGTGCGGACAACGATTTGTTTAAGTATGACATGAAATATAATAATAAATACGGAGGTGTGCCAACATTACGTACACGTAGGGTGATAGAATAGTACCAGAACCTCTGTATTATACCACCCAAGTTACCGTAAAAACTTAGGTTTTGGAAATATCGGTGATTAAATTAGTCGCTATGCGATGTGCGGACAACGATTTGTCTAAGTTTGACATGAAATATAAAAATAAATACGGAGGTGTGCCAACATGACGTACACATAGGATGATAGAATAGGTCCTGAAATTTTGTATTATACCACCCAAGTTACCTTAAAAACTTAGGTTTTGGAAATATGGGTGATTAAATTAGTCGCTATGCGATGTGCGGACAACGATTTGTCGAAGTTTGACACGAAATATAAAAAAAATACGGAGGTGTGCCAACATGACGTACACATAGGATGATAGAATAGGTCCAGAACTTTAGTACTATACTACCCAAGTTACCGTAAAAACTTAGGTTTTGGAAATATGGGTGATTAAATTAGTCGCTATGCGATGTGCGGACAACGATTTGTCTAAGTTTGACATGAAATATAAAAATAAATACGGAGGTGTGCCAACATTACGTACACGTAGGATGAAAGAATAGGACCAGAACTTTAGTACTATACCACCCAAGTTACCCTAAAAACTTAGGTTTTGGAAATATGGGTGATTAAATTAGTCGCTATGCGATGTGCGGACAACGATTTTGTCTAAGTATGACATGAAATATAATAATAAATACGTAGGTGTGCCAACATTACGTACACGTAGGGTGATAGAATAGGACCAGAACTTCTGTATTATACCACCCAAGTTACCGTAAAAACTTAGGTTTTGGAAATATGGGTGATTAAATTAGTCGCTATGCGATGTGCGGACAGCGATATGTCAAAGTATGACATGAAAAATAAAATAAATACGGAGGTGTGCCAACATTACGTACACGTAGGATGAAAGAATAGGTCCAGAACTTTAGTACTATACCACCCAAGTTACCGTTAAAAACTTAGGTTTTGGAAATATGGCTGATTAAAGTAGTCACATTGAGATGTGCGGACAGCGATTTGTCTAAGTTTGACATGAAATATAAAAATAAATACGGGATTGTGGATACATGACGTACACATAGGGTGATAGAAAAGGACCAGAACTTCTGTATTATACCACCCAAGTTACCGTAAAAAACTTAGGTTTTGGAAATATGGCTGATTAAAGTAGTCGCATTGAGATGTGCGGACAGAGATTTGTCGAAGTTTGACACGAAATATAAAAAAAATACGGAGGTGTGCCAACATTACGTACACGTAGGATGAAAGAATAGGACCAGAACTTTAGTACTATACCACTCAAGTTACCTTAAAAACTTAGGTTTTGGAAATATGGGTGATTAAATTAGTCGCTATGCGATGTGCGGACAACGATTTGTCTAAGTTTGACATGAAATATAAAAATAAATACGGAATTGTGGATACATGACGTACACATAGGGTGATAGAATAGGACCAGAACTTTTGTATTATACCACCCAAGTTACCGTAAAAACTTAGGTTTTGGAAATATGGGTGATTAAATTTGTCGCTATGCGATGTGCGGACAACGATTTGTCGAAGTTTGACACGAAATATAAAAAAAATACGGAGGTGTGCCAACATGACGTAGACATAGGATGATAGAATAGGTCCAGAACTTTAGTACTATACCATCCAAGTTACCGTAAAAACTTAGGTTTTGGAAATATGGGTGATTAAATTAGTCGCTATGCGATGTGCGGACAACGATTTGTTTAAGTATGACATGAAATATAATAATAAATACGGAGGTGTGCCAACATTACGTACACGTAGGGTGATAGAATAGTACCAGAACTTCTGTATTATACCACCCAAGTTACCTTAAAAACTTAGGTTTTGGAAATATCGGTGATTAAATTAGTCGCTATGCGATGTGCGGACAACGATTTGTCTAAGTTTGACATGAAATATAAAAATAAATACGGAGGTGTGCCAACATGACGTACACATAGGATGATAGAATAGGTCCTGAAATTTTGTATTATACCACCCAAGTTACCTTAAAAACTTAGGTTTTGGAAATATGGGTGATTAAATTAGTCGCTATGCGATGTGCGGACAACGATTTGTCGAAGTTTGACACGAAATATAAAAAAAATACGGAGGTGTGCCAACATGACGTACACATAGGATGATAGAATAGGTCCAGAACTTTAGTACTATACTACCCAAGTTACCGTAAAAACTTAGGTTTTGGAAATATGGGTGATTAAATTAGTCGCTATGCGATGTGCGGACAACGATTTGTCTAAGTTTGACATGAAATATAAAAATAAATACGGAGGTGTGCCAACATTACGTACACGTAGGATGAAAGAATAGGACCAGAACTTTAGTACTATACCACCCAAGTTACCCTAAAAACTTAGGTTTTGGAAATATGGGTGATTAAATTAGTCGCTATGCGATGTGCGGACAACGATTTGTCTAAGTATGACATGAAATATAATAATAAATACGTAGGTGTGCCAACATTACGTACACGTAGGGTGATAGAATAGGACCAGAACTTCTGTATTATACCACCCAAGTTACCATAAAAACTTAGGTTTTGGAAATATGGGTGATTAAATTAGTCGCTATGCGATGTGCGGACAGCGATATGTCAAAGTATGACATGAAAAAATAAAATAAATACGGAGGTGTGCCAACATTACGTACACGTAGGATGAAAGAATAGGTCCAGAACTTTAGTACTATACCACCCAAGTTACCGTAAAAACTTAGGTTTTGGAAATATGGCTGATTAAAGTAGTCACATTGAGATGTGCGGACAGCGATTTGTCTAAGTTTGACATGAAATATAAAAATAAATACGGGATTGTGGATACATGACGTACACATAGGGTGATAGAATAGGACCAGAACTTCTGTATTATACCACCCAAGTTACCGTAAAAACTTAGGTTTTGGAAATATGAGTGATTAAATTATTAGCTATGCGATGTGCGGACAACGATTTGTCTAAGTTTGACATGAAATATAAAAATAAATACGGAATTGTGGATACATGACGTACACATAGGGTGATAGAATAGGACCAGAACTTCTGTATTATACCACCCAAGTTACCGTAAAAACTTAGGTTTTGGAAATATGGCTGATTAAAGTAGTCGCATTGAGATGTGCGGACAGCGATTTGTCAAAGTATGACATGAAAAATAAAATAAATACGGAAGTGTGCCAACATGACGTACACATAGGATGATAGAATAGGTCCTGAAATTTAGTATTATACCACCCAAGTTACCTTAAAAACTTAGGTTTTGGAAATATGGGTGATTAAATTAGTCGCTATGCGATGTGCGGACAACGATTTGTCTAAGTTTGACATGAAATAGAAAAATAAATACGGAATTGTGGATACATGACGTACACATAGGGTGATAGAATAGGACAAGAACTTCTGTATTATACCACCCAAGTTACCGTAAAAACTTAGGTTTTGGAAATATGGGTGATTAAATTAGTCGCTATGCGATGTGCGAACAATTTGTCTAAGTTTGACATGAAATATAAAAATAAATACGGAATTGTGGATACATGACGTACACATAGGGTGATAGAATAGGACCAGAACTTCTGTATTATACCACCCAAGTTACCGTAAAAACTCAGGTTTTGGAAATATGGGTGATTAAATTAGTCGCTATGCGATGTGCGAACAATTTGTCTAAGTTTGACATGAATATAAAAATAAATACGGAATTGTGGATACATGACGTACACATAGGGTGATAGAATAGGACCAGAACTTCTGTATTATACCACCCAAGTTACCGTAAAAACTTAGGTTTTGGAAATATGGGTGATTAAATTAGTCGCTATGCGATGTGCGGACAACGATTTGTCTAAGTTTGACATGAAATATAAAAATAAATACGGAGGTGTTCCAACATGACGTACACATAGGATGATAGAATAGGTCCTGAAATTTAGTATTATACCACCCAAGTTACCTTAAAAACTTAGGTTTTGGAAATATGGGTGATTAAATTAGTCGCTATGCGATGTGCGGACAACGATTTGTCGAAGTTTTGACACGAAATATAAAAAAAATACGGAGGTGTGCCAACATGACGTACACATAGGATGATAGAATAGGTCCAGAACTTTAGTACTATACCACCCAAGTTACCGTAAAAACTTAGGTTTTGGAAATATGGGTGATTAAATTAGTCGCTATGCGATGTGCGGACAACGATTTGTCTAAGTATGACATGAAATATAATAATAAATACGTAGGTGTGCCAACATTACGTACACGTAGGGTGATAGAATAGGACCAGAACTTCTGTATTATACCACCCAAGTTACCGTAAAAACTTAGGTTTTGGAAATATGGGTGATTAAATTAGTCGCTATGCGATGTGCGGACAGCGATATGTCAAAGTATGACATGAAAAATAAAATAAATACGGAGGTGTGCCAACATGACGTACACATAGTATGATAGAATAGGTCCAGAACTTTTGTACTATACCACCCAAGTTACCGTAAAAACTTAGGTTTTGGAAATATGGCTGATTAAGTAGTCACATTGAGATGTGCGGACAGCGATTTGTCTAAGTTTGACATGAAATATAAAAATAAATACGGGATTGTGGATACATGACGTACACATAGGGTGATAGAATAGGACCAGAACTTCTGTATTATACCACCCAAGTTACCGTAAAAACTTAGGTTTTGGAAATATGAGTGATTAAATTAGTCGCTATGCGATGTGCGGACAACGATTTGTCTAAGTTTGACATGAAATATAAAAATAAATACGGAATTGTGGATACATGACGTACACATAGGATGATAGAATAGGACCAGAACTTTTGTATTATACCACCCAAGTTACCGTAAAAACTTAGGTTTTGGAAATATGGGTGATTAAATTTGTTCGGCTATGCGATGTGCGGACAACGATTTGTCGAAGTTTGACACGAAATATAAAAAAAATACGGAGGTGTGCCAACATGACGTAAACATAGGATGATAGAATAGGTCCAGAACTTTAGTACTATACCACCCAAGTTACCGTAAAAACTTAGGTTTTGGAAATATGGGTGATTAAATTAGTCCTATGCGATGTGCGGACAACGATTTGTCTAAGTTTGACATGAAATATAAAAATAAATACGGAGGGTGTGCCAACATGACGTACACATAGGATGATAGAATAGGTCCTGAATTTAGTATTATACCACCCAAGTTACCTTAAAAACTTAGGTTTTGGAAATATGGGTGATTAAATTAGTCGCTATGCGATGTGCGGACAACGATTTGTCGAAGTTTGACACGAAATATAAAAAAAATACGGAGGTGTGCCAACATGACGTACACATAGGATGATAGAATAGGTCCAGAACTTTAGTACTATACCACCCAAGTTACGGTAAAAACTTAGATTTTGGAAATATGGGTGATTAAATTAGTCGCTATGCGATGTGCGGACAACGATTTGTCTAAGTTTGACATGAAATATAAAAATAAATACGGAGGTGTGCCAACATTACGTACACGTAGGATGAAAGAATAGGACCAGAACTTTAGTACTATACCACCCAAGTTACCTTAAAAACTTAGGTTTTGGAAATATGGGTGATTAAATTAGTCGCTATGCGATGTGCGGACAACGATTTGTCTAAGTATGACATGAAATATAATAATAAATACGTAGGTGTGCCAACATTACGTACACGTATGGTGATAGAATAGGACCCGAACTTCTGTATTATACCACCCAAGTTACCGTAAAAAACTTAGGTTTTGGAAATATGGGTGATTAAATTAGTCGCTATGCGATGTGCGGACAGCGATATGTCAAAGTATGACATGAAAAATAAAATAAATACGGAGGTGTGCCAACATGACGTACACATAGGATGATAGAACAGGTCCAGAACTTTTGTACTATACCACCCAAGTTACCGTAACAAACTTAGGTTTTGGGAATATGGCTGATTAAAGTAGTCACATTGAGATGTGCGGACAGCGATTTGTCTAAGTTTGACATGAAATATAAAAATAAATACGGGATTGTGGATACATGACGTACACATAGGGTGATAGAATAGGACCAGAACTTCTGTATTATACCACCCAAGTTACCGTAAAAACTTAGGTTTTGGAAATATGAGTGATTAAATTAGTCGCTATGCGATGTGCGGACAACGATTTGTCTAAGTTTGACATGAAATATAAAAATAAATACGGGATTGTGGATACATGACGTACACATAGGGTGATAGAATAGGACCAGAACTTTTGTATTATACCACCCAAGTTACCGTAAAAACTTAGGTTTTGGAAATATGGGTGATTAAATTTGTCGCTATGCGATGTGCGGACAACGATTTGTCGAAGTTTGACACGAAATATAAAAAAATACGGAGGTGTGCCAACATGACGTAAACATAGGATGATAGAATAGGTCCAGAACTTTAGTAATACCACCCAAGTTACCGTAAAAACTTAGGTTTTGGAAATATGGGTGATTAAATTAGTCGCTATGCGATGTGCGGACAACGATTTGTCTAAGTTTGATATGAAATATAAAAATAAATACGGAGGTGTGCCAACATTACGTACACGTAGGGTGATAGAATAGGACCAGAACTTCTGTATTATACCACCCAAGTTACCGTAAAAACCTAGGTTTTTAAAAATATGGCTGATTAAAGTAGTCGCATTGAGATGTGCGGACAGAGATTTGTCGAAGTTTGACACGAAATATAAAAAAATACAAAGGTGTGCCAACATGACGTACACATAGGATGATAGATTAGGTCCAGAACTTTAGTACTATACCACCCAAGTTACCTCAAAAACTTAGGTTTTGGAAATACGGGTGATTAAAATAGTCGCTTTGGATGTGTGGACAGCGATCCGCCTAAGTTTGACATGAAATATAAAATAAATTCGCGAGTGTGCCAACAAGACGTACACATAGGGTGATAGAATAGGACCAGAACTTCTGTATTATACCACCCAAGTTACCGTAAAAACATGGGTTTTGGTAACATGGCTGATTAAAGTAGTCGCTTTGCGATGGGCGGACAGCGATTTGTCTAAGTTTGACATGAAATATAAAATAAATACGGAAGTGTTCCAACATGACGTACATATAGTATGATAGAATAGGTCCAGAACTTTAGTACTATACTACCCAAGTTACCTTATAAACTTAGGTTTTGGAAATATGGGTGATTAAATTAGTCGCTATGCGATGTGCGGACAACGATTTGTCAAAGTATGACATAAAATATAAAATAAATACGGAAGTGTGCCAACATGACGTACACATAGGATGATAGAATAGGTCCTGAAATTTAGTATTATACCACCCAAGTTACCTTAAAAACTTAGGTTTTGGAAATATGGGTGATTAAATTAGTCGCTATGCGATGTGCGGACAACGATTTGTCTAAGTTTGACATGAAATATAAAAATAAAAACGGAATTGTGGATACATGACGTACACATAGGGTGATAGAATAGGACCAGAACTTCTGTATTATACCACCCAAGTTACCGTAAAAACTTAGGTTTTGGAAATATGGCTGATTAAAGTAGTCGCATTGAGATGTGCGGACAGCGATTTGTCAAAGTATGACATGAAAAATAAAATAAATACGGAAGTGTGCCAACATGACGTACACATAGGATGATAGAATAGGTCCTGAAATTTAGTATTATACCACCCAAGTTACCTTAAAAACTTAGGTTTTGGAAATATGGGTGATTAAATTAGTCGCTATGCGATGTGCGGACAACGATTTGTCTAAGTTTGACATGATATATAAAAATAAATACGGAATTGTGGATACATGACGTAAACATAGGGTGATAGAATAGGACCAGAACTTCTGTATTATACCACCCAAGTTAACGTAAAAACTTAGGTTTTGGAAATATGGCTGATTAAAGTAGTCGCATTGAGATGTGCGGACAGCGATTTGTCAAAGTATGACATGAAAAATAAAATAAATACGGAAGTGTGCCAACATGACGTACACATAGGACGATAGAATAGGTCCTGAAATTTAGTATTATACCACCCAAGTTACCTTAAAAACTTAGGTTTTGGAAATATGGGTGATTAAATTAGTCGCTATGCGATGTGCGGACAACGATTTGTCTAAGTTTGACAAGAAATAAAAAAATAAATACGGAATCGTGGATACATGACGTACACATAGGGTGATAGAATAGGACCAGAACTTCTGTATTATACCACCCAAGTTACCGTAAAAACTTAGGTTTTGGAAATATGGCTGATTAAAGTAGTCGCATTGAGATGTGCGGACAGCGATTTGTCAAGGTATGACATGAAAAATAAAATAAATACGGAAGTGTGCCAACATGACGTACACATAGGATGATAGAATAGGTCCTGAAATTTAGTATTACACCACCCAAGTTACCTTAAAAACTTAGGTTTAGGAAATATGGGTGATTAAATTAGTCGCTATGCGATGTGCGGACAACGATTTGTCTAAGTTTGACATGAAATATAAAAATAAATACGGAATTGTGGATACATGACGTACACATAGGGTGATAGAATAGGACCAGAACTTCTGTATTATACCACCCAAGTTACCGTAAAAACTTAGGTTTTGGAAATATGGGTGATTAAATTAGTCGCTATGCGATGTGCGGACAACGGTTTGTCTAAGTTTGACATGAAATATAAAAATAAATACGGAATTGTGGATACATGACGTACACATAGGGGGATAGAATAGGACCAGAACTTCTGTATTATACCACCCAAGTTACCGTAAAAACTTAGGTTTTGGAAATATCGGTGATTAAATTTGTCGCTATGCGATGTGCGGACAACGATTTGTCTAAGTTTGACATGAAATATAAAAAAAAATACGGAGGTGTGCCAACATGACGTACACATAGGATGATAGAATAGGTCCTGAAATTTTGTATTATACAACCCAAGTTACCTTAAAAACTTAGGTTTTGGAAATATGGGTGATTAAATTAGTCGCTATGCGATGTGCGGACAACGATTTGTCGAAGTTTGACACGAAATATAAAAAAAATACGGAGGTGTGCCAACATGACGTACACATAGGATGATAGAATAGGTCCAGAACTTTAGTACTATACCACCCAAGTTACCGTAAAAACTTAGGTTTTGGAAATATGGGTGATTAAATTAGTCGCTATGCGATGTGCGGACAACGATTTGTCTAAGTTTGACATGAAATATAAAAATGAATACGGAGGTGTGCCAACATTACGTACACGTAGGATGAAAGAATAGGACCAGAACTTTAGTACTATACCACCCAAGTTACCTTAAAAACTTAGGTTTGGGAAATATGGGTGATTAAATTAGTCGCCATGCGATGTGCGGACAACGATTTGTCTAAGTATGACATGAAATATAATAATAAAAACGTAGGTGTGCCAACATTACGTACAAGTAGGGTGATAGAATAGGACCAGAACTTCTGTATTATACCACCCAAGTTACCGTAAAAACTTAGGTTTTGGAAATATGGGTGATTAAATTAGTCGCTATGCGATGTGCAGACAGCGATATGTCAAAGTATGACATGAAAAATAAAATAAATACGGAGGTGTGCCAACATTACGTACACGTAGGATGAAAGAATAGGTCCAGAACTTTAGTACTATACCACCCAAGTTACCGTAAAAACTTAGGTTTTGGAAATATGGCTGATTAAAGTAGTCACATTGAGATGTGCGGACAGCGATTTGTCTAAGTTTGACATGAAATATAAAAATAAATACGGGATTGTGGATACATGACGTACACATAGGGTGATAGAATAGGACCAGAACTTCTGTATTATACCACCCAAGTTACCGTAAAAACTTAGGTTTTGGAAATATGAGTGATTAAATTAGTCGCTATGCGATGTGCGGACAACGATTTGTCTAAGTTTGACATGAAATATAAAAATAAATACGGAATTGTGGATACATAACGTACACATAGGGTGATAGAATAGGACCAGAACTTCTGTATTATACCACCCAAGTTACCGTAAAAACTTAGGTTTTGGAAATATGGGTGATTAAATTAGTCGCTATGCGATGTGCGAACAATTTGTCTAAGTTTGACATGAAATATAAAAATAAATACGGAATTGTGGATACATGACGTACACATAGGGTGATAGAATAGGACCAGAACTTCTGTATTATACCACCCAAGTTACCGTAAAAACTTAGGTTTTGGAAATATGGGTGATTAAATTAGTCGCTATGCGATGTGCGGACAACGATTTGTCTAAGTTTGACATGAAATATAAAAATAAATACGGAATTGTGGATACATGACGTACACATAGGGTGATAGAATAGGACCAGAACTTCTGTATTATACCACCCAAGTTACCGGAAAAACTTAGGTTTTGGAAATATGGGTGATTAAATTAGTCGCTATGCGATGTGCGAACAATTTGTCTAAGTTTGACATGAAATATAAAAATAAATACGGAATTGTGGATACATGACGTACACATAGGGTGATAGAATAGGACCAGAACTTCTGTATTATACCACCCAAGTTACCGTAAAAACTTAGGTTTTGGAAATATGGGTGATTAAATTAGTCGCTATGCGATGTGCGGACAACGATTTGTTTAAGTATGACATGAAATATAATAATAAATACGGAGGTGTGCCAACATTACGTACACGTAGGGTGATAGAATAGGACCAGAACTTCTGTATTATACCACCCAAGTTACCGTAAAAACTTAGGTTTTGGAAATATGGGTGATTAAATTAGTCGCTATGCGATGTGCGGACAACGATTTGTCTAAGTTTGACATGAAATATAAAAATAAATACGGAGGTGTGCCAACATGACGTACACATAGGATGATAGAATAGGTCCTGAAATTTAGTATTATACCACCCAAGTTACCTTAAAAACTTAGGTTTTGGAAATATGGGTGATTAAATTAGTCGCTATGCGATGTGCGGACAACGATTTGTCGAAGTTTGACACGAAATATAAAAAAAATACGGAGGTGTGCCAACATGACGTACACATAGGATGATAGAATAGGTCCAGAACTTTAGTACTATACCACCCAAGTTACCGTAAAAACTTAGGTTTTGGAAATATGGGTGATTAAATTAGTCGCTATGCGATGTGCGGACAACGATTTGTCTAAGTTTGACATGAAATATAAAAATAAATACGGAGGTGTGCCAACATTACGTACACGTAGGATGAAAGAATAGGACCAGAACTTTAGTACTATACCACCCAAGTTACCTTAAAAACTTAGGTTTTGGAAATATGGGTGATTAAATTAGTCGCTATGCGATGTGCGGACAACGATTTGTCTAAGTATGACATGAAATATAATAATAAATACGTAGGTGTGCCAACATTACGTACACGTAGGGTGATAGAATAGGACCAGAACTTCTGTATTATACCACCCAAGTTACCGTAAAAACTTATTTTTTGGAAATATGGGTGATTAAATTAGTCGCTATGCGATGTGCGGACAGCGATATGTTAAAGTATGACATGAAAAATAAAGTAAATACGGAGGTGTGCCAACATGACGTACACATAGGATGATAGAATAGGTCCAGAACTTTTGTACTATACCACCCAAGTTACCGTAAAAACTTAGGTTTTGGAAATATGGCTGATTAAAGTAGTCACATTGAGATGTGCGGACAGCGATTCGTCTAAGTTTGACATGAAATATAAAAATAAATACGGGATTGTGGATACATGACGTACACATAGGGTGATAGAATAGGACCAGAACTTCTGTATTATACCACCCAAGTTACCGTAAAAACTTAGGTTTTGGAAATATGAGTGATTAAATTAGTCGCTATGCGATCTGCGGACAACGATTTGTCTAAGTTTGACATGAAATATAAAAATAAATACGGAATTGTGGATACATGACGTACACATAGGGTGATAGAATAGGACCAGAACTTCTGTATTATACCACCCAAGTTACCGTAAAAACTTAGGTTTTGGAAATATGGCTGATTAAAGTAGTCGCATTGAGATGTGCGGACAGCGATTTGTCAAAGTATGACATGAAAAATAAAATAAATACGGAAGTGTGCCAACATGACGTACACATAGGATGAAAGAATAGGACCAGAACTTTAGTACTATAACACCAAAGTTACCTTAAAAACTTAGGTTTTGGAAATATGGGTGATTAAATTAGTCGCTATGCGATGTGCGGACAACGATTTGTCTAAGTATGACATGAAATATAATAATAAATACGGAGGTGTGCCAACATTACGTACACGTAGGGTGATAGAAAAGGACCAGAACTTCTGTATTATACCACCCAAGTTACCGTAAAAACTTAGGTTTTGGAAATATGGGTGATTAAATTAGTCGCTATGCGATGTGCGGACAGCGATATGTCAAAGTATGACATGAAAAATAAAATAAATACGGAGGTGTGCCAAGATGACGTACACATAGGATGATAGAATAGGTCCAGAACTTTTGTACTATACCACCCAAGTTACCGTAAAAAGTTAGGTTTTGGAAATATAGCTGATTAAAGTAGTCGCATTAAAATGTGCGGACAGCGATTTGTCAAAGTATGACATGAAAAATAAAATAAATACGGAAGTGTGCCAACATGACGTACACATAGGATGATAGAATAGGTCCTGAAATTTAGTATTATACCACCCAAGTTACCGTAAAAACTTAGGTTTTGGAAATATGGCTGATTAAAGTAGTCGCATTGAGATGTGCGGACAGCGATTTGTCAAAGTATGACATGAAAAATAAAATAAATACGGAAGTGTTCCAACATGACGTACACATAGGATGATAGAATAGGTCCTGAAATTTAGTATTATACCACCCAAGTTACCGTAAAAACTTAGGTTTTGGAAATATGGCTGATTAAAGTAGTCGCATTGAGATGTGCGGACAGCGATTTGTCAAAGTATGACATGAAATATAATAATGAATACGGAAGTGTGCCAACATGACGTACACATAGGGTGATAGAATAGGTCCTGAAATTTAGTATTATACCACCCAAGTTACCTTAAAAACTTAGGTTTTGGAAATATGGGTGATTAAATTAGTCGCTATGCGATGTGCGGACAACGATTTGTCTAAGTTTGACATGAAATATAAAAATAAATACGGCAGTGTGTCAGCATGACGTACACGTAGGATGAAAGAATAGGACCAGAACTTTAGTACTATACCACCCAAGTTACCTTAAAAACTTAGGTTTTGGAAATATGGGTGATTAAATTAGTCGCTATGCGATGTGCGGACAACGATTTGTCTAAGTATGACATGAAATATAATAATAAATACGGAGGTGTGCCAACATTACGTACACGTAGGGTGATAGAATAGGACCAGAACTTCTGTATTATACCACCCAAGTTACCGTAAAAACTTAGGTTTTGGAAATATGGCTGATTAAAGTAGTCGCATTGAGATGTGCGGACAGCGATTTGTCAAAGTATGACATGAAAAATAAAATAAATACGGAAGTGTGCCAACATGACGTACACATAGGATGAAAGAATAGGTCCAGAACTTTAGTACTATACCACCCAAGTTACCGTAAAAACTTAGGTTTTGGAAATATGGGTGATTAAATTACTCGCTATGCGATGTGCGGACAACGATTTGTCTAAGTTTGACATGAAATATAAAAATAAATACGGAGGTGTGCCAACATTACGTACACGTAGGGTGATAGAATAGGACCAGAACTTCTGTATTATACCACCCAAGTTACCGTAAAAACTTAGGTTTTGGAAATATGGCTGATTAAATTTGTCGCTATGCGATGTGCGGACAACGATTTGTCGAAGTTTGACACGAAATATAAAAAAAATACGGAGGTGTGCCAACATGACGTACACATAGGATGATAGAATAGGTCCAGAACTTTAGTACTATACCACCCAAGTTACCGTAAAAACTTAGGTTTTGGAAATATGGCTGATTAAAGTAGTCGCATTGAGATGTGCGGACAGAGATTTGTCGAAGTTTGACACGAAATATAAAAAAAATACGGAGGTGTGCCAACATTACGTACACGTAAGATGAAAGAATAGGACCAGAACTTTAGTACTATACCACTCAAGTTACCTTAAAAACTTAGGTTTTGGAAATATGGGTGATTAAATTAGTCGCTATGCGATGTGCGGACAACGATTTGTCTAAGTTTGACATGAAATATAAAAATAAATACGGAATTGTGGATACATGACGTACACATAGGGTGATAGAATAGGACCAGAACTTTTGTATTATACCACCCAAGTTACCGTAAAAACTTAGGTTTTGGAAATATGGGTGATTACATTTGTCGCTATGCGATGTGCGGACAACGATTTGTCGAAGTTTGACACGAAATATAAAAAAAATACGGAGGTGTGCCAACATGACGTACACATAGGATGATAGAATAGGTCCAGAACTTTAGTACTATACCACCCAAGTTACCGTAAAAACTTAGGTTTTGGAAATATGGGTGATTAAATTAGTCGCTATGCGATGTGCGGACAACGATTTGTCTAAGTTTGATATGAAATATAAAAATATTTACGGAGGTGTGCCAACATTACGTACACGTAGGGTGATAGAATAGGACCAGAACTTCTGTATTATACCACCCAAGTTACCGTAAAAACTTAGGTTTTGGAAATATGGGTGATTAAATTAGTCGCTATGCGATGTGCGGACAGCGATATGTCAAAGTATGACATGAAAAATAAAATAAATACGGAGGTGTGCCAAGATGACGTACACATAGGATGATAGAATAGGTCCAGAACTTTTGTACTATACCACCCAAGTTACCTTAAAAACTTAGGTTTTGGAAATATGGGTGATTAAATTAGTCGCTATGCAATGTGCGGACAACGATTTGTCTAAGTATGACATGAAATATAATATTAAATACGGAGGTGTGCCAACATTACGTATACGTAGGGTGATAGAATAGGACCAGAACGTCTGTATTATACCACCCAAGTTACCGTAAAAAGTTAGGTTTTGGAAATATAGCTGATTAAAGTAGTCGCATTAAAATGTGCGGACAGCGATTTGTCAAAGTATGACATGAAAAATAAAATAAATACGGAAGTGTGCCAACATGACGTACACATAGGATGATAGAATAGGTCCTGAAATTTAGTATTATACCACCCAAGTTACCGTAAAAACTTAGGTTTTGGAAATATGGCTGATTAAAGTAGTCGCATTGAGATGTGCGGACAGCGATTTGTCAAAGTATGACATGAAAAATAAAATAAATACGGAAGTGTTCCAACATGACGTACACATAGGATGATAGAATAGGTCCTGAAATTTAGTATTATACCACCCAAGTTACCGTAAAAACTTAGGTTTTGGAAATATGGCTGATTAAAGTAGTCGCATTGAGATGTGCGGACAGCGATTTGTCAAAGTATGACATGAAATATAATAATGAATACGGAAGTGTGCCAACATGACGTACACATAGGATGATAGAATAGGTCCTGAAATTTAGTATTATACCACCCAAGTTACCTTAAAAACTTAGGTTTTGGAAATATGGGTGATTAAATTAGTCGCTATGCGATGTGCGGACAACGATTTGTCTAAGTTTGACATGAAATATAAAAATAAATACGGCAGTGTGTCAGCATGACGTACACGTAGGATGAAAGAATAGGACCAGAACTTTAGTACTATACCACCCAAGTTACCTTAAAAACTTAGGTTTTGGAAATATGGGTGATTAAATTAGTCGCTATGCGATGTGCGGACAACGATTTGTCTAAGTATGACATGAAATATAATAATAAATACGGAGGTGTGCCAACATTACGTACACGTAGGGTGATAGAATAGGACCAGAACTTCTGTATTATACCACCCAAGTTACCGTAAAAACTTAGGTTTTGGAAATATGGCTGATTAAAGTAGTCGCATTGAGATGTGCGGACAGCGATTTGTCAAAGTATGACATGAAAAATAAAATAAATACGGAAGTGTGCCAACATGACGTACACATAGGATGAAAGAATAGGTCCAGAACTTTAGTACTATACCACCCAAGTTACCGTAAAAACTTAGGTTTTGGAAATATGGGTGATTAAATTACTCGCTATGCGATGTGCGGACAACGATTTGTCTAAGTTTGACATGAAATATAAAAATAAATACGGAGGTGTGCCAACATTACGTACACGTAGGGTGATAGAATAGGACCAGAACTTCTGTATTATACCACCCAAGTTACCGTAAAAACTTAGGTTTTGGAAATATGGCTGATTAAATTTGTCGCTATGCGATGTGCGGACAACGATTTGTCGAAGTTTGACACGAAATATAAAAAAAATACGGAGGTGTGCCAACATGACGTACACATAGGATGATAGAATAGGTCCAGAACTTTAGTACTATACCACCCAAGTTACCGTAAAAACTTAGGTTTTGGAAATATGGCTGATTAAAGTAGTCGCATTGAGATGTGCGGACAGAGATTTGTCGAAGTTTGACACGAAATATAAAAAAAATACGGAGGTGTGCCAACATTACGTACACGTAAGATGAAAGAATAGGACCAGAACTTTAGTACTATACCACTCAAGTTACCTTAAAAACTTAGGTTTTGGAAATATGGGTGATTAAATTAGTCGCTATGCGATGTGCGGACAACGATTTGTCTAAGTTTGACATGAAATATAAAAATAAATACGGAATTGTGGATACATGACGTACACATAGGGTGATAGAATAGGACCAGAACTTTTGTATTATACCACCCAAGTTACCGTAAAAACTTAGGTTTTGGAAATATGGGTGATTACATTTGTCGCTATGCGATGTGCGGACAACGATTTGTCGAAGTTTGACACGAAATATAAAAAAAATACGGAGGTGTGCCAACATGACGTACACATAGGATGATAGAATAGGTCCAGAACTTTAGTACTATACCACCCAAGTTACCGTAAAAACTTAGGTTTTGGAAATATGGGTGATTAAATTAGTCGCTATGCGATGTGCGGACAACGATTTGTCTAAGTTTGATATGAAATATAAAAATATTTACGGAGGTGTGCCAACATTACGTACACGTAGGGTGATAGAATAGGACCAGAACTTCTGTATTATACCACCCAAGTTACCGTAAAAACTTAGGTTTTTAAAAATATGACTGATTAAAGTAGTCGCATTGAGATGTGCGGACAGAGATTTGTCGAAGTTTGACACGAAATATAAAAAAATACGGAGGTGTGCCAACATGACGTACACATAGGATGATAGATTAGGTCCAGAACTTTAGTACTATACCACCCAAGTTACCTCAAAAACTTAGGTTTTGGAAATACGGGTGATGAAAATAGTCGCTTTGGATGTGTGGACAGCGATCCACCTAAGTTTAACATAAAATATAAAATAAATACGGCAGTGTGTCAGCATGACGTACACGTAGGATGAAAGAATAGGACCAGAACTTTAGTACTATACCACCCAAGTTACCTTAAAAACTTAGGTTTTGGAAATATGGGTGATTAAATTAGTCGCTATGCAATGTGCGGACAACGATTTGTCTAAGTATGACATGAAATATAATATTAAATACGGAGGTGTGCCAACATTACGTATATGTAGGGTGATAGAATAGGACCAGAACGTCTGTATTATACCACCCAAGTTACCGTAAAAAGTTAGGTTTTGGAAATATAGCTGATTAAAGTAGTCGCATTAAGATGTGCGGACAGCGATTTGTCAAAGTATGACATGAAAAATAAAATAAATACGGAAGTGTGCCAACATGACGTACACATAGGATGATAGAATAGGTCCTGAAATTTAGTATTATACCACCCAAGTTACCGTAAAAACTTAGGTTTTGGAAATATGGCTGATTAAATTTGTCGCTATGCGATGTGCGGACAACGATTTGTCGAAGTTTGACACGAAATATAAAAAAAATACGGAGGTGTGCCAACATGACGTACACATAGGATGATAGAATAGGTCCAGAACTTTAGTACTATACCACCCAAGTTACCGTAAAAACTTAGGTTTTGGAAATATGGCTGATTAAAGTAGTCGCATTGAGATGTGCGGACAGAGATTTGTCGAAGTTTGACACGAAATATAAAAAAAATACGGAGGTGTGCCAACATTACGTACACGTAAGATGAAAGAATAGGACCAGAACTTTAGTACTATACCACTCAAGTTACCTTAAAAACTTAGGTTTTGGAAATATGGGTGATTAAATTAGTCGCTATGCGATGTGCGGACAACGATT
Source organism: Flexamia atlantica (assembly GCA_035578135.1). Lineage (NCBI taxonomy): Eukaryota > Metazoa > Arthropoda > Insecta > Hemiptera > Cicadellidae > Flexamia > Flexamia atlantica. Next base: position 2,034,486 of record JAQJVK010000059.1, on the reverse strand, counting down.
TGTCTAAGTTTGACATGAAATATAAAAATAAATACGGAATTGTGGATACATGACGTACACATAGGGTGATAGAATAGGACCAGAACTTTTGTATTATACCACCCAAGTTACCGTAAAAACTTAGGTTTTGGAAATATGGGTGATTACATTTGTCGCTATGCGATGTGCGGACAACGATTTGTCGAAGTTTGACACGAAATATAAAAAAATACGGAGGTGTGCCAACATGACGTACACATAGGATGATAGAATAGGTCCAGAACTTTAGTACTATACCACCCAAGTTACCGTAAAAACTTAGGTTTTGGAAATATGGGTGATTAAATTAGTCGCTATGCGATGTGCGGACAACGATTTGTCTAAGTTTGATATGAAATATAAAAATATTTACGGAGGTGTGCCAACATTACGTACACGTAGGGTGATAGAATAGGACCAGAACTTCTGTATTATACCACCCAAGTTACCGTAAAAACTTAGGTTTTTAAAAATATGACTGATTAAAGTAGTCGCATTGAGATGTGCGGACAGAGATTTGTCGAAGTTTGACACGAAATATAAAAAAATACGGAGGTGTGCCAACATGACGTACACATAGGATGATAGATTAGGTCCAGAACTTTAGTACTATACCACCCAAGTTACCTCAAAAACTTAGGTTTTGGAAATACGGGTGATGAAAATAGTCGCTTTGGATGTGTGGACAGCGATCCACCTAAGTTTGACATAAAATATAAAATAAATACGGCAGTGTGTCAGCATGACGTACACGTAGGATGAAAGAATAGGACCAGAACTTTAGTACTATACCACCCAAGTTACCTTAAAAACTTAGGTTTTGGAAATATGGGTGATTAAATTAGTCGCTATGCAATGTGCGGACAACGATTTGTCTAAGTATGACATGAAATATAATATTAAATACGGAGGTGTGCCAACATTACGTATACGTAGGGTGATAGAATAGGACCAGAACGTCTGTATTATACCACCCAAGTTACCGTAAAAAGTTAGGTTTTGGAAATATAGCTGATTAAAGTAGTCGCATTAAGATGTGCGGACAGCGATTTGTCAAAGTATGACATGAAAAATAAAATAAATACGGAAGTGTGCCAACATGACGTACACATAGGATGATAGAATAGGTCCTGAAATTTAGTATTATACCACCCAAGTTACCGTAAAAACTTAGGTTTTGGAAATATGGCTGATTAAAGTAGTCGCATTGAGATGTGCGGACAGCGATTTGTCAAAGTATGACATGAAAAATAAAATAAATACGGAAGTGTTCCAACATGACGTACACATAGGATGATAGAATAGGTCCTGAAATTTAGTATTATACCACCCAAGTTACCGTAAAAACTTAGGTTTTGGAAATATGGCTGATTAAAGTAGTCGCATTGAGATGTGCGGACAGCGATTTGTCAAAGTATGACATGAAATATAATAATAAATACGGAAGTGTGCCAACATGACGTACACATAGGATGATAGAATAGGTCCTGAAATTTAGTATTATACCACCCAAGTTACCTTAAAAACTTAGGTTTTGGAAATATGGGTGATTAAATTAGTCGCTATGCGATGTGCGGACAACGATTTGTCTAAGTTTGACATGAAATATAAAAATAAATACGGCAGTGTGTCAGCATGACGTACACGTAGGATGAAAGAATAGGACCAGAACTTTAGTACTATACCACCCAAGTTACCTTAAAAACTTAGGTTTTGGAAATATGGGTGATTAAATTAGTCGCTATGCGATGTGCGGACAACGATTTGTCTAAGTATGACATGAAATATAATAATAAATACGGAGGTGTGCCAACATTACGTACACGTAGGGTGATAGAATAGGACCAGAACTTCTGTATTATACGACCCAGGTTACCGTAAAAACTTAGGTTTTGGAAATATGGCTGATTAAAGTAGTCGCATTGAGATGTGCGGACAGAGATTTGTCGAAGTTTGACACGAAATATAAAAAAAATACGGAGGTGTGCCAACATGACGTACACATAGGATGATAGAATAGGTCCTGAAATTTAGTATTATACCACCCAAGTTACCGTAAAAACCTAGGTTTTGGAAATATGGCTGATTAAAGTAGTCGCATTGAGATGTGCGGACAGCGATTTGTCAAAGTATGACATGAAATATAATAATAAATACGGAAGTGTGCCAACATGACGTACACATAGGATGATAGAATAGGTCCTTAAATTTAGTATTATACCACCCAAGTTACCTTAAAAACTTAGGTTTTGGAAATATGGGTGATTAAATAAGTCGCTATGCGATGTGCGGACAACGATTTGTCTAAGTTTGACATGAAATATAAAAATAAATACGGCAGTGTGTAAGCATGACGTACACGTAGGATGAAAGAATAGGACCAGAACTTTAGTACTATACCACCAAAGTTACCTTAAAAACTTAGGTTTTGGAAATATGGGTGATTAAATTAGTCGCTATGCGATGTGCGGACAACGATTTGTCTAAGTATGACATGAAATATAATAATAAATACGGAGGTGTGCCAACATTACGTACACGTAGGGTGATAGAATAGGACCAGAACTTCTGTATTATACCACCCAAGTTACCGTAAAAACTTAGGTTTTGGAAATATGGCTGATTAAAGTAGTCGCATTGAGATGTGCGGACAGCGATTTGTCTAAGTTTGAAATGAAATATAAAAATAAATACGGAATTGTGGATACATGACGTACACATAGGGTGATAGAATAGGACCAGAACTTTTGTATTATACCACCCAAGTTACCGTAAAAACTTTGGTTTTGGAAATATGGGTGATTAAATTAGTCGCTATGCGATGTGCGGACAAGGATTTGTCAAAGTTTGACACGAAATATAAAAAAAATACGGAGGTGTGCCAACATGACGTACACATAGGATGATAGAATAGATCCAGAACTTTAGTACTATACCACCCAAGTTACCGTAAAAACTTAGGTTTTGGAAATATGGGTGATTAAATTAGTCGCTATGCGATGTGCGGACAACGATTTGTCTAAGTTTGACATGAAATATAAAAATAAATACGGAGCTGTGTCAACATTACGTACACGTAGGATGAAAGAATAGGACCAGAACTTTAGTACTATACCACCCAAGTTACCTTACAAACTTAGGTTTTGGAAATATGGCTGATTAAAGTAGTCGCTTTGCGATGTGCGGACAGCGATTTGTCTAGGTTTGACATGAAATATAAAAATAAATACGGAATTGTGGATACATGACGTACACATAGGGTGATAGAATAGGACCAGAACTTCTGTATCATACCACCCAAGTTACCGTAAAAACTTAGGTTTTGGAAATATGGCTGATTAAAGTAGTCGCATCGAGATGTGCGGACAGCGATTTGTCAAAGTATGACATGAAAAATAAAATAAATACGGAAGTGTGCCAACATGACGTACACATAGGATGATAGAATAGGTCCTGAAATTTAGTATTATACCACCCAAGTTACCGTAAAAACTTAGGTTTTGGAAATATGGGTGATTAAATTAGTCGCTATGCGATGTGCGGACAACGATTTGTCTAAGTTTGACATGAAATATAAAAATAAATACGGAATTGTGGACACATGACGTACACATAGGGTGATAGAATAGGACCAGAACTTCTGTATTATACCACCCAAGTTACCGTAAAAACTTAGGTTTTGGAAATATGGGTGATTAAATTAGTCGCATTGAGATGTGCGGACAGCGATTTGTCAAAGTATGACATGAAAAATAAAATAAATACGGAAGTGTGCCAACATGACGTACACATAGGATGATAGAATAGGTCCTGAACTTTAGTACTATACCACCCAAGTTACCGTAAAAACTTAGGTTTTGGAAATATGGGTGATTAAATTAGTCGCTATGCGATGTGCGGACAACGATTTGTCTAAGTATGACATGAAATATAATAATAAATACGAAGGTGTGCCAACATTACGTACACGTAGGGTGATAGAATAGGACCAGAACTTCTGTATTATACCACCCAAGTTACCGTAAAAACTTAGGTTTTGGAAATATGGCTGATTAAAGTAGTCGCATTGAGATGTGCGGACAGCGATTTGTCAAAGTATGACATGAAAAATAAAATAAATACGGAAGTGTGCCAACATGACGTACACATAGGATGATAGAATAGGTCCTGAAATTTAGTATTATACCACCCAAGTTACCGTAAAAACTTAGGTTTTGGAAATATGGCTGATTATATAGTCGCATTGAGATGTGCGGACAGCGATTTGTCAAAGTATGACATGAAAAATAAAATAAATACGGAAGTGTGCCAACATGACGTACACATAGGATGATAGAATAGGTCCTGAAATTTAGTATTATACCACCCAAGTTACCGTAAAAACTTAGGTTTTGGAAATATGGCTGATTAAAGTAGTCGCATTGAGATGTGCGGACAGCGATTTGTCAAAGTATGACATGAAAAATAAAATAAATACGGAAGTGTGCCAACATGACGTACACATAGGATGATAGAATAGGTCCTGAAATTGAGTATTATACCACCCAAGTTACCGTAAAAACTTAGGTTTTGGAAATATGGCTGATTAAAGTAGTCGCATTGAGATGTGCGGACAGCGATTTGTCAAAGTATGACATGAAATATAATAATAAATACGGAAGTGTGCCAACATGACGTACACATAGGATGATAGAATAGGTCCTGAAATTTAGTATTATACCACCCAAGTTACCATAAAAACTTAGGTTCTGGAAATATGGGTGATTAAATTAGTCGCTATGCGATGTGCGGACAACGATTTTGTCTAAGTTTGACATGAAATATAAAAATAAATACGGCAGTGTGTCAGATTTGACGTACACGTAAGATGAAAGAATAGGACCAGAACCTTTAGTACTATACCACCCAAGTTACCTTAAAAACTTAGGTTTTGGAAATATGGGTGATTAAATTAGTCACTATGGCGATGTGCGGACAGCGATTTGTCTAAGTTTGACATGAAATATAAAATAAATACGGAATTGTGGATACATGACGTACACATAGGGTGATAGAATAGGACCAGAACTTCTGTATTATACCACCCAAGTTACCGTAAAAACTTAGGTTTTGGAAATATGGGTGATTAAATTAGTCGCTATGCGATGTGCGGACAACGATTTGTCGAAGTTAGACACGAAATATAAAAAAAATACGGAGGTGTGCCAACATGACGTACACATAGGATGATAGAATAGATCCAGAACTTCAGTACTATACCACCCAAGTTACCGTAAAAACTTAGGTTTTGGAAATATGGGTGATTAAATTCGTCGCTATGCTATGTGCGGACAACGATTTGTCTAAGTTTGACATGAAATATAAAAATAAATACTGAGGTGTGCCAACATTACGTACACGTAGGATGAAAGAATAGGACCAGAACTTTAGTACTATACCACCCAAGTTACCTTAAAAACTTAGGTTTTGGAAATATGGCTGATTAAAGTAGTCGCTTTGCGATGTGCGGACAGCTATTTGTCTAAGTTTGACATGAAATATAAAAATTAATACGGAATTGTGGATACATGACGTACACATAGGGTGATAGAATAGGACCAGAACTTCTGTATTATACCACCCAAGTTACCGTAAAAACTTAGGTTTTGGAAATATGGCTGATTAAAGTAGTCGCATTGAGATGTGCGGACAGCGATTTGCCAAAGTATGACATGAAAAATAAAATAAATACGGAAGTGTGCCAACATGACGTACACATAGGATGATAGAATAGGTCCAGAACTTTAGTACTATACCACCCAAGTTACCGTAAAAACTTAAGTTTTGGAAATATGGGTGATTAAATTAGTCGCTATGCGATGTGCGGACAACGATTTGTCTAAGTTTGACATGAAATATAAAAATAAATACGGAATTGTGGATACATAACGTACACATAGGGTGATAGAATAGGACCAGAACTTCTGTATTATACCACCCAAGTTACCGTAAAAACTTAGGTTTTGGAAATATGGGTGATTAAATTAGTCGCTATGCGATGTGCGGACAACGATTTGTCTAAGTTTGACATGAAATATAAAAATAAATACGGAATTGTGGATACATGACGTACACATAGGGTGATAGAATAGGACCAGAACTTCTGTATTATACCACCCAAGTTACCTTAAAAACTTAGGTTTTGGAAATATGGGTGATTAAATTAGTCGCTATGCGATGTTCGGACAACGATTTGTCAAAGTATGACATGAAAAATAAAATAAATACGGAAGTGTGCCAACATGACGTACACATAGGATGATAGAATAGATCCAGAACTTTAGTACTATACCACCCAAGTTACCGTAAAAACTTAGGTTTTGGAAATATGGGTGATTAAATTAGTCGCTATGCGATGTGCGGACAACGATTTGTCTAAGTTTGACATGAAATATAAAAAAAAATACGGAATTGTGGATACATGACGTACACATAGGGTGATAGAATAGGACCAGAACTTCTATATTATACCACCCAAGTTACCGTAAAAACTTAGGTTTTGGAAATATGGGTGATTAAATTAGTCGCTATGCGATGTGCGGACAACGATTTGTCTAAGTTTAACATGAAATATAAAAATAAATACTGAATTGTGGATACATGACGTACACGTAGGATGAAAGAATAGGACCAGAACTTTAGTACTATACCACCCAAGTTACCTTAAAAACTTAGGTTTTGGAAATATGGGTGATTAAATTAGTCGCTATGCGATGTGCGGACAACGATTTGTCTAAGTATGACATGAAATATATTAATAAATACGGAGGTGTGCCAACATGACGTACACATAGGATGATAGAATAGGTCCTGAAATTTAGTATTATACCACCCAAGTTACCTTAAAAACTTAGGTTTTGGAAATATGGGTGATTAAATTAGTCGCAATGCGATGTGCGGACAACGATTTGTCTAAGTTTGACATGAAATATAAAAATAAATACGGAATTGTGGATACATGACGTACACATAGGGTGATAGAATAGGACCAGAACTTCTGTATTATACCACCCAAGTTACCGTAAAAACTTAGGTTTTGGAAATATGGCTGATTAAAGTAGTCGCATTGAGATGTGCGGACAGCGATTTGTCAAAGTATGACATGAAAAATAAAATAAATACGGAGGTGTGCCAACATGACGTACACATAGGATGATAGAATAGGTCCTGAAATTTAGTATTACACCACCCAAGTTACCTTAAAAACTTAGGTTTTGGAAATATGTGTGATTAAATTAGTCGCTATGCGATGTGCGGACAACGATTTGTCTAAGTTTGACATGAAATATAAAATAAATACGGAATTGTGGATACATGACGTACACATAGGGTGATAGAATAGGACCAGAACTTCTGTATTATACCACCCAAGTTACCGTAATAACATAGGTTTTGGAAATATGGCTGATTAAAGTAGTCGCATTGAGATGTGCGGACAGCGATTTGTCAAAGTATGACATGAAAAATGAAATAAATACGGAAGTGTGCCAACATGACGTACACATAGTATGATAGAATAGGTCCTGAAATTTAGTATTATACCACCCAAGTTACCTTAAAAACTTAGGTTTTGGAAATATGGGTGATTAAATTAGTCGCTATGCGATGTGCGGACAACGATTTGTCTAAGTTTGACATGAAATATAAAAATAAATACGGAATTGTGGATACATGACGTACACATAGGGTGATAGAATAGGACCAGAACTTCTGTATTATACCACCCAAGTTACCGTAAATCTTAGGTTTTGGAAATATGGCTGATTAAAGTTGTCGCATTGAGATGTGCGGACAGCGATTTGTCTAAGTTTGACATGAAATATAAAAATAAATACGGAATTGTGGATACATGACGTACACATAGGGTGATAGAATAGGACCAGAACTTTAGTACTATACCACCCAAGTTACCGTAAAAACTTAGGTTTTGGAAATATGGGTGATTAAATTTGTCGCTATGCGATGTGCGGACAACGATTTGTCTAAGTATCACATGAAATATAATAATATATACGGAATTGTGGATACATGACGTACACATAGGATGATAGAATAGGTCCTGAAATTTAGTATTATACCACCCAAGTTACCGTAAAAACATAGGTTTTGGAAATATGGCTGATTAAAATAGTCGCATTGAGATGTGCGGACAGAGATTTGTCGAAGTTTGACACGAAATATAAAAAAAATACGGAGGTGTGCCAACATGACGTACACATAGGATGATAGAATAGGTCCAGAACTTTAGTACTATACCACCCAAGTTACCTTAAAAACTTAGGTTTTGGAAATACGGGTGATTAAATTAGTCGCTTTGGATGTGTGGACAGTGATCAACCTAAGTTTGACATAAAATATAAAATAAATACGGCAGTGTGTCAGCATGACGTACACGTAGGGTGATGAAATAGGACCAGACCAGAACTTCTGTATTATACCACCCAAGTTACCGTAAAAACTTAGGTTTTGGAAATATGGCTGATTAAAATAGTCGCATTGAGATGTGCGGACAGCGATTTGTCAAAGTATGACATGAAAAATAAAATAAATACGGAAGTGTGCCAACATGACGTACACATAGGATGATAGAATAGGTCCTGAAATTTAGTATTATACCACCCAAGTTACCTTAAAAACTTAGGTTTTGGAAATATGGCTGATTAAAGTAGTCGCATTGAGATGTGCGGACAGCGATTTGTCAAAGTATGACATGAAAAATAAAATAAATACGGAAGTGTGCCAACATGACGTACACATAGGATGATAGAATAGGTCCTGAAATTTAGTATTATACCACCCAAGTTACCGTAAAAACTTAGGTTTTGGAAATATGGGTGATTAAATTAGTCGGTCTGCGATAAGCGGACAACGATTTGTCTAAGTTTAACATGAAATATAAAAATAAATACTGAATTGTGCATACATGACGTACACGTAGGATGAAAGAATAGGACCAGAACTTTAGTACTATACAACCCAAGTTACCTTAAAAACTTAGGTTTTGGAAATATGGGTGATTAAATTAGTCGCTATGCGATGTGCGGACAACGATTTGTCTAAGTATGACATGAAATATAATAATAAATACGGAGGTGTGCCAACATTACGTACACGTAGGGTGATAGAATAGGACCAGAACTTCTGTATTATACGACCCAAGTTACCGTAAAAACTTAGGTTTTGGAAATATGGCTGATTAAAGTAGTCGCATTGAGATGTGCGGACAGAGATTTGTCGAAGTTTGACACGAAATATAATAATAAATACGGAGGTGTGCCAACATGACGTACACATAGGATGATAGAATAGGTCCTGAAATTTAGTATTATACCACCCAAGTTACCTTAAAAACTTAGGTTTTGGAAATATGGGTGATTAAATTAGTCGCTATGCGATGTGCGGACAACGATTTGTCTAAGTTTGACATGAAATATAAAAATAAATACGGAATTGTGGATACATGACGTACACATAGGGTGATAGAATAGGACCAGAACTTCTGTATTATACCACCCAAGTTACCGTAAAAACTTAGGTTTTGGAAATATGGCTGATTAAAGTAGTCGCATTGAGATGTGCGGACAGCGATTTGTCAAAGCATATCATGAAAAATAAAATAAATACGGAAGTGTGCCAACATGACGTACACATAGGATGATAGAATAGGTCCTGAAATTTAGTATTATACCACCCAAGTTACCTTAAAAACTTAGGTTTTGGAAATATGGCTGATTAAAGTAGTCGCATTGAGATGTGCGGACAGCGATTTGTCAAAGTATGACATGAAAAATAAAATAAATACGGAAGTGTGCCAACATGACGTACACATAGGATGATAGAATAGGTCCTGAAATTTAGTATTATACCACCCAAGTTACCGTAAAAACTTAGGTTTTGGAAATATGGGTGATTAAATTAGTCGGTCTGCGATAAGCGGACAACGATTTGTCTAAGTTTGACATGAAATATAAAAAAAATACGGAATTGTGGATACATGACGTACACATAGGGTGATAGAATAGGACCAGAACTTCTGTATTATACCACCCAAGTTACCGTAAAAACATAGGTTTTGGAAATATGGCTGATTAAAGTAGTCGCATTGAGATGTGCGGACAGCGATTTGTCAAAGTATGACATGAAAAATAAAATAAATACGGAAGTGTGCCAACATGACGTACACATAGTATGATAGAATAGATCCTGAAATTTAGTATTATACCACCCAAGTTACCTTAAAAACTTAGGTTTTGGAAATATGGGTGATTAAATTAGTCGCTATGCGATGTGCGGACAACGATTTGTCTAAGTTTGACATGAAATATAAAAATAAATACGGAATTGTGGATACATGACGTACACATAGGGTGATAGAATAGGACCAGAACTTTAGTTATATACCACCCAAGTTACCGTAAAAACTTAGGTTTTGGAAATATGGGTGATTAAATTAGTCGCTATGCGATGTGCGGACAGCGATTTGTCTAAGTATCACATGAAATATAATAATATATACGGAATTTTGGATACATGACGTACACATAGGATGATAGAATAGGTCCTGAAATTTAGTATTATACCACCCAAGTTACCTTAAAAACTTAGGTTTTGGAAATATGGGTGATTAAATTAGTCGCTTGTGCGGACAACGATTTGTCTAAGTTTGACATGAAATATAAAAATAAATACGGAATTGTGGATACATTACGTACACATAGGGTGATAGAATAGGACCAGAACTTCTGTATTATACCACCCAAGTTACCGTAAAACTTAGGTTTTGGAAATATGGCTGATTAAAGTAGTCGCATTGAGATGTGCGGACAGCGATTTGTCAAAGTATGACATGAAAAATAAAATAAATACGGAAGTGTGCCAACATGACGTACACATAGGATGATAGAATAGATCCAGAACTTTAGTACTATACCACCCAAGTTACCGTAAAAACTTAGGTTTTGGAAATATGGGTGATTAAATTAGTCGCTATGCGATGTGCGGACAACGATTTGTCTAAGTATCACATGAAATATAATAATATATACGGAATTGTGGATACATGACGTACACATAGGATGATAGAATAGGTCCTGAAATTTAGTATTATACCACCCAAGTTACCGTAAAAACATAGGTTTTGGAAATATGGCTGATTAAAATAGTCGCATTGAGATGTGCGGACAGAGATTTGTCGAAGTTTGACACGAAATATAAAAAAAATACGGAGGTGTGCCAACATGACGTACACATAGGATGATAGAATAGGTCCAGAACTTTAGTACTATACCACCCAAGTTACCTTAAAAACTTAGGTTTTGGAAATACGGGTGATTAAATTAGTCGCTTTGGATGTGTGGACAGTGATCAACCTAAGTTTGACATAAAATATAAAATAAATACGGCAGTGTGTCAGCATGACGTACACGTAGGGTGATGAAATAGGACCAGACCAGAACTTCTGTATTATACCACCCAAGTTACCGTAAAAACTTAGGTTTTGGAAATATGGCTGATTAAAATAGTCGCATTGAGATGTGCGGACAGCGATTTGTCAAAGTATGACATGAAAAATAAAATAAATACGGAAGTGTGCCAACATGACGTACACATAGGATGATAGAATAGGTCCTGAAATTTAGTATTATACCACCCAAGTTACCTTAAAAACTTAGGTTTTGGAAATATGGCTGATTAAAGTAGTCGCATTGAGATGTGCGGACAGCGATTTGTCAAAGTATGACATGAAAAATAAAATAAATACGGAAGTGTGCCAACATGACGTACACATAGGATGATAGAATAGGTCCTGAAATTTAGTATTATACCACCCAAGTTACCGTAAAAACTTAGGTTTTGGAAATATGGGTGATTAAATTAGTCGGTCTGCGATAAGCGGACAACGATTTGTCTAAGTTTAACATGAAATATAAAAATAAATACTGAATTGTGCATACATGACGTACACGTAGGATGAAAGAATAGGACCAGAACTTTAGTACTATACAACCCAAGTTACCTTAAAAACTTAGGTTTTGGAAATATGGGTGATTAAATTAGTCGCTATGCGATGTGCGGACAACGATTTGTCTAAGTATGACATGAAATATAATAATAAATACGGAGGTGTGCCAACATTACGTACACGTAGGGTGATAGAATAGGACCAGAACTTCTGTATTATACGACCCAAGTTACCGTAAAAACTTAGGTTTTGGAAATATGGCTGATTAAAGTAGTCGCATTGAGATGTGCGGACAGAGATTTGTCGAAGTTTGACACGAAATATAATAATAAATACGGAGGTGTGCCAACATGACGTACACATAGGATGATAGAATAGGTCCTGAAATTTAGTATTATACCACCCAAGTTACCTTAAAAACTTAGGTTTTGGAAATATGGGTGATTAAATTAGTCGCTATGCGATGTGCGGACAACGATTTGTCTAAGTTTGACATGAAATATAAAAATAAATACGGATTTGTGGATACATGACGTACACATAGGGTGATAGAATAGGACCAGAACTTCTGTATTATACCACCCAAGTTACCGTAAAAACTTAGGTTTTGGAAATATGGCTGATTAAAGTAGTCGCATTGAGATGTGCGGACAGCGATTTGTCAAAGCATATCATGAAAAATAAAATAAATACGGAAGTGTGCCAACATGACGTACACATAGGATGATAGAATAGGTCCTGAAATTTAGTATTATACCACCCAAGTTACCTTAAAAACTTAGGTTTTGGAAATATGGCTGATTAAAGTAGTCGCATTGAGATGTGCGGACAGCGATTTGTCAAAGTATGACATGAAAAATAAAATAAATACGGAAGTGTGCCAACATGACGTACACATAGGATGATAGAATAGGTCCTGAAATTTAGTATTATACCACCCAAGTTACCGTAAAAACTTAGGTTTTGGAAATATGGGTGATTAAATTAGTCGGTCTGCGATAAGCGGACAACGATTTGTCTAAGTTTGACATGAAATATAAAAAAAATACGGAATTGTGGATACATGACGTACACATAGGGTGATAGAATAGGACCAGAACTTCTGTATTATACCACCCAAGTTACCGTAAAAACATAGGTTTTGGAAATATGGCTGATTAAAGTAGTCGCATTGAGATGTGCGGACAGCGATTTGTCAAAGTATGACATGAAAAATAAAATAAATACGGAAGTGTGCCAACATGACGTACACATAGTATGATAGAATAGATCCTGAAATTTAGTATTATACCACCCAAGTTACCTTAAAAACTTAGGTTTTGGAAATATGGGTGATTAAATTAGTCGCTATGCGATGTGCGGACAACGATTTGTCTAAGTTTGACATGAAATATAAAAATAAATACGGAATTGTGGATACATGACGTACACATAGGGTGATAGAATAGGACCAGAACTTTAGTTATATACCACCCAAGTTACCGTAAAAACTTAGGTTTTGGAAATATGGGTGATTAAATTAGTCGCTATGCGATGTGCGGACAGCGATTTGTCTAAGTATCACATGAAATATAATAATATATACGGAATTTTGGATACATGACGTACACATAGGATGATAGAATAGGTCCTGAAATTTAGTATTATACCACCCAAGTTACCTTAAAAACTTAGGTTTTGGAAATATGGGTGATTAAATTAGTCGCTTGTGCGGACAACGATTTGTCTAAGTTTGACATGAAATATAAAAATAAATACGGAATTGTGGATACATTACGTACACATAGGGTGATAGAATAGGACCAGAACTTCTGTATTATACCACCCAAGTTACCGTAAAACTTAGGTTTTGGAAATATGGCTGATTAAAGTAGTCGCATTGAGATGTGCGGACAGCGATTTGTCAAAGTATGACATGAAAAATAAAATAAATACGGAAGTGTGCCAACATGACGTACACATAGGATGATAGAATAGATCCAGAACTTTAGTACTATACCACCCAAGTTACCGTAAAAACTTAGGTTTTGGAAATATGGGTGATTAAATTAGTCGCTATGCGATGTGCGGACAACGATTTGTCTAAGTTTGACATGAAATATAAAAATAAATACTTAGGTTTTGGAAATATGGGTGATTAAATTAGTCGCTATGCGATGTGCGGACAACGATCTGTCTAAGTTTGACATGAAATATAAAAAAAATACGGAATTGTGGATACATGACGTACACATAGGGTGATAGAATAGTACCAGAACTTCTGTATTATACCACCCAAGTTACCGTAAAAACTTAGGTTTTGGAAATATGGGTGATTAAATTAGTCGCTATGCGATGTGCGGACAACGATTTGTCTAAGTTTAACATGAAATATAAAAATAAATACTGAATTGTGGATACATGACGTACACGTAGGATGAAAGAATAGGACCAGAACTTTAGTACTATACCACCCAAGTTACCTTAAAAACTTAGGTTTTGGAAATACGGGTGATTAAAATAGTCGCTTTGGATGTGTGGACAGTGATCCACCTAAGTTTGACATAAAATATAAAATAAATACGGCAGTGTGTCAGCATGACGTACACGTAGGGTGATGAAATAGGACCAGAACTTCTGTATTATACCACCCAAGTTACCGTAAAAACTTAGGTTTTGGAAATATGGCTGATTAAAGTAGTCGCATTGAGATGTGCGGACAGCGATTTGTCAAAGTATGACATGAAAAATAAAATAAATACGGAAGTGTGCCAACATGACGTACACATAGGATGATAGAATAGGTCCTGAAATTTAGTATTATATCACCCAAGTTACCTTAAAAACTTAGGTTTTGGAAATATGGCTGATTAAAGTAGTCGCATTGAGATGTGCGGACAGCGATTTGTCAAAGTATGACATGAAAAATAAAATAAATACGGAAGTGTGCCAACATTACGTACACGTAGGATGAAAGAATAGGACCAGAACTTTAGTACTATACCACCCAAGTTACCTTAAAAACTTAGGTTTTGGAAATATGGGTGATTAAATTAGTCGGTCTGCGATGTGCGGACAACGATTTGTCTAAGTATGACATGAAATATAATAATAAATACGGAGGTGTGCCAACATTACGTACACGTAGGGTGATAGAATAGGACCAGAACTTCTGTATTATACCACCCAAGTTACCGTAAAAACATAGGTTTTGGAAATATGGCTGATTAAAGTAGTCGCATTGAGATGTGCGGACAGCGATTTGTCAAAGTATGACATGAAAAATAAAATAAATACGGAGGTGTGCCAACATGACGTACACATAGTATGATAGAATAGGTCCTGAAATTTAGTATTATACCACCCAAGTTACCTTAAAAACTTGGGTTTTGGAAATATGGGTGATTAAATTTGTCGCTATGCGATGTGCGGACAACGATTTGTCTAAGTATCACATGAAATATAATAATATATACGGAATTGTGGATACATGACGTACACATAGGGTGATAGAATAGGTCCTGAAATTTAGTATTATACCACCCAAGTTACCTTAAAAACTTAGGTTTTGGAAATATGGGTGATTAAATTAGTCGCTATGCGATGTGCGGACAACGATTTGTCTAAGTTTGACATGAAATATAAAAATAAATACTTAGGTTTTGGAAATATGGGTGATTAAATTAGTCGCTATGCGATGTGCGGACAACGATCTGTCTAAGTTTGACATGAAATATAAAAATAAATACGGAATTGTGGATACATGACGTACACATAGGGTGATAGAATAGTACCAGAACTTCTGTATTATACCACCCAAGTTACCGTAAAAACTTAGGTTTTGGAAATATGGGTGATTAAATTAGTCGCTATGCGATGTGCGGACAACGATTTGTCTAAGTTTAACATGAAATATAAAAATAAATACTGAATTGTGGATACATGACGTACACGTAGGATGAAAGAATAGGACCAGAACTTTAGTACTATACCACCCAAGTTACCTTAAAAACTTAGGTTTTGGAAATACGGGTGATTAAATTAGTCGGTCTGCGATGTGCGGACAACGATTTGTCTAAGTATGACATGAAATAAAATAATAAATACGGAGGTGTGCCAACATTACGTACACGTAGGGTGATAGAATAGGACCAGAACTTCTGTATTATACCACCCAAGTTACCGTAAAAACATAGGTTTTGGAAATATGGCTGATTAAAGTAGTCGCATTGAGATGTGCGGACAGCGATTTGTCAAAGTATGACATGAAAAATAAAATAAATACGGAGGTGTGCCAACATGACGTACACATAGTATGATAGAATAGGTCCTGAAATTTAGTATTATACCACCCAAGTTACCTTAAAAACTTGGGTTTTGGAAATATGGGTGATTAAATTTGTCGCTATGCGATGTGCGGACAACGATTTGTCTAAGTATCACATGAAATATAATAATATATACGGAATTGTGGATACATGACGTACACATAGGGTGATAGAATAGGTCCTGAAATTTAGTATTATACCACCCAAGTTACCTTAAAAACTTAGGTTTTGGAAATATGGGTGATTAAATTAGTCGCTATGCGATGTGCGGACAACGATTTGTCTAAGTTTGACATGAAATATAAAAATAAATACTTAGGTTTTGGAAATATGGGTGATTAAATTAGTCGCTATGCGATGTGCGGACAACGATCTGTCTAAGTTTGACATGAAATATAAAAATAAATACGGAATTGTGGATACATGACGTACACATGGGGTGATAGAATAGTACCAGAACTTCTGTATTATACCACCCAAGTTACCGTAAAAACTTAGGTTTTGGAAATATGGGTGATTAAATTAGTCGCTATGCGATGTGCGGACAACGATTTGTCTAAGTTTAACATGAAATATAAAAATAAATACTGAATTGTGGATACATGACGTACACGTAGGATGAAAGAATAGGACCAGAACTTTAGTACTATACCACCCAAGTTACCTTAAAAACTTAGGTTTTGGAAATACGGGTGATTAAAATAGTCGCTTTGGATGTGTGGACAGTGATCCACCTAAGTTTGACATAAAATATAAAATAAATACGGCAGTGTGTCAGCATGACGTACACGTAGGGTGATGAAATAGGACCAGAACTTCTGTATTATACCACCCAAGTTACCGTAAAAACTTAGGTTTTGGAAATATGGCTGATTAAAGTAGTCGCATTGAGATGTGCGGACAGCGATTTGTCAAAGTATGACATGAAAAATAAAATAAATACGGAGGTGTGCCAACATGACGTACACATAGGATGATAGAATAGGTCCTGAAATTTAGTATTATACCACCCAAGTTACCTTAAAAACTTAGGTTTTGGAAATATGGCTGATTAAAGTAGTCGCATTGAGATGTGCGGACAGCGATTTGTCAAAGTATGACATGAAAAATAAAATAAATACGGAAGTGTGCCAACATTACGTACACGTAGGATGAAAGAATAGGACCAGAACTTTAGTACTATACCACCCAAGTTACCTTAAAAACTTAGGTTTTGGAAATATGGGTGATTAAATTAGTCGGTCTGCGATGTGCGGACAACGATTTGTCTAAGTATGACATGAAATATAATAATAAATACGGAGGTGTGCCAACATTACGTACACGTAGGGTGATAGAATAGGACCAGAACTTCTGTATTATACCACCCAAGTTACCGTAAAAACATAGGTTTTGGAAATATGGCTGATTAAAGTAGTCGCATTGAGATGTGCGGACAGCGATTTGTCAAAGTATGACATGAAAAATAAAATAAATACGGAGGTGTGCCAACATGACGTACACATAGTATGATAGAATAGGTCCTGAAATTTAGTATTATACCACCCAAGTTACCTTAAAAACTTGGGTTTTGGAAATATGGGTGATTAAATTTGTCGCTATGCGATGTGCGGACAACGATTTGTCTAAGTATCACATGAAATATAAAAATAAATACGGAATTGTGGATACATGACGTACACATAGGGTGATAGAATAGGACCAGAACTTTAGTACTATACCACCCAAGTTACCGTAAAAACTTAGGTTTTGGAAATATGGGTGATTAAATTTGTCGCTATGCGATGTGCGGACAACGATTTGTCTAAGTATCACATGAAATATAATAATATATACGGAATTTTGGATACATGACGTACACATAGGATGATAGAATAGGTCCTGAAATTTAGTATTATACCACCCAAGTTACCTTAAAAACTTAGGTTTTGGAAATATGGGTGATTAAATTAGTCGCTTGTGCGGACAACGATTTGTCTAAGTTTGACATGAAATATAAAAATAAATACGGAATTGTGGATACATTACGTACACATAGGGTGATAGAATAGGACCAGAACTTCTGTATTATACCACCCAAGTTACCGTAAAACTTAGGTTTTGGAAATATGGCTGATTAAAGTAGTCGCATTGAGATGTGCGGACAGCGATTTGTCAAAGTATGACATGAAAAATAAAATAAATACGGAAGTGTGCCAACATGACGTACACATAGGATGATAGAATAGATCCAGAACTTTAGTACTATACCACCCAAGTTACCGTAAAAACTTAGGTTTTGGAAATATGGGTGATTAAATTAGTCGCTATGCGATGTGCGGACAACGATTTGTCTAAGTTTGACATGAAATATAAAAATAAATACTTAGGTTTTGGAAATATGGGTGATTAAATTAGTCGCTATGCGATGTGCGGACAACGATCTGTCTAAGTTTGACATGAAATATAAAAATAAATACGGAATTGTGGATACATGACGTACACATAGGGTGATAGAATAGTACCAGAACTTCTGTATTATACCACCCAAGTTACCGTAAAAACTTAGGTTTTGGAAATATGGGTGATTAAATTAGTCGCTATGCGATGTGCGGACAACGATTTGTCTAAGTTTAACATGAAATATAAAAATAAATACTGAATTGTGGATACATGACGTACACGTAGGATGAAAGAATAGGACCAGAACTTTAGTACTATACCACCCAAGTTACCTTAAAAACTTAGGTTTTGGAAATACGGGTGATTAAAATAGTCGCTTTGGATGTTTGGACAGTGATCCACCTAAGTTTGACATAAAATATAAAATAAATACGGCAGTGTGTCAGCATGACGTACACGTAGGGTGATGAAATAGGACCAGAACTTCTGTATTATACCACCCAAGTTACCGTAAAAACTTAGGTTTTGGAAATATGGCTGATTAAAGTAGTCGCATTGAGATGTGCGGACAGCGATTTGTCAAAGTATGACATGAAAAATAAAATAAATACGGAGGTGTGCCAACATGACGTACACATAGTATGATAGAATAGGTCCTGAAATTTAGTATTATACCACCCAAGTTACCTTAAAAACTTGGGTTTTGGAAATATGGGTGATTAAATTTGTCGCTATGCGATGTGCGGACAACGATTTGTCTAAGTATCACATGAAATATAATAATATATACGGAATTGTGGATACATGACGTACACATAGGATGATAGAATAGGTCCTGAAATTTAGTATTATACCACCCAAGTTACCTTAAAAACTTAGGTTTTGGAAATATGGGTGATTAAATTAGTCGCTATGCGATGTGCGGACAACGATTTGTCTAAGTTTGACATGAAATATAAAAATAAATACGGAATTGTGGATACATGACGTACACATAGGGTGATAGAATAGGACCAGAACTTCTGTATTATACCACCCAAGTTACCGTAAAAACTTGGGTTTTGGAAAAATGGCTGATTAAAGTAGTCGCATTGAGATGTGCGGACAGCGATTTGTCAAAGTATGACATGAAAAATAAAATAAATACGGAGGTGTGCCAACATGACGTACACATAGGATGATAGAATAGGTCCTGAAATTTAGTATTATACCACCCAAGTTACCTTAAAAACTTAGGTTTTGGAAATATGGGTGATTAAATTAGTCGCTATGCGATGTGCGGACAACGATTTGTCTAAGTTTGACATGAAATATAAAATAAATACGGAATTGTGGATACATGACGTACACATAGGGTGATAGAATAGGACCAGAACTTCTGTATTATACCACCCAAGTTACCGTAAAAACATAGGTTTTGGAAATATGGCTGATTAAAGTAGTCGCATTGAGATGTGCGGACAGCGATTTGTCAAAGTATGACATGAAAAATAAAATAAATACGGAGGTGTGCCAACATGACGTACACATAGTATGATAGAATAGGTCCTGAAATTTAGTATTATACCACCCAACTTACCTTAAAAACTTGGGTTTTGGAAATATGGGTGATTAAATTTGTCGCTATGCGATGTGCGGACAACGATTTGTCTAAGTATCACATGAAATATAAAAATAAATACGGAATTGTGGATACATGACGTACACATAGGGTGATAGAATAGGACCAGAACTTTAGTACTATACCACCCAAGTTACCGTAAAAACTTAGGTTTTGGAAATATGGGTGATTAAATTTGTCGCTATGCGATGTGCGGACAACGATTTGTCTAAGTATCACATGAAATATAATAATATATACGGAATTTTGGATACATGACGTACACATAGGATGATAGAATAGGTCCTGAAATTTAGTATTATACCACCCAAGTTACCTTAAAAACTTAGGTTTTGGAAATATGGGTGATTAAATTAGTCGCTTGTGCGGACAACGATTTGTCTAAGTTTGACATGAAATATAAAAATAAATACGGAATTGTGGATACATTACGTACACATAGGGTGATAGAATAGGACCAGAACTTCTGTATTATACCACCCAAGTTACCGTAAAACTTAGGTTTTGGAAATATGGCTGATTAAAGTAGTCGCATTGAGATGTGCGGACAGCGATTTGTCAAAGTATGACATGAAAAATAAAATAAATACGGAAGTGTGCCAACATGACGTACACATAGGATGATAGAATAGATCCAGAACTTTAGTACTATACCACCCAAGTTACCGTAAAAACTTAGGTTTTGGAAATATGGGTGATTAAATTAGTCGCTATGCGATGTGCGGACAACGATTTGTCTAAGTTTGACATGAAATATAAAAATAAATACTTAGGTTTTGGAAATATGGGTGATTAAATTAGTCGCTATGCGATGTGCGGACAACGATCTGTCTAAGTTTGACATGAAATATAAAAATAAATACGGAATTGTGGATACATGACGTACACATAGGGTGATAGAATAGTACCAGAACTTCTGTATTATACCACCCAAGTTACCGTAAAAACTTAGGTTTTGGAAATATGGGTGATTAAATTAGTCGCTATGCGATGTGCGGACAACGATTTGTCTAAGTTTAACATGAAATATAAAAATAAATACTGAATTGTGGATACATGACGTACACGTAGGATGAAAGAATAGGACCAGAACTTTAGTACTATACCACCCAAGTTACCTTAAAAACTTAGGTTTTGGAAATACGGGTGATTAAAATAGTCGCTTTGGATGTTTGGACAGTGATCCACCTAAGTTTGACATAAAATATAAAATAAATACGGCAGTGTGTCAGCATGACGTACACGTAGGGTGATGAAATAGGACCAGAACTTCTGTATTATACCACCCAAGTTACCGTAAAAACTTAGGTTTTGGAAATATGGCTGATTAAAGTAGTCGCATTGAGATGTGCGGACAGCGATTTGTCAAAGTATGACATGAAAAATAAAATAAATACGGAGGTGTGCCAACATGACGTACACATAGTATGATAGAATAGGTCCTGAAATTTAGTATTATACCACCCAAGTTACCTTAAAAACTTGGGTTTTGGAAATATGGGTGATTAAATTTGTCGCTATGCGATGTGCGGACAACGATTTGTCTAAGTATCACATGAAATATAATAATATATACGGAATTGTGGATACATGACGTACACATAGGATGATAGAATAGGTCCTGAAATTTAGTATTATACCACCCAAGTTACCTTAAAAACTTAGGTTTTGGAAATATGGGTGATTAAATTAGTCGCTATGCGATGTGCGGACAACGATTTGTCTAAGTTTGACATGAAATATAAAAATAAATACGGAATTGTGGATACATGACGTACACATAGGGTGATAGAATAGGACCAGAACTTCTGTATTATACCACCCAAGTTACCGTAAAAACTTGGGTTTTGGAAAAATGGCTGATTAAAGTAGTCGCATTGAGATGTGCGGACAGCGATTTGTCAAAGTATGACATGAAAAATAAAATAAATACGGAGGTGTGCCAACATGACGTACACATAGGATGATAGAATAGGTCCTGAAATTTAGTATTATACCACCCAAGTTACCTTAAAAACTTAGGTTTTGGAAATATGGGTGATTAAATTAGTCGCTATGCGATGTGCGGACAACGATTTGTCTAAGTTTGACATGAAATATAAAATAAATACGGAATTGTGGATACATGACGTACACATAGGGTGATAGAATAGGACCAGAACTTCTGTATTATACCACCCAAGTTACCGTAAAAACATAGGTTTTGGAAATATGGCTGATTAAAGTAGTCGCATTGAGATGTGCGGACAGCGATTTGTCAAAGTATGACATGAAAAATAAAATAAATACGGAGGTGTGCCAACATGACGTACACATAGTATGATAGAATAGGTCCTGAAATTTAGTATTATACCACCCAACTTACCTTAAAAACTTGGGTTTTGGAAATATGGGTGATTAAATTTGTCGCTATGCGATGTGCGGACAACGATTTGTCTAAGTATCACATGAAATATAAAAATAAATACGGAATTGTGGATACATGACGTACACATAGGGTGATAGAATAGGACCAGAACTTTAGTACTATACCACCCAAGTTACCGTAAAAACTTAGGTTTTGGAAATATGGGTGATTAAATTTGTCGCTATGCGATGTGCGGACAACGATTTGTCTAAGTATCACATGAAATATAATAATATATACGGAATTTTGGATACATGACGTACACATAGGATGATAGAATAGGTCCTGAAATTTAGTATTATACCACCCAAGTTACCTTAAAAACTTAGGTTTTGGAAATATGGGTGATTAAATTAGTCGCTTGTGCGGACAACGATTTGTCTAAGTTTGACATGAAATATAAAAATAAATACGGAATTGTGGATACATTACGTACACATAGGGTGATAGAATAGGACCAGAACTTCTGTATTATACCACCCAAGTTACCGTAAAACTTAGGTTTTGGAAATATGGCTGATTAAAGTAGTCGCATTGAGATGTGCGGACAGCGATTTGTCAAAGTATGACATGAAAAATAAAATAAATACGGAAGTGTGCCAACATGACGTACACATAGGATGATAGAATAGATCCAGAACTTTAGTACTATACCACCCAAGTTACCGTAAAAACTTAGGTTTTGGAAATATGGGTGATTAAATTAGTCGCTATGCGATGTGCGGACAACGATTTGTCTAAGTTTGACATGAAATATAAAAATAAATACTTAGGTTTTGGAAATATGGGTGATTAAATTAGTCGCTATGCGATGTGCGGACAACGATCTGTCTAAGTTTGACATGAAATATAAAAATAAATACGGAATTGTGGATACATGACGTACACATAGGGTGATAGAATAGTACCAGAACTTCTGTATTATACCACCCAAGTTACCGTAAAAACTTAGGTTTTGGAAATATGGGTGATTAAATTAGTCGCTATGCGATGTGCGGACAACGATTTGTCTAAGTTTAACATGAAATATAAAAATAAATACTGAATTGTGGATACATGACGTACACGTAGGATGAAAGAATAGGACCAGAACTTTAGTACTATACCACCCAAGTTACCTTAAAAACTTAGGTTTTGGAAATACGGGTGATTAAAATAGTCGCTTTGGATGTGTGGACAGTGATCCACCTAAGTTTGACATAAAATATAAAATAAATACGGCAGTGTGTCAGCATGACGTACACGTAGGGTGATGAAATAGGACCAGAACTTCTGTATTATACCACCCAAGTTACCGTAAAAACTTAGGTTTTGGAAATATGGCTGATTAAAGTAGTCGCATTGAGATGTGCGGACAGCGATTTGTCAAAGTATGACATGAAAAATAAAATAAATACGGAGGTGTGCCAACATGACGTACACATAGTATGATAGAATAGGTCCTGAAATTTAGTATTATACCACCCAAGTTACCTTAAAAACTTGGGTTTTGGAAATATGGGTGATTAAATTTGTCGCTATGCGATGTGCGGACAACGATTTGTCTAAGTATCACATGAAATATAATAATATATACGGAATTGTGGATACATGACGTACACATAGGATGATAGAATAGGTCCTGAAATTTAGTATTATACCACCCAAGTTACCTTAAAAACTTAGGTTTTGGAAATATGGGTGATTAAATTAGTCGCTATGCGATGTGCGGTCAACGATTTGTCTAAGTTTGACATGAAATATAAAAATAAATACGGAATTGTGGATACATGACGTACACATAGGGTGATAGAATAGGACCAGAACTTCTGTATTATACCACCCAAGTTACCGTAAAAACTTAGGTTTTGGAAAAATGGCTGATTAAAGTAGTCGCATTGAGATGTGCGGACAGCGATTTGTCAAAGTATGACATGAAAAATAAAATAAATACGGAGGTGTGCCAACATGACGTACACATAGGATGATAGAATAGGTCCTGAAATTTAGTATTATACCACCCAAGTTACCTTAAAAACTTAGGTTTTGGAAATATGGGTGATTAAATTAGTCGCTATGCGATGTGCGGACAACGATTTGTCTAAGTTTGACATGAAATATAAAATAAATACGGAATTGTGGATACATGACGTACACATAGGGTGATAGAATAGGACCAGAACTTCTGTATTATACCACCCAAGTTAACGTAAAAACTTAGGTTTTGGAAATATGGCTGATTAAAGTAGTCGCATTGAGATGTGCGGACAGCGATTTGTCAAAGTATGACATGAAAAATAAAATAAATACGGAAGTGTGCCAACATGACGTACACATAGTATGATAGAATAGGTCCTGAAATTTAGTATTATACCACCCAAGTTACCTTAAAAACTTAGGTTTTGGAAATATGGGTGATTAAATTAGTCGCTATGCGATGTGCGGACAACGATTTGTCTAAGTTTGACATGACATATAAAAATAAATACGGAATTGTGGATACATGACGTACACATAGGGTGATGGAATAGGACCAGAACTTCTGTATTATACCACCCAAGTTACCGTAAATCTTAGGTTTTGGAAACATGGCTGATTAAAGTAGTCGCATTAAGATGTGCGGACAGCGATTTGTCTAATTTTGACATGAAATATAAAAATAAATACGGAATTGTGGATACATGACGTACACATAGGGTGATAGAATAGGACCAGAACTTTAGTACTATACCACCCAAGTTACCGTAAAAACTTAGGTTTTGGAAATATGGGTGATTAAATTTGTCGCTATGCGATGTGCGGACAACGATTTGTCGAAGTTTGACTTGAAATATAAAAAAAATACGGAGGTGTGCCAACATGACGTACACATAGGATGATAGAATAGGTCCAGAACGTTAGTACTATACCACCCAAGTTACCGTAAAAACTTAGGTTTTGGAAATATGGGTGATTAAATTAGTCGCTATGCGATGTGCGGACAACGATTTGTCTAAGTTTGACATGAAATATAAAATTAAATACGGAGGTGTGCCAACATTACGTACACGTAGGATGAAAGAATAGGACCAGAACTTTAGTACTATACCACCCAAGTTACCGTAAAAACTTAGGTTTTGGAAATATGGGTGATTAAATTAGTCGCTATGCGATGTGCGGACAATGATTTGTCTAAGTTTGACATGAAATATAAAAATAAATACGGAATTGTGGATACATGACGTACACATATGGTGATAGAATAGGACCGGAACTTCTGTATTATACCACCCAAGTTACCGTAAAAACTTAGGTTTTGGAAATATGGGTGATTAAATTAGTCGCTATGCGATGTGCGGACAACGATTTGTCTAAGTTTGACATGAAATATAAAAATAAATACGGAATTGTGGATACATGACGTACACATAGGGTGATAGAATAGGACCAGAACTTCTGTATTATACCACCCAAGTTACCGTAAAACTTAGGTTTTGGAAATATGGCTGATTAAAGTAGTCGCATTGAGATGTGCGGACAGCGATTTGTCAAAGTATGACATGAAAAATAAAATAAATACGGAAGTGTGCCAACATGACGTACACATAGGATGATAGAATAGATCCAGAACTTTAGTACTATACCACCCAAGTTACCGTAAAAACTTAGGTTTTGGAAATATGGGTGATTAAATTAGTCGCTATGCGATGTGCGGACAACGATTTGTCTAAGTTTGACATGAAATATAAAAATAAATACTTAGGTTTTGGAAATATGGGTGATTAAATTAGTCGCTATGCGATGTGCGGACAACGATCTGTCTAAGTTTGACATGAAATATAAAAATAAATACGGAATTGTGGATATATGACGTACACATAGGGTGATAGAATAGTACCAGAACTTCTGTATTATACCACCCAAGTTACCGTAAAAACTTAGGTTTTGGAAATATGGGTGATTAAATTAGTCGCTATGCGATGTGCGGACAACGATTTGTCTAAGTTTAACATGAAATATAAAAATAAATACTGAATTGTGGATACATGACGTACACGTAGGATGAAAGAATAGGACCAGAACTTTAGTACTATACCACCCAAGTTACCTTAAAAACTTAGGTTTTGGAAATACGGGTGATTAAAATAGTCGCTTTGGATGTGTGGACAGTGATCCACCTAAGTTTGACATAAAATATAAAATAAATACGGCAGTGTGTCAGCATGACGTACACGTAGGGTGATGAAATAGGACCAGAACTTCTGTATTATACCACCCAAGTTACCGTAAAAACTTAGGTTTTGGAAATATGGCTGATTAAAGTAGTCGCATTGAGATGTGCGGACAGCGATTTGTCAAAGTATGACATGAAAAATAAAATAAATACGGAGGTGTGCCAACATGACGTACACATAGTATGATAGAATAGGTCCTGAAATTTAGTATTATACCACCCAAGTTACCTTAAAAACTTGGGTTTTGGAAATATGGGTGATTAAATTTGTCGCTATGCGATGTGCGGACAACGATTTGTCTAAGTATCACATGAAATATAATAATATATACGGAATTGTGGATACATGACGTACACATAGGGTGATAGAATAGGTCCTGAAATTTAGTATTATACCACCCAAGTTACCTTAAAAACTTAGGTTTTGGAAATATGGGTGATTAAATTAGTCGCTATGCGATGTGCGGACAACGATTTGTCTAAGTTTGACATGAAATATAAAAATAAATACGGAATTGTGGATACATGACGTACACATAGGGTGATAGAATAGGACCAGAACTTCTGTATTATACCACCCAAGTTACCGTAAAAACTTGGGTTTTGGAAAAATGGCTGATTAAAGTAGTCGCATTGAGATGTGCGGACAGCGATTTGTCAAAGTATGACATGAAAAATAAAATAAATACGGAGGTGTGCCAACATGACGTACACATAGGATGATAGAATAGGTCCTGAAATTTAGTATTATACCACCCAAGTTACCTTAAAAACTTAGGTTTTGGAAATATGGGTGATTAAATTAGTCGCTATGCGATGTGCGGACAACGATTTGTCTAAGTTTGACATGAAATATAAAATAAATACGGAATTGTGGATACATGACGTACACATAGGGTGATAGAATAGGACCAGAACTTCTGTATTATACCACCCAAGTTACCGTAAAAACATAGGTTTTGGAAATATGGCTGATTAAAGTAGTCGCATTGAGATGTGCGGACAGCGATTTGTCAAAGTATGACATGAAAAATAAAATAAATACGGAGGTGTGCCAACATGACGTACACATAGTATGATAGAATAGGTCCTGAAATTTAGTATTATACCACCCAAGTTACCTTAAAAACTTGGGTTTTGGAAATATGGGTGATTAAATTTGTCGCTATGCGATGTGCGGACAACGATTTGTCTAAGTATCACATGAAATATAAAAATAAATACGGAATTGTGGATACATGACGTACACATAGGGTGATAGAATAGGACCAGAACTTTAGTACTATACCACCCAAGTTACCGTAAAAACTTAGGTTTTGGAAATATGGGTGATTAAATTTGTCGCTATGCGATGTGCGGACAACGATTTGTCTAAGTATCACATGAAATATAATAATATATACGGAATTTTGGATACATGACGTACACATAGGATGATAGAATAGGTCCTGAAATTTAGTATTATACCACCCAAGTTACCTTAAAAACTTAGGTTTTGGAAATATGGGTGATTAAATTAGTCGCTTGTGCGGACAACGATTTGTCTAAGTTTGACATGAAATATAAAAATAAATACGGAATTGTGGATACATTACGTACACATAGGGTGATAGAATAGGACCAGAACTTCTGTATTATACCACCCAAGTTACCGTAAAACTTAGGTTTTGGAAATATGGCTGATTAAAGTAGTCGCATTGAGATGTGCGGACAGCGATTTGTCAAAGTATGACATGAAAAATAAAATAAATACGGAAGTGTGCCAACATGACGTACACATAGGATGATAGAATAGATCCAGAACTTTAGTACTATACCACCCAAGTTACCGTAAAAACTTAGGTTTTGGAAATATGGGTGATTAAATTAGTCGCTATGCGATGTGCGGACAACGATTTGTCTAAGTTTGACATGAAATATAAAAATAAATACTTAGGTTTTGGAAATATGGGTGATTAAATTAGTCGCTATGCGATGTGCGGACAACGATCTGTCTAAGTTTGACATGAAATATAAAAATAAATACGGAATTGTGGATACATGACGTACACATAGGGTGATAGAATAGTACCAGAACTTCTGTATTATACCACCCAAGTTACCGTAAAAACTTAGGTTTTGGAAATATGGGTGATTAAATTAGTCGCTATGCGATGTGCGGACAACGATTTGTCTAAGTTTAACATGAAATATAAAAATAAATACTGAATTGTGGATACATGACGTACACGTAGGATGAAAGAATAGGACCAGAACTTTAGTACTATACCACCCAAGTTACCTTAAAAACTTAGGTTTTGGAAATACGGGTGATTAAAATAGTCGCTTTGGATGTGTGGACAGTGATCCACCTAAGTTTGACATAAAATATAAAATAAATACGGCAGTGTGTCAGCATGACGTACACGTAGGGTGATGAAATAGGACCAGAACTTCTGTAATATACCACCCAAGTTACCGTAAAAACTTAGGTTTTGGAAATATGGCTGATTAAAGTAGTCGCATTGAGATGTGCGGACAGCGATTTGTCAAAGTATGACATGAAAAATAAAATAAATACGGAGGTGTGCCAACATGACGTACACATAGTATGATAGAATAGGTCCTGAAATTTAGTATTATACCACCCAAGTTACCTTAAAAACTTGGGTTTTGGAAATATGGGTGATTAAATTTGTCGCTATGCGATGTGCGGACAACGATTTGTCTAAGTATCACATGAAATATAACAATATATACGGAATTGTGGATACATTACGTACACATAGGATGATAGAATAGGTCCTGAAATTTAGTATTATACCACCCAAGTTACCTTAAAAACTTAGGTTTTGGAAATATGGGTGATTAAATTAGTCGCTATGCGATGTGCGGACAACGATTTGTCTAAGTTTGACATGAAATATAAAAATAAATACGGAATTGTGGATACATGACGTACACATAGGGTGATAGAATAGGACCAGAACTTCTGTATTATACCACCCAAGTTACCGTAAAAACTTGGGTTTTGGAAAAATGGCTGATTAAAGTAGTCGCATTGAGATGTGCGGACAGCGATTTGTCAAAGTATGACATGAAAAATAAAATAAATACGGAGGTGTGCCAACATGACGTACACATAGGATGATAGAATAGGTCCTGAAATTTAGTATTATACCACCCAAGTTACCTTAAAAACTTAGGTTTTGGAAATATGGGTGATTAAATTAGTCGCTATGCGATGTGCGGACAACGATTTGTCTAAGTTTGACATGAAATATAAAATAAATACGGAATTGTGGATACATGACGTACACATAGGGTGATAGAATAGGACCAGAACTTCTGTATTATACCACCCAAGTTAACGTAAAAACGTAGGTTTTGGAAATATGGCTGATTAAAGTAGTCGCATTGAGATGTGCGGACAGCGATTTGTCAAAGTATGACATGAAAAATAAAATAAATACGGAAGTGTGCCAACATGACGTACACATAGTATGATAGAATAGGTCCTGAAATTTAGTATTATACCACCCAAGTTACCTTAAAAACTTAGGTTTTGGAAATATGGGTGATTAAATTAGTCGCTATGCGATGTGCGGACAACGATTTGTCTAAGTTTGACATGACATATAAAAATAAATACGGAATTGTGGATACATGACGTACACATAGGGTGATAGAATAGGACCAGAACTTCTGTATTATACCACCCAAGTTACCGTAAATCTTAGGTTTTGGAAACATGGCTGATTAAAGTAGTCGCATTAAGATGTGCGGACAGCGATTTGTCTAATTTTGACATGAAATATAAAAATAAATACGGAATTGTGGATACATGACGTACACATAGGGTGATAGAATAGGACCAGAACTTTAGTACTATACCACCCAAGTTACCGTAAAAACTTAGGTTTTGGAAATATGGGTGATTAAATTTGTCGCTATGCGATGTGCGGACAACGATTTGTCGAAGTTTGACTTGAAATATAAAAAAAATACGGAGGTGTGCCAACATGACGTACACATAGGATGATAGAATAGGTCCAGAACGTTAGTACTATACCACCCAAGTTACCGTAAAAACTTAGGTTTTGGAAATATGGGTGATTAAATTAGTCGCTATGCGATGTGCGGACAACGATTTGTCTAAGTTTGACATGAAATATAAAATTAAATACGGAGGTGTGCCAACATTACGTACACGTAGGATGAAAGAATAGGACCAGAACTTTAGTACTATACCACCCAAGTTACCGTAAAAACTTAGGTTTTGGAAATATGGGTGATTAAATTAGTCGCTATGCGATGTGCGGACAATGATTTGTCTAAGTTTGACATGAAATATAAAAATAAATACGGAATTGTGGATACATGACGTACACATATGGTGATAGAATAGGACCGGAACTTCTGTATTATACCACCCAAGTTACCGTAAAAACTTAGGTTTTGGAAATATGGGTGATTAAATTAGTCGCTATGCGATGTGCGGACAACGATTTGTCTAAGTTTGACATGAAATATAAAAATAAATACGGAATTGTGGATACATGACGTACACATAGGGTGATAGAATAGGACCAGAACTTCTGTATTATACCACCCAAGTTACCTTAAAAACTTAGGTTTTTGGAAATATGGGTGATTAAATTAGTCGCTATGCGATGTGCGGACAACGATTTGTCTAAGTTTGACATGCAATATAAAAATAAATACGGAATTGTGGATACATGACGTACACATAGGATGATAGAATAGGTCCTGAAATTTAGTATTATACCACCCAAGTTACCTTAAAAACTTAGGTTTTGGAAATACGGGTGATTAAAATAGTCGCTTTGGATGTGTGGACAGTGATCCACCTAAGTTTGACATAAAATATAAAATAAATACGGCAGTGTGTCAGCATGACGTACACGTAGGATGAAAGAATAGGACCAGAACTTCTGTATTATACCACCCAAGTTACCGTAAAAACTTAGGTTTTGGAAATATGGCTGATTAAAGTAGTCGCATTGAGATGTGCGGACAGCAATTTGTCAAAGTATGACATGAAAAATAAAATAAATACGGAAGTGTGCCAACATTACGTACACATAGGATGATAGAATAGGTCCAGAACTTTAGTACTATACCACCCAAGTTACCTTACAAACTTAGGTTTTGGAAATATGGCTGATTAAAGTAGTCGCTATGCGATGTGCGGACAACGATTTGTCTAAGTTAAACATGAAATATAAAAATAAATACTGAATTGTGGATACATGACGTACACGTAGGATGAAAGAATAGGACCAGAACTTTAGTACTATACCACCCAAGTTACCTTAAAAACTTAGGTTTTGGAAATATGGGTGATTAAATTAGTCGCTATGCGATGTGCGGACAACGATTTGTCTAAGTATGACATGAAATATAATAATAAATACGGAGGTGTGCCAACATTACGTACACGTAGAGTGATAGAATAGGACCAGAACTTCTGTATTATACCACCCAAGTTACCGTAAAAACTTAGGTTTTGGAAATATGACTGATTAAAGTAGTCGCATTGAGATGTGCGGACAGAGATTTGTCGAAGTTTGACACGAAATATAATAATAAATACGGAGGTGTGCCAACATGACGTACACATAGGATGATAGAATAGGTCCAGAACTTTAGTACTATACCACCCAAGTTACCGTAAAAACTTAGGTTTTGGAAATATGGGTGATTAAATTAGTCGCTATGCGATGTGCGGACAACGATTTGTCTAAGTTTGACATGAAATATAAAAATAAATACGGAATTGTGGATACATGACGTACACATAGGGTGATAGAATAGGACCAGAACTTCTGTATTATACCACCCAAGTTACCTTAAAAACTTATGTTTTGGAAATATGGGTAATTAAATTAGTCGCTATGCGATGTGCAGACAACGATTTGTCTAAGTTTAACATGAAATATAAAAATAAATACTGAATTGTGGATACATGACGTACACGTAGGATGAAAGAATAGGACCAGAACTTTAGTACTATACCACCCAAGTTACCTTAAAAACTTAGGTTTTGGAAATATGGGTGATTAAATTAGTCGCTATGCGATGTGCGGACAACGATTTGTCTAAGTATGACATGAAATATAATAATAAAAACGGAGGTGTGCCAACATTACGTACACCAGATAGATAGGACCAGAACTTCTGTATTATACCACCCAAGTTACCGTAAAAACTTAGGTTTTGGAAATATGGCTGATTAAAGTAGTCGCATTGAGATGTGCGGACAGAGATTTGTCGAAGTTTGACACGAAATCTAAAAAAAATACGGAGGTGTAACAACATGACGTACACATAGGATGATAGAATAGGTCCAGAACTTTAGTACTATACCACCCAAATTACCTTGAAAACTTAGGTTTTGGAAATACGGGTGATTAAAATAGTCGCTTTAGATGTGTGGACAGTGATCCACCTAAGTTTGACATAAAATATAAAATAAATACGGCAGTGTGTCAGCATGACGTACACGTAGGGTGATGAAATAGGACCAGAACTTCTGTATTATACCACCCAAGTTACCGTAAAAACTTAGGTTTTGGAAATATGGCTGATTAAAGTAGTCGCATTGAGATGTGCGGACAGCGATTTGTCAAAGTATGACATGAAAAATAAAATAAATACGGAAGTGTGCCAACATGACGTACACATAGGATGATAGAATAGGTCCTGAAATTTAGTATTATACCACCCAATTTACCGTAAAAACTTAGGTTTTGGAAATATGGGTGATTAAATTAGTCGCTATGCGATGTGCGGACAACGATTTGTCTAAGTTTAACATGAAATATAAAAATAAATACTGAATTGTGGATACATGACGTACACGTAGGATGAAAGAATAGGACCAGAACTTCTGTATTATACCACCCAAGTTACCGTAAAAACTTAGGTTTTGGAAATATGGGTGATTAAATTAGTCGCTATGCGATGTGCGGACAACGATTTGTCTAAGTTTAACATGAAATATAAAAATAAATACTGAATTGTGGATACATGACGTACACGTAGGATGAAAGAATAGGACCAGAACTTTAGTACTATACCACCCAAGTTACCTTAAAAACTTAGGTTTTGGAAATATGGGTGATTAAATTAGTCGCTATGCGATGTGCGGACAACGATTTGTCTAAGTATGACATGAAATATAATAATAAATACGGAGGTGTGACAACATTACGTACACGTAGGGTGATAGAATAGGACCAGAACTTCTGTATTATACCACCCAAGTTACCGTAAAAACTTAGGTTTTGGAAATATGGCTATTTAAGTAGTCGCATTGAGATGTGCGGACAGAGATTTGTCGAAGTTTGACACGAAATATAAAAAAAATACGGAGGTGTGCCAACATAACGTACACATAGGATGATAGAATAGGTCCAGAACTTTAGTACTATACCACCCAAGTTACCTTAAAAACTTAGGTTTTGGAAATACGGGTGATTAAAATAGTCGCTTTGGATGTGTGGATAATCATCCACCTAAGTTTGACATAAAATATAAAATAAATACGGCAGTGTGTCAGCATGACGTACACGTAGGGTGATGAAATAGGACCAGAACTTCTGTATTATACCACCCAAGTTACCGTAAAAACTTAGGTTTTGGAAATATGGCTGATTAAAGTAGTCGCATTGAGATGTGCGGACAGCGATTTGTCAAAGTATGACATGAAAAATAAAATAAATACGGAAGTGTGCCAACATGACGTACACATAGGATGATAGAATAGGTCCTGAAATTTAGTATTATACCACGCAAGTTACCGTAAAAACTTAGGTTTTGGAAATATGGGTGATTAAATTAGTCGCTATGCGATGTGCGGACAACGATTTGTCTAAGTTTAACATGAAATATAAAAATAAATACTGAATTGTGGATACATGACGTACCCGTAGGATGAAAGAATAGGACCAGAACTTTAGTACTATACCACCCAAGTTGCCTTAAAAACTTAGGTTTTTGGAAATATGGGTGATTAAATTAGTCGCTATGCGATGTGCGGACAACGATTTGTCTATGTTTGACATGAAATATAAAAATAAATACGGAATTGTGGATACATGACGTACACATAGGATGATAGAATAGGTCCTGAAATTTAGTATTATACCACCCAAGTTACCTTAAAAACTTAGGTTTTGGAAATATGGGTGATTAAATTAGTCGCTATGCGATGTGCGGACAACGATTTGACTAAGTTTGACATGAAATATAAAAATAAATACGGAATTGTGGATACATGACGTACACATAGGGTGATAGAATAGGACCAGAACTTCTGTATTATACCACCCAAGTTACCGTAAAAACTTAGGTTTTGGAAATATGGCTGATTAAAGTAGTCGCATTGAGATGTGCGGACAGCGATTTGTCAAAGTATGACATGAAAAATAAAAAAAACGGAAGTGTGCCAACATGACGTACACATAGGATGATAGAATAGGTCCAGAACTTTAGTACTATACCACCCAAGTTACCGTAAAAACTTAGGTTTTGGAAATATGGGTGATTAAATTAGTCGCTATGCGATGTGCGGACAACGATTTTTCTAAGTTTGACATGAAATATAAAAATAAATACGGAATTGTGGATACATGACGTACACAAAGGGTGATAGAATAGGACCAGAACTTCTGTATTATACCACCCAAGTTACCGTAAAAACTTAGGTTTTGGAAATATGGGTGATTAAATTAGTCGCTATGCGATGTGCGGACAACGATTTGTCTAAGTTTAACATGAAATATAAAAATAAATACTGAATTGTGGATACATGACGTACACGTAGGATGAAAGAATAGGACCAGAACTTTAGTACTATACCACCCAAGTTACCTTAAAAACTTAGGTTTTGGAAATATGGGTGATTAAATTAGTCGCTATGCGATGTGCGGACAACGATTTGTCTAAGTATGACATGAAATATAATAATAAATACGGAGGTGTGCCAACATTACGTACACGTAGGGTGATAGAATAGGACCAGAACTTCTGTATTATACCACCCAAGTTACCGTAAAAACTTAGGTTTTGGAAATATGGCTGATTAAAGTAGTCGCATTGAGATGTGCGGACAGAGATTTGTCGAAGTTTGACACGAAAAATAAAAAAATACGGAGGTGTATCAACATGACGTACACATAGGATGATAGAATAGGTCCAGAACTTTAGTACTATACCACCCAAGTTACCTTGAAAACTTAGGTTTTGGAAATACGGGTGATTAAAATAGTCGCTTTGGATGTGTGGACAGTGATCCACCTAAGTTTGACATAAAATATAAAATAAATACGGCAGTGTGTCAGCATGACGTACACGTAGGGTGATGAAATAGGACCAGAACTTCTGTATTATACCACCCAAGTTACCGTAAAAACTTAGGTTTTGGAAATATGGCTGATTAAAGTAGTCGCATTGAGATGTGCGGACAGCGATTTGTCAAAGTATGACATGAAAAATAAAATAAATACGGAAGTGTGCCAACATGACGTACACATAGGATGATAGAATAGGTCCTGAAATTTAGTATTATACCACCCAAGTTACCGTAAAAACTTAGGTTTTGGAAATATGGGTGATTAAATTAGTCGCTATGCGATATGCGGACAACGATTTGTCTAAGTTTAACATGAAATATAAAAATAAATACTGAATTGTGGATACATGACGTACACGTAGGATGAAAGAATAGGACCAGAACTTCTGTACTATACCACCCAAGTTACCGTAAAAACTTAGGTTTTGGAAATATGGGTGATTAAATTAGTCGCTATGCGATGTGCGGACAACGATTTGTCTAAGTTTAACATGAAATATAAAAATAAATACTGAATTGTGGATACATGACGTACACGTAGGATGAAAGAATAGGACCAGAACATTAGTACTATACCACCCAAGTTACCTTAAAAACTTAGGTTTTGGAAATATGGGTGATTAAATTAGTCGCTATGCGATGTGCGGACAACGATTTGTCTAAGTATGACATGAAATATAATAATAAATACGGAGGTGTGACAACATTACGTACACGTAGGGTGATAGAATAGGACCAGAACTTCTGTATTATACCACCCAAGTTACCGTAAAAACTTAGGTTTTGGAAATATGGCTGATTAAAGTAGTCGCATTGAGATGTGCGGACAGAGATTTGTCGAAGTTTGACACGAAATATAAAAAAATACGGAGGTGTGCCAACATAACGTACACATAGGATGATAGAATAGATCCAGAACTTTAGTACTATACCACCCAAGTTAACTTAAAAACTTAGGTTTTGGAAATACGGGTGATTAAAATAGTCGCTTTGGATGTGTGGACAGTGATCCACCTAAGTTTGACATAAAATATAAAATAAATACGGCAGTGTGTCAGCATGACGTACACGTAGGGTGATGAAATAGGACCAGAACTTCTGTATTATACCACCCAAGTTACCGTAAAAACTTAGGTTTTGGAAATATGGCTGATTAAAGTAGTCGCATTGAGATGTGCGGACAGCGATTTGTCAAAGTATGACATGAAAAATAAAATAAATACGGAAGTGTGCCAACATGACGTACACATAGGATGATAGAATAGGTCCTGAAATTTAGTATTATACCACCCAAGTTACCGTAAAAACTTAGGTTTTGGAAATATGGGTGATTAAATTAGTCGCTATGTGATGTGCGGACAACGATTTGTCTAAGTTTAACATGAAATATAAAAATAAATACTGAATTGTGGATACATGACGTACACGTAGGATGAAAGAATAGGACCAGAACTTTAGTACTATACCACCCAAGTTGCCTTAAAAACTTAGGTTTTTGGAAATATGGGTGATTAAATTAGTCGCTATGCGATGTGCGGACAACGATTTGTCTAAGTTTGACATGAAATATAAAAATAAATACGGAATTGTGGATACATGACGTACACATAGGATGATAGAATAGGTCCTGAAATTTAGTATTATACCACCCAAGTTACCTTAAAAACTTAGGTTTTGGAAATATGGGTGATTAAATTAGTCGCTATGCGATGTGCGGACAACGATTTGTCTAAGTATGACATGAAATATAATAATAAATACGGAGGTGTGACAACATTACGTACACGTAGGGTGATAGAATAGGACCAGAACTTCTGTATTATACCACCCAAGTTACCGTAAAAACTTACGTTTTGGAAATATGGCTATTTAAGTAGTCGCATTGAGATGTCCGGACAGAGATTTGTCGAAGTTTGACACGAAATATAAAAAAAATACGGAGGTGTGCCAACATAACGTACACATAGGATGATAGAATAGGTCCAGAACTTTAGTACTATACCACCCAAGTTACCTTGAAAACTTAGGTTTTGGAAATACGGGTGATTAAAATAGTCGCTTTGGATGTGTGGACAGTGATCCACCTAAGTTTGACATAAAATATAAAATAAATACGGCAGTGTGTCAGCATGACGTACACGTAGGGTGATGAAATAGGACCAGAACTTCTGTATTATACCACCCAAGTTACCGTAAAAACTTAGGTTTTGGAAATATGGCTGATTAAAGTAGTCGCATTGAGATGTGCGGACAGCGATTTGTCAAAGTATGACATGAAAAATAAAATAAATACGGAAGTGTGCCAACATGACGTACACATAGGATGATAGAATAGGTCCTGAAATTTAGTATTATACCACCCAAGTTACCGTAAAAACTTAGGTTTTGGAAATATGGGTGATTAAATTAGTCGCTATGCGATGTGCGGACAACGATTTGTCTAAGTTTAACATGAAATATAAAAATAAATACTGAATTGTGGATACATGACGTACACGTAGGATGAAAGAATAGGACCAGAACTTCTGTACTATACCACCCAAGTTACCGTAAAAACTTAGGTTTTGGAAATATGGGTGATTAAATTAGTCGCTATGCGATGTGCGGACAACGATTTGTCTAAGTTTAACATGAAATATAAAAATAAATACTGAATTGTGGATACATGACGTACACGTAGGATGAAAGAATAGGACCAGAACATTAGTACTATACCACCCAAGTTACCTTAAAAACTTAGGTTTTGGAAATATGGGTGATTAAATTAGTCGCTATGCGATGTGCGGACAACGATTTGTCTAAGTATGACATGAAATATAATAATAAATACGGAGGTGTGACAACATTACGTACACGTAGGGTGATAGAATAGGACCAGAACTTCTGTATTATACCACCCAAGTTACCGTAAAAACTTAGGTTTTGGAAATATGGCTGATTAAAGTAGTCGCATTGAGATGTGCGGACAGAGATTTGTCGAAGTTTGACACGAAATATAAAAAAAATACGGAGGTGTGCCAACATAACGTACACATAGGATGATAGAATAGATCCAGAACTTTAGTACTATACCACCCAAGTTAACTTAAAAACTTAGGTTTTGGAAATACGGGTGATTAAAATAGTCGCTTTGGATGTGTGGACAGTGATCCACCTAAGTTTGACATAAAATATAAAATAAATACGGCAGTGTGTCAGCATGACGTACACGTAGGGTGATGAAATAGGACCAGAACTTCTGTATTATACCACCCAAGTTACCGTAAAAACTTAGGTTTTGGAAATATGGCTGATTAAAGTAGTCGCATTGAGATGTGCGGACAGCGATTTGTCAAAGTATGACATGAAAAATAAAATAAATACGGAAGTGTGCCAACATGACGTACACATAGGATGATAGAATAGGTCCTGAAATTTAGTATTATACCACCCAAGTTACCGTAAAAACTTAGGTTTTGGAAATATGGGTGATTAAATTAGTCGCTATGTGATGTGCGGACAACGATTTGTCTAAGTTTAACATGAAATATAAAAATAAATACTGAATTGTGGATACATGACGTACACGTAGGATGAAAGAATAGGACCAGAACTTTAGTACTATACCACCCAAGTTGCCTTAAAAACTTAGGTTTTTGGAAATATGGGTGATTAAATTAGTCGCTATGCGATGTGCGGACAACGATTTGTCTAAGTTTGACATGAAATATAAAAATAAATACGGAATTGTGGATACATGACGTACACATAGGATGATAGAATAGGTCCTGAAATTTAGTATTATACCACCCAAGTTACCTTAAAAACTTAGGTTTTGGAAATATGGGTGATTAAATTAGTCGCTATGCGATGTGCGGACAACGATTTGTCTAAGTATGACATGAAATATAATAATAAATACGGAGGTGTGACAACATTACGTACACGTAGGGTGATAGAATAGGACCAGAACTTCTGTATTATACCACCCAAGTTACCGTAAAAACTTACGTTTTGGAAATATGGCTATTTAAGTAGTCGCATTGAGATGTCCGGACAGAGATTTGTCGAAGTTTGACACGAAATATAAAAAAAATACGGAGGTGTGCCAACATAACGTACACATAGGATGATAGAATAGGTCCAGAACTTTAGTACTATACCACCCAAGTTACCTTGAAAACTTAGGTTTTGGAAATACGGGTGATTAAAATAGTCGCTTTGGATGTGTGGACAGTGATCCACCTAAGTTTGACATAAAATATAAAATAAATACGGCAGTGTGTCAGCATGACGTACACGTAGGGTGATGAAATAGGACCAGAACTTCTGTATTATACCACCCAAGTTACCGTAAAAACTTAGGTTTTGGAAATATGGCTGATTAAAGTAGTCGCATTGAGATGTGCGGACAGCGATTTGTCAAAGTATGACATGAAAAATAAAATAAATACGGAAGTGTGCCAACATGACGTACACATAGGATGATAGAATAGGTCCTGAAATTTAGTATTATACCACCCAAGTTACCGTAAAAACTTAGGTTTTGGAAATATGGGTGATTAAATTAGTCGCTATGCGATGTGCGGACAACGATTTGTCTAAGTTTAACATGAAATATAAAAATAAATACTGAATTGTGGATACATGACGTACACGTAGGATGAAAGAATAGGACCAGAACTTCTGTACTATACCACCCAAGTTACCGTAAAAACTTAGGTTTTGGAAATATGGGTGATTAAATTAGTCGCTATGCGATGTGCGGACAACGATTTGTCTAAGTTTAACATGAAATATAAAAATAAATACTGAATTGTGGATACATGACGTACACGTAGGATGAAAGAATAGGACCAGAACATTAGTACTATACCACCCAAGTTACCTTAAAAACTTAGGTTTTGGAAATATGGGTGATTAAATTAGTCGCTATGCGATGTGCGGACAACGATTTGTGTAAGTATGACATGAAATATAATAATAAATACGGAGGTGTGACAACATTACGTACACGTAGGGTGATAGAATAGGACCAGAACTTCTGTATTATACCACCCAAGTTACCGTAAAAACTTAGGTTTTGGAAATATGGCTGATTAAAGTAGTCGCATTGAGATGTGCGGACAGAGATTTGTCGAAGTTTGACACGAAATATAAAAAAAATACGGAGGTGTGCCAACATAACGTACACATAGGATGATAGAATAGGTCCAGAACTTTAGTACTATACCACCCAAGTTACCTTAAAAACTTAGGTTTTGGAAATACGGGTGATTAAAATAGTCGCTTTGGATGTGTGGACAGTGATCCACCTAAGTTTGACATAAAATATAAAATAAATACGGCAGTGTGTCAGCATGACGTACACGTAGGGTGATGAAATAGGACCAGAACTTCTGTATTATACCACCCAAGTTACCGTAAAAACTTAGGTTTTGGAAATATGGCTGATTAAAGTAGTCGCATTGAGATGTGCGGACAGCGATTTGTCAAAGTATGACATGAAAAATAAAATAAATACGGAAGTGTGCCAACATGACGTACACATAGGATGATAGAATAGGTC
This sequence comes from Flexamia atlantica, assembly GCA_035578135.1. Taxonomy (NCBI): domain Eukaryota; kingdom Metazoa; phylum Arthropoda; class Insecta; order Hemiptera; family Cicadellidae; genus Flexamia; species Flexamia atlantica. Next base: position 1,992,652 of record JAQJVK010000059.1, on the reverse strand, counting down.
CTGAAATTTAGTATTATACCACCCAAGTTACCGTAAAAACTTAGGTTTTGGAAATATGGGTGATTAAATTAGTCGCTATGCGATGTGCGGACAACGATTTGTCTAAGTTTAACATGAAATATAAAAATAAATACTGAATTGTGGATACATGACGTACACGTAGGATGAAAGAATAGGACCAGAACTTTAGTACTATACCACCCAAGTTGCCTTAAAAACTTAGGTTTTTGGAAATATGGGTGATTAAATTAGTCGCTATGCGATGTGCGGACAACGATTTGTCGAAGTTTGACATGAAATATAAAAATAAATACGGAATTGTGGATACATGACGTACACATAGGATGATAGAATAGGTCCTGAAATTTAGTATTATACCACCCAAGTTACCTTAAAAACTTAGGTTTTGGAAATATGGGTGATTAAATTAGTCGCTATGCGATGTGCGGACAACGATTTGACTAAGTTTGACATGAAATATAAAAATAAATACGGAATTGTGGATACATGACGTACAGATAGGGTGATAGAATAGGACCAGAACTTCTGTATTATACCACCCAAGTTACCGTAAAAACTTAGGTTTTGGAAATATGGCTGATTAAAGTAGTCGCATTGAGATGTGCGGACAGCGATTTGTCAAAGTATGACATGAAAAATAAAAAAACGGAAGTGTGCCAACATGACGTACACATAGGATGATAGAATAGGTCCAGAACTTTAGTACTATACCACCCAAGTTACCGTAAAAACTTAGGTTTTGGAAATATGGGTGATTAAATTAGTCGCTATGCGATGTGCGGACAACGATTTTTCTAAGTTTGACATGAAATATAAAAATAAATACGGAATTGTGGATACATGAAGTAAACATAGGGTGATAGAATAGGACCAGAACTTCTGTATTATACCACCCAAGTTACCTTAAAAACTTAGGTTTTGGAAATATGGGTGATTAAATTAGTCGCTATGCGATGTGTGGACAACGATTTGTCTAAGTTTAACATGAAATATAAAAATAAATACTGAATTGTGGATACATGACGTACACGTAGGATGAAAGAATAGGACCAGAACGTTAGTACTATACCACCCAAGTTACCTTAAAAACTTAGGTTTTGGAAATATGGGTGATTAAATTAGTCGCTATGCGATGTGCGGACAACGATTTGTCTAAGTATGACATGAAATATAATAATAAATACGGAGGTGTGCCAACATTACGTACACGTAGGGTGATAGAATAGGACCAGAACTTCTGTATTATACCACCCAAGTTACCGTAAAAACTTAGGTTTTGGAAATATGGCTGATTAAAGTAGTCGCATTGAGATGTGCGGACAGCGATTTGTCAAAGTATGACATAAAAAATAAAATAAATACGGAAGTGTGCCAACATGACGTACACATAGGATGATAGAATAGGTCCTGAAATTTAGTATTATACCACCCAAGTTACCTTAAAAACTTAGGTTTTGGAAATACGGGTGATTAAAATAGTCGCTTTGGATGTGTGGACAGTGATCCACCTAAGTTTGACATAAAATATAGAAAAAATACGGCAGTGTGTCAGCATAACGTACACGTAGGGTGATGAAATAGGACCAGAACTTCTGTATTATACCACCCAAGTTACCGTAAAAACTTAGGTTTTGGAAATATGGCTGATTAAAGTAGTCGCATTGAGATGTGCGGACAGCGATTTGTCAAAGTATGACATGAAAAATAAAATAAATACGGAAGTGTGCCAACATGACGTACACATAGGATGATAGAATAGGTCCTGAAATTTAGTATTATACCACCCAAGTTGCCTTAAAAACTTAGGTTTTTGGAAATATGGGTGATTAAATTAGTCGCTATGCGATGTGCGGACAACGATTTGTCTAAGTTTGTCATGAAATATAAAAATAAATACGGAATTGTGGATACATGACGTACACATAGGATGATAGAATAGGTCCTGAAATTTAGTATTATACCACCCAAGTTACCTTAAAAACTTAGGTTTTGGAAATATGGGTGATTAAATTAGTCGCTATGCGATGTGCGGACAACGATTTGACTAAGTTTGACATGAAATATAAAAATAAATACGGAATTGTGGATACATGACGTACACATAGGGTGATAGAATAGGACCAGAACTTCTGTATTATACCACCCAAGTTACCGTAAAAACTTAGGTTTTGGAAATATGGCTGATTAAAGTAGTCGCATTGAGATGTGCGGACAGCGATTTGTCAAAGTATGACATGAAAAATAAAAAAACGGAAGTGTGCCAACATGACGTACACATAGGATGATAGAATAGGTCCAGAACTTTAGTACTATACCACCCAAGTTACCGTAAAAACTTAGGTTTTGGAAATATGGGTGATTAAATTAGTCGCTATGCGATGTGCGGACAACGATTTTTCTAAGTTTGACATGAAATATAAAAATAAATACGGAATTGTGGATACATGACGTACACATAGGGTGATAGAATAGGACCAGAACTTCTGTATTATACCACCCAAGTTACCGTAAAAACTTAGGTTTTGGAAATATGGGTGATTAAATTAGTCGCTATGCGATGTGCGGACAACGATTTGTCTAAGTTTAACATGAAATATAAAAATAAATACTGAATTGTGGATACATGACGTACACGTAGGATGAAAGAATAGGACCAGAACTTTAGTACTATACCACCCAAGTTACCTTAAAAACTTAGGTTTTGGAAATATGGGTGATTAAATTAGTCGCTATGCGATGTGCGGACAACGATTTGTCTAAGTACGACATGAAATATAATAATAAATACGGAGGTGTGCCAACATTACGTACACGTAGGGTGATAGAATAGGACCAGAACTTCTGTATTATACCACCCAAGTTACCGTAAAAACTTAGGTTTTGGAAATATGGCTGATTAAAGTAGTCGCATTGAGATGTGCGGACAGCGATTTGTCAAAGTATGACATAAAAAATAAAATAAATACGGAAGTGTGCCAACATGACGTACACATAGGATGATAGAATAGGTCCTGAAATTTAGTATTATACCACCCAAGTTACCTTAAAAACTTAGGTTTTGGAAATACGGGTGATTAAAATAGTCGCTTTGGATGTGTGGACAGTGATCCACCTAAGTTTGACATAAAATATAAAAAAAATACGGCAGTGTGTCAGCATAACGTACACGTAGGGTGATGAAATAGGACCAGAACTTCTGTATTATACCACCCAAGTTACCGTAAAAACTTAGGTTTTGGAAATATGGCTGATTAAAGTAGTCGCATTGAGATGTGCGGACAGCGATTTGTCAAAGTATGACATGAAAAATAAAATAAATACGGAAGTGTGCCAACATGACGTACACATAGGATGATAGAATAGGTCCTGAAATTTAGTATTATACCACCCAAGTTACCGTAAAAACTTAGGTTTTGGAAATATGGGTGATTAAATTAGTCGCTATGCGATGTGCGGACAACGATTTGTCTAAGTTTAACATGAAATATAAAAATAAGTACTGAATTGTGGATACATGACGTACACGTAGGATGAAAGAATAGGACCAGAACTTTAGTACTATACCACCCAAGTTGCCTTAAAAACTTAGGTTTTTGGAAATATGGGTGATTAAATTAGTCGCTATGCGATGTGCGGACAACGATTTGTCTAAGTTTGTCATGAAATATAAAAATAAATACGGAATTGTGGATACATGACGTACACATAGGATGATAGAATAGGTCCTGAAATTTAGTATTATACCACCCAAGTTACCTTAAAAACTTAGGTTTTGGAAATATGGGTGATTAAATTAGTCGCTATGCGATGTGCGGACAACGATTTGACTAAGTTTGACATGAAATATAAAAATAAATACGGAATTGTGGATACATGACGTACACATAGGGTGATAGAATAGGACCAGAACTTCTGTATTATACCACCCAAGTTACCGTAAAAACTTAGGTTTTGGAAATATGGCTGATTAAAGTAGTCGCATTGAGATGTGCGGACAGCGATTTGTCAAAGTATGACATGAAAAATAAAAAAACGGAAGTGTGCCAACATGACGTACACATAGGATGATAGAATAGGTCCAGAACTTTAGTACTATACCACCCAAGTTACCGTAAAAACTTAGGTTTTGGAAATATGGGTGATTAAATTAGTCGCTATGCGATGTGCGGACAACGATTTTTCTAAGTTTGACATGAAATATAAAAATAAATACGGAATTGTGGATACATGACGTACACATAGGGTGATAGAATAGGACCAGAACTTCTGTATTATACCACCCAAGTTACCGTAAAAACTTAGGTTTTGGAAATATGGGTGATTAAATTAGTCGCTATGCGATGTGCGGACAACGATTTGTCTAAGTTTAACATGAAATATAAAAATAAATACTGAATTGTGGATACATGACGTACACGTAGGATGAAAGAATAGGACCAGAACTTTAGTACTATACCACCCAAGTTACCTTAAAAACTTAGGTTTTGGAAATATGGGTGATTAAATTAGTCGCTATGCGATGTGCGGACAACGATTTGTCTAAGTACGACATGAAATATAATAATAAATACGGAGGTGTGCCAACATTACGTACACGTAGGGTGATAGAATAGGACCAGAACTTCTGTATTATACCACCCAAGTTACCGTAAAAACTTAGGTTTTGGAAATATGGCTGATTAAAGTAGTCGCATTGAGATGTGCGGACAGAGATTTGTCGAAGTTTGACACGAAAAATAAAAAAAATACGGAGGTGTAACAACATGACGTACACATAGGATGATAGAATAGGTCCAGAACTTTAGTACTATACCACCCAAGTTACCTTGAAAACGTAGGTTTTGGAAATACGGGTGATTAAAATAGTCGCTTTGGATGTGTGGACAGTGATCCACCTAAGTTTGACATAAAATATAAAATAAATACGGCAGTGTGTCAGCATGATGTACACGTAGGGTGATGAAATAGGACCAGAACTTCTGTATTATACCACCCAAGTTACCGTAAAAACTTAGGTTTTGGAAATATGGCTGATTAAAGTAGTCGCATTGAGATGTGCGGACAGCGATTTGTCAAAGTATGACATGAAAAATAAAATAAATACGGAAGTGTGCCAACATGACGTACACATAGGATGATAGAATAGGTCCTGAAATTTAGTATTATACCACCCAAGTTACCGTAAAAACTTAGGTTTTGGAAATATGGGTGATTAAATTAGTCGCTATGCGATGTGCGGACAACGATTTGTCTAAGTTTAACATGAAATATAAAAATAAATACTGAATTGTGGATACATGACGTACACGTAGGATGAAAGAATAGGACCAGAACATTAGTACTATACCACCCAAGTTACCTTAAAAGCTTAGGTTTTGGAAATATGGGTGATTAAATTAGTCGCTATGCGATGTGCGGACAACGATTTGTCTAAGTATGACATGAAATATAATAATAAATACGGAGGTGTGACAACATTACGTACACGTAGGGTGATAGAATAGGACCAGAACTTCTGTATTATACCACCCAAGTTACCGTAAAAACTTAGGTTTTGGAAATATGGCTGATTAAAGTAGTCGCATTGAGATGTGCGAACAGAGATTTGTCGAAGTTTGACACGAAATATAAAAAAAATACGGAGGTGTGCCAACATAACGTACACATAGGATGATAGAATAGGTCCAGAACTTTAGTACTATACCACCCAAGTTACCTTAAAAACTTTGGTTTTGGAAATACGGGTGATTAAAATAGTCGCTTTGGATGTGTGGACAGTGATCCACCTAAGTTTGACATAAAATATAAAATAAATACGGCAGTGTGTCAGCATGACGTACACGTTGGGTGATGAAATAGGACCAGAACTTCTGTATTATACCACCCAAGTTACCGTAAAAACTTAGGTTTTGGAAATATGGCTGATTAAAGTAGTCGCATTGAGATGTGCGGACAGCGATTTGTCAAAGTATGACATGAAAAATAAAATAAATACGGAAGTGTGCCAACATGACGTACACATAGGATGATAGAATAGGTCCTGAAATTTAGTATTATACCACCCAAGTTACCGTAAAAACTTAGGTTTTGGAAATATGGGTGATTAAATTAGTCGCTATGCGATGTGCGGACAACGATTTGTCTAAGTTTAACATGAAATATAAAAATAAATACTGAATTGTGGATACATGACGTACACGTAGGATGAAAGAATAGGACCAGAACTTTAGTACTATACCACCCAAGTTGCCTTAAAAACTTAGGTTTTTGGAAATATGGGTGATTAAATTAGTCGCTATGCGATGTGCGGACAACGATTTGTCTAAGTTTGACATGAAATATAAAAATAAATACGGAATTGTGGATACATGACGTACACATAGGATGATAGAATAGGTCCTGAAATTTAGTATTATACCACCCAAGTTACCTTAAAAACTTAGGTTTTGGAAATATGGGTCATTAATTTAGTCGCTATGCGATGTGCGGACAACGATTTGACTAAGTTTGACATGAAATATAAAAATAAATACGGAATTGTGGATACATGACGTACACATAGGGTGATAGAATAGGACCAGAAATTCTGTATTATACCACCCAAGTTACCGTAAAAACTTAGGTTTTGGAAATATGGCTGATTAAAGTAGTCGCATTGAGATGTGCGGACAGCGATTTGTCAAAGTATGACATGAAAAATAAAAAAAACGGAAGTGTGCCAACATGACGTACACATAGGATGATAGAATAGGTCCAGAACTTTAGTACTATACCACCCAAGGTACCCTAAAAACTTAGGTTTTGGAAATATGGGTGATTAAATTAGTCGCTATGCGATGTGCGGACAACGATTTTTCTAAGTTTGACATGAAATATAAAAATAAATACGGAATTGTGGATACATGACGTACACATAGGGTGATAGAATAGGACCAGAACTTCTGTATTATACCACCCAAGTTACCGTAAAAACTTAGGTTTTGGAAATATGGGTGATTAAATTAGTCGCTATGCGATGTGCGGACAACGATTTGTCTAAGTTTAACATGAAATATAAAAATAAATACTGAATTGTGGATACATGACGTACACGTAGGATGAAAGAATAGGACCAGAACTTTAGTACTATACCACCCAAGTTACCTTAAAAACTTAGGTTTTGGAAATATGGGTGATTAAATTAGTCGCTATGCGATGTGCGGACAACGATTTGTCTAAGTATGACATGAAATATAATAATAAATACGGAGGTGTGCCAACATTACGTACACGTAGGGTGATAGAATAGGACCAGAACTTCTGTATTATACCACCCAAGTTACCGTAAAAACTTAGGTTTTGGAAATATGGCTGATTAAAGTAGTCGCATTGAGATGTGCGGACAGAGATTTGTCGAAGTTTGACACGAAAAATAAAAAAAATACGGAGGTGTAACAACATGACGTACACATAGGATGATAGAATAGGTCCAGAACTTTAGTACTATACCACCCAAGTTACCTTGAAAACGTAGGTTTTGGAAATACGGGTGATTAAAATAGTCGCTTTGGATGTGTGGACAGTGATCCACCTAAGTTTGACATAAAATATAAAATAAATACGGCAGTGTGTCAGCATGACGTACACGTAGGGTGATGAAATAGGACCAGAACTTCTGTATTATACCACCCAAGTTACCGTAAAAACTTAGGTTTTGGAAATATGGCTGATTAAAGTAGTCGCATTGAGATGTGCGGACAGCGATTTGTCAAAGTATGACATGAAAAATAAAATAAATACGGAAGTGTGCCAACATGACGTACACATAGGATGATAGAATAGGTCCTGAAATTTAGTATTATACCACCCAAGTTACCGTAAAAACTTAGGTTTTGGAAATATGGGTGATTAAATTAGTCGCTATGCGATGTGCGGACAACGATTTGTCTAAGTTTAACATGAAATATAAAAATAAATACTGAATTGTGGATACATGACGTACACGTAGGATGAAAGAATAGGACCAGAACATTAGTACTATACCACCCAAGTTACCTTAAAAGCTTAGGTTTTGGAAATATGGGTGATTAAATTAGTCGCTATGCGATGTGCGGACAACGATTTGTCTAAGTATGACATGAAATATAATAATAAATACGGAGGTGTGACAACATTACGTACACGTAGGGTGATAGAATAGGACCAGAACTTCTGTATTATACCACCCAAGTTACCGTAAAAACTTAGGTTTTGGAAATATGGCTGATTAAAGTAGTCGCATTGAGATGTGCGAACAGAGATTTGTCGAAGTTTGACACGAAATATAAAAAAAATACGGAGGTGTGCCAACATAACGTACACATAGGTTGATAGAATAGGTCCAGAACTTTAGTACTATACCACCCAAGTTACCTTAAAAACTTTGGTTTTGGAAATACGGGTGATTAAAATAGTCGCTTTGGATGTGTGGACAGTGATCCACCTAAGTTTGACATAAAATATAAAATAAATACGGCAGTGTGTCAGCATGACGTACACGTAGGGTGATGAAATAGGACCAGAACTTCTGTATTATACCACCCAAGTTACCGTAAAAACTTAGGTTTTGGAAATATGGCTGATTAAAGTAGTCGCATTGAGATGTGCGGACAGCGATTTGTCAAAGTATGACATGAAAAATAAAATAAATACGGAAGTGTGCCAACATGACGTACACATAGGATGATAGAATAGGTCCTGAAATTTAGTATTAAACCACCCAAGTTACCGTAAAAACTTAGGTTTTGGAAATATGGGTGATTAAATTAGTCGCTATGCGATGTGCGGACAACGATTTGTCTAAGTTTAACATGAAATATAAAAATAAATACTGAATTGTGGATACATGACGTACACGTAGGATGAAAGAATAGGACCAGAACTTTAGTACTATACCACCCAAGTTGCCTTAAAAACTTAGGTTTTTGGAAATATGGGTGATTAAATTAGTCGCTATGCGATGTGCGGACAACGATTTGTCTAAGTTTGACATGAAATATAAAAATAAATACGGAATTGTGGATACATGACGTACACATAGGATGATAGAATAGGTCCTGAAATTTAGTATTATACCACCCAAGTTACCTTAAAAACTTAGGTTTTGGAAATATGGGTCATTAATTTAGTCGCTATGCGATGTGCGGACAACGATTTGACTAAGTTTAACATGAAATATAAAAATAAATACGGAATTGTGGATACATGACGTACACATAGGGTGATAGAATAGGACCAGAAATTCTGTATTATACCACCCAAGTTACCGTAAAAACTTAGGTTTTGGAAATATGGCTGATTAAAGTAGTCGCATTGAGATGTGCGGACAGCGATTTGTCAAAGTATGACATGAAAAATAAAAAAAACGGAAGTGTGCCAACATGACGTACACATAGGATGATAGAATAGGTCCAGAACTTTAGTACTATACCACCCAAGGTACCCTAAAAACTTAGGTTTTGGAAATATGGGTGATTAAATTAGTCGCTATGCGATGTGCGGACAACGATTTTTCTAAGTTTGACATGAAATATAAAAATAAATACGGAATTGTGGATACATGACGTACACATAGGGTGATAGAATAGGACCAGAACTTCTGTATTATACCACCCAAGTTACCGTAAAAACTTAGGTTTTGGAAATATGGGTGATTAAATTAGTCGCTATGCGATGTGCGGACAACGATTTGTCTAAGTTTAACATGAAATATAAAAATAAATACTGAATTGTGGATACATGACGTACACGTAGGATGAAAGAATAGGACCAGAACTTTAGTACTATACCACCCAAGTTACCTTAAAAACTTAGGTTTTGGAAATATGGGTGATTAAATTAGTCGCTATGCGATGTGCGGACAACGATTTGTCTAAGTATGACATGAAATATAATAATAAATACGGAGGTGTGCCAACATTACGTACACGTAGGGTGATAGAATAGGACCAGAACTTCTGTATTATACCACCCAAGTTACCGTAAAAACTTAGGTTTTGGAAATATGGCTGATTAAAGTAGTCGCATTGAGATGTGCGGACAGAGATTTGTCGAAGTTTGACGAAATAAAAAAAAAATACGGAGGTGTGCCAACATGACGTACACATAGGATGATAGAATAGGTCCAGAACTTTAGTACTATACCACCCAAGTTACCTTAAAAACTTAGGTTTTGGAAATACGGGTGATTAAAATAGTCGCTTTGGATGTGTGGACAGTGATCCACCTAAGTTTGACATAAAATATAAAAAAAATACGGCAGTGTGTCAGCATGACGTACACGTAGGGTGATGAAATAGGACCAGAACTTCTGTATTATACCACCCAAGTTACCGTAAAAACTTAGGTTTTGGAAATATGGCTGATTAAAGTAGTCGCATTGAGATGTGCGGACAGCGATTTGTCGAAGTATGACATGAAAAATAAAATAAATACGGAAGTGTGCCAACATGACGTACACATAGGATGATAGAATAGGTCCTGAAATTTAGTATTATACCACCCAAGTTACCGTAAAAACTTAGGTTTTGGAAATATGGGTGATTAAATTAGTCGCTATGCGATGTGCGGACAACGATTTGTCTAAGTTTAACATGAAATATAAAAATAAATACTGAATTGTGGATACATGACGTACACGTAGGATGAAAGAATAGGACCAGAACTTTAGTACTATACCACCCAAGTTGCCTTAAAAACTTAGGTTTTTGGAAATATGGGTGATTAAATTAGTCGCTATGCGATGTGCGGACAACGATTTGTCTAAGTTTGACATGAAATATAAAAATAAATACGGAATTGTGGATACATGACGTACACATAGGATGATAGAATAGGTCCTGAAATTTAGTATTATACCACCCAAGTTACCTTAAAAACTTAGGTTTTGGAAATATGGGTCATTAATTTAGTCGCTATGCGATGTGCGGACAACGATTTGACTAAGTTTGACATGAAATATAAAAATAAATACGGAATTGTGGATACATGATGTACACATAGGGTGATAGAATAGGACCAGAACTTCTGTATTATACCACCCAAGTTACCGTAAAAACTTAGGTTTTGGAAATATGGCTGATTAAAGTAGTCGCATTGAGATGTGCGGACAGCGATTTGTCAAAGTATGCCATGAAAAATAAAAAAAACGGAAGTGTGCCAACATGACGTACACATAGGATGATAGAATAGGTCCAGAACTTTAGTACTATACCACCCAAGGTACCCTAAAAACTTAGGTTTTGGAAATATGGGTGATTAAATTAGTCGCTATGCGATGTGCGGACAACGATTTTTCTAAGTTTGACATGAAATATAAAAATAAATACGGAATTGTGGATACATGACGTACACATAGGGTGATAGAATAGGACCAGAACTTCTGTATTATACCACCCAAGTTACCGTAAAAACTTAGGTTTTGGAAATATGGGTGATTAAATTAGTCGCTATGCGATGTGCGGACAACGATTTGTCTAAGTTTAACATGAAATATAAAAATAAATACTGAATTGTGGATACATGACGTACACGTAGGATGAAAGAATAGGACCAGAACTTTAGTACTATACCACCCAAGTTACCTTAAAAACTTAGGTTTTGGAAATATGGGTGATTAAATTAGTCGCTATGCGATGTGCGGACAACGATTTGTCTAAGTATGACATGAAATATAATAATAAATACGGAGGTGTGCCAACATTACGTACACGTAGGGTGATAGAATAGGACCAGAACTTCTGTATTATACCACCCAAGTTACCGTAAAAACTTAGGTTTTGGAAATATGGCTGATTAAAGTAGTCGCATTGAGATGTGCGGACAGAGATTTGTCGAAGTTTGACGAAATAAAAAAAAAAATACGGAGGTGTGCCAACATGACGTACACATAGGATGATAGAATAGGTCCAGAACTTTAGTACTATACCACCCAAGTTACCTTAAAAACTTAGGTTTTGGAAATACGGGTGATTAAAATAGTCGCTTTGGATGTGTGGACAGTGATCCACCTAAGTTTGACATAAAATATAAAATAAATACGGCAGTGTGTCAGCATAACGTACACGTAGGGTGATGAAATAGGACCAGAACTTCTGTATTATACCACCCAAGTTACCGTAAAAACTTAGGTTTTGGAAATATGGCTGATTAAAGTAGTCGCATTGAGATGTGCGGACAGCGATTTGTCAAAGTATGACATGAAAAATAAAATAAATACGGAAGTGTGCCAACATGACGTACACTTAGGATGATAGAATAGGTCCTGAAATTTAGTTTTATACCACGCAAGTTACCGTAAAAACTTAGGTTTTGGAAATATGGGTGATTAAATTAGTCGCTATGCGATGTGCGGACAACGATTTGTGTAAGCTTAACATGAAATATAAAAATAAATACTGAATTGTGGATACATGACGTAAACGTAGGATGAAAGAATAGGACCAGAACTTCTGTATATACCACCCAAGTTACCGTAAAAACTTAGGTTTTGGAAATATGGGTGTTTAAATTAGTCGCTATGCGATGTGCGGACAACGATTTGTCTAAGTTTAACATGAAATATAAAAATAAATACTGAATTGTGGATACATGACGTAAACGTAGGATGAAAGAATAGGACCAGAACTTCTGTATATACCACCCAAGTTACCGTAAAAACTTAGGTTTTGGAAATATGAGTGTTTAAATTAGTCGCTATGCGATGTGCGGACAACGATTTGTCTAAGTATGACATGAAATATAATAATAAATACGGAGGTGTGACAACATTACGTACACGTAGGGTGATAGAATAGGACCAGAACTTCTGTATTATACCACCCAAGTTATCGTAAAAACTTAGGTTTTGGAAATATGGCTGATTAAAGTAGTCGCATTGAGATGTGCGGACAGAGATTTGTCGAAGTTTGACACGAAATATAAAAAAAATACGGAGGTGTGCCAACATGACGTACACATAGGATGATAGAATAGGTCCTGAAATTTAGTATTATACCACCCAAGTTACCTTAAAAACTTAGGTTTTCGAAATATGGGTGATTAAATTATTCGCATTGAGATGTGCGGACAGAGATTTGTCGAAGTTTGACACGAAATATAAAAATAAATACGGAATTGTGGATACATGACGTACACGTAGGGTGATAGAATAGGACCAGAACTTCTGTATTATACCACCCAAGTTACCGTAAAAACTTAGGTTTTGGAAATATGGCTGATTAAAGTAGTCGCATTGAGATGTGCGGACAGCGATTTGTCTAAGTTTGACATGAAATATAAAAATAAATACGGAATTGTGGATACATGACGTACACATAGGGTGATAGAATAGGACCAGAACTTCTGTATTATACCACCCAAGTTACCGTAAAAACTTAGGTTTTGGAAATATGGGTGATTAAATTAGTCGCTATGCGATGTGCGGACAACGATTTGTCTAAGTTTGACATGAAATATAAAAATAAATACGGAATTGTGGATACATGACATTTATTTTTGTGACGTTATGTATTTTGTGACGTTATGTATTTTGTGACGTCATTTATTTTTGTGACGTTATGTATTTTGTGACGTCGTTTATTTTTGTGACGTTATGTATTTTGTGACGTAATTAATTTTTGTGACGTCATTTATTTTTGTGACGTTATGTATTTTGTGACGTCATTTATTTTCGTGACGTTATGTATTTTGTGACGTCATTTATTTTTGTGACGTTATGTATTTTGTGACGTCATTTATTTTTTGTGACGTTATGTATTTTGTGACGTCATTTATTTTTGTGACGTTAAGTATTTTGCGACGTCATTTATTATTGTGACGTCATTTATTTTTGTGACGTTATGTATTTTGTGACGTTATGTATTTTGTGACGTCATTTATTTTTGTGACGTTATGTATTTTGTGACTTCATTTATTTTTGTGACGTTATGTATTCTGTGACGTCATTTGTTTTTGTGACGTTTTGTATTTTGTGATGTCATTTATTTTTGTGACGTTATGTATATTGTGGCGTCATTTATTTTTGTGACGTTATGTATTTTGTGACCTCATTTATTTTTGTGACGTTATGTATTTTGTGACGTCATTTATTTTTTTGACGTCATTTATATTTGTGACGTTATGTATTTTGTGACGTCATTTATTTTTGTGACGTTATGTATTAATATTTGTGACGTCATTTATATTTGTGACGTTATGTATTTTGTGACCTCATTTATTTTTGTGACGTTATGTATTTTGTGACGTTATTTATTTTCGTGAAGTTATGTATTTTGTGACGTCATTTATTTTTGTGACGTCATTTATATTTGTGACGTTATGTATTTTGTGACGTCATTTATTTTTGTGACGTTATGCATTTTGTGACGTCAATTATTTTTGTGACGTTATGTATTTTGTGACGTCAATTATTTTTGTGACGTTATGTATTTTGTGACGTAATTTCTTTTTGTGACGTTATGTATTTTGTGACGTCATTTATTTTTGTGCCGTTATGTATTTTGTAACGTCATTTCTTATTGTGACGTTATGTATTTTGTGACGTAATTAATTTTTGTCACTTCATTTATTTTTGTGACGTTATGTATTTTGTGACCTCATTTATTTTTGTGACGTTATGTATTTTGTGACGTTATTTATTTTCGTGACGTTATGTATTTTGTGACGTCATTTATTTTTGTGACGTCATTTATATTTGTGACGTTATGTATTTTGTGACGTCATTTATTTTTGTGACGTTATGCATTTTGTGACGTCAATTATTTTTGTGACGTTATGCATTTTGTGACGTCAATTATTTTTGTGACGTTATGTATTTTGTGACGTCAATTATTTTTGTGACGTTATGTATTTTGTGACGTCATTTATTTTTGTGACGTTATATTTTGTGACGTCATTTATTTTTGTGACGTTATGTATTTTGTGACGTCATTTATTTTTGTGAAGTTATGTATTTTGTGACGTTATTAATTTTGTGACGTCATTTATTTTTGCGACATTATGTATTTTGTGACTTCATTAATTTTTGTGACGTTATGTATTTTGTGACGTCGTTTATTTTTGTGACGTTATGTATTTTGTGACGTAATTAATTTTTGTGACGTCATTTATTTTTGTGACGTTATGTATTTTGTGACGTCATTTATTTTTGTGACGTTATGTATTTTGTGACGTCATTTATTTTTTGTGACGTTATGTATTTTGTGACGTTGTACATTTTGTGACGTCATTTATTTTTGTGAAGTCATTTATATTTGTGACATTATGTATTTTGTGTCGTCATTTATTTTTGTGACGTTATGTATTTTGTGACGTCAATTACTTTTGTGACAATATGTATTTTGTGACGTCATTTCTTTTTGTGACGTTATGTATTTTGTGACGTCATTTATTTTTGTGCCGTTATGTATTTTGTGACGTTATGCATTTTGTGACGTCATTTATTTTTTTGACGTTATGTATTTTGTGACGTCATTTATTTTTGTGACGTTATGTATTTTGTGACGTCATTTATTTTTGTGACGTTGTGTATTTTGTGACGTCATTTATTTTTGTGATGTTATGTATTTTGTGACGTCATTTATTTTTGTGACGTTATGTATTTTGTGACGTCATTTATTTTTTTGACGTTATGTATTTTGTGACGTCATTTATTATTGTGGCGTCATTTATTTTTGTGACGTTATGTATTTTGTGACGTTGTACATTTTGTGACGTCATTTATTTTTGTGACGTTATGTATTTTGTGACGTCATTTATTTTTGTGACGTTGTGTATTTTGTGACGTCATTTATTTTTGTGATGTTATGTATTTTGTGACGTCATTTATTTTTGTGACGTTATGTATTTTGTGACGTCATTTATTTTTTTGACGTTATGTATTTTGTGACGTCATTTATTATTGTGGCGTCATTTATTTTTGTGACGTTATGTATTTTGTGACGTTGTACATTTTGTGACGTCATTTATTTTTGTGACGTCATTTATTTTTGTGACGTCATTTATATTTGTGACATTATGTATTTTGTGTCGTCATTTATTTTTGTGACGTTATGTATTTTGTGACGTCATTTATTTTTTTGACGTTATGTATTTTGTGACGTCATTTATTATTGTGGCGTCATTTATTTTTGTGACGTTATGTATTTTGTGATCATTTATTTTTGTGACGTTATGTATTTTGTGACGTCATTTATTTTTGTGACGTTATGTATTTTGTGACGTCATTTATTTTTGTGATGTTATGTATTTTGTGACGTCATTTCTTTTTGTGACGTTATGTATTTTGTGACGTCATTAATTTTTGTGCCGTTATGTATTTTGTGACGTTATGCATTGTGTGACGTCATTTATTTTTTTGACGTTATGTATTTTGTGACGTCATTTATTTTTGTGACGTTATGAATTTTGTGACGTCATTTATTATTGTGACGTCATTTATTTTTGTGACGTCATTTATTTTTGTGACGTTATGTATTTTGTGACGTAATTAATTTTTGTGACGTTAAGTATTTTGTGACGTCATTTATTATTGTGACGTCATTTATTTTTGTGACGTTATGTATTTTGTGACGTCATTTATTTTTGTGACGTTATGTATTTTTTGACTTAATTTATTTTTGAGACGTTATGTATTTTGTGACGTTATTAATTTTTGTGACGTCATTTATTTTTGTGACGTTATGTATTTTGTGACGTTATTTATTTTTGTGACGTTATGTATTTTGTGACGTCATTTATTTTTGTGACGTTATGTATTTTGTGACGTCATTTATTTTTGTGACGTTATGTATTTTGTGACGTCATTTATTTTTGTGACGTTATGTATTTTGTGACGTCATTTATTTTTGTGACGTTAAGTAATATGTGACGTCATTTATTATTGTGACGTCATTTATTTTTGTGACGTTAAGTAATATGTGACGTCATTTATTATTGTGACGTCATTTATTTTTGTGACGTTATGTATTTTGTGACGTCATTTATTTTTGTGACGTTATGTATTTTGTGACTTCATTTATTATTGTGGCGTCATTTATTTTTGTAACGTTATGTATTTTGTGACGTTATACATTTTGTGACGTCATTTATTTTTGTGACGTCATTTATATTTGTGACATTATGTATTTTGTGACGTCATTTATTTTTGTGACGTTATGAATTTTGTGACTTCATTTATTATTATGGCGTCATTTATTTTTGTAACGTTATGTATTTTGTGACGTTATACATTTTGTGACGTCATTTATTTTTGTGACGTCATTTATATTTGTGACATTATGTATTTTGTGACGTCATTTATTTTTGTGACGTTATGAATTTTGTGACGTCATTTATTATTGTGACGTCATTTATTTTTGTGACGTTATGTATTTTGTGACGTCATTTATTTTTGTGACGTTATGTATTTTTTGACTTAATTTATTTTTGTGACGTTATGTATTTTGTGACGTTATTAATTTTTGTGACGTCATTTATATTTGTGACGTTATGTATTTTGTGACGTTATTTATTTTTGTGACGTTATGTATTTTGTGACGTCATTTATTTTTGTGACGTTATGTATTTTGTGACGTCATTTTTTTTGTGACGTTATGTATTTTGTGACGTCATTTATTATTGTGACGTCATTTATTTTTGTGACGTTATGTATTTTGTGACGTAATTTATTTTTGTGACGTTATGTATTTTGTGACGTCATTTATTTTTGTGATGTTATGTATTTTGTGACGTCATTTATTTTTGTGACGTTATGTATTTTGTGACGTCATTTATTTTTGTGACGTTATGTATTTTGTGACGTCATTTATTTTTGTGACGTTATATATTGTGTGACGTCATTTATTTTTTTGACGTTATGTATTTTGTGACGTCATTTATTTTTGTGACGTTAAGTATTTTGCGACGTCATTTATTATTGTGACGTCATTTATTTTTGTGACGTTATGTATTTTGTGACGTTATGTATTTTGTGACGTCATTTATTTTTGTGACGTTAAGTATTTTGCGACGTCATTTATTATTGTGACGTCATTTATTTTTGTGACGTTATGTATTTTGTGACGTTATGTATTTTGTGACGTCATTTATTTTTGTGATGTTATGTATTTTGTGACGTCATTTATTTTTGTGAGGTAATGTATTATGTGACGTCATTTATTTTTGTGACGTTATGTATTTTGTGACGTCATTTATTTTTGTGACGTTATGTATTTTGTGACGTCATTTATTTTTGTCACGTTATGTATTTTGTGACGTCATTTATTTTTGTGACGTTATGTATTTTGTGACGTCATTTATTTTTGTGATGTTATGTATTTTGTGACGTCATTTATTTTTGTGACGTTATGTATTTTGTGACGTCATTTATTTTTTTGACGTTATGTATTTTGTGACGTCATTTATTATTGTGGCGTCATTTATTTTTGTGACGTTATGTATTTTGTGACGTTATACATTTTGTGACGTCATTTATTTTTGTGACGTCATTTATATTTGTGACAATATGTATTTCGTGACGTCATTTATTTTTGTGATGTTATGTATTTTGTGACGTGAATTATTTTTGTGACGATATGTATTTTGTGACGTCATTTCTTTTTGTGACGTTATGTATTTTGTGACGTCATTAATTTTTGTGCCGTTATGTATTTTGTGACGTTATGCATTTTGTGACGTCATTTATTTTTTGACGTTATGTAATTTGTGTCGTCATTTATTTTTGTGACGTTATGTATTTTGTGACGTCATTTATTTTTGTGACGTTATGTATTTTGTGACGTCATTTATTTTTGTTTCGTTATGTATTTTGTGACGTCATTTATTTTTGTGACGTTATGTATTTTGTGACGTCATTTATTTTTGTGACGTTATGTATTTTGTGACGTCATTTATTTTTGTGACGTTATGTATTTTGTGACGTTATTTATTTTTGTGATGTTATGTATTTTGTGACGTCATTTATTTTTGTGACGTTATGTATTTTGTGACGTCATTTATTTTTTTGACGTTATGTATTTTGTGACGTCATTTATTTTTTGTGACGTTATGTATTTTGTGACGTCATTTATGTTTGTGACGTTAAGTATTTTGCGACGTCATTTATTATTGTGACGTCATTTATTTTTGTGACGTTATGTATTTTGTGACGTTATGTATTTTGTGACGTCATTTATTTTTGTGATGTTATGTATTTTGTGACGTCAATTACTTTTGTGACAATATGTATTTTGTGACGTCGTTTATTTTTGTGACGTTATGTATTTTGTGACGTAATTAATTTTTGTGACGTCATTTATTTTTGTGACGTTATGTATTTTGTGACGTCATTTATTTTTGTGACGTTATGTATTTTGTGACGTCATTTATTTTTTGTGACGTTATGTATTTTGTGACGTTGTACATTTTGTGACGTCATTTATTTTTGTGAAGTCATTTATATTTGTGACATTATGTATTTTGTGTCGTCATTTATTTTTGTGACGTTATGTATTTTGTGACGTCAATTACTTTTGTGACAATATGTATTTTGTGACGTCATTTCTTTTTGTGACGTTATGTATTTTGTGACGTCATTTATTTTTGTGCCGTTATGTATTTTGTGACGTTATGCATTTTGTGACGTCATTTATTTTTTTGACGTTATGTATTTTGTGACGTCATTTATTTTTGTGACGTTATGTATTTTGTGACGTCATTTATTTTTGTGACGTTGTGTATTTTGTGACGTCATTTATTTTTGTGATGTTATGTATTTTGTGACGTCATTTATTTTTGTGACGTTATGTATTTTGTGACGTCATTTATTTTTTTGACGTTATGTATTTTGTGACGTCATTTATTATTGTGGCGTCATTTATTTTTGTGACGTTATGTATTTTGTGACGTTGTACATTTTGTGACGTCATTTATTTTTGTGACGTTATGTATTTTGTGACGTCATTTATTTTTGTGACGTTGTGTATTTTGTGACGTCATTTATTTTTGTGACGTTATGTATTTTGTGACGTCATTTATTTTTGTGACGTTATGTATTTTGTGACGTAATTAATTTTTGTGACGTCATGTATTTTTGTGACGTTATGTATTTTGTGACGTCATTTATTTTTGTGACACTATGTATTTTGTGACGTCATTTATTTTTGTGACGTTATGAATTTTGTGACGTCATTTATTATTGTGACGTCATTTATTTTTGTGACGTCATTTATTTTTGTGACGTTATGTATTTTGTGACGTAATTAATTTTTGTGACGTTAAGTATTTTGTGACGTCATTTATTATTGTGACGTCATTTATTTTTGTGACGTTATGTATTTTGTGACGTCATTTATTTTTGTGACGTTATGTATTTTTTGACTTAATTTATTTTTGAGACGTTATGTATTTTGTGACGTTATTAATTTTTGTGACGTCATTTATTTTTGTGACGTTATGTATTTTGTGACGTTATTTATTTTTGTGACGTTATGTATTTTGTGACGTCATTTATTTTTGTGACGTTATGTATTTTGTGACGTCATTTATTTTTGTGACGTTATGTATTTTGTGACGTCATTTATTTTTGTGACGTTATGTATTTTGTGACGTCATTTATTTTTGTGACGTTAAGTAATATGTGACGTCATTTATTATTGTGACGTCATTTATTTTTGTGACGTTAAGTAATATGTGACGTCATTTATTATTGTGACGTCATTTATTTTTGTGACGTTATGTATTTTGTGACGTCATTTATTTTTGTGACGTTATGTATTTTGTGACTTCATTTATTATTGTGGCGTCATTTATTTTTGTAACGTTATGTATTTTGTGACGTTATACATTTTGTGACGTCATTTATTTTTGTGACGTCATTTATATTTGTGACATTATGTATTTTGTGACGTCATTTATTTTTGTGACGTTATGAATTTTGTGACCTCATTTATTATTGTGGCGTCATTTATTTTTGTAACGTTATGTATTTTGTGACGTTATACATTTTGTGACGTCATTTATTTTTGTGACGTCATTTATATTTGTGACATTATGTATTTTGTGACGTCATTTATTTTTGTGACGTTATGAATTTTGTGACGTCATTTATTATTGTGACGTCATTTATTTTTGTGACGTTATGTATTTTGTGACGTCATTTATTTTTGTGACGTTATGTATTTTTTGACTTAATTTATTTTTGTGACGTTATGTATTTTGTGACGTTATTAATTTTTGTGACGTCATTTATATTTGTGACGTTATGTATTTTGTGACGTTATTTATTTTTGTGACGTTATGTATTTTGTGACGTCATTTATTTTTGTGACGTTATGTATTTTGTGACGTCATTTTTTTTGTGACGTTATGTATTTTGTGACGTCATTTATTTTTGTGACGTTATGTATTTTGTGACGTCATTTATTTTTGTGACGTTAAGTATTTTGTGACGTCATTTATTATTGTGACGTCATTTATTTTTGTGACGTTATGTATTTTGTGACGTCATTTATTTTTGTGACGTTATGTATTTTGTGACGTCATTTATTTTTGTGATGTTATGTATTTTGTGACGTCATTTATTTTTGTGACGTTATGTATTTTGTGACGTCATTTATTTTTGTGACGTTATGTATTTTGTGACGTCATTTATTTTTGTGACGTTATGTATTGTGTGACGTCATTTATTTTTTTGACGTTATGTATTTTGTGACGTCATTTATTTTTGTGACGTTAAGTATTTTGCGACGTCATTTATTATTGTGACGTCATTTATTTTTGTGACGTTATGTATTTTGTGACGTTATGTATTTTGTGACGTCATTTATTTTTGTGACGTTAAGTATTTTGCGACGTCATTTATTATTGTGACGTCATTTATTTTTGTGACGTTATGTATTTTGTGACGTTATGTATTTTGTGACGTCATTTATTTTTGTGATGTTATGTATTTTGTGACGTCATTTATTTTTGTGAGGTAATGTATTATGTGACGTCATTTATTTTTGTGACGTTATGTATTTTGTGACGTCATTTATTTTTGTGACGTTATGTATTTTGTGACGTCATTTATTTTTGTCACGTTATGTATTTTGTGACGTCATTTATTTTTGTGACGTTATGTATTTTGTGACGTCATTTATTTTTGTGATGTTATGTATTTTGTGACGTCATTTATTTTTGTGACGTTATGTATTTTGTGACGTCATTTATTTTTTTGACGTTATGTATTTTGTGACGTCATTTATTATTGTGGCGTCATTTATTTTTGTGACGTTATGTATTTTGTGACGTTATACATTTTGTGACGTCATTTATTTTTGTGACGTCATTTATATTTGTGACAATATGTATTTCGTGACGTCATTTATTTTTGTGATGTTATGTATTTTGTGACGTGAATTATTTTTGTGACGATATGTATTTTGTGACGTCATTTCTTTTTGTGACGTTATGTATTTTGTGACGTCATTAATTTTTGTGCCGTTATGTATTTTGTGACGTTATGCATTTTGTGACGTCATTTATTTTTTGACGTTATGTAATTTGTGTCGTCATTTATTTTTGTGACGTTATGTATTTTGTGACGTCATTTATTTTTGTGACGTTATGTATTTTGTGACGTCATTTATTTTTTTGACGTTATGTATTTTGTGACGTCATTTATTATTGTGGCGTCATTTATTTTTGTGACGTTATGTATTTTGTGACGTTATACATTTTGTGACGTCATTTATTTTTGTGACGTCATTTATATTTGTGACAATATGTATTTCGTGACGTCATTTATTTTTGTGATGTTATGTATTTTGTGACGTGAATTATTTTTGTGACGATATGTATTTTGTGACGTCATTTCTTTTTGTGACGTTATGTATTTTGTGACGTCATTAATTTTTGTGCCGTTATGTATTTTGTGACGTTATGCATTTTGTGACGTCATTTATTTTTTGACGTTATGTAATTTGTGTCGTCATTTATTTTTGTGACGTTATGTATTTTGTGACGTTATTAATTTTTGTGACGTCATTTATATTTGTGACGTTATGTATTTTGTGACGTTATTTATTTTTGTGACGTTATGTATTTTGTGACGTCATTTATTTTTGTGACGTTATGTATTTTGTGACGTCATTTTTTTTGTGACGTTATGTATTTTGTGACGTCATTTATTTTTGTGACGTTATGTATTTTGTGACGTCATTTATTTTTGTGACGTTAAGTATTTTGTGACGTCATTTATTATTGTGACGTCATTTATTTTTGTGACGTTATGTATTTTGTGACGTCATTTATTTTTGTGACGTTATGTATTTTGTGACGTCATTTATTTTTGTGATGTTATGTATTTTGTGACGTCATTTATTTTTGTGACGTTATGTATTTTGTGACGTCATTTATTTTTGTGACGTTATGTATTTTGTGACGTCATTTATTTTTGTGACGTTATGTATTGTGTGACGTCATTTATTTTTTTGACGTTATGTATTTTGTGACGTCATTTATTTTTGTGACGTTAAGTATTTTGCGACGTCATTTATTATTGTGACGTCATTTATTTTTGTGACGTTATGTATTTTGTGACGTTATGTATTTTGTGACGTCATTTATTTTTGTGACGTTAAGTATTTTGCGACGTCATTTATTATTGTGACGTCATTTATTTTTGTGACGTTATGTATTTTGTGACGTTATGTATTTTGTGACGTCATTTATTTTTGTGATGTTATGTATTTTGTGACGTCATTTATTTTTGTGAGGTAATGTATTATGTGACGTCATTTATTTTTGTGACGTTATGTATTTTGTGACGTCATTTATTTTTGTGACGTTATGTATTTTGTGACGTCATTTATTTTTGTCACGTTATGTATTTTGTGACGTCATTTATTTTTGTGACGTTATGTATTTTGTGACGTCATTTATTTTTGTGATGTTATGTATTTTGTGACGTCATTTATTTTTGTGACGTTATGTATTTTGTGACGTCATTTATTTTTTTGACGTTATGTATTTTGTGACGTCATTTATTATTGTGGCGTCATTTATTTTTGTGACGTTATGTATTTTGTGACGTTATACATTTTGTGACGTCATTTATTTTTGTGACGTCATTTATATTTGTGACAATATGTATTTCGTGACGTCATTTATTTTTGTGATGTTATGTATTTTGTGACGTGAATTATTTTTGTGACGATATGTATTTTGTGACGTCATTTCTTTTTGTGACGTTATGTATTTTGTGACGTCATTAATTTTTGTGCCGTTATGTATTTTGTGACGTTATGCATTTTGTGACGTCATTTATTTTTTGACGTTATGTAATTTGTGTCGTCATTTATTTTTGTGACGTTATGTATTTTGTGACGTCATTTATTTTTGTGACGTTATGTATTTTGTGACGTCATTTATTTTTGTTTCGTTATGTATTTTGTGACGTCATTTATTTTTGTGACGTTATGTATTTTGTGACGTCATTTATTTTTGTGACGTTATGTATTTTGTGACGTCATTTATTTTTGTGACGTTATGTATTTTGTGACGTTATTTATTTTTGTGATGTTATGTATTTTGTGACGTCATTTATTTTTGTGACGTTATGTATTTTGTGACGTCATTTATTTTTTTGACGTTATGTATTTTGTGACGTCATTTATTTTTTGTGACGTTATGTATTTTGTGACGTCATTTATGTTTGTGACGTTAAGTATTTTGCGACGTCATTTATTATTGTGACGTCATTTATTTTTGTGACGTTATGTATTTTGTGACGTTATGTATTTTGTGACGTCATTTATTTTTGTGACGTTATGTATTTTGTGACGTCATTTATTTTTGTGACGTTATGTATTTCGTGACGTAATTAATTTTTTTGACGTCATTTATTTTTGTGACGTTATGTATTTTGTGCGTCAAATATTTTTGTGACATTATGTATTTTGTGTCGTCATTTATTTTTGTGACGTTATGTATATTGTGACGTCGTTTATTTTTGTGACGATATGTATTTTGTGACGTCATTTCTTTTTGTGACGTTATGTATTTTGTGACGTCATTTATTTTTGTGCCGTTATGTATTTTGTGACGTTATGCATTTTGTGACGTCATTTATTTTTGTGACGTTATGTATTTTGTGACGTAATTAATTTTTGTGACGTCATGTATTTTTGTGACGTTATGTATTTTGTGACGTCATTTATTTTTGTGACGTTATGTATTTTGTGACGTCATTTATTTTTGTGACGTTATGTATTTTGTGAGGTCATTTATTTTTGTGACGTTATGAATTTTGTGACGTCATTTATTATTGTGACGTCATTTATTTTTGTGACGTTATGTATTTTGTGACGTCATTTATTTTTGTGACGTTATGAATTTTGTGACGTCATTTTTTTTTACGTTATATATTTTGTGACGTCATTTATTTTTGTGACGTTATGTATTTTGTGACGTAATTAATTTTTGTGACGTTAAGTATTTTGTGACGTCATTTATTATTGTGACGTCATTTATTTTTGTGACGTTATGTATTTTGTGACGTCATTTATTTTTGTGACGTTATGTATTTTTTGACTTAATTTATTTTTGTGACGTTATGTAATTTGTGACGTTATTAATTTTTGTGACGTCATTTATTTTTGTTACGTTATGTATTTTGTGACGTTATTTATTTTTGTGACGTTATGTATTTTTTGACGTCATTTATTTTTGTGACGTTATGTATTTTGTGACGTCATTTATTTTTTGTGACGTTATGTATTTTGTGACGTCATTTATTTTTGTGACGTTAAGTATTTTGCGACGTCATTTATTATTGTGACGTCATTTATTTTTGTGACGTTATGTATTTTGTGACGTTATGTATTTTGTGACGTTATTTATTTTTGTGACGTTATGTATTTTTTGACGTCATTTATTTTTGTGACGTTATGTATTTTGTGACGTCATTTATTTTTTGTGACGTTATGTATTTTGTGACGTCATTTATTTTTGTGACGTTAAGTATTTTGCGACGTCATTTATTATTGTGACGTCATTTATTTTTGTGACGTTATGTATTTTTTGACGTTATGTATTTTGTGACGTCATTTCTTTTTGTGACGTTATGTATTTTGTGACGTCATTTATTTTTGTGCCGTTATGTATTTTGTGATGTTATGCATTTTGTGACGTCATTTATTTTTTTGACGTTATGTAATTTGTGTCGTCATTTATTTTTGTGACGTTATGTATTTTGTGACGTCATTTATTTTTGTGACGTTATGTATTTTGTGACGTCATTTATTTTTGTGACGTTATGTATTTTGTGACGTCATTTATTTTTGTGACGTTATGTATTTTGTGACGTCATTTATTTTTGTGACGTTATGTATTTTGTGACGTCATTTATTTTTGTGACGTTATGTATTTTGTGACGTCATTTATTTTTGTGACGTTATGTATTTTGTGACGTCATTTATTTTTGTGACGTTATGTATTTTGTGAGGTCATTTATTTTTGTGACGTTATGAATTTTGTGACGTCATTTATTATTGTGACGTCATTTATTTTTGTGACGTTATGTATTTTGTGACGTCATTTATTTTTGTGACGTTATGAATTTTGTGACGTCATTTTTTTTACGTTATATATTTTGTGACGTCATTTTTTTTTGTGACGTTATGTATTTTGTGACGTAATTAATTTTTGTGACGTTAAGTATTTTGTGACGTCATTTATTATTGTGACGTCATTTATTTTTGTGACGTTATGTATTTTGTGACGTCATTTATTTTTGTGACGTTATGTATTTTTTGACTAAATTTATTTTTGTGACGTTATTAATTTTTGTGACGTCATTTATTTTTGTGACGTTATGTATTTTGTGACGTTATTTATTTTTGTGACGTTATGTATTTTTTGACGTCATTTATTTTTGTGACGTTATGTATTTTCTGACGTCATTTATTTTTTGTGACGTTATGTATTTTGTGACGTCATTTATTTTTGTGACGTTAAGTATTTTGCGACGTCATTTATTATTGTGTCGTCATTTATTTTTGTGACGTTATGTATTTTGTGACGTTATGTATTTTGTGACGTTATTTATTTTTGTGACGTTATGTATTTTTTGACGTCATTTATTTTTGTGACGTTATGTATTTTGTGACGTCATTTATTTTTTGTGACGTTATGTATTTTGTGACGTCATTTATTTTTGTGACGTTAAGTATTTTGCGACGTCATTTATTATTGTGACGTCATTTATTTTTGTGACGTTATGTATTTTGTGACGTTATGTATTTTGTGACGTCATTTCTTTTTGTGACGTTATGTATTTTGTGACGTCATTTATTTTTGTGCCGTTATGTATTTTGTGACGTTATGCATTTTGTGACGTCATTTATTTTTTTGACGATATGTAATTTGTGTCGTCATTTATTTTTGTGACGTTATGTATTTTGTGACGTCATTTATTTTTGTGACGTTATGTATTTTGTGACGTCATTTATTTTTGTGACGTTATGTATTTTGTGACGTCATTTATTTTTGTGACGTTATGTATTTTGTGACGTCATTTATTTTTGTGACGTTATGTATTTTGTGACGTCATTTATTTTTGTGACGTTATGTATTTTGTGACGTTATTTATTTTTGTGATGTTATGTATTTTGTGACGTCATTTATTTTTGTGACGTTATGTATTTTGTGACGTCATTTATTTTTTTGACGTTATGTATTTTGTGACGTCATTTATTTTTTGTGACGTTATGTATTTTGTGACGTCATTTATGTTTGTGACGTTAAGTATTTTGCGACGTCATTTATTATTGTGACGTCATTTAATTTTGTGACGTTATGTATTTTGTGACGTTATGTATTTTGTGACGTCATTTATTTTTGTGACGTTATGTATTTTGTGACGTCGTTTATTTTTGTGACGTTATGTATTTTGTGACGTAATTAATTTTTGTGACGTCATTTATTTTTGTGACGTTATGTATTTTGTGCGTCAATTTTTTTTGTGACATTATGTATTTTGTTTCGTCATTTATTTTTGTGACGTTATGTATATTGTGACGTCGTTTATTTTTGTGACGATATGTATTTTGTGACGTCATTTCTTTTTGTGACGTTATGTATTTTGTGACGTCATTTATTTTTGTGCCGTTATGTATTTTGTGACGTTATGCATTTTGTGACGTCATTTATTTTTTTGACGTTATGTATTTTGTGACGTCATTTATTTTTGTGACGTTATGTATTTTGTGACGTAATTAATTTTTGTGACGTCATGTATTTTTGTGACGTTATGTATTTTGTGACGTCATTTATTTTTGTGACGTTATGTATTTTGTGACGTCATTTATTTTTGTGACGTTATGTATTTTGAGAGGTCATTTATTTTTGTGACGTTATCAATTTTGTGACGTCATTTATTATTGTGACGTCATTTATTTTTGTGACGTTATGTATTTTGTGACGTCATTTATTTTTGTGACGTTATGTATTTTTTGACTTAATTTATTTTTGTGACGTTATGTATTTTGTGACGTTATTAATTTTTGTGACGTCATTTATATTTGTGACGTTATGTATTTTGTGACGTTATTTATTTTTGTGACGTTATGTATTTTGTGACGTCATTTATTTTTGTGACGTTATGTATTTTGTGACGTCATTTTTTTGTGACGTTATGTATTTTGTGACGTCATTTATTTTTGTGACGTTATGTATTTTGTGACGTCATTTATTTTTGTGACGTTAAGTATTTTGTGACGTCATTTATTATTGTGACGTCATTTATTTTTGTGACGTTATGTATTTTGTGACGTCATTTATTTTTGTGACGTTATGTATTTTGTGACGTCATTTATTTTTGTGATGTTATGTATTTTGTGACGTCATTTATTTTTGTGACGTTATGTATTTTGTGACGTCATTTATTTTTGTGACGTTATGTATTTTGTGACGTCATTTATTTTTGTGACGTTATGTATTGTGTGACGTCATTTATTTTTTTGACGTTATGTATTTTGTGACGTCATTTATTTTTGTGACGTTAAGTATTTTGCGACGTCATTTATTATTGTGACGTCATTTATTTTTGTGACGTTATGTATTTTGTGACGTTATGTATTTTGTGACGTCATTTATTTTTGTGACGTTAAGTATTTTGCGACGTCATTTATTATTGTGACGTCATTTATTTTTGTGACGTTATGTATTTTGTGACGTTATGTATTTTGTGACGTCATTTATTTTTGTGATGTTATGTATTTTGTGACGTCATTTATTTTTGTGAGGTAATGTATTATGTGACGTCATTTATTTTTGTGACGTTATGTATTTTGTGACGTCATTTATTTTTGTGACGTTATGTATTTTGTGACGTCATTTATTTTTGTCACGTTATGTATTTTGTGACGTCATTTATTTTTGTGACGTTATGTATTTTGTGACGTCATTTATTTTTTTGACGTTATGTATTTTGTGACGTCATTTATTATTGTGGCGTCATTTATTTTTGTGACGTTATGTATTTTGTGACGTTATACATTTTGTGACGTCATTTATTTTTGTGACGTCATTTATATTTGTGACAATATGTATTTCGTGACGTCATTTATTTTTGTGATGTTATGTATTTTGTGACGTGAATTATTTTTGTGACGATATGTATTTTGTGACGTCATTTCTTTTTGTGACGTTATGTATTTTGTGACGTCATTAATTTTTGTGCCGTTATGTATTTTGTGACGTTATGCATTTTGTGACGTCATTTATTTTTTGACGTTATGTAATTTGTGTCGTCATTTATTTTTGTGACGTTATGTATTTTTTGACGTCATTTATTTTTGTGACGTTATGTATTTTGTGACGTCATTTATTTTTGTTTCGTTATGTATTTTGTGACGTCATTTATTTTTGTGACGTTATGTATTTTGTGACGTCATTTATTTTTGTGACGTCATTTATATTTGTGACAATATGTATTTCGTGACGTCATTTATTTTTGTGATGTTATGTATTTTGTGACGTGAATTATTTTTGTGACGATATGTATTTTGTGACGTCATTTCTTTTTGTGACGTTATGTATTTTGTGACGTCATTAATTTTTGTGCCGTTATGTATTTTGTGACGTTATGCATTTTGTGACGTCATTTATTTTTTGACGTTATGTAATTTGTGTCGTCATTTATTTTTGTGACGTTATGTATTTTTTGACGTCATTTATTTTTGTGACGTTATGTATTTTGTGACGTCATTTATTTTTGTGACGTTATGTATATTGTGACGTCGTTTTTTTTTGTGACGATATGTATTTTGTGACGTCATTTATTTTTGTGACGTTATGTATTTTGTGACGTCATTTATTTTTGTGCCGTTATGTATTTTGTGACGTTATGCATTTTGTGACGTCATTTATTTTTGTGACGTTATGTATTTTGTGACGTAATTAATTTTTGTGACGTCATGTATTTTTGTGACGTTATGTATTTTGTGACGTCATTTATTTTTGTGACGTTATGTATTTTGTGACGTCATTTATTTTTGTGACGTTATGTATTTTTTGACTTAATTTATTTTTGTGACGTTATGTATTTTGTGACGTTATTAATTTTTGTGACGTCATTTATATTTGTGACGTTATGTATTTTGTGACGTTATTTATTTTTGTGACGTTATGTATTTTGTGACGTCATTTATTTTTGTGACGTTATGTATTTTGTGACGTCATTTT
The DNA here is from genome assembly GCA_035578135.1 of Flexamia atlantica. Lineage (NCBI taxonomy): Eukaryota > Metazoa > Arthropoda > Insecta > Hemiptera > Cicadellidae > Flexamia > Flexamia atlantica. Next base: position 1,961,908 of record JAQJVK010000059.1, on the reverse strand, counting down.
TTTTGTGACGTTATGTATTTTGTGACGTCATTTATTTTTGTGACGTTATGTATTTTGTGACGTCATTTATTTTTGTGACGTTAAGTATTTTGTGACGTCATTTATTATTGTGACGTCATTTATTTTTGTGACGTTATGTATTTTGTGACGTCATTTATTTTTGTGACGTTATGTATTTTGTGACGTCATTTATTTTTGTGATGTTATGTATTTTGTGACGTCATTTATTTTTGTGACGTTATGTATTTTGTGACGTCATTTATTTTTGTGACGTTATGTATTTTGTGACGTCATTTATTTTTGTGACGTTATGTATTGTGTGACGTCATTTATTTTTTTGACGTTATGTATTTTGTGACGTCATTTATTTTTGTGACGTTAAGTATTTTGCGACGTCATTTATTATTGTGACGTCATTTATTTTTGTGACGTTATGTATTTTGTGACGTTATGTATTTTGTGACGTCATTTATTTTTGTGACGTTAAGTATTTTGCGACGTCATTTATTATTGTGACGTCATTTATTTTTGTGACGTTATGTATTTTGTGACGTTATGTATTTTGTGACGTCATTTATTTTTGTGATGTTATGTATTTTGTGACGTCATTTATTTTTGTGAGGTAATGTATTATGTGACGTCATTTATTTTTGTGACGTTATGTATTTTGTGACGTCATTTATTTTTGTGACGTTATGTATTTTGTGACGTCATTTATTTTTGTCACGTTATGTATTTTGTGACGTCATTTATTTTTGTGACGTTATGTATTTTGTGACGTCATTTATTTTTGTGATGTTATGTATTTTGTGACGTCATTTATTTTTGTGACGTTATGTATTTTGTGACGTCATTTATTTTTTTGACGTTATGTATTTTGTGACGTCATTTATTATTGTGGCGTCATTTATTTTTGTGACGTTATGTATTTTGTGACGTTATACATTTTGTGACGTCATTTATTTTTGTGACGTCATTTATATTTGTGACAATATGTATTTCGTGACGTCATTTATTTTTGTGATGTTATGTATTTTGTGACGTGAATTATTTTTGTGACGATATGTATTTTGTGACGTCATTTCTTTTTGTGACGTTATGTATTTTGTGACGTCATTAATTTTTGTGCCGTTATGTATTTTGTGACGTTATGCATTTTGTGACGTCATTTATTTTTTGACGTTATGTAATTTGTGTCGTCATTTATTTTTGTGACGTTATGTATTTTTTGACGTCATTTATTTTTGTGACGTTATGTATTTTGTGACGTCATTTATTTTTGTTTCGTTATGTATTTTGTGACGTCATTTATTTTTGTGACGTTATGTATTTTGTGACGTCATTTATTTTTGTGACGTCATTTATATTTGTGACAATATGTATTTCGTGACGTCATTTATTTTTGTGATGTTATGTATTTTGTGACGTGAATTATTTTTGTGACGATATGTATTTTGTGACGTCATTTCTTTTTGTGACGTTATGTATTTTGTGACGTCATTAATTTTTGTGCCGTTATGTATTTTGTGACGTTATGCATTTTGTGACGTCATTTATTTTTTGACGTTATGTAATTTGTGTCGTCATTTATTTTTGTGACGTTATGTATTTTTTGACGTCATTTATTTTTGTGACGTTATGTATTTTGTGACGTCATTTATTTTTGTGACGTTATGTATATTGTGACGTCGTTTTTTTTTGTGACGATATGTATTTTGTGACGTCATTTATTTTTGTGACGTTATGTATTTTGTGACGTCATTTATTTTTGTGCCGTTATGTATTTTGTGACGTTATGCATTTTGTGACGTCATTTATTTTTGTGACGTTATGTATTTTGTGACGTAATTAATTTTTGTGACGTCATGTATTTTTGTGACGTTATGTATTTTGTGACGTCATTTATTTTTGTGACGTTATGTATTTTGTGACGTCATTTATTTTTGTGACGTTATGTATTTTGTGAGGTCATTTATTTTTGTGACGTTATGAATTTTGTGACGTCATTTATTATTGTGACGTCATTTATTTTTGTGACGTTATGTATTTTGTGACGTCATTTATTTTTGTGACGTTATGAATTTTGTGACGTCATTTTTTTTACGTTATATATTTTGTGACGTCATTTATTTTTGTGACGTTATGTATTTTGTGACGTAATTAATTTTTGTGACGTTAAGTATTTTGTGACGTCATTTATTATTGTGACGTCATTTATTTTTGTGACGTTATGTATTTTGTGACGTCATTTATTTTTGTGACGTTATGTATTTTTTGACTTAATTTATTTTTGTGACGTTATGTAATTTGTGACGTTATTAATTTTTGTGACGTCATTTATTTTTGTTACGTTATGTATTTTGTGACGTTATTTATTTTTGTGACGTTATGTATTTTTTGACGTCATTTATTTTTGTGACGTTATGTATTTTGTGACGTCATTTATTTTTTGTGACGTTATGTATTTTGTGACGTCATTTATTTTTGTGACGTTAAGTATTTTGCGACGTCATTTATTATTGTGACGTCATTTATTTTTGTGACGTTATGTATTTTGTGACGTTATGTATTTTGTGACGTCATTTCTTTTTGTGACGTTATGTATTTTGTGACGTCATTTATTTTTGTGCCGTTATGTATTTTGTGACGTTATGCATTTTGTGACGTCATTTATTTTTTTGACGTTATGTAATTTGTGTCGTCATTTATTTTTGTGACGTTATGTATTTTGTGACGTCATTTATTTTTGTGACGTTATGTATTTTGTGACGTCATTTATTTTTGTGACGTTATGTATTTTGTGACGTCATTTATTTTTGTGACGTTATGTATTTTGTGACGTCATTTATTTTTGTGACGTTATGTATTTTGTGACGTCATTTATTTTTGTGACGTTATGTATTTTGTGACGTCATTTATTTTTGTGACGTTATGTATTTTGTGACGTCATTTATTTTTGTGACGTTATGTATTTTGTGAGGTCATTTATTTTTGTGACGTTATGAATTTTGTGACGTCATTTATTATTGTGACGTCATTTATTTTTGTGACGTTATGTATTTTGTGACGTCATTTATTTTTGTGACGTTATGAATTTTGTGACGTCATTTTTTTTACGTTATATATTTTGTGACGTCATTTATTTTTGTGACGTTATGTATTTTGTGACGTAATTAATTTTTGTGACGTTAAGTATTTTGTGACGTCATTTATTATTGTGACGTCATTTATTTTTGTGACGTTATGTATTTTGTGACGTCATTTATTTTTGTGACGTTATGTATTTTTTGACTAAATTTATTTTTGTGACGTTATTAATTTTTGTGACGTCATTTATTTTTGTGACGTTATGTATTTTGTGACGTCATTTATTTTTGTGACGTTAAGTATTTTGTGACGTCATTTATTATTGTGACGTCATTTATTTTTGTGACGTTATGTATTTTGTGACGTCATTTATTTTTGTGACGTTATGTATTTTGTGACGTCATTTATTTTTGTGATGTTATGTATTTTGTGACGTCATTTATTTTTGTGACGTTATGTATTTTGTGACGTCATTTATTTTTGTGACGTTATGTATTTTGTGACGTCATTTATTTTTGTGACGTTATGTATTGTGTGACGTCATTTATTTTTTTGACGTTATGTATTTTGTGACGTCATTTATTTTTGTGACGTTAAGTATTTTGCGACGTCATTTATTATTGTGACGTCATTTATTTTTGTGACGTTATGTATTTTGTGACGTTATGTATTTTGTGACGTCATTTATTTTTGTGACGTTAAGTATTTTGCGACGTCATTTATTATTGTGACGTCATTTATTTTTGTGACGTTATGTATTTTGTGACGTTATGTATTTTGTGACGTCATTTATTTTTGTGATGTTATGTATTTTGTGACGTCATTTATTTTTGTGAGGTAATGTATTATGTGACGTCATTTATTTTTGTGACGTTATGTATTTTGTGACGTCATTTATTTTTGTGACGTTATGTATTTTGTGACGTCATTTATTTTTGTCACGTTATGTATTTTGTGACGTCATTTATTTTTGTGACGTTATGTATTTTGTGACGTCATTTATTTTTGTGATGTTATGTATTTTGTGACGTCATTTATTTTTGTGACGTTATGTATTTTGTGACGTCATTTATTTTTTTGACGTTATGTATTTTGTGACGTCATTTATTATTGTGGCGTCATTTATTTTTGTGACGTTATGTATTTTGTGACGTTATACATTTTGTGACGTCATTTATTTTTGTGACGTCATTTATATTTGTGACAATATGTATTTCGTGACGTCATTTATTTTTGTGATGTTATGTATTTTGTGACGTGAATTATTTTTGTGACGATATGTATTTTGTGACGTCATTTCTTTTTGTGACGTTATGTATTTTGTGACGTCATTAATTTTTGTGCCGTTATGTATTTTGTGACGTTATGCATTTTGTGACGTCATTTATTTTTTGACGTTATGTAATTTGTGTCGTCATTTATTTTTGTGACGTTATGTATTTTTTGACGTCATTTATTTTTGTGACGTTATGTATTTTGTGACGTCATTTATTTTTGTTTCGTTATGTATTTTGTGACGTCATTTATTTTTGTGACGTTATGTATTTTGTGACGTCATTTATTTTTGTGACGTCATTTATATTTGTGACAATATGTATTTCGTGACGTCATTTATTTTTGTGATGTTATGTATTTTGTGACGTGAATTATTTTTGTGACGATATGTATTTTGTGACGTCATTTCTTTTTGTGACGTTATGTATTTTGTGACGTCATTAATTTTTGTGCCGTTATGTATTTTGTGACGTTATGCATTTTGTGACGTCATTTATTTTTTGACGTTATGTAATTTGTGTCGTCATTTATTTTTGTGACGTTATGTATTTTTTGACGTCATTTATTTTTGTGACGTTATGTATTTTGTGACGTCATTTATTTTTGTGACGTTATGTATATTGTGACGTCGTTTTTTTTTGTGACGATATGTATTTTGTGACGTCATTTATTTTTGTGACGTTATGTATTTTGTGACGTCATTTATTTTTGTGCCGTTATGTATTTTGTGACGTTATGCATTTTGTGACGTCATTTATTTTTGTGACGTTATGTATTTTGTGACGTAATTAATTTTTGTGACGTCATGTATTTTTGTGACGTTATGTATTTTGTGACGTCATTTATTTTTGTGACGTTATGTATTTTGTGACGTCATTTATTTTTGTGACGTTATGTATTTTGTGAGGTCATTTATTTTTGTGACGTTATGAATTTTGTGACGTCATTTATTATTGTGACGTCATTTATTTTTGTGACGTTATGTATTTTGTGACGTCATTTATTTTTGTGACGTTATGAATTTTGTGACGTCATTTTTTTTACGTTATATATTTTGTGACGTCATTTATTTTTGTGACGTTATGTATTTTGTGACGTAATTAATTTTTGTGACGTTAAGTATTTTGTGACGTCATTTATTATTGTGACGTCATTTATTTTTGTGACGTTATGTATTTTGTGACGTCATTTATTTTTGTGACGTTATGTATTTTTTGACTTAATTTATTTTTGTGACGTTATGTAATTTGTGACGTTATTAATTTTTGTGACGTCATTTATTTTTGTAACGTTATGTATTTTGTGACGTTATTTATTTTTGTGACGTTATGTATTTTTTGACGTCATTTATTTTTGTGACGTTATGTATTTTGTGACGTCATTTATTTTTTGTGACGTTATGTATTTTGTGACGTCATTTATTTTTGTGACGTTAAGTATTTTGCGACGTCATTTATTATTGTGACGTCATTTATTTTTGTGACGTTATGTATTTTGTGACGTTATGTATTTTGTGACGTCATTTCTTTTTGTGACGTTATGTATTTTGTGACGTCATTTATTTTTGTGCCGTTATGTATTTTGTGACGTTATGCATTTTGTGACGTCATTTATTTTTTTGACGTTATGTAATTTGTGTCGTCATTTATTTTTGTGACGTTATGTATTTTGTGACGTCATTTATTTTTGTGACGTTATGTATTTTGTGACGTCATTTATTTTTGTGACGTTATGTATTTTGTGACGTCATTTATTTTTGTGACGTTATGTATTTTGTGACGTCATTTATTTTTGTGACGTTATGTATTTTGTGACGTCATTTATTTTTGTGACGTTATGTATTTTGTGACGTCATTTATTTTTGTGACGTTATGTATTTTGTGACGTCATTTATTTTTGTGACGTTATGTATTTTGTGAGGTCATTTATTTTTGTGACGTTATGAATTTTGTGACGTCATTTATTATTGTGACGTCATTTATTTTTGTGACGTTATGTATTTTGTGACGTCATTTATTTTTGTGACGTTATGAATTTTGTGACGTCATTTTTTTTACGTTATATATTTTGTGACGTCATTTATTTTTGTGACGTTATGTATTTTGTGACGTAATTAATTTTTGTGACGTTAAGTATTTTGTGACGTCATTTATTATTGTGACGTCATTTATTTTTGTGACGTTATGTATTTTGTGACGTCATTTATTTTTGTGACGTTATGTATTTTTTGACTAAATTTATTTTTGTGACGTTATTAATTTTTGTGACGTCATTTATTTTTGTGACGTTATGTATTTTGTGACGTTATTTATTTTTGTGACGTTATGTATTTTTTGACTAAATTTATTTTTGTGACGTTATGTATTTTCTGACGTCATTTATTTTTTGTGACGTTATGTATTTTGTGACGTCATTTATTTTTGTGACGTTAAGTATTTTGCGACGTCATTTATTATTGTGTCGTCATTTATTTTTGTGACGTTATGTATTTTGTGACGTTATGTATTTTGTGACGTTATTTATTTTTGTGACGTTATGTATTTTTTGACTAAATTTATTTTTGTGACGTTATGTATTTTGTGACGTCATTTATTTTTTGTGACGTTATGTATTTTGTGACGTCATTTATTTTTGTGACGTTAAGTATTTTGCGACGTCATTTATTATTGTGACGTCATTTATTTTTGTGACGTTATGTATTTTGTGACGTTATGTATTTTGTGACGTCATTTCTTTTTGTGACGTTATGTATTTTGTGACGTCATTTATTTTTGTGCCGTTATGTATTTTGTGACGTTATGCATTTTGTGACGTCATTTATTTTTTTGACGATATGTAATTTGTGTCGTCATTTATTTTTGTGACGTTATGTATTTTGTGACGTCATTTATTTTTGTGACGTTATGTATTTTGTGACGTCATTTATTTTTGTGACGTTATGTATTTTGTGACGTCATTTATTTTTGTGACGTTATGTATTTTGTGACGTCATTTATTTTTGTGACGTTATGTATTTTGTGACGTCATTTATTTTTGTGACGTTATGTATTTTGTGACGTTATTTATTTTTGTGATGTTATGTATTTTGTGACGTCATTTATTTTTGTGACGTTATGTATTTTGTGACGTCATTTATTTTTTTGACGTTATGTATTTTGTGACGTCATTTATTTTTTGTGACGTTATGTATTTTGTGACGTCATTTATGTTTGTGACGTTAAGTATTTTGCGACGTCATTTATTATTGTGACGTCATTTAATTTTGTGACGTTATGTATTTTGTGACGTTATGTATTTTGTGACGTCATTTATTTTTGTGACGTTATGTATTTTGTGACGTCGTTTATTTTTGTGACGTTATGTATTTTGTGACGTAATTAATTTTTGTGACGTCATTTATTTTTGTGACGTTATGTATTTTGTGCGTCAATTTTTTTTGTGACATTATGTATTTTGTTTCGTCATTTATTTTTGTGACGTTATGTATATTGTGACGTCGTTTATTTTTGTGACGATATGTATTTTGTGACGTCATTTCTTTTTGTGACGCTATGTATTTTGTGACGTCATTTATTTTTGTGCCGTTATGTATTTTGTGACGTTATGCATTTTGTGACGTCATTTATTTTTTTGACGTTATGTATTTTGTGACGTCATTTATTTTTGTGACGTTATGTATTTTGTGACGTAATTAATTTTTGTGACGTCATGTATTTTTGTGACGTTATGTATTTTGTGACGTCATTTATTTTTGTGACGTTATGTATTTTGTGACGCGATTTATTTTTGTGACGTTATGTATTTTGAGAGGTCATTTATTTTTGTGACGTTATCAATTTTGTGACGTCATTTATTATTGTGACGTCATTTATTTTTGTGACGTTATGTATTTTGTGACGTCATTTATTTTTGTGACGTTATGAATTTTGTGACGTCATTTTTTTTACGTTATATATTTTGTGACGTAATTTATTTTTGTGACGTTATGTATTTTGTGACGTAATTAATTTTTGTGACGTTAAGTATTTTGTGACGTCATTTATTATTGTGACGTCATTTATTTTTGTGACGTTATGTATTTTGTGACGTCATTTATTTTTGTGACGTTATGAATTTTGTGACGTCATTTTTTTTTACGTTATATATTTTGTGACGTCATTTATTTTTGTGACGTTATGTATTTTTTGACGTAATTAATTTTTGTGACGTTAAGTATTTTGTGACGTCATTTATTATTGTGACGTCATTTATTTTTGTGACGTTATGTATTTTGTGACGTCATTTATTTTTGTGACGTTATGTATTTTTTGACTAAATTTATTTTTGTGACGTTATGTATTTTGTGACGTTATTAATTTTTGTGACGTCATTTATTTTTGTGACGTTATGTATTTTGTGACGTTATTTATTTTTGTGACGTTATGTATTTTTTGACGTCATTTATTTTTGTGACGTTATGTATTTTCTGACGTCATTTATTTTTTGTGACGTTATGTATTTTGTGACGTCATTTATTTTTGTGACGTTAAGTATTTTGCGACGTCATTTATTATTGTGTCGTCATTTATTTTTGTGACGTTATGTATTTTGTGACGTTATGTATTTTGTGACGTTATTTATTTTTGTGACGTTATGTATTTTTTGACGTCATTTATTTTTGTGACGTTATGTATTTTGTGACGTCATTTATTTTTTGTGACGTTATGTATTTTGTGACGTCATTTATTTTTGTGACGTTAAGTATTTTGCGACGTCATTTATTATTGTGACGTCATTTATTTTTGTGACGTTATGTATTTTGTGACGTTATGTATTTTGTGACGTCATTTCTTTTTGTGACGTTATGTATTTTGTGACGTCATTTATTTTTGTGCCGTTATGTATTTTGTGACGTTATGCATTTTGTGACGTCATTTATTTTTTTGACGATATGTAATTTGTGTCGTCATTTATTTTTGTGACGTTATGTATTTTGTGACGTCATTTATTTTTGTGACGTTATGTATTTTGTGACGTCATTTATTTTTGTGACGTTATGTATTTTGTGACGTCATTTATTTTTGTGACGTTATGTATTTTGTGACGTCATTTATTTTTGTGACGTTATGTATTTTGTGACGTCATTTATTTTTGTGACGTTATGTATTTTGTGACGTTATTTATTTTTGTGATGTTATGTATTTTGTGACGTCATTTATTTTTGTGACGTTATGTATTTTGTGACGTCATTTATTTTTTTGACGTTATGTATTTTGTGACGTCATTTATTTTTTGTGACGTTATGTATTTTGTGACGTCATTTATGTTTGTGACGTTAAGTATTTTGCGACGTCATTTATTATTGTGACGTCATTTAATTTTGTGACGTTATGTATTTTGTGACGTTATGTATTTTGTGACGTCATTTATTTTTGTGACGTTATGTATTTTGTGACGTCGTTTATTTTTGTGACGTTATGTATTTTGTGACGTAATTAATTTTTGTGACGTCATTTATTTTTGTGACGTTATGTATTTTGTGCGTCAATTTTTTTTGTGACATTATGTATTTTGTTTCGTCATTTATTTTTGTGACGTTATGTATATTGTGACGTCGTTTATTTTTGTGACGATATGTATTTTGTGACGTCATTTCTTTTTGTGACGTTATGTATTTTGTGACGTCATTTATTTTTGTGCCGTTATGTATTTTGTGACGTTATGCATTTTGTGACGTCATTTATTTTTTTGACGTTATGTATTTTGTGACGTCATTTATTTTTGTGACGTTATGTATTTTGTGACGTAATTAATTTTTGTGACGTCATGTATTTTTGTTACGTTATGTATTTTGTGACGTCAATTATTTTTGTGAAGCTATGTATTTTGTGACGTCATTTATTTTTGTGACGTTATGAATTTTGTGACGTCATTTTTTTTACGTTATATATTTTGTGACGTCATTTATTTTTGTGACGTTATGTATTTTGTGACGTAATTAATTTTTGTGACGTCATTTATTTTTGTGACGTTATGTATTTTGTGACGTCATTTATTTTTGTGACGTTATGTATTTTGAGAGGTCATTTATTTTTGTGACGTTATCAATTTTGTGACGTCATTAATTATTGTGACGTCATTTATTTTTGTGACGTTATGTATTTTGTGACGTCATTTATTTTTGTGACGTTATGAATTTTGTGACGTCATTTTTTTTACGTTATATATTTTGTGACGTCATTTATTTTTGTGACGTTATGTATTTTGTGACGTAATTAATTTTTGTGACGTTAAGTATTTTGTGACGTCATTTATTATTGTGACGTCATTTATTTTTGTGACGTTATGTATTTTGTGACGTCATTTTTTTTTGTGACGTTATGAATTTTGTGACGTCATTTTTTTTTACGTTATATATTTTGTGACGTCATTTATTTTTGTGACGTTATGTATTTTTTGACTAAATTTATTTTTGTGACGTTATGTATTTTGTGACGTTATTAATTTTTGTGACGTCATTTATTTTTGTGACGTTATGTATTTTGTGACGTCATTTATTTTTTGTGACGTTATGTATTTTGTGACGTCATTTATTTTTGTGACGTTAAGTATTTTGCGACGTCATTTATTATTGTGACGTCATTTATTTTTGTGACGTTATGTATTTTGTGACGTTATGTATTTTGTGACGTCATTTATTTTTGTGACGTTATGTATTTTGTGACGTCATTTATTTTTGTGACGTTATGAATTTTGTGACGTCATTTATTATTGTGACGTCATTTATTTTTGTGACGTTATGTATTTTGTGACGTCATTTATTTTTGTGACAATATGTATTTTGTGACGTTATTTATTTTTGTGATGTTATGTATTTTGTGACGTCATTTATTTTTGTGACGTTATGTATTTTGTGACGTTATTTATTTTTGTGATGTTATGTATTTTGTGACGTCATTTATTTTTGTGACGTTATGTATTTTGTGACGTCATTTATTTTTGTGACGTTAAGTATTTTGCGACGTCATTTATTATTGTGACGTCATTTATTTTTGTGACGTTATGTATTTTGTGACGTCATTCATTTTTGTGACGTTATGTATTTTGTGACGTCATTTATTTTTGTGACGTTATGTATTTTGTGACGTCATTTATTTTTGTGACGTTATGTATTTTGTGACGTCATTTATTTTTGTGACGTTATGTATTTTGTGACGTCATTTATTTTTGTGACGTTATGTATTTTGTGACGTCATTTATTTTTGTCACGTTATGTATTTTGTGACGTCATTTATTTTTGTGACGTTATGTATTTTGTGACGTCATTTATTTTTGTGATGTTATGTATTTTGTGACGTCATTTATTTTTGTGACGTTATGTATTTTGTGATGTCATTTATTTTTTTGACGTTATGTATTTTGTGACGTCATTTATTATTGTGGCGTCATTTATTTTTGTGACGTTATGTATTTTGTGACGTTATACATTTTGTGACGTCATTTATTTTTGTGACGTCATTTATATTTGTGACATTATGTATTTTGTGACGTCATTTATTTTTGTGACGTTATGTATTTTGAGACGTCAATTATTTTTGTGACGATATGTATTTTGTGACGTCATTTCATTTTTGTGACGTTATGTATTTTGTGACGTCATTTATTTTTGTGCCGTTATGTATTTTGTGACGTTATGCATTTTGTGACGTCATTTTTTTTGACGTTATGTATTTTGTGACGTCATTTATTTTTGTGACGTTATGTATTTTGTGACGTCATTTATTTTTGTGACGTTATGTATTTTGTGACGTCATTTATTTTTGTGACGTTATGAATATTTTGACGTCATTTATTATTGTGACGTCATTTATTTTTGTGACATTATGTAGTTTGTGACGTTATGTATTTTGTGACGTTATGTATTTTGTGACGTCATTTATTTTTGTGACGTTATGTATTTTGTGACGTCATTTATTTTTTTGAGGTTATGTATTTTGTGACGTCATTTATTATTGTGGCGTCATTTATTTTTGTGACGTTATGTATTTTGTGACGTTATACATTTTGTGACGTCATTTATTTTCGTGACGTCATTTATATTTGTGACATTATGTATTTTGTGACGTCATTTATTTTTGTGACGTTATGTATTTTGTAACGTCAATTATTTTTGTGACGATATGTATTTTTTGACGTCATTTCTTTTTGTGACGTTATGTATTTTGTGACGTCATTTATTTTTGTGCCGTTATGTATTTTGTGACGTTATGCATTTTGTGACGTCATTTTTTTTGACGTTATGTATTTTGTGACGTCATTTATTTTTGTGACGTTATGTATTTTGTGACGTCATTTATTTTTGTGACGTTATGTATTTTGTGACGTCATTTATTTTTGTGACGTTATGTATTTTGTGACGTCATTTATTTTTGTGACGTTATGTATTTTGTGACGTCATTTATTTTTGTGACGTTATGTATTTTGTGACGTCGTTTATTTTTGTGACGTTATGTATTTCGTGCCGTAATTAATTTTTGTGACGTCATTTATTTTTGTGACGTTATGTATTTTGTGACGTCATTTATTGTTGTGACGTTATGAATTTTGTGACGTCATTTATTTTTTTGACTTTATGTATTTTGTGACGTCATTTATTTTTGTGACGTTAAGTATTTTGCGACGTCATTTATTATTGTGATGTCATTTATTTTTTTGACGTTATGTATTTTGTGACGTTATGTATTTTGTGACGTCATTTATTTTTGTGACGTTATGTATTTTGTGACGTCATTTATTTTTGTGACGTTATGTATTTTGTGACGTCATTTATTTTTGTGATTTTATGTATTTTGTGACGTCATTTATTTATGTGACGTTATGTAATTTGTGACGTCATTTATTTTTTCGACGTTATGTATTTTGTGACGTCATTTATTTTTTGTGACGTTATGTATTTTGTGACGTCATTTATTTTTGTGACGTTAAGTATTTTGCGACGTCATTTATTATTGTGACGTCATTTATTTTTGTGACGTTATGTATTTTGTGACGTTATGTATTTTGTGACGTCATTTATTTTTGTGACGTTATGTATTTTGTGACGTCGTTTATTTTTGTGACGTTATGTATTTTGTGACGTAATTAATATTCGTGACGTCATTTATTTTTGTGACGTTATGTATTTTGTGACGTCATTTATTTTTGTGACGTTAGTATTTTGTGACGTCATTTATTTTTTGTGACGTTATGTATTTTGTGACGTCATTTATTATTGTGACGTCATTTATTTTTGTGACGTTATGTATTTTGTGACGTTATGTATTTTATGACGTCATTTATTTTTGTGACGTAATGTATTTTGTGACGTCATTTATTTTTGTGACGTTATGTATTTTGTGACGTCATTTATTTTTGTGACGTTATGTATTTTGTGACGTTATTTATTTTTGTGATGTTATGTATTTTGTGACGTCATTTATTTTTGTGACGTCATTTATTTTTGTGACGTTATGTATTTTGTGACGTCATTTATTTTTGTGACGTTATGTATTTTGTGACGTCATTTATTGTTGTGACGTTATGAATTTTGTGACGTCATTTATTTTTTTGACTTTATGTATTTTGTGACGTTATTTATTTTTGTGACGTTAAGTATTTTGCGACGTCATTTATTATTGTGATGTCATTTATTTTTTTGACGTTATGTATTTTGTGACGTTATGTATTTTGTGACGTCATTTATTTTTGTGACGTTATGTATTTTGTGACGTCATTTATTTTTGTGACGTTATGTATTTTGTGACGTCATTTATTTTTGTGATTTTATGTATTTTGTGACGTCATTTATTTATGTGACGTTATGTAATTTGTGACGTCATTTATTTTTTCGACGTTATGTATTTTGTGACGTCATTTATTTTTTGTGACGTTATGTATTTTGTGACGTCATTTATTTTTGTGACGTTAAGTATTTTGCGACGTCATTTATTATTGTGACGTCATTTATTTTTGTGACGTTATGTATTTTGTGACGTTATGTATTTTGTGACGTCATTTATTTTTGTGACGTTATGTATTTTGTGACGTCGTTTATTTTTGTGACGTTATGTATTTTGTGACGTAATTAATATTCGTGACGTCATTTATTTTTGTGACGTTATGTATTTTGTGACGTCATTTATTTTTGTGACGTTAGTATTTTGTGACGTCATTTATTTTTTGTGACGTTATGTATTTTGTGACGTCATTTATTATTGTCACGTCATTTATTTTTGTGACGTTATGTATTTTGTGACGTTATGTATTTTATGACGTCATTTATTTTTGTGACGTAATGTATTTTGTGACGTTATGTATTTTGTGACGTCATTTATTTTTGTGACGTTATGTATTTTGTGACGTCATTTATTTTTGTGACGTTAAGTATTTTGCGACGTCATTTATTATTGTGACGTCATTTATTTTTGTGACGTTATGTATTTTGTGACGTTATGTATTTTGTGACGTCATTTATTTTTGTGACGTTATGTATTTTGTGACGTCATTTATTTTTTCGACGTTATGTATTTTGTGACGTCATTTATTTTTTGTGACGTTATGTATTTTGTGACGTCATTTATTTTTGTGACGTTAAGTATTTTGCGACGTCATTTATTATTGTGACGTCATTTATTTTTGTGACGTTATGTATTTTGTGACGTTATGTATTTTGTGACGTCATTTATTTTTGTGACGTTATGTATTTTGTGACGTCATTTTTTTGTGATGTTATGTATTTTGTGACGTCATTTATTTTTGTGACGTTATGTATTTTGTGACGTTAAACATTTTGTGACGTCATTTATTTTCTTGACGTCATTTAGATTTGTGACATTATGTATTTTGTGACGTCATTTATTTTTGTGACGTTATGTATTTTGTGACGTCATTTATTTTTGTGCCGTTATGTATTTTGTGACGTTATGCATTTTGTGACGTCATTTTTTTTGACGTTATGTATTTTGTGACGTCATTTATTTTTGTGACGTTATGTATTTTGTGACGTCATTTATTTTTGTGACGTTATTTATTTTGTGACGTCATTTATTTTTGTGACGTTATGTATTTTGTGACGTCATTTATTTTTGTGACGTTATGAATTTTGTGACGTCATTTATTATTGTGACGTCATTTATTTTATTGACGTTATGTATTTTGTGACGTCATTTATTTTTGTGACGTTATGTATTTTGTGACGTCATTTATTTTTGTGACGTTATGTATTTTATGACGTCGTTTATTTTTGTGACGTTATGTATTTTGTGACGTAATTAATTTTTGTGACGTCATTTATTTTTGTGACGTTATGTATTTTGTGACGTCATTTATTGTTGTGACGTTATGTATTTTGTGACGTCATTTATTTTTTTGACGATATGTATTTTGTGACGTCATTTATTTTTGTGACGTTAAGTATTTTGCGACGTCATTTATTATTGTGATGTCATTTATTTTTTTGACGTTATGTATTTTGTGACGTTATGTATTTTGTGACGTCATTTATTTTTGTGACGTTATGTATTTTGTGACGTCATTTATTTTTGTGACGTTATGTATTTTGTGACGTCATTTATTTTTGTGATTTTATGTATTTTGTGACGTCATTTATTTTTGTGACGTTATGTATTTTGTGACGTCATTTATTTTTGTGACGTTAAGTATTTTACGACGTCATTTATTATTGTGACGTCATTTATTTTTGTGACGTTATGTATTTTGTGACGTTATGTATTTTGTGACGTCATTTATTTTTGTGACGTTATGTATTTTGTGACGTCATTTATTTTTGTGACGTTAAGTATTTTACGACGTCATTTATTATTGTAACGTCATTTATTTTTGTGACGTTATGTATTTTGTGACGTTATGTATTTTGTGACGTCATTTATTTTTGTGACGTTAGTATTTTGTGACGTCATTTATTTTTTGTGACGTTATGTATTTTGTGACGTCATTTATTATTGTGACGTCATTTATTTTTGTGACGTTATGTATTTTGTGACGTTATGTTTTTTATGACGTCATTTATTTTTGTGACGTAATGTATTTTGTGACGTCATTTATTTTTGTGACGTTATGTATTTTGTGACGTCATTTTTTTGTGATGTTATGTATTTTGTGACGTCATTTATTTTTGTGACGTTATGTATTTTGTGACGTTAAACATTTTGTGACGTCATTTATTTTCTTGACGTCATTTAGATTTGTGACATTATGTGTTTTGTGACGTCATTTATTTTTGTGACGTTATGTATTTTGTGACGTCATTTATTTTTGTGCCGTTATGTATTTTGTGACGTTATGCATTTTGTGACGTCATTTTTTTTGACGTTATGTATTTTGTGACGTCATTTATTTTTGTGACGTTATGTATTTTGTGACGTCATTTATTTTTGTGACGTTATTTATTTTGTGACGTCATTTATTTTTGTGACGTTATGTATTTTGTGACGTCATTTATTTTTGTGACGTTAAGTATTTTGCGACGTCATTTATTATTGTGATGTCATTTATTTTTGTGACGTTATGTATTTTGTGACGTTATGTATTTTGTGACGTCATTTATTTTTGTGACGTTATGTATTTTGTGACGTCATTTATTTTTGTGACGTTATGTATTTTGTGACGTCATTTATTTTTGTGATTTTATGTATTTTGTGACGTCATTTATTTTTGTGACGTTATGTAATTTGTGACGTCATTTATTTTTTCGACGTTATGTATTTTGTGACGTCATTTATTTTTTGTGACGTTATGTATTTTGTGACGTCATTTATTTTTGTGACGTTAAGTATTTTGCGACGTCATTTATTATTGTGACGTCATTTATTTTTGTGACGTTATGTATTTTGTGACGTTATGTATTTTGTGACGTCATTTATTTTTGTGACGTTATGTATTTTGTGACGTCATTTTTTTGTGATGTTATGTATTTTGTGACGTCATTTATTTTTGTGACGTTATGTATTTTGTGACGTTAAACATTTTGTGACGTCATTTATTTTCTTGACGTCATTTAGATTTGTGACATTATGTATTTTGTGACGTCATTTATTTTTGTGACGTTATGTATTTTGTGACGTCATTTATTTTTGTGCCGTTATGTATTTTGTGACGTTATGCATTTTGTGACGTCATTTTTTTTGACGTTATGTATTTTGTGACGTCATTTATTTTTGTGACGTTATGTATTTTGTGACGTCATTTATTTTTGTGACGTTATTTATTTTGTGACGTCATTTATTTTTGTGACGTTATGTATTTTGTGACGTCATTTATTTTTGTGACGTTATGAATTTTGTGACGTCATTTATTATTGTGACGTCATTTATTTTATTGACGTTATGTATTTTGTGACGTCATTTATTTTTGTGACGTTATGTATTTTGTGACGTCATTTATTTTTGTGACGTTATGTATTTTATGACGTCGTTTATTTTTGTGACGTTATGTATTTTGTGACGTAATTAATTTTTGTGACGTCATTTATTTTTGTGACGTTATGTATTTTGTGACGTCATTTATTGTTGTGACGTTATGTATTTTGTGACGTCATTTATTTTTTTGACGTTATGTATTTTGTGACGTCATTTATTTTTGTGACGTTAAGTATTTTGCGACGTCATTTATTATTGTGATGTCATTTATTTTTGTGACGTTATGTATTTTGTGACGTTATGTATTTTGTGACGTCATTTATTTTTGTGACGTTATGTATTTTGTGACGTCATTTATTTTTGTGACGTTATGTATTTTGTGACGTCATTTATTTTTGTGATTTTATGTATTTTGTGACGTCATTTATTTTTGTGACGTTATGTATTTTGTGACGTCATTTATTTTTGTGACGTTAAGTATTTTACGACGTCATTTATTATTGTGACGTCATTTATTTTTGTGACGTTATGTATTTTGTGACGTTATGTATTTTGTGACGTCATTTATTTTTGTGACGTTATGTATTTTGTGACGTCATTTATTTTTGTGACGTTAAGTATTTTACGACGTCATTTATTATTGTAACGTCATTTATTTTTGTGACGTTATGTATTTTGTGACGTTATGTATTTTGTGACGTCATTTATTTTTGTGACGTTAGTATTTTGTGACGTCATTTATTTTTTGTGACGTTATGTATTTTGTGACGTCATTTATTATTGTGACGTCATTTATTTTTGTGACGTTATGTATTTTGTGACGTTATGTATTTTATGACGTCATTTATTTTTGTGACGTAATGTATTTTGTGACGTCATTTATTTTTGTGGCGTTATGTATTTTGTGACGTCATTTTTTTGTGATGTTATGTATTTTGTGACGTCATTTATTTTTGTCACGTTATGTATTTTGTGACGTTAAACATTTTGTGACGTCATTTATTTTCTTGACGTCATTTAGATTTGTGACATTATGTATTTTGTGACGTCATTTATTTTTGTGACGTTATGTATTTTGTGACGTCATTTATTTTTGTGCCGTTATGTATTTTGTGACGTTATGCATTTTGTGACGTCATTTTTTTTGACGTTATGTATTTTGTGACGTCATTTATTTTTGTGACGTTATGTATTTTGTGACGTCATTTATTTTTGTGACGTTATTTATTTTGTGACGTCATTTATTTTTGTGACGTTATGTATTTTGTGACGTCATTTATTTTTGTGACGTTATGAATTTTGTGACGTCATTTATTATTGTGACGTCATTTATTTTATTGACGTTATGTATTTTGTGACGTCATATATTTTTGTGACGTTATGTATTTTGTGACGTCATTTATTTTTGTGACGTTATGTATTTTGTGACGTAATTAATTTTTGTGACGTCATTTATTTTTGTGACGTTATGTATTTTGTGACGTCATTTATTGTTGTGACGTTATGTATTTTGTGACGTCATTTATTTTTTTGACGTTATGTATTTTGTGACGTCATTTATTTTTGTGACGTTAAGTATTTTGCGACGTCATTTATTATTGTGATGTCATTTATTTTTGTGACGTTATGTATTTTGTGACGTTATGTATTTTGTGACGTCATTTATTTTTGTGACGTTATGTATTTTGTGACGTCATTTATTTTTGTGACGTTATGTATTTTGTGACGTCATTTATTTTTGTGATTTTATGTATTTTGTGACGTCATTTATTTTTGTGACGTTATGTAATTTGTGACGTCATTTATTTTTTAGACGTTATGTATTTTGTGACGTCATTTATTTTTTGTGACGTTATGTATTTTGTGACGTCATTTATTTTTGTGACGTTAAGTATTTTACGACGTCATTTATTATTGTGACGTCATTTATTTTTGTGACGTTATGTATTTTGTGACGTTATGTATTTTGTGACGTCATTTATTTTTGTGACGTTAGTATTTTGTGACGTCATTTATTTTTTGTGACGTTATGTATTTTGTGACGTCATTTATTATTGTGACGTCATTTATTTTTGTGACGTTATGTATTTTATGACGTCATTTATTTTTGTGACGTAATGTATTTTGTGACGTCATTTATTTTTGTGACGTTATGTATTTTGTGACGTCATTTATTTTTGTGACGTTATGTATTTTGTGACGTTATTTATTTTTGTGACGTTAAGTATTTTGCGACGTCATTTATTATTGTGACGTCATTTATTTTTGTGACGTTATGTATTTTGTGACGTTATGTATTTTGTGACGCCATTTATTTTTGTGACGTTATGTATTTTGTGACGTCATTTATTTTTGTGACGTTATGTATTTTGTGACGTCATTTATTTTTGTGACGTTATGAATTTTGTGACGTCATTTATTATTGTGACGTAATTTATTTTTGTGACGTTATGTATTTTGTGACGTCATTTATTTTTTGTGACGTTATGTATTTTGTGACGTCATTTATTTTTGTGACGTTAACTATTTTGCGACGTCATTTATTATTGTGACGTCAATTATTTTTGTTACGTTATGTATTTTGTGACGTTATGTATTTTGTGACGTCATTTTTTTTTGTGACGTTATGTATTTTGTGACGTCATTTATTTTTGTGACGTTATGTATTTTGTGACGTCATTTATTTTTGTGACGTTATGTATTTTGTGAAGTCATTAATTTTTGTGACGTTATGTATTTTGTGACGTCATTTATTTTTGTGACGTTATGTATTTTGTGACGTCATTTATTTTTATGACGTTATGTATTTTGTGACGTCATTTTTTTGTGATGTTATGTATTTTGTGACGTCATTTATTTTTGTGACGTTATGTATTTTGTGACGTCATTTATTTGTTTGACGTTATGTATTTTGTGACGTCATTTATTATTGTGGCGTCATTTATTTTTGTGACGTTATGTATTTTGTGACGTTATACATTTTGTGACGTCATTTATTTTCGTGACGTCATTTATATTTGTGACATTATGTATTTTGTGACGTCATTTATTTTTGTGACGTTATGTATTTTGTGACGTCAATTATTTTTGTGACGATATGTATTTTTTGACGTCATTTTTTTGTGACGTTATGTATTTTGTGACGTCATTTATTTTTGTGCCGTTATGTATTTTGTGACGTTATGCATTTTGTGACGTCATTTTTTTTGACGTTATGTATTTTGTGACGTCATTTATTTTTGTGACGTTATGTATTTTGTGACGTCATTTATTTTTGTGACGTTATGTATTTTGTGACGTCATTTATTTTTGTGACGTTATGTATTTTGTGACGTCATTTATTTTTGTGACGTTATGAATTTTGTGACGTCATTTATTATTGTGACGTCATTTATTTTTGTGACGTTATGTATTTTGTGACGTCATTTATTTTTGTGACGTTATGTATTTTGTGACGTCATTTATTTTTGTGACGTTATGTATTTTGTGACGTCGTTTATTTTTGTGACGTTATGTATTTTGTGACGTAATTAATTTTTGTGACGTCATTTATTTTTGTGACATTATGTATTTTGTGACGTCATTTATTGTTGTGACGTTATGTATTTTGTGACGTCATTTATTTTTTTGACGTTATGTATTTTGTGACGTCATTTATTTTTGTGACGTTAAGTATTTTGCGACGTCATTTATTATTGTGATGTCATTTATTTTTGTGACGTTATGTATTTTGTGACGTTATGTATTTTGTGACGTCATTTATTTTTGTGACGTTATGTATTTTGTGACGTCATTTATTTTTGTGACGTTATGTATTTTGTGACGTCATTTATTTTTGTGATTTTATGTATGTTGTGACGTCATTTATTTTTGTGACGTTATGTAATTTGTGACGTCATTTATTTTTTCGACGTTATGTATTTTGTGACGTCATTTATTTTTTGTGACGTTATGTATTTTGTGACGTCATTTATTTTTGTGACGTTAAGTATTTTGCGACGTCATTTATTATTGTGACGTCATTTATTTTTGTGACGTTATGTATTTTGTGACGTTATGTATTTTGTGACGTCATTTATTTTTGTGACGTTATGTATTTTGTGACGTCGTTTATTTTTGTGACGTTATGTATTTTGTGACGTAATTAATATTTGTGACGTCATTTTTTTTGACGTTATGTATTTTGTGACGTCATTTATTTTTGTGACGTTAGTATTTTGTGACGTCATTTATTTTTTGTGACGTTATGTATTTTGTGACGTCATTTATTTTTGTGACGTTAAGCATTTTGAGACGTCATTTATTATTGTGACGTCATTTATTTTTGGGACGTTATGTATTTTGTGACGTTATGTATTTTGTGACGTCATTTATTTTTGTGACGTTATGTATTTTGTGACGTCATTTGTTTTTGTGACGTTTTGTATTTTGTGACGTAATTAATTTTTGTGACGTCATTTATTTTTTGTGACGTTATGTATTTTGTGACGTCATTTATTTTTGTGACGTTAAGTATTTTGCGACGTCATTTATTATTGTGACGTCATTTATTTTTGTGACGTTATGTATTTTGTGACGTTATGTAATTTGTGACGTCATTTATTTTTTCGACGTTATGTATTTTGTGACGTCATTTATTTTTTGTGACGTTATGTATTTTGTGACGTCATTTATTTTTGTGACGTTAAGTATTTTGCGACGTCATTTATTATTGTGACGTCATTTATTTTTGTGACGTTATGTATTTTGTGACGTTATGTATTTTGTGACGTCATTTATTTTTGTGACGTTATGTATTTTGTGACGTCGTTTATTTTTGTGACGTTATGTATTTTGTGACGTAATTAATATTTGTGACGTCATTTTTTTTGACGTTATGTATTTTGTGACGTCATTTATTTTTGTGACGTTAGTATTTTGTGACGTCATTTATTTTTTGTGACGTTATGTATTTTGTGACGTCATTTATTTTTGTGACGTTAAGTATTTTGAGACGTCATTTATTATTGTGACGTCATTTATTTTTGGGACGTTATGTATTTTGTGACGTTATGTATTTTGTGACGTCATTTATTTTTGTGAGGTTATGTATTTTGTGACGTCATTTGTTTTTGTGACGTTTTGTATTTTGTGACGTAATTAATTTTTGTGACGTCATTTATTTTTGTGACGTTATGTATTTTGTGACGTCATTTATTTTTGTGATTTTATGTATTTTGTGACGTCATTTATTTTTGTGACGTTATGTAATTTGTGACGTCATTTATTTTTTCGACGTTATGTATTTTGTGACGTCATTTATTTTTTGTGACGTTATGTATTTTGTGACGTCATTTATTTTTGTGACGTTAAGTATTTTGCGACGTCATTTATTATTGTGACGTCATTTATTTTTGTGACGTTATGTATTTTGTGACGTTATGTATTTTGTGACGTCATTTATTTTTGTGACGTTATGTATTTTGTGACGTCGTTTATTTTTGTGACGTTATGTATTTTGTGACGTAATTAATATTTGTGACGTCATTTTTTTGACGTTATGTATTTTGTGACGTCATTTATTTTTGTGACGTTAGTATTTTGTGACGTCATTTATTTTTTGTGACGTTATGTATTTTGTGACGTCATTTATTTTTGTGACGTTAAGTATTTTGAGACGTCATTTATTATTGTGACGTCATTTATTTTTGGGACGTTATGTATTTTGTGACGTTATGTATTTTGTGACGTCATTTATTTTTGTGACGTTATGTATTTTGTGACGTCATTTGTTTTTGTGACGTTTTGTATTTTGTGACGTAATTAATTTTTGTGACATCATTTATTTTTTGTGACGTTATGTATTTTGTGACGTCATTTATTTTTGTGACGTTAAGTATTTTGCGACGTCATTTATTATTGTGACGTCATTTATTTTTGTGACGTTATGTATTTTGTGACGTTATGTAATTTGTGACGTCATTTATTTTTTCGACGTTATGTATTTTGTGACGTCATTAATTTTTTGTGACGTTATGTATTTTGTGACGTCATTTATTTTTGTGACGTTAAGTATTTTGCGACGTCATTTATTATTGTGACGTCATTTATTTTTGTGACGTTATGTATTTTGTGACGTTATGTATTTTGTGACGTCATTTATTTTTGTGACGTTATGTATTTTGTGACGTCGTTTATTTTTGTGACGTTATGTATTTTGTGACGTAATTAATATTTGTGACGTCATTTTTTTTGACGTTATGTATTTTGTGACGTCATTTATTTTTGTGACGTTAGTATTTTGTGACGTCATTTATTTTTTGTGACGTTATGTATTTTGTGACGTCATTTATTTTTGTGACGTTAAGTATTTTGAGACGTCATTTATTATTGTGACGTCATTTATTTTTGGGACGTTATGTATTTTGTGACGTTATGTATTTTGTGACGTCATTTATTTTTGTGACGTTATGTATTTTGTGACGTCATTTGTTTTTGTGACGTTTTGTATTTTGTGACGTAATTAATTTTTGTGACGTCATTTATTTTTGTGACGTTATGTATTTTGTGACGTCATTTATTTTTGTGACGTTATGTATTTTGTGACGTAATTTATTTTTTTGACGTTATGTATTTTGTGACGTCATTTATTTTTGTGACGTTAAGTATTTTGTGACGTCATTTATTATTGTGACGTCATTTATTTTTGTGACGTTATGTATTTTGTGACGTTATGTATTTTATGACGTCATTTATTTTTGTGACGTAATGTATTTAGTGACGTCATTTATTTTTGTGACGTTATGTATTTTGTGACGTCATTTATTTTTGTGACGTTATGTATTTTGTGACGTTATTTATTTTTGTGATGTTATGTATTTTGTGACGTCATTTATTTTTGTGACGTTATGTATTTTGTGACGTCATTTATTTTTGTGACGTTATGTATTTTGTGACGTCATTTATTTTTGTGACGTTATGTATTTTATGACGTCATTTATTTTTGTGACGTTATGTATTTTGTGACGTAATTAATTTTTGTGACGTCATTTATTTTTGTGACGTTATGTATTTTGTGACGTCATTTATTGTTGTGACGTTATGTATTTTGTGACGTCATTTATTTTTTTGACGTTATGTATTTTGTGACGTCATTTATTTTTGTGACGTTAAGTATTTTGCGACGTCATTTATTATTGTGATGTCATTTATTTTTGTGACGTTATGTATTTTGTGACGTTATGTATTTTGTGACGTCATTTATTTTTGTGACGTTATGTATTTTGTGACGTCATTTATTTTTGTGACGTTATGTATTTTGTGACGTCATTTATTTTTGTGATTTTATGTATTTTGTGACGTCATTTATTTTTGTGACGTTATGTAATTTGTGACGTCATTTATTTTTTAGACGTTATGTATTTTGTGACGTCATTTATTTTTTGTGACGTTATGTATTTTGTGACGTCATTTATTTTTGTGACGTTAAGTATTTTGCGACGTCATTTATTATTGTGACGTCATTTATTTTTGTGACGTTATGTATTTTGTGACGTCATTTATTTTTGTGACGTTAGTATTTTGTGACGTCATTTATTTTTTGTGACGTTATGTATTTTGTGACGTCATTTATTATTGTGACGTCATTTATTTTTGTGACGTTATGTATTTTGTGACGTTATGTATTTTATGACGTCATTTATTTTTGTGACGTAATGTATTTTGTGACGTCATTTATTTTTGTGACGTTATGTATTTTGTGACGTCATTTATTTTTGTGACGTTATGTATTTTGTGACGTTATTTATTTTTGTGATGTTATGTATTTTGTGACGTCATTTATTTTTGTGACGTTATGTATTTTGTGACGTCATTTATTTTTGTGACGTTAAGTATTTTGCGACGTCATTTATTATTGTGACGTCATTTATTTTTGTGACGTTATGTATTTTGTGACGTTATGTATTTTGTGACGTCATTTATTTTTGTGACGTTATGTATTTTGTGACGTCATTTATTTTTGTGACGTTATGTATTTTGTGACGTCATTTATTTTTGTGACGTTATGAATTTTGTGACGTCATTTATTATTGTGACGTCATTTATTTTTGTGACGTTATGTATTTTGTGACGTCATTTATTTTTTGTGACGTTATGTATTTTGTGACGTCATTTATTTTTGTGACGTTAACTATTTTGCGACGTCATTTATTATTGTGACGTCAATTATTTTTGTGACGTTATGTATTTTGTGACGTTATGTATTTTGTGACGTCATTTATTTTTGTGACGTTATGTATTTTGTGACGTCATTTATTTTTGTGACGTTATGTATTTTGTGACGTCATTTATTTTTGTGACGTTATGTATTTTGTGAAGTCATTTATTTTTGTGACGTTATGTATTTTGTGACGTCATTTATTTTTGTGACGTTATGTATTTTGTGACGTCATTTATTTTTATGACGTTATGTATTTTGTGACGTCATTTTTTGTGATGTTATGTATTTTGTGACGTCATTTATTTTTGTGACGTTATGTAATTTGTGACGTCATTTATTTTTTCGACGTTATGTATTTTGTGACGTCATTTATTTTTTGTGACGTTATGTATTTTGTGACGTCATTTATTTTTGTGACGTTAAGTATTTTGCGACGTCATTTATTATTGTGACGTCATTTATTTTTGTGACGTTATGTATTTTGTGACGTTATGTATTTTGTGACGTCATTTATTTTTGTGACGTTATGTATTTTGTGACGTCGTTTATTTTTGTGACGTTATGTATTTTGTGACGTAATTAATATTTGTGACGTCATTTTTTTTGACGTTATGTATTTTGTGACGTCATTTATTTTTGTGACGTTATTTTTTTGTGACGTCATTTATTTTTTGTGACGTTATGTATTTTGTGACGTCATTTATTTTTGTGACGTTAAGTATTTTGAGACGTCATTTATTATTGTGACGTCATTTATTTTTGGGACGTTATGTATTTTGTGACGTTATGTATTTTGTGACGTCATTTATTTTTGTGACGTTATGTATTTTGTGACGTCATTTGTTTTTGTGACGTTTTGTATTTTGTGACGTAATTAATTTTTGTGACGTCATTTATTTTTGTGACGTTATGTATTTTGTGACGTCATTTATTTTTGTGACGTTAAGTATTTTGCGACGTCATTTATTATTGTGACGTCATTTATTTTTGTGACGTTATGTATTTTGTGACGTTATGTATTTTGTGACGTCATTTATTTTTGTGACGTTATGTATTTTGTGACGTCATTTATTTTTGTGACGTTATGAATTTTGTGACGTCATTTATTATTGTGACGTCATTTATTTTTGTGACGTTATGTATTTTGTGACGTCATTTATTTTTGTGACGTTATGTATTTTGTGACGTCATTTATTTTTGTGACGTTATGTATTTTGTGACGTCGTTTATTTTTGTGACGTTATGTATTTTGTGACGTAATTAATTTTTGTGACGTCATTTATTTTTGTGACATTATGTATTTTGTGACGTCATTTATTGTTGTGACGTTATGTATTTTGTGACGTCATTTATTTTTTTGACGTTATGTATTTTGTGACGTCATTTATTTTTGTGACGTTAAGTATTTTACGACGTCATTTATTATTGTGATGTCATTTATTTTTGTGACGTTATGTATTTTGTGACGTTATGTATTTTGTGACGTCATTTATTTTTGTGACGTTATGTATTTTGTGACGTCATTTATTTTTGTGACGTTATGTATTTTGTGACGTCATTTATTTTTGTGATTTTATGTATTTTGTGACGTCATTTATTTTTGTGACGTTATGTAATTTGTGACGTCATTTATTTTTTCGACGTTATGTATTTTGTGACGTCATTTATTTTTTGTGACGTTATGTATTTTGTGACGTTATTTATTTTTGTGACGTTAAGTATTTTGCGACGTCATTTATTATTGTGACGTCATTTATTTTTGTGACGTTATGTATTTTGTGACGTTATGTATTTTGTGACGTCATTTATTTTTGTGACGTTATGTATTTTGTGACGTCGTTTATTTTTGTGACGTTATGTATTTTGTGACGTAATTAATATTTGTGACGTCATTTTTTTTGACGTTATGTATTTTGTGACGTCATTTATTTTTGTGACGTTAGTATTTTGTGACGTCATTTATTTTTTGTGACGTTATGTATTTTGTGACGTCATTTATTTTTGTGACGTTAAGTATTTTGAGACGTCATTTATTATTGTGACGTCATTTATTTTTGGGACGTTATGTATTTTGTGACGTTATGTATTTTGTGACGTCATTTATTTTTGTGACGTTATGTATTTTGTGACGTCATTTGTTTTTGTGACGTTTTGTATTTTGTGACGTAATTAATTTTTGTGACATCATTTATTTTTTGTGACGTTATGTATTTTGTGACGTCATTTATTTTTGTGACGTTAAGTATTTTGCGACGTCATTTATTATTGTGACGTCATTTATTTTTGTGACGTTATGTATTTTGTGACCTTATGTAATTTGTGACGTTATTTATTTTTTCGACGTTATGTATTTTGTGACGTCATTTATTTTTTGTGACGTTATGTATTTTGTGACGTCATTTATTTTTGTGACGTTAAGTATTTTGCGACGTCATTTATTATTGTGACGTCATTTATTTTTGTGACGTTATGTATTTTGTGACGTTATGTATTTTGTGACGTCATTTATTTTTGTGACGTTATGTATTTTGTGACGTCGTTTATTTTTGTGACGTTATGTATTTTGTGACGTAATTAATATTTGTGACGTCATTTTTTTTGACGTTATGTATTTTGTGACGTCATTTATTTTTGTGACGTTAGTATTTTGTGACGTCATTTATTTTTTGTGACGTTATGTATTTTGTGACGTCATTTATTTTTGTGACGTTAAGTATTTTGAGACGTCATTTATTATTGTGACGTCATTTATTTTTGGGACGTTATGTATTTTGTGACGTTATGTATTTTGTGACGTCATTTATTTTTGTGACGTTATGTATTTTGTGACGTCATTTGTTTTTGTGACGTTTTGTATTTTGTGACGTAATTAATTTTTGTGACGTCATTTATTTTTGTGACGTTATGTATTTTGTGACGTCATTTATTTTTGTGACGTTATGTATTTTGTGACGTAATTTATTTTTTTGACGTTATGTATTTTGTGACGTCATTTATTTTTGTGACGTTAAGTATTTTGTGACGTCATTTATTATTGTGACGTCATTTATTTTTGTGACGTTATGTATTTTGTGACGTTATGTATTTTATGACGTCATTTATTTTTGTGACGTAATGTATTTAGTGACGTCATTTATTTTTGTGACGTTATGTATTTTGTGACGTCATTTATTTTTGTGACGTTATGTATTTTGTGACGTTATTTATTTTTGTGATGTTATGTATTTTGTGACGTCATTTATTTTTGTGACGTTATGTATTTTGTGACGTCATTTATTTTTGTGACGTTATGTATTTTGTGACGTCATTTATTTTTGTGACGTTATGTATTTTATGACGTCGTTTATTTTTGTGACGTTATGTATTTTGTGACGTAATTAATTTTTGTGACGTCATTTATTTTTGTGACGTTATGTATTTTGTGACGTCATTTATTGTTGTGACGTTATGTATTTTGTGACGTCATTTATTTTTTTGACGTTATGTATTTTGTGACGTCATTTATTTTTGTGACGTTAAGTATTTTGCGACGTCATTTATTATTGTGATGTCATTTATTTTTGTGACGTTATGTATTTTGTGACGTTATGTATTTTGTGACGTCATTTATTTTTGTGACGTTATGTATTTTGTGACGTCATTTATTTTTGTGACGTTATGTATTTTGTGACGTAATTTATTTTTGTGATTTTATGTATTTTGTGACGTCATTTATTTTTGTGACGTTATGTAATTTGTGACGTCATTTATTTTTTAGACGTTATGTATTTTGTGACGTCATTTATTTTTTGTGACGTTATGTATTTTGTGACGTCTTTTATTTTTGTGACGTTAAGTATTTTGCGACGTCATTTATTATTGTGACGTCATTTATTTTTGTGACGTTATGTATTTTGTGACGTTATGTATTTTGTGACGTCATTTATTTTTGTGACGTTAGTATTTTGTGACGTCATTTATTTTTCGTGACGTTATGTATTTTGTGACGTCATTTATTATTGTGACGTCATCTATTTTTGTGACGTTATGTATTTTGTGACGTTATGTATTTTATGACGTCATTTATTTTTGTGACGTAATGTATTTTGTGACGTCATTTATTTTTGTGACGTTATGTATTTTGTGACGTCGTTTATTTTTGTGACGTTATGTATTTTGTGACGTAATTAATTTTTGTGACGTCATTTATTTTTGTGACATTATGTATTTTGTGACGTCATTTATTGTTGTGACGTTATGTATTTTGTGACGTCATTTATTTTTTTGACGTTATGTATTTTGTGACAACATTTATTTTTGTGACGTTAAGTATTTTGCGACGTCATTTATTATTGTGATGTCATTTATTTTTGTGACGTTATGTATTTTGTGACGTTATGTATTTTGTGACGTCATTTATTTTTGTGACGTTATGTATTTTGTGACGTCATTTATTTTTGTGACGTTATGTATTTTGTGACGTCATTTATTTTTGTGATTTTATGTATTTTGTGACGTCATTTATTTTTGTGACGTTATGTAATTTGTGACGTCATTTATTTTTGTGACGTTATGTATTTTGTGACGTTATGTATTTTATGACGTCATTTATTTTTGTGACGTAATGTATTTAGTGACGTCATTTATTTTTGTGACGTTATGTATTTTGTGACGTCATTTATTTTTGTGACGTTATGTATTTTGTGACGTTATTTATTTTTGTGATGTTATGTATTTTGTGACGTCATTTATTTTTGTGACGTTATGTATTTTGTGACGTCATTTATTTTTGTGACGTTATGTATTTTGTGACGTCATTTATTTTTGTGACGTTATGTATTTTATGACGTCGTTTATTTTTGTGACGTTATGTATTTTGTGACGTAATTAATTTTTGTGACGTCATTTATTTTTGTGACGTTATGTATTTTGTGACGTCATTTATTGTTGTGACGTTATGTATTTTGTGACGTCATTTATTTTTTTGACGTTATGTATTTTGTGACGTCATTTATTTTTGTGACGTTAAGTATTTTGCGACGTCATTTATTATTGTGATGTCATTTATTTTTGTGACGTTATGTATTTTGTGACGTTATGTATTTTGTGACGTCATTTATTTTTGTGACGTTATGTATTTTGTGACGTCATTTATTTTTGTGACGTTATGTATTTTGTGACGTAATTTATTTTTGTGATTTTATGTATTTTGTGACGTCATTTATTTTTGTGACGTTATGTAATTTGTGACGTCATTTATTTTTTAGACGTTATGTATTTTGTGACGTCATTTATTTTTTGTGACGTTATGTATTTTGTGACGTCTTTTATTTTTGTGACGTTAAGTATTTTGCGACGTCATTTATTATTGTGACGTCATTTATTTTTGTGACGTTATGTATTTTGTGACGTTATGTATTTTGTGACGTCATTTATTTTTGTGACGTTAGTATTTTGTGACGTCATTTATTTTTCGTGACGTTATGTATTTTGTGACGTCATTTATTATTGTGACGTCATCTATTTTTGTGACGTTATGTATTTTGTGACGTTATGTATTTTATGACGTCATTTATTTTTGTGACGTAATGTATTTTGTGACGTCATTTATTTTTGTGACGTTATGTATTTTGTGACGTCGTTTATTTTTGTGACGTTATGTATTTTGTGACGTAATTAATTTTTGTGACGTCATTTATTTTTGTGACATTATGTATTTTGTGACGTCATTTATTGTTGTGACGTTATGTATTTTGTGACGTCATTTATTTTTTTGACGTTATGTATTTTGTGACAACATTTATTTTTGTGACGTTAAGTATTTTGCGACGTCATTTATTATTGTGATGTCATTTATTTTTGTGACGTTATGTATTTTGTGACGTTATGTATTTTGTGACGTCATTTATTTTTGTGACGTTATGTATTTTGTGACGTCATTTATTTTTGTGACGTTATGTATTTTGTGACGTCATTTATTTTTGTGATTTTATGTATTTTGTGACGTCATTTATTTTTGTGACGTTATGTAATTTGTGACGTCATTTATTTTTTCGACGTTATGTATTTTGTGACGTCATTTATTTTTTGTGACGTTATGTATTTTGTGACGTCATTTATTTTTGTGACGTTAAGTATTTTGCGACGTCATTTATTATTGTGACGTCATTTATTTTTGTGACGTTATGTATTTTGTGACGTTATGTATTTTGTGACGTCATTTATTTTTGTGACGTTATGTATTTTGTGACGTCGTTTATTTTTGTGACGTTATGTATTTTGTGACGTAATTAATATTTGTGACGTCATTTTTTTGACGTTATGTATTTTGTGACGTCATTTATTTTTGTGACGTTAGTATTTTGTGACGTCATTTATTTTTTGTGACGTTATGTATTTTGTGACGTCATTTATTTTTGTGACATTAAGTATTTTGAGACGTCATTTATTATTGTGACGTCATTTATTTTTGGGACGTTATGTATTTTGTGACGTTATGTATTTTGTGACGTCATTTATTTTTGTGACGTTATGTATTTTGTGACGTCATTTGTTTTTGTGACGTTTTGTATTTTGTGACGTAATAAATTTTTGTGACATCATTTATTTTTTGTGACGTTATGTATTTTGTGACGTCATTTATTTTTGTGACGTTAAGTATTTTGCGACGTCATTTATTATTGTGACGTCATTTATTTTTGTGACGTTATGTATTTTGTGACGTTATGTAATTTGTGACGTCATTTATTTTTTCGACGTTATGTATTTTGTGACGTCATTTATTTTTGTGACGTTATGTATTTTGTGACGTCATTTGTTTTTGTGACGTTTTGTATTTTGTGACGTAATTAATTTTTGTGACATCATTTATTTTTTGTGACGTTATGTATTTTGTGACGTCATTTATTTTTGTGACGTTAAGTATTTTGCGACGTCATTTATTATTGTGACGTCATTTATTTTTGGGACGTTATGTATTTTGTGACGTTATGTATTTTGTGACGTCATTTATTTTTGTG
Source organism: Flexamia atlantica (assembly GCA_035578135.1). Classification (NCBI taxonomy): domain Eukaryota; kingdom Metazoa; phylum Arthropoda; class Insecta; order Hemiptera; family Cicadellidae; genus Flexamia; species Flexamia atlantica. The sequence continues at coordinate 1,928,954 of JAQJVK010000059.1, read as the reverse complement.
ACGTTATGTATTTTGTGACGTCATTTGTTTTTGTGACGTTTTGTATTTTGTGACGTAATTAATTTTTGTGACATCATTTATTTTTTGTGACGTTATGTATTTTGTGACGTCATTTATTTTTGTGACGTTAAGTATTTTGCGACGTCATTTATTATTGTGACGTCATTTATTTTTGTGACGTTATGTATTTTGTGACGTTATGTAATTTGTGACGTCATTTATTTTTTCGACGTTATGTATTTTGTGACGTAATTTTTTTTTGTGACGTTATGTATTTTGTGACGTCATTTATTTTTGTGACGTTAAGTATTTTGCGACGTCATTTATTATTGTGACGTCATTTATTTTTGTGACGTTATGTATTTTGTGACGTTATGTATTTTGTGACGTCATTTATTTTTGTGACGTTATGTATTTTGTGACGTCGTTTATTTTTGTGACGTTATGTATTTTGTGACGTAATTAATATTTGTGACGTCATTTTTTTTGACGTTATGTATTTTGTGACGTCATTTATTTTTGTGACGTTAGTATTTTGTGACGTCATTTATTTTTTGTGACGTTATGTATTTTGTGACGTCATTTATTTTTGTGACGTTAAGTATTTTGAGACGTCATTTATTAATGTGACGTCATTTATTTTTGGGACGTTATGTATTTTGTGACGTTATGTATTTTGTGACGTCATTTATTTTTGTGACGTTATGTATTTTGTGACGTCATTTGTTTTTGTGACGTTTTGTATTTTGTGACGTAATTAATTTTTGTGACGTCATTTATTTTTGTGACGTTATGTATTTTGTGACGTCATTTATTTTTGTGACGTTATGTATTTTGTGACGTAATTTATTTTTTTGACGTTATGTATTTTGTGACGTCATTTATTTTTGTGACGTTAAGTATTTTGTGACGTCATTTATTATTGTGACGTCATTTATTTTTGTGACGTTATGTATTTTGTGACGTTATGTATTTTATGACGTCATTTATTTTTGTGACGTAATGTATTTAGTGACGTCATTTATTTTTGTGACGTTATGTATTTTGTGACGTCATTTATTTTTGTGACGTTATGTATTTTGTGACGTTATTTATTTTTGTGATGTTATGTATTTTGTGACGTCATTTATTTTTGTGACGTTATGTATTTTGTGACGTCATTTATTTTTGTGACGTTATGTATTTTGTGACGTCATTTATTTTTGTGACGTTATGTATTTTATGACGTCGTTTATTTTTGTGACGTTATGTATTTTGTGACGTAATTAATTTTTGTGACGTCATTTATTTTTGTGACGTTATGTATTTTGTGACGTCATTTATTGTTGTGACGTTATGTATTTTGTGACGTCATTTATTTTTTTGACGTTATGTATTTTGTGACGTCATTTATTTTTGTGACGTTAAGTATTTTGCGATGTCATTTATTATTGTGATGTCATTTATTTTTGTGACGTTATGTATTTTGTGACGTTATGTATTTTGTGACGTCATTTATTTTTGTGACGTTATGTATTTTGTGACGTCATTTATTTTTGTGACGTTATGTATTTTGTAACGTCATTTATTTTTGTGATTTTATGTATTTTGTTACGTCATTTATTTTTGTGACGTTATGTAATTTGTGACGTCATTTATTTTTTAGACGTTATGTATTTTGTGATGTCATTTATTTTTTGTGACGTTATGTATTTTGTGACGTCATTTATTTTTGTGACGTTAAGTATTTTGCGACGTCATTTATTATTGTGACGTCATTTATTTTTGTGACGTTATGTATTTTGTGACGTTATGTATTTTGTGACGTCATTTATTTTTGTGACGTTAGTATTTTGTGACGTCATTTATTTTTTGTGACGTTATGTATTTTGTGACGTCATTTATTATTGTGACGTCATTTATTTTTGTGACGTTATGTATTTTGTGACGTTATGTATTTTATGACGTCATTTATTTTTGTGACGTAATGTATTTTGTGACGTCATTTATTTTTGTGACGTTATGTATTTTGTGACGTCATTTATTTTTGTGACGTTATGTATTTTGTGACGTTATTTATTTTTGTGATGTTATGTATTTTGTGACGTCATTTATTTTTGTGACGTTATGTATTTTGTGACGTCATTTATTTTTGTGACGTTAAGTATTTTGCGACGTCATTTATTATTGTGACGTCATTTATTTTTGTGACGTTATGTATTTTGTGACGTTATGTATTTTGTGACGTCATTTATTTTTGTGACGTTATGTATTTTGTGACGTCATTTATTTTTGTGACGTTATGTATTTTGTGACGTCATTTATTTTTGTGACGTTATGAATTTTGTGACGTCATTTATTATTGTGACGTCATTTATTTTTGTGACGTTATGTATTTTGTGACGTCATTTATTTTTTGTGACGTTATGTATTTTGTGACGTCATTTATTTTTGTGACGTTAACTATTTTGCGACGTCATTTATTATTGTTACGTCAATTATTTTTGTGACGTTATGTATTTTGTGACGTTATGTATTTTGTGACGTCATTTATTTTTGTGACGTTATGTATTTTGTGACGTCATTTATTTTTGTGACGTTATGTATTTTGTGACGTCATTTATTTTTGTGACGTTATGTATTTTGTGAAGTCATTTATTTTTGTGACGTTATGTATTTTGTGACGTCATTTATTTTTGTGACGTTATGTATTTTGTGACGTCATTTATTTTTATGACGTTATGTATTTTGTGACGTCATTTTTTTGTGATGTTATGTATTTTGTGACGTCATTTATTTTTGTGACGTTATGTATTTTGTGACGTCATTTATTTTTTTGACGTTATGTATTTTGTGACGTCATTTATTATTGTGGCGTCATTTATTTTTGTGACGTTATGTATTTTGTGACGTTATACATTTTGTGACGTCATTTATTTTCGTGACGTCATTTATATTTGTGACATTATGTATTTTGTGACGTCATTTTTTTTTGTGCCGTTATGTATTTTGTGACGTTATGCATTTTGTGACGTCATTTTTTTTGACGTTATGTATTTTGTGACGTCATTTATTTTTGTGACGTTATGTATTTTGTGAAGTCATTTATTTTTGTGACGTTATGTATTTTGTGACGTCATTTATTTTTGTGATGTTATGTATTTTGTGACGTCATTTATTTTTGTGACGTTATGTATTTTGTGACGTCATTTATTTTTTTGACGTTATGTATTTTGTGACGTCATTTATTATTGTGGCGTCATTTATTTTTGTGACGTTATGTATTTTGTGACGTTATACATTTTGTGACGTCATTTATTTTCGTGACGTCATTTATATTTGTGACATTATGTATTTTGTGACGTCATTTATTTTTGTGCCGTTATGTATTTTGTGACGTTATGCATTTTGTGACGTCATTTTTTTTGACGTTATGTATTTTGTGACGTCATTTATTTTTGTGACGTTATGTATTTTGTGAAGTCATTTATTTTTGTGACGTTATGTATTTTGTGACGTCATTTATTTTTGTGACGTTATGTATTTTGTGACGTCATTTATTTTTGTGACGTTATGAATTTTGTGACGTCATTTATTATTGTGACGTCATTTATTTTTGTGACGTTATGTATTTTGTGACGTCATTTATTTTTGTGACGTTATGTATTTTGTGACGTCATTTATTTTTGTGACGTTATGTATTTTGTGACGTCGTTTATTTTTGTGACGTTATGTATTTTGTGACATAATTAATTTTTGTGACGTCATTTATTTTTGTGACATTATGTATTTTGTGACGTCATTTATTGTTGTGACGTTATGTATTTTGTGACGTCATTTATTTTTTTGACGTTATGTATTTTGTGACGTCATTTATTTTTGTGACGTTAAGTATTTTGCGACGTCATTTATTATTGTGATGTCATTTATTTTTGTGACGTTATGTATTTTGTGACGTTATGTATTTTGTGACGTCATTTATTTTTGTGACGTTATGTATTTTGTGACGTCATTTATTTTTGTGACGTTATGTATTTTGTGACGTCATTCATTTTTGTGATTTTATGTATTTTGTGACGTCATTTATTTTTGTGACGTTATGTAATTTGTGACGTCATTTATTTTTTTGACGTTATGTATTTTGTGACGTCATTTATTTTTGTGACGTTAAGTATTTTGCGATGTCATTTATTATTGTGATGTCATTTATTTTTGTGACGTTATGTATTTTGTGACGTCATTTATTTTTGTGACGTTATGTATTTTATGACGTCGTTTATTTTTGTGACGTTATGTATTTTGTGACGTAATTAATTTTTGTGACGTCATTTATTTTTGTGACGTTATGTATTTTGTGACGTCATTTATTTTTGTGACGTTATGTATTTTATGACGTCGTTTATTTTTGTGACGTTATGTATTTTGTGACGTAATTAATTTTTGTGACGTCATTTATTTTTGTGACGTTATGTATTTTGTGACGTCATTTATTGTTGTGACGTTATGTATTTTGTGACGTCATTTATTTTTTTGACGTTATGTATTTTGTGACGTCATTTATTTTTGTGACGTTAAGTATTTTGCGATGTCATTTATTATTGTGATGTCATTTATTTTTGTGACGTTATGTATTTTGTGACGTTATGTATTTTGTGACGTCATTTATTTTTGTGACGTTATGTATTTTGTGACGTCATTTATTTTTGTGACGTTATGTATTTTGTAACGTCATTTATTTTTGTGATTTTATGTATTTTGTTACGTCATTTATTTTTGTGACGTTATGTAATTTGTGACGTCATTTATTTTTTAGACGTTATGTATTTTGTGACGTCATTTATTTTTTGTGACGTTATGTATTTTGTGACGTCATTTATTTTTGTGACGTTAAGTATTTTGCGACGTCATTTATTATTGTGACGTCATTTATTTTTGTGACGTTATGTATTTTGTGACGTTATGTATTTTGTGACGTCATTTATTTTTGTGACGTTAGTATTTTGTGACGTCATTTATTTTTTGTGACGTTATGTATTTTGTGACGTCATTTATTATTGTGACGTCATTTATTTTTGTGACGTTATGTATTTTGTGACGTTATGTATTTTATGACGTCATTTATTTTTGTGACGTAATGTATTTTGTGACGTCATTTATTTTTGTGACGTTATGTATTTTGTGACGTCATTTATTTTTGTGACGTTATGTATTTTGTGACGTTATTTATTTTTGTGATGTTATGTATTTTGTGACGTCATTTATTTTTGTGACGTTATGTATTTTGTGACGTCATTTATTTTTGTGACGTTAAGTATTTTGCGACGTCATTTATTATTGTGACGTCATTTATTTTTGTGACGTTATGTATTTTGTGACGTTATGTATTTTGTGACGTCATTTATTTTTGTGACGTTATGTATTTTGTGACGTCATTTATTTTTGTGACGTTATGTATTTTGTGACGTCATTTATTTTTGTGACGTTATGAATTTTGTGACGTCATTTATTATTGTGACGTCATTTATTTTTGTGACGTTATGTATTTTGTGACGTCATTTATTTTTTGTGACGTTATGTATTTTGTGACGTCATTTATTTTTGTGACGTTAACTATTTTGCGACGTCATTTATTATTGTTACGTCAATTATTTTTGTGACGTTATGTATTTTGTGACGTTATGTATTTTGTGACGTCATTTATTTTTGTGACGTTATGTATTTTGTGACGTCATTTATTTTTGTGACGTTATGTATTTTGTGACGTCATTTATTTTTGTGACGTTATGTATTTTGTGAAGTCATTTATTTTTGTGACGTTATGTATTTTGTGACGTCATTTATTTTTGTGACGTTATGTATTTTGTGACGTCATTTATTTTTATGACGTTATGTATTTTGTGACGTCATTTTTTTGTGATGTTATGTATTTTGTGACGTCATTTATTTTTGTGACGTTATGTATTTTGTGACGTCATTTATTTTTTTGACGTTATGTATTTTGTGACGTCATTTATTATTGTGGCGTCATTTATTTTTGTGACGTTATGTATTTTGTGACGTTATACATTTTGTGACGTCATTTATTTTCGTGACGTCATTTATATTTGTGACATTATGTATTTTGTGACGTCATTTTTTTTTGTGCCGTTATGTATTTTGTGACGTTATGCATTTTGTGACGTCATTTTTTTTGACGTTATGTATTTTGTGACGTCATTTATTTTTGTGACGTTATGTATTTTGTGAAGTCATTTATTTTTGGGACGTTATGTATTTTGTGACGTCATTTATTTTTGTGATGTTATGTATTTTGTGACGTCATTTATTTTTGTGACGTTATGTATTTTGTGACGTCATTTATTTTTTTGACGTTATGTATTTTGTGACGTCATTTATTATTGTGGCGTCATTTATTTTTGTGACGTTATGTATTTTGTGACGTTATACATTTTGTGACGTCATTTATTTTCGTGACGTCATTTATATTTGTGACATTATGTATTTTGTGACGTCATTTATTTTTGTGCCGTTATGTATTTTGTGACGTTATGCATTTTGTGACGTCATTTTTTTTGACGTTATGTATTTTGTGACGTCATTTATTTTTGTGACGTTATGTATTTTGTGAAGTCATTTATTTTTGTGACGTTATGTATTTTGTGACGTCATTTATTTTTGTGACGTTATGTATTTTGTGACGTCATTTATTTTTGTGACGTTATGAATTTTGTGACGTCATTTATTATTGTGACGTCATTTATTTTTGTGACGTTATGTATTTTGTGACGTCATTTATTTTTGTGACGTTATGTATTTTGTGACGTCATTTATTTTTGTGACGTTATGTATTTTGTGACGTCGTTTATTTTTGTGACGTTATGTATTTTGTGACATAATTAATTTTTGTGACGTCATTTATTTTTGTGACATTATGTATTTTGTGACGTCATTTATTGTTGTGACGTTATGTATTTTGTAACGTCATTTATTTTTTTGACGTTATGTATTTTGTGACGTCATTTATTTTTGTGACGTTAAGTATTTTGCGACGTCATTTATTATTGTGATGTCATTTATTTTTGTGACGTTATGTATTTTGTGACGTTATGTATTTTGTGACGTCATTTATTTTTGTGACGTTATGTATTTTGTGACGTCATTTATTTTTGTGACGTTATGTATTTTGTGACGTCATTCATTTTTGTGATTTTATGTATTTTGTGACGTCATTTATTTTTGTGACGTTATGTAATTTGTGACGTCATTTATTTTTTCGACGTTATGTATTTTGTGACGTCAATTATTTTTTGTGACGTTATGTATTTTGTGACGTCATTTATTTTTGTGACGTTATGTATTTTGTGACGTCGTTTATTTTTGTGACGTTATGTATTTTGTGACGTAATTAATATTTGTGACGTCATTTTTTTTGACGTTATGTATTTTGTGACGTCATTTATTTTTGTGACGTTAGTATTTTGTGACGTCATTTATTTTTTGTGACGTTATGTATTTTGTGACGTCATTTATTTTTGTGACGTTAAGTATTTTGAGACGTCATTTATTATTGTGACGTCATTTATTTTTGGGACGTTATGTATTTTGTGACGTTATGTATTTTGTGACGTCATTTATTTTTGTGACGTTATGTATTTTGTGACGTCATTTGTTTTTGTGACGTTTTGTATTTTGTGACGTAATTAATTTTTGTGACGTCATTTATTTTTGTGACGTTATGTATTTTGTGACGTCATTTATTTTTGTGACGTTATGTATTTTGTGACGTAATTTATTTTTTTGACGTTATGTATTTTGTGACGTCATTTATTTTTGTGACGTTAAGTATTTTGTGACGTCATTTATTATTGTGACGTCATTTATTTTTGTGACGTTATTTATTTTGTGACGTTATGTATTTTATGACGTCATTTATTTTTGTGACGTAATGTATTTAGTGACGTCATTTATTTTTGTGACGTTATGTATTTTGTGACGTCATTTATTTTTGTGACGTTATGTATTTTGTGACGTTATTTATTTTTGTGATGTTATGTATTTTGTGACGTCATTTATTTTTGTGACGTTATGTATTTTGTGACGTCATTTATTTTTGTGACGTTAAGTATTTTGCGACGTCATTTATTATTCTGACGTCATTTATTTTTGTGACGTTATGTATTTTGTGACGTTATGTATTTTGTGACGTCATTTATTTTTGTGACGTTATGTATTTTGTGACGTCATTTATTTTTGTGACGTTATGTATTTTGTGACGTCATTTATTTTTGTGACGTTATGATTTTTGTGACGTCATTTATTATTGTGACGTCATTTATTTTTGTGACGTTATGTATTTTGTGACGTCATTTATTTTTTGTGACGTTATGTATTTTGTGACGTCATTTATTTTTGTGACGTTAACTATTTTGCGACGTCATTTATTATTGTGACGTCAATTATTTTTGTGACGTTATGTATTTTGTGACGTCATTTATTTTTGTGACGTTATGTATTTTGTGACGTAATTTTTTTTTTTGACGTTATGTATTTTGTGACGTCATTTATTTTTGTGACGTTAAGTATTTTGTGACGTCATTTATTATTGTGACGTCATTTATTTTTGTGACGTTATGTATTTTGTGACGTTATGTATTTTATGACGTCATTTATTTTTGTGACGTAATGTATTTAGTGACGTCATTTATTTTTGTGACGTTATGTATTTTGTGACGTCATTTATTTTTGTGACGTTATGTATTTTGTGACGTTATTTATTTTTGTGATGTTATGTATTTTGTGACGTCATTTTTTTTTTGACGTTATGTATTTTGTGACGTCATTTATTTTTGTGACGTTAAGTATTTTGCGACGTCATTTATTATTCTGACGTCATTTATTTTTGTGACGTTATGTATTTTGTGACGTTATGTATTTTGTGACGTCATTTATTTTTGTGACGTTATGTATTTTGTGACGTCATTTATTTTTGTGACGTTATGTATTTTGTGACGTCATTTATTTTTGTGACGTTATGAATTTTGTGACGTCATTTATTATTGTGACGTCATTTATTTTTGTGACGTTATGTATTTTGTGACGTCATTTATTTTTTGTGACGTTATGTATTTTGTGACGTCATTTATTTTTGTGACGTTAACTATTTTGCGACGTCATTTATTATTGTGACGTCAATTATTTTTGTGACGTTATGTATTTTAGGTCGTCATTTATTTTTTTGACGTTATGTATTTTGTGACGTCATTTATTTTTGTGACGTTATGTATTTTGTGACATCATTTATTTTTGTGACGTTAAGTATTTTGCGACGTCATTTATTATTGTGACGTTATGTATTTTGTGACGTCATTTATTATTGTGACGTTATGTATTTTGTGACGTCATTTATTTTTGTGACGTTATGTATTTTGTGACGTCATTTATTTTTGTGACGTTATGTATTTTGTGACGTCATTTATTTTTGTGACGTTATGAATTTTGTGACGTCATTTATTATTGTGACGTCATTTATTTTTGTGACGTTATGAATTTTGTGACGTCATTTATTTTTTGTGACGTTATGTATTTTGTGACGTCATTTATTTTTGTGACGTTAACTATTTTGCGACGTCATTTATTATTGTGACGTCAATTATTTTTGTGACGTTATGTATTTTGTGACGTTATGTATTTTGTGACGTCATTTATTTTTGTGACGTTATGTATTTTGTGACGTCATTTATTTTTGTGACGTTATGTATTTTGTGACGTCATTTATTTTTGTGACGTTATGTATTTTGTGACGTCATTTATTTTTGTGACGTTATGTATTTTGTGACATCATTTATTTTTGTGACGTTAAGTATTTTGCGACGTCATTTATTATTGTGACGTCATTTATTTCTGTGACGTTATGTATTTTGTGACGTCATTTATTTTTGTGACGTTAGTATTTTGTGACGTCATTTATTTTTTGTGACGTTATGTATTTTGTGACGTCATTTATTTTTGTGACGTTAAGTATTTTGCGACGTCATTTATTATTGTGACGTCATTTATTTTTGGGACGTTATGTATTTTGTGACGTTATGTATTTTGTGACGTCATTTATTTTTGTGACGTTATGTATTTTGTGACGTCATTTATTTTTGTACGTTATGTATTTTGTGACGTCATTTGTTTTTGTGACGTTTTGTATTTTATGACGTAATTAATTTTTGTGACGTCAATTATTTTTGTGACGTTATGTATTTTGTGACGTCATTTATTTTTGTGACGTTATGTATTTTGTGACGTAATTTATTTTTTTGACGTTATGTATTTTGTGACGTCATTTATTTTTGTGACGTTATGTATTTTGTGACGTTATTTTTTTTTGTGATGTTATGTATTTTGTGACGTCATTTATTTTTGTGACGTTATGTATTTTGTGACGTCATTTATTTTTGTGACGTTAAGTATTTTGCGACGTCATTTATTATTCTGACGTCATTTATTTTTGTGACGTTATGTATTTTGTGACGTTATGTATTTTGTGACGTCATTTATTTTTGTGACGTTATGTATTTTGTGACGTCATTTATTTTTGTGACGTTATGTATTTTGTGAAGTCATTTATTTTTGTGACGTTATGTATTTTGTGACGTCATTTATTTTTGTGACGTTATGTATTTTGTGACGTCATTTATTTTTGTGACGTTAAGTATTTTGCGACGTCATTTATTATTGTGACGTCATTTATTTTTGTGACGTTATGTATTTTGTGACGTCATTTATTTTTGTGACGTTAGTATTTTGTGACGTCATTTATTTTTTGTGACGTTATGTATTTTGTGACGTCATTTATTTTTGTGACGTTAAGTATTTTGCGACGTCATTTATTATTGTGACGTCATTTATTTTTGGGACGTTATGTATTTTGTGACGTTATGTATTTTGTGACGTCATTTATTTTTGTGACGTTATGTATTTTGTGACGTCATTTATTTTTGTGACGTTATGTATTTTGTGACGTCATTTATTTTTGTGACGTTAAGTATTTTGCGACGTCATTTATTATTGTGACGTCATTTATTTTTGTGACGTTATGTATTTTGTGACGTTATGTATTTTGTGACGTCAATTATTTTTGTGACGTTATGTATTTTGTGACGTTATATATTTTGTAACGTCATTTATTTTTGTGACGTTATGTATTTTTCTGACGTCATTTATTTTTGTGACGTTATGTATTTTGTGACGTCATTTATTTTTGTGACGTTATGTATTTTGTGAAGTCATTTATTTTTGTGACGTTATGTATTTTGTGACGTCATTTATTTTTGTGACGTTATGTATTTTGTGACGTCATTTATTTTTGTGACGTTAAGTATTTTGCGACGTCATTTATTATTGTGACGTCATTTATTTTTGTGACGTTATGTATTTTGTGACGTCATTTATTTTTGTGACGTTAGTATTTTGTGACGTCATTTATTTTTTGTGACGTTATGTATTTTGTGACGTCATTTATTTTTGTGACGTTAAGTATTTTGCGAAGTCATTTATTATTGTGACGTCATTTATTTTTGGGACGTTATGTATTTTGTGACGTTATGTATTTTGTGACGTCATTTATTTTTGTGACGTTATGTATTTTGTGACGTCATTTATTTTTGTGACGTTATGTATTTTGTGACGTCATTTGTTTTTGTGACGTTTTGTATTTTGTGACGTAATTAATTTTTGTGACGTCATTTATTTTTGTGACGTTATGTATTTTGTGACGTCATTTATTTTTGTGACGTTAAGTATTTTGTGACGTCATTTATTACTGTGACGTCATTTATTTTTGTGACGTTATGTATTTTGTGACGTTATGTATTTTATGACGTCATTTATTTTTGTGACCTAATGTATTTTGTGACGTCATTTATTTTTGTGACGTTATGTATTTTGTGACGTCATTTATTTTTGTGACGTTATGTATTTTGTGACGTCATTTATTTTTGTGACGTTATGAATTTTGTGACGTCATTTATTATTGTGACGTCATTTATTTTTGTGACGTTATGTATTTTGTGACGTCATTTATTTTTGTGACGTTATGTATTTTGTGACGTCATTTATTTTTGTGACGTTATGTATTTTGTGACATCATTTATTTTTGTGACGTTAAGTATTTTGCGACGTCATTTATTATTGTGACGTCATTTATTTTTGTGACGTTATGTATTTTGTGACGTCATTTATTTTTGTGACGTTAGTATTTTGTGACGTCATTTATTTTTTGTGACGTTATGTATTTTGTGACGTCATTTATTTTTGTGACGTTATGTATTTTGTGACGTCATTTATTTTTGTGCCGTTATGTATTTTGTGACGTCATTTATTTTTGTGACGTTATGTATTTTGTGACGTCATTTATTTTTGTGACGTTATGTATTTTGTGAAGTCATTTATTTTTGTGACGTTATGTATTTTGTGACGTCATATATTTTTGTGACGTTATGTATTTTGTGACGTCATTTATTTTTGTGACGTTATGTATTTTGTGACGTCATTTATTTTTGTGACGTTATGTATATTGTGACGTCATTTTTTTTGTGATGTTATGTATTTTTTGACGTCATTTATTTTTGTGACGTTATGTATTTTGTGACGTCATTTATTTTTTTGACGTTATGTATTTTGTGACGTCATTTATTTTTGTGGCGTCACTTATTTTTGTGACGTTATGTATTTTGTGACGTTATACATTTTGTGACGTCATTTATTTTTGTGACGTCATTTATATTTGTGACATTATGTATTTTGTGACGTCATTTATTTTTGTGACGTTATGTATTTTGTGACGTCAATTATTTTTGTGACGATATGTATTTTTTGACGTCATTTATTTTTGTGACGTTATGTATTTTGTGACGTCATTTATTTTTGTGCCGTTATGTATTTTGTGACGTTATGCATTTTGTGACGTCATTTTTTTGACGTTATGTATTTTGTGACGTCATTTATTTTTGTGACGTTATGTATTTTGTGACGTCATTTATTTTTGTGACGTTATGTATTTTGTGACGTCATTTATTTTTGTGACGTTATGTATTTTGTGACGTCATTTATTTTTGTGACGTTATGTATTTTGTGACGTCATTTATTTTTGTGACGTTATGTATTTTGTGACGTCGTTTATTTTTGTGACGTTATGTATTTTGTGACGTCATTTATTTTTGTGACGTTATGTATTTTGTGACGTCATTTATTGTTGTGACGTTATGTATTTTGTGACGTCATTTATTTTTTTGACGTTATGTATTTTGTGACGTCATTTATTTTTGTGACGTTAAGTATTTCGCGACGTCATTTATTATTGTGATGTCATTTATTTTTGTGACGTTATGTATTTTATGACGTTATGTATTTTGTGACGTCATTTATTTTTGTGACGTTATGTATTTTGTGACGTCATTTATTTTTGTGACGTTATGTATTTTGTGACGTCATTTATTTTTGTGACGTTATGTATTTTGTGACGTCATTTATTTTTGTGATGTTATGTATTTTGTGACGTCATTTATTTTTGTGACGTTATGTAATTTGTGACGTCATTTATTTTTTCGACGTTATGTATTTTGTGACGTCATTTATTTTTTGTGACGTTATGTATTTTGTGACGTCATTTATTTTTGTGACGTTAAGTATTTTGCGACGTCATTTATTATTGTGACGTCATTTATTTTTGTGACGTTATGTATTTTGTGACGTTATGTATTTTGTGACGTCATTTATTTTTGTGACGTTATGTATTTTGTGACGTCATTTATTTTTGTGACGTTAAGTATTTTGCGACGTCATTTATTATTGTGACGTCATTTATTTTTGTGACGTTATGTATTTTGTGACGTTATGTATTTTGTGACGTCAATTATTTTTGTGACGTTATGTATTTTGTGACGTTATATATTTTGTAACGTCATTTATTTTTGTGACGTTATGTATTCTGTGACGTCATTTATTTTTGTGACGTTATGTATTTTGTGACGTCATTTATTTTTGTGACGTTATGTATTTTGTGAAGTCATTTATTTTTGTGACGTTATGTATTTTGTGACGTCATTTATTTTTGTGACGTTATGTATTTTGTGACGTCATTTATTTTTGTGACGTTAAGTATTTTGCGACGTCATTTATTATTGTGACGTCATTTATTTTTGTGACGTTATGTATTTTGTGACGTCATTTATTTTTGTGACGTTAGTATTTTGTGACGTCATTTATTTTTTGTGACGTTATGTATTTTGTGACGTCATTTATTTTTGTGACGTTAAGTATTTTGCGAAGTCATTTATTATTGTGACGTTATGTATTTTGTGACGTTATGTATTTTGTGACGTCATTTATTTTTGTGACGTTATGTATTTTGTGACGTCATTTATTTTTGTGACGTTATGTATTTTGTGACGTCATTTGTTTTTGTGACGTTTTGTATTTTGTGACGTAATCAATTTTTGTGACGTCATTTATTTTTGTGACGTTATGTATTTTGTGACGTCATTTATTTTTGTGACGTTATGTATTTTGTGACGTCGTTTATTTTTGTGACGTTATGTATTTTGTGACGTAATTAATTTTTGTGACGTTATGTATTTTGTGACGTCATTTATTTTTGTGACGTTAAGTATTTTGCGACGTCATTTATTATTGTGACGTCATTTATTTTTGTGACGTTATGTATTTTGTGACGTCATTTATTTTTGTGACGTTATGTATTTTGTGACGTCGTTTATTTTTGTGACGTTATGTATTTTGTGACGTCATTTATTTTTGTGACGTTATGTATTTTGTGACGTCATTTATTGTTGTGACGTTATGTATTTTGTGACGTCATTTATTTTTTTGACGTTATGTATTTTGTGACGTCATTTATTTTTGTGACGTTAAGTATTTCGCGACGTCATTTATTATTGTGATGTCATTTATTTTTGTGACGTTATGTATTTTATGACGTTATGTATTTTGTGACGTCATTTATTTTTGTGACGTTATGTATTTTGTGACGTCATTTATTTTTGTGACGTTATGTATTTTGTGACGTCATTTATTTTTGTGACGTTATGTATTTTGTGACGTCATTTATTTTTGTGATGTTATGTATTTTGTGACGTCATTTATTTTTGTGACGTTATGTAATTTGTGACGTCATTTATTTTTTCGACGTTATGTATTTTGTGACGTCATTTATTTTTTGTGACGTTATGTATTTTGTGACGTCATTTATTTTTGTGACGTTAAGTATTTTGCGACGTCATTTATTATTGTGACGTCATTTATTTTTGTGACGTTATGTATTTTGTGACGTTATGTATTTTGTGACGTCATTTATTTTTGTGACGTTATGTATTTTGTGACGTCATTTATTTTTGTGACGTTAAGTATTTTGCGACGTCATTTATTATTGTGACGTCATTTATTTTTGTGACGTTATGTATTTTGTGACGTTATGTATTTTGTGACGTCAATTATTTTTGTGACGTTATGTATTTTGTGACGTTATACATTTTGTAACGTCATTTATTTTTGTGACGTTATGTATTCTGTGACGTCATTTATTTTTGTGACGTTATGTATTTTGTGACGTCATTTATTTTTGTGACGTTATGTATTTTGTGAAGTCATTTATTTTTGTGACGTTATGTATTTTGTGACGTCATTTATTTTTGTGACGTTATGTATTTTGTGACGTCATTTATTTTTGTGACGTTAAGTATTTTGCGACGTCATTTATTATTGTGACGTCATTTATTTTTGTGACGTTATGTATTTTGTGACGTCATTTATTTTTGTGACGTTAGTATTTTGTGACGTCATTTATTTTTTGTGACGTTATGTATTTTGTGACGTCATTTATTTTTGTGACGTTAAGTATTTTGCGAAGTCATTTATTATTGTGACGTTATGTATTTTGTGACGTTATGTATTTTGTGACGTCATTTATTTTTGTGACGTTATGTATTTTGTGACGTCATTTATTTTTGTGACGTTATGTATTTTGTGACGTCATTTGTTTTTGTGACGTTTTGTATTTTGTGACGTAATCAATTTTTGTGACGTCATTTATTTTTGTGACGTTATGTATTTTGTGACGTCATTTATTTTTGTGACGTTATGTATTTTGTGACGTCATTTATTTTTGTGACGTTATGTATTTTGTGACGTAATTAATTTTTGTGACGTCATTTATTTTTGTGACGTCATTTATTGTTGTGACGTTATGTATTTTGTGACGTCATTTATTTTTTTGACGTTATGTATTTTGTGACGTCATTTATTTTTGTGACGTTAAGTATTTCGCGACGTCATTTATTATTGTGATGTCATTTATTTTTGTGACGTTATGTATTTTGTGACGTTATGTATTTTGTGACGTCATTTATTTTTGTGACGTTATGTATTTTGTGACGTCATTTATTTTTGTGACGTTATGTATTTTGTGACGTCATTTTTTTTGTGATGTTATGTATTTTGTGACGTCATTTATTTTTGTGACGTTATGTAATTTGTGACGTCATTTATTTTTTCGACGTTATGTATTTTGTGACGTCATTTATTTTTTGTGACGTTATGTATTTTGTGACGTCATTTATTTTTGTGACGTTAAGTATTTTGCGACGTCATTTATTATTGTGACGTCATTTATTTTTGTGACGTTATGTATTTTGTGACGTTATGTATTTTGTGACGTCATTTATTTTTGTGACGTTATGTATTTTGTGACGTCATTAATTTTTGTGACGTTAAGTATTTTGCGACGTCATTTATTATTGTGACGTCATTTATTTTTGTGACGTTATGTATTTTGTGATGTTATGTATTTTGTGACGTCAATTATTTTTGTGACGTTATGTATTTTGTGACGTTATATATTTTGTAACGTCATTTATTTTTGTGACGTTATGTATTTTGTGACGTCATTTATTTTTGTGACGTTATGTATTTTGTGACGTCATTTATTTTTGTGACGTTATGTATTTTGTGAAGTCATTTATTTTTGTGACGTTATGTATTTTGTGACGTCATTTATTTTTGTGACGTTATGTATTTTGTGACGTCATTTATTTTTGTGACGTTAAGTATTTTGCGACGTCATTTATTATTGTGACGTCATTTATTTTTGTGACGTTATGTATTTTGTGACGTCATTTATTTTTGTGACGTTAGTATTTTGTGACGTCATTTATTTTTTGTGACGTTATGTATTTTGTGACGTCATTTATTTTTGTGACGTTAAGTATTTTGCGAAGTCATTTATTATTGTGACGTCATTTATTTTTGGGACGTTATGTATTTTGTGACGTTATGTATTTTGTGACGTCATTTATTTTTGTGACGTTATGTATTTTGTGACGTCATTTATTTTTGTGACGTTATGTATTTTGTGACGTCATTTGTTTTTGTGACGTTTTGTATTTTGTGACGTAATTAATTTTTGTGACGTCATTTATTTTTGTGACGTTATGTATTTTGTGACGTCATTTATTTTTGTGACGTTAAGTATTTTGTGACGTCATTTATTATTGTGACGTCATTTATTTTTGTGACGTTATGTTTTTTGTGACGTTATGTATTTTATGACGTCATTTATTTTTGTGACCTAATGTATTTTGTGACGTCATTTATTTTTGTGACGTTATGTATTTTGTGACGTCATTTATTTTTGTGACGTTATGTATTTTGTGACGTCATTTATTTTTGTGACGTTATGAATTTTGTGACGTCATTTATTATTGTGACGTCATTTATTTTTGTGACGTTATGCATTTTGTGACGTCATTTATTTTTGTGACGTTATGTATTTTGTGACGTCATTTATTTTTGTGACGTTATGTATTTTGTGACATCATTTATTTTTGTGACGTTAAGTATTTTGCGACGTCATTTATTATTGTGACGTCATTTATTTTTGTGACGTTATGTATTTTGTGACGTCATTTATTTTTGTGACGTTAGTATTTTGTGACGTCATTTATTTTTTGTGACGTTATGTATTTTGTGACGTCATTTATTTTTGTGACGTTATGTATTTTGTGACGTCATTTATTTTTGTGCCGTTATGTATTTTGTGACGTCATTTATTTTTGTGACGTTATGTATTTTGTGACGTCATTTATTTTTGTGACGTTATGTATTTTGTGAAGTCATTTATTTTTGTGACGTTATGTATTTTGTGACGTCATATATTTTTGTGACGTTATGTATTTTGTGACGTCATTTATTTTTGTGCCGTTATGTATTTTGTGACGTTATGCATTTTGTGACGTCATTTTTTTTGACGTTATGTATTTTGTGACGTCATTTATTTTTGTGACGTTATGTATTTTGTGACGTCATTTATTTTTGTGACGTTATGTATTTTGTGACGTCATTTATTTTTGTGACGTTATGTATTTTGTGACGTCATTTATTTTTGTGACGTTATGTATTTTGTGACGTCATTTATTTTTGTGACGTTATGTATTTTGTGACGTCGTTTATTTTTGTGACGTTATGTATTTTGTGACGTAATTAATTTTTGTGACGTCATTTATTTTTGTGACGTAATGTATTTTGTGACGTCATTTATTGTTGTGACGTTATGTATTTTGTGACGTCATTTATTTTTTTGACGTTATGTATTTTGTGACGTCATTTATTTTTGTGACGTTAAGTATTTCGCGACGTCATTTATTATTGTGATGTCATTTATTTTTGTGACGTTATGTATTTTGTGACGTTATGTATTTTGTGACGTCATTTATTTTTGTGACGTTATGTATTTTGTGACGTCATTTATTTTTGTGACGTTATTTATTTTGTGACGTCATTTATTTTTGTGACGTTATGTATTTTGTGACGTCATTTATTTTTGTGATGTTATGTATTTTGTGACGTCATTTATTTTTGTGACGTTATGTAATTTGTGACGTCATTTATTTTTTCGACGTTATGTATTTTGTGACGTCATTTATTTTTTGTGACGTTATGTATTTTGTGACGTCATTTATTTTTGTGACGTTAAGTATTTTGCGACGTCATTTATTATTGTGACGTCATTTATTTTTGTGACGTTATGTATTTTGTGACGTTATGTATTTTGTGACGTCATTTATTTTTGTGACGTTATGTATTTTGTGACGTCATTTATTTTTGTGACGTTAAGTATTTTGCGACGTCATTTATTATTGTGACATCATTTATTTTTGTGACGTTATGTATTTTGTGACGTTATGTATTTTGTGACGTCAATTATTTTTGTGACGTTATGTATTTTGTGACGTTATATATTTTGTAACGTCATTTATTTTTGTGACGTTATGTATTTTGTGACGTCATTTATTTTTGTGACGTTATGTATTTTGTGACGTCATTTATTTTTGTGACGTTATGTATTTTGTGAAGTCATTTATTTTTGTGACGTTATGTATTTTGTGACGTCATTTATTTTTGTGACGTTATGTATTTTGTGACGTCATTTATTTTTGTGACGTTAAGTATTTTGCGACGTCATTTATTATTGTGACGTCATTTATTTTTGTGACGTTATGTATTTTGTGACGTCATTTATTTTTGTGACGTTAGTATTTTGTGACGTCATTTATTTTTTGTGACGTTATGTATTTTGTGACGTCATTTATTTTTGTGACGTTAAGTATTTTGCGAAGTCATTTATTATTGTGACGTCATTTATTTTTGGGACGTTATGTATTTTGTGACGTTATGTATTTTGTGACGTCATTTATTTTTGTGACGTTATGTATTTTGTGACGTCATTTATTTTTGTGACGTTATGTATTTTGTGACGTCATTTGTTTTTGTGACGTTTTGTATTTTGTGACGTAATTAATTTTTGTGACGTCATTTATTTTTGTGACGTTATGTATTTTGTGACGTCATTTATTTTTGTGACGTTAAGTATTTTGTGACGTCATTTATTATTGTGACGTCATTTATTTTTGTGACGTTATGTATTTTGTGACGTTATGTATTTTATGACGTCATTTATTTTTGTGACCTAATGTATTTTGTGACGTCATTTATTTTTGTGACGTTATGTATTTTGTGACGTCATTTATTTTTGTGACGTTATGTATTTTGTGACGTCATTTATTTTTGTGACGTTATGAATTTTGTGACGTCATTTATTATTGTGACGTCATTTATTTTTGTGACCTAATGTATTTTGTGACGTCATTTATTTTTGTGACGTTATGTATTTTGTGACGTCATTTATTTTTGTGACGTTATGTATTTTGTGACGTCATTTATTTTTGTGACGTTATGTATTTTGTGACGTCATTTATTTTTGTGACGTTATGTATTTTGTGACGTCATTTATTTTTGTGACGTTATGAATTTTGTGACGTCATTTATTATTGTGACGTCATTTATTTTTGTGACGTTATGTATTTTGTGACGTCATTTATTTTTGTGACGTTAGTATTTTGTGACGTCATTTATTTTTTGTGACGTTATGTATTTTGTGACGTCATTTATTTTTGTGACGTTATGTATTTTGTGACGTCATTTATTTTTGTGCCGTTATGTATTTTGTGACGTCATTTATTTTTGTGACGTTATGTATTTTATGACGTCATTTATTTTTGTGACGTTATGTATTTTGTGACGTTATGTATTTTGTGACGTCATTTATTTTTGTGACGTTATGTATTTTGTGACGTCATTTATTTTTGTGACGTTAAGTATTTTGCGACGTCATTTATTATTGTGACGTCATTTATTTTTGTGACGTTATGTATTTTGTGACGTTATGTATTTTGTGACGTCAATTATTTTTGTGACGTTATGTATTTTGTGACGTTATATATTTTGTAACGTCATTTATTTTTGTGACGTTATGTATTTTGTGACGTCATTTATTTTTGTGACGTTATGTATTTTGTGACGTCATTTATTTTTGTGACGTTATGTATTTTGTGAAGTCATTTATTTTTGTGACGTTATGTATTTTGTGACGTCATTTATTTTTGTGACGTTATGTATTTTGTGACGTCATTTATTTTTGTGAAGTTAAGTATTTTGCGACGTCATTTATTATTGTGACGTCATTTATTTTTGTGACGTTATGTATTTTGTGACGTCATTTATTTTTGTGACGTTAGTATTTTGTGACGTCATTTATTTTTTGTGACGTTATGTATTTTGTGACGTCATTTATTTTTGTGACGTTGAGTATTTTGCGAAGTCATTTATTATTGTGACGTCATTTATTTTTGGAACGTTATGTATTTTGTGACGTTATGTATTTTGTGACGTCATTTATTTTTGTGACGTTATGTATTTTGTGACGTCATTTATTTTTGTGAAGTTATGTATTTTGTGACGTCATTTGTTTTTGTGACGTTTTGTATTTTGTGACGTAATTAATTTTTGTGACGTCATTTATTTTTGTGACGTTATGTATTTTGTGACGTCATTTATTTTTGTGACGTTAAGTATTTTGTGACGTCATTTATTATTGTGACGTCATTTATTTTTGTGACGTTATGTATTTTGTGACGTTATGTATTTTATGACGTCATTTATTTTTGTGACCTAATGTATTTTGTGACGTCATTTATTTTTGTGACGTTATGTATTTTGTGACGTCATTTATTTTTGTGACGTTATGTATTTTGTGACGTTATTTATTTTTGTGATGTTATGTATTTTGTGACGTCATTTATTTTTGTGACGTTATGTATTTTGTGACGTCATTTATTTTTGTGACGTTAAGTATTTTGCGACGTCATTTATTATTCTGACGTCATTTATTTTTGTGACGTTATTTATTTTGTGACGTTATGTATTTTGTGACGTCATTTATTTTTGTGACGTTATGTATTTTGTGACGTCATTTATTTTTGTGACGTTATGTATTTTGTGACGTCATTTAATTTTGTGACGTTATGAATTTTGTGACGTCATTTATTATTGTGACGTCATTTATTTTTGTGACGTTATGTATTTTGTGACGTCATTTATTTTTTGTGACGTTATGTATTTTGTGACGTCATTTATTTTTGTGACGTTAACTATTTTGCGACGTCATTTATTATTGTGACGTCAATTATTTTTGTGACGTTATGTATTTTGTGACGTTATGTATTTTGTGACGTCATTTATTTTTGTGACGTTATGTATTTTGTGACGTCATTTATTTTTGTGACGTTATGTATTTTGTGAAGTCATTTATTTTTGTGACGTTATGTATTTTGTGACGTCATTTATTTTTGTGACGTTATGTATTTTGTGACGTCATTTATTTTTGTGACGTTAAGTATTTTGCGACGTCATTTATTATTGTGACGTCATTTATTTTTGTGACGTTATGTATTTTGTGACGTCATTTATTTTTGTGACGTTAGTATTTTGTGACGTCATTTATTTTTTGTGACGTTATGTATTTTGTGACGTCATTTATTTTTGTGACGTTAAGTATTTTGCGACGTCATTTATTATTGTGACGTCATTTATTTTTGGGACGTTATGTATTTTGTGACGTTATGTATTTTGTGACGTCATTTATTTTTGTGACGTTATGTATTTTGTGACGTCATTTATTTTTGTGACGTTATGTATTTTGTGACGTCATTTGTTTTTGTGACGTTTTGTATTTTGTGACGTAATTAATTTTTGTGACGTCATTTATTTTTGTGACGTTATGTATTTTGTGACGTCATTTATTTTTGTGACGTTATGTATTTTGTGACGTAATTTATTTTTTTGACGTTATGTATTTTGTGACGTCATTTATTTTTGTGACGTTATGTATTTTGTGACGTTATTTTTTTGTGATGTTATGTATTTTGTGACGTCATTTATTTTTGTGACGTTATGTATTTTGTGACGTCATTTATTTTTGTGACGTTAAGTATTTTGCGACGTCATTTATTATTCTGACGTCATTTATTTTTGTGACGTTATGTATTTTGTGACGTTATGTATTTTGTGACGTCATTTATTTTTGTGACGTTATGTATTTTGTGACGTCATTTATTTTTGTGACGTTAACTATTTTGCGACGTCATTTATTATTGTGACGTCAATTATTTTTGTGACGTTATGTATTTTGTGACGTTATGTATTTTGTGACGTCATTTATTTTTGTGACGTTATGTATTTTGTGACGTCATTTATTTTTGTGACGTTATGTATTTTGTGACGTCATTTATTTTTGTGACGTTATGTATTTTATGAAGTCATTTATTTTTGTGACGTTATGTATTTTGTGACGTCATTTTTTTGTGATGTTATGTATTTTTTGACGTCATTTATTTTTGTGACGTTATGTATTTTGTGACGTCATTTATTTTTTTGACGTTATGTATTTTGTGACGTCATTTATTTTTGTGGCGTCACTTATTTTTGTGACGTTATGTATTTTGTGACGTTATACATTTTGTGACGTCATTTATTTTTGTGACGTCATTTATATTTGTGACATTATGTATTTTGTGACGTCATTTAATTTTGTGACGTTATGTATTTTGTGACGTCAATTATTTTTGTGACGATATGTATTTTTTGACGTCATTTATTTTTGTGACGTTATGTATTTTGTGACGTCATTTATTTTTGTGCCGTTATGTATTTTGTGACGTTATGCATTTTGTGACGTCATTTTTTTTGACGTTATGTATTTTGTGACGTCATTTATTTTTGTGACGTTATGTATTTTGTGACGTCATTAATTTTTGTGACGTTATGTATTTTGTGACGTCATTTATTTTTGTGACGTTATGTATTTTGTGACGTCATTTATTTTTGTGACGTTATGAATTTTGTGACGTCATTTATTATTGTGACGTCATTTATTTTTGTGACGTTATGTATTTTGTGACGTCATTTATTTTTGTTACGTTATGTATTTTGTGACGTCATTTATTTTTGTGACGTTATGTATTTTGTGACGTCGTTTATTTTTGTGACGTTATGTATTTTGTGACGTAATTAATTTTTGTGACGTCATTTATTTTTGTGACGTTATGTATTTTGTGACGTCATTTATTGTTGTGACGTTATGTATTTTGTGACGTCATTTATTTTTTTGACGTTATGTATTTTGTGACGTCATTTATTTTTGTGACGTTAAGTATTTCGCGACGTCATTTATTATTGTGATGTCATTTATTTTTGTGACGTTATGTATTTTGTGACGTTATGTATTTTGTGACGTCATTTATTTTTGTGACGTTATGTATTTTGTGACGTCATTTATTTTTGTGACGTTATGTATTTTGTGACGTCATTTATTTTTGTGACGTTATGTATTTTGTGACGTCATTTATTTTTGTGATGTTATGTATTTTGTGACGTCATTTATTTTTGTGACGTTATGTAATTTGTGACGTCATTTATTTTTTCGGCGTTATGTATTTTGTGACGTCATTTATTTTTTGTGACGTTATGTATTTTGTGACGTCATTTATTTTTGTGACGTTAAGTATTTTGCGACGTCATTTATTATTGTGACGTCATTTATTTTTGTGACGTTATGTATTTTGTGACGTTATGTATTTTGTGACGTCATTTATTTTTGTGACGTTATGTATTTTGTGACGTCATTTATTTTTGTGACGTTAAGTATTTTGCGACGTCATTTATTATTGTGACGTCATTTATTTTTGTGACGTTATGTATTTTGTGACGTTATGTATTTTGTGACGTCAATTATTTTTGTGACGTTATGTATTTTGTGACGTTATGTATTTTGTAACGTCATTTATTTTTGTGACGTTATGTATTTTGTGACGTCATTTATTTTTGTGACGTTATGTATTTTGTGACGTCATTTATTTTTGTGACGTTATGTATTTTGTGAAGTCATTTATTTTTGTGACGTTATGTATTTTGTGACGTCATTTATTTTTGTGACGTTATGTATTTTGTGACGTCATTTATTTTTGTGACGTTAAGTATTTTGCGACGTCACTTATTATTGTGACGTCATTTATTTTTGTGACGTTATGTATTTTGTGACGTCATTTATTTTTGTGACGTTAGTATTTTGTGACGTCATTTATTTTTTGTGACGTTATGTATTTTGTGACGTCATTTATTTTTGTGACGTTAAGTATTTTGCGAAGTCATTTATTATTGTGACGTCATTTATTTTTGGGACGTTATGTATTTTGTGACGTTATGTATTTTGTGACGTCATTTATTTTTGTGACGTTATGTATTTTGTGACGTCATTTATTTTTGTGACGTTATGTATTTTGTGACGTCATTTGTTTTTGTGACGTTTTGTATTTTGTGACGTAATTAATTTTTGTGACGTCATTTATTTTTGTGACGTTATGTATTTTGTGACGTCATTTATTTTTGTGACGTTAAGTATTTTGTGACGTCATTTATTATTGTGACGTCATTTATTTTTGTGACGTTATGTATATGTATTTTGTGACGTCATTTATTTTTTTGACGTTATGTATTTTGTGACGTCATTTATTTTTGTGACGTTATGTATTTTGTGACGTCATTTATTTTTAAGCCGTTATGTATTTTGTGATGTTATGTATTTTGTGACGTCATTTATTTTTGTGACGTTATGTATTATGTGACGTAATTAATTTTTGTGACGTCATTTATTTTTGTGATGTTATGTATTTTGTGACGTCATTTATTTTTGTGACGTTATGTATTTTGTGACGTCATTTATTATTGTGACGTCATTCATATTTGTGACATTATGTATTTTGTGACGTCATTTATTTTTGTGACGTTATGTATTTTGTGACGTCAATTATTTTTGTGACGTTATGTATTTTGTGACGTCATTTATTTCTGTGACGTTATGTATTTTGTGATGTCATTTACTATTGTGACGTCATTTATTTTTGTGACGTTATGTATTTTTTGACGTCATTTATTTTTGTGACGTTATGTATTTTGTGACGTCATTTATTTTTTTGACGTTATGTATTATGTGACGTCATTTATTTTTGTGACGTTATGTATTTTGTGACGTCATTTATTTTTGTGACGTTATGTATTTTGTGACGTCATTTATTTTTGTGACGTTATGTATTTTGTGACGTCATTCATATTTGTGACATTATGTATTTTGTGACGTCATTTATTTTTGTGACGTTATGTATTTTGTGACGTCATTTATTTTTGTGACGTTATGTATTTTGTGACGTCATTTATTTTTGTGACGTTATGTATTTTGTGACGTCATTTATTTTTTTGACGTTATGTATTATGTGACGTCATTTATTTTTGTGACGTTAGGTATTTTGTGATGTAATTAATTTTTGTGACGTCATTTATTTTTGTAACGTTATGTATTTTGTGACGTCATTTATTTTTGTGACGTTATGTATTTTGTGACGTCATTTATTTTTGTGAAGTTATGTATTTTGTGACGTTATTAATTTTGTGACGTCATTTATTTTTGTGACCTTATGTATTTTGTGACGTCATTTATTTTTGTGACGTTATGTATTTTGTGACGTCATTTATTTTTTTGACGTTATGTATTATGTGACGTCATTTATTTTTGTGACGTTAGGTATTTTGTGATGTAATTAATTTTTGTGACGTCATTTATTTTTGTAACGTTATGTATTTTGTGACGTCATTTATTTTTTGACGTTATGTATTGTGTGACGTCATTTATTTTTGTGACGTTATGTATTTTGTGACGTCATTTATTTTTGTGACGTTATGTATTTTGTGACGTCATTTATTTTTGTGACGTTATGTATTTTGTGACGTCATTTATTATTGTGACGTTATGTATTTTTTGACGTCATTTATTTTTGTGACGTTATGTATTTTGTGACGTCATTTATTTTTGTGACGTTATGTATTTTGTGACGTCATTTTTTTTGTGACGTTATGTATTTTGTGACGTCATTTATTTTTGTGACGTTATGTATTTTGTGACGTCATTTATTTTTGTGACGTTATGTATTTTGTGACGTCATTTATTTTTGTGACGTTATGTATTTTGTGACGTCATTTATTTTTGTGACGTTATGTATTTTGTGACGTCATTTATTATTGTGACGTCATTTATTTTTGTGACGTTATGTATTTTGTGACGTAATTAATTTTTGTGACGTCATTTATTTTTGTGACTTTATGTTTTTTTCGACGTCATTTATTTTTTGAAGTTATGTATTTTGTGACGTTATTAATTTTGTGACGTCATTTATTTTTGTGACGTTATGTATTTTGTGAAGTCATTTATTTTTGTGACGTTATGTATTTTGTGACTTCATTTATTTTTGTGACGTTATGTATTTTGTGACGTCATTTATTTTTGTGACGCTATGTATTTTGTGACGACATTAATTATTGTGACGTCATTTATTTTTGTGACGTTATGTATTTTGTGACGTCATTCATTTTTGTGACGTTATGTATTTTGTGACGTCATTTATTTTTGTGACGTTATGTATTTTGTGACGTCATTTATTTTTGTGTCGTCATTTATTTTTGTGACATTATGTGTTTTGTGACGTCATTTATTTTTGTGACGTTATGTATTTTTTTGACGTCATTTATTTTTGTGACGTTATGTATTTTGTGACGTCATTTATTTTTGTGACGTTATGTATTTTGTGACGTCATTTATTTTTGTGACGTTATGTATTTTGTGACGGCATTTATTTTTGTGACGTTATGTGTTTTGTGACGTTATGTATTTTATGACGTCATTTATTTTGTGACGTTATGTATTTTGTGACGTCATTTATTTTTGTGACGTTATGTATTTTGTGACATCCTTTATTTCTTTGACGTTATGTATTTTGTGACGTCATTTATTATTGTGACGTCATTTATTTTTGTGACGTTATGTATTTTGTGACGTAATTTATTTTTGTGACGTCATTTATTTTTGTGACGTTATGTATTTTGTGACGTCATTTTTTTGTTAAGTTATGTATTTTGTGACGTTATTAATTTTGTGACGTCATTTATTTTTGTGACGTTATGTATTTTGTGACGTCGTTTATTTTTGTGACGTTATGTATTTTGTGACGTCATTTATTTTTGTGACGTTATGTATTTTGTGACGTCATTTATTTTTGTGACGCTATGTATTTTGTGACGACATTTATTATTGTGACGTCATTGATTTTTGTGACGTTATGTATTATGTGACGTCATTTATTTTTGTGACGTTATGTATTTTGTGTCGTCATTTATTTTTTTAAGGTTATATATTTTGTGACGTCATTTATTTTTGTGACGTTATGTATTTTATGACGTCATTTATTTTTGTGACGTTATGTATTTTGTGACGTCATTTATTTTTGTGACGTTATGTATTTTGTGACGTCATTTATTTTTGTGACGTTATGTATTTTGTGACGTCATTTATTTTTGTGACGTTATGTATTTTGTGACGTCATTTATTATTGTGACGTTATGTATTTTTTGACGTCATTTATTTTTGTGACGTTATGTATTTTGTGACGTCATTTATTTTTGTGACGTTATGTATTTTGTGACGTCATTTATTTTTGTGACGTTATGTATTTTGTGACGTCATTTATTTTTGTGACGTTATGTATTTTGTGACGTCATTTACTATTGTGACGTCATTAATTTTTGTGACGTTATGTATTTTGTGACGTCATTTATTTTTGTGACGTTAGGTATTGAGTGATGTAATTAATTTTTGTGACGTCATTTATTTTTGTAACGTTATGTATTTTGTGACGTCATTTATTTCTTGACGTTATGTATTTTGTGACGTCATTTATTTTTGTGACGTTATGTATTTTGTGACGTCATTTATTTTTTGACGTTATGTATTTTGTGACGTCATTTATTTTTGTGACGTTATGTATTTTGTGACGTCATTTATTTTTGTGACGTTATGTATTTTGTGACGTCATTTATTTTTGTGACGTTATGTATTGTGTGACGTCAATTATTTTTGTGAAATTATGTATTTTGCGACGTCATTTATTTTTGTGACGTTTAGTATTTTGTGACATCATTTATTTTTGTGACGTTATGTATTTTTTGACGTCATTTATATTTGTGACGTTATTAATTTTGTGACGTCATTTATTTTTGTGACGTTATGTATTTTGTGACGTCGTTTATTTTTGTGACGTTATGTATTTTGTGACGTCATTTATTTTTGTGACGTTATGTATTTTGTGACGTCATTTATTTTTGTGACGTTATGTATTTTGTGACGTCATTTATTTTTGTGACGTTATGTATTTTGTGACGTCATTTATTATTGTGACGTTATGTATTTTTTGACGTCATTTATTTTTGTGACGTTATGTATTTTGTGACGTCATTTATTTTTGTGACGTTATGTATTTTGTGACGTCATTTATTTTTGTGACGTTATGTATTTTGTGACGTCATTTATTTTTGTGACGTTATGTATTTTGTGACGTCATTTACTATTGTGACGTCATTAATTTTTGTGACGTTATGTATTTTGTGACGTCATTTATTTTTGTGACGTTATGTATTTTGTGACGTCATTTATTTTTGTGACGTTATGTATTATGTGACGTCATTTATTTTTGTGACGTTAGGTATTGAGTGATGTAATTAATTTTTGTGACGTCATTTATTTTTGTAACGTTATGTATTTTGTGACGTCATTTATTTCTTGACGTTATGTATTTTGTGACGTCATTTATTTTTGTGACGTTATGTATTTTGTGACGTCATTTATTTTTTGACGTTATGTATTTTGTGACGTCATTTATTTTTGTGACGTTATGTATTTTGTGACGTCATTTATTTTTGTGACGTTATGTATTTTGTGACGTCATTTATTTTTGTGACGTTATGTATTGTGTGACGTCAATTATTTTTGTGAAATTATGTATTTTGCGACGTCATTTATTTTTGTGACGTTTCGTATTTTGTGACATCATTTATTTTTGTGACGTTATGTATTTTTTGACGTCATTTATATTTGTGACGTTATTAATTTTGTGACGTCATTTATTTTTGTGACGTTATGTATTTTGTGACGTCGTTTATTTTTGTGACGTTATGTATTTTGTGACGTCATTTATTTTTGTGACGTTATGTATTTTGTGACGTCATTTATTTTTGTGACGCTATGTATTTTGTGACGACATTTATTATTGTGACGTCATTGATTTTTGTGACGTTATGTATTATGTGACGTCATTTATTTTTGTGACGTTATGTATTTTGTGTCGTCATTTATTTTTTTAAGGTTATATATTTTGTGACGTCATTTATTTTTGTGACGTTATGTATTTTATGACGTCATTTATTTTTGTGACGTTGTGTATTTTGTGACGTCATTTATTTTTGTGACGTTATGTATTTTGTGACGTCATTTATTTTTGTGACGTTATGTATTTTGTGACGTCATTTATTTTTGTGACGTTATGTATTTTGTGACGTCATTTATCATTGTGACGTTATGTATTTTTTGACGTCATTTATTTTTGTGACGTTATGTATTTTGTGACGTCATTTATTTTTGTGACGTTATGTATTTTGTGACGTCATTTATTTTTGTGACGTTATGTATTTTGTGACGTCATTTATTTTTGTGACGTTATGTATTTTGTGACGTCATTTACTATTGTGACGTCATTTATTTTTGTGACGTTATGTATTTTGTGACGTCATTTATTTTTGTGACGTTATGTATTTTGTGACGTCATTTATTTTTTTGACGTTATGTATTATGTGACGTCATTTATTTTTGTGACGTTAGGTATTTTGTGATGTAATTAATTTTTGTGACGTCATTTATTTTTGTAACGTTATGTATTTTGTGACGTCATTTATTTCTTGACGTTATGTATTTTGTTACGTCATTTATTTTTGTGACGTTATGTATTTTGTGACGTCATTTATTTTTGTGACGTTATGTATTTTGTGACGTCATTTATTTTTTGACGTTATGTATTTTGTGACGTCATTTATTTTTGTGACGTTATGTATTTTGTGACGTCATTTATTTTTGTGACGTTATGTATTTTGTGACTTCATTTATTTTTGTGACGTTATGTATTGTGTGACGTCAATTATTTTTGTGAAATAATGTATTTTGCGACGTCATTAATTTTTGTGACGTTTAGTATTTTGTGACATCATTTATTTTTGTGACGTTATGTATTTTGTGACGTCATTTATTTTTAAGCCGTTATGTATTTTGTGATGTTATGTATTTTGTGACGTCATTTATTTTTGTGACGTTATGTATTTTGTGACGTCATTTATTATTGTGACGTTATGTATTTTTTGACGTCATTTATTTTTGTGACGTTATGTATTTTGTGACGTCATTTATTTTTGTGACGTTATGTATTTTGTGACGTCATTTATTTTTGTGACGTAATGTATTTTGTGACGTCATTTATTTCTGTGACGTTATGTATTTTGTGACGTCATTTACTATTGTGACGTCATTTATTTTTGTGACGTTATGTATTTTGTGACGTCATTTATTTTTGTGACGTTATGTATTTTGTGACGTCATTTATTTCTGTGACGTTATGTATTTTGTGACGTCATTTACTATTGTGACGTCATTTATTTTTGTGACGTTATGTATTTTGTGACGTCATTTATTTTTGTGACGTTATGTATTTTGTGACGTCATTTATTTTTTTGACGTTATGTATTATGTGACGTCATTTATTTTTGTGACGTTAGGTATTTTGTGATGTAATTAATTTTTGTGACGTCATTTATTTTTGTAACGTTAGGTATTGAGTGATGTAATTAATTTTTGTGACGTCATTTATTTTTGTAACGTTATGTATTTTGTGACGTCATTTATTTCTTGACGTTATGTATTTTGTGACGTCATTTATTTTTGTGACGTTATGTATTTTGTGTCGTCATTTATTTTTTTAAGGTTATATATTTTGTGACGTCATTTATTTTTGTGACGTTATGTATTTTGTGACGTCATTTATTTTTGTGACGTTATGTATTTTGTGACGTCATTTATTATTGTGACGTTATGTATTTTTTGACGTCATTTATTTTTGTGACGTTATGTATTTTGTGACGTCATTTATTTTTGTGACGTTATGTATTTTGTGACGTCATTTATTTTTGTGACGTTATGTATTTTGTGACGTCATTTATTTTTGTGACGTTATGTATTTTGTGACGTCATTTACTATTGTGACGTCATTAATTTTTGTGACGTTATGTATTTTGTGACGTCATTTATTTTTGTGACGTTAGGTATTGAGTGATGTAATTAATTTTTGTGACGTCATTTATTTTTGTAACGTTATGTATTTTGTGACGTCATTTATTTCTTGACGTTATGTATTTTGTGACGTCATTTATTTTTGTGACGTTATGTATTTTGTGACGTCATTTATTTTTTGACGTTATGTATTTTGTGACGTCATTTATTTTTGTGACGTTATGTATTTTGTGACGTCATTTATTTTTGTGACGTTATGTATTTTGTGACGTCATTTATTTTTGTGACGTTATGTATTGTGTGACGTCAATTATTTTTGTGAAATTATGTATTTTGCGACGTCATTTATTTTTGTGACGTTTAGTATTTTGTGACATCATTTATTTTTGTGACGTTATGTATTTTTTGACGTCATTTATATTTGTGACGTTATTAATTTTGTGACGTCATTTATTTTTGTGACGTTATGTATTTTGTGACGTCGTTTATTTTTGTGACGTTATGTATTTTGTGACGTCATTTATTTTTGTGACGTTATGTATTTTGTGACGTCATTTATTTTTGTGACGTTATGTATTTTGTGACGTCATTTATTTTTGTGACGTTATGTATTTTGTGACGTCATTTATTATTGTGACGTTATGTATTTTTTGACGTCATTTATTTTTGTGACGTTATGTATTTTGTGACGTCATTTATTTTTGTGACGTTATGTATTTTGTGACGTCATTTATTTTTGTGACGTTATGTATTTTGTGACGTCATTTATTTTTGTGACGTTATGTATTTTGTGACGTCATTTACTATTGTGACGTCATTAATTTTTGTGACGTTATGTATTTTGTGACGTCATTTATTTTTGTGACGTTATGTATTTTGTGACGTCATTTATTTTTTTGACGTTATGTATTATGTGACGTCATTTATTTTTGTGACGTTAGGTATTGAGTGATGTAATTAATTTTTGTGACGTCATTTATTTTTGTAACGTTATGTATTTTGTGACGTCATTTATTTCTTGACGTTATGTATTTTGTGACGTCATTTATTTTTGTGACGTTATGTATTTTGTGACGTCATTTATTTTTTGACGTTATGTATTTTGTGACGTCATTTATTTTTGTGACGTTATGTATTTTGTGACGTCATTTATTTTTGTGACGTTATGTATTTTGTGACGTCATTTATTTTTGTGACGTTATGTATTGTGTGACGTCAATTATTTTTGTGAAATTATGTATTTTGCGACGTCATTTATTTTTGTGACGTTTAGTATTTTGTGACATCATTTATTTTTGTGACGTTATGTATTTTTTGACGTCATTTATATTTGTGACGTTATTAATTTTGTGACGTCATTTATTTTTGTGACGTTATGTATTTTGTGACGTCGTTTATTTTTGTGACGTTATGTATTTTGTGACGTCATTTATTTTTGTGACGTTATGTATTTTGTGACGTCATTTATTTTTGTGACGCTATGTATTTTGTGACGACATTTATTATTGTGACGTCATTGATTTTTGTGACGTTATGTATTATGTGACGTCATTTATTTTTGTGACGTTATGTATTTTGTGTCGTCATTTATTTTTTTAAGGTTATATATTTTGTGACGTCATTTATTTTTGTGACGTTATGTATTTTATGACGTCATTTATTTTTGTGACGTTGTGTATTTTGTGACGTCATTTATTTTTGTGACGTTATGTATTTTGTGACGTCATTTATTTTTGTGACGTTATGTATTTTGTGACGTCATTTATTTTTGTGACGTTATGTATTTTGTGACGTCATTTATCATTGTGACGTTATGTATTTTTTGACGTCATTTATTTTTGTGACGTTATGTATTTTGTGACGTCATTTATTTTTGTGACGTTATGTATTTTGTGACGTCATTTATTTTTGTGACGTTATGTATTTTGTGACGTCATTTATTTTTGTGACGTTATGTATTTTGTGACGTCATTTACTATTGTGACGTCATTTATTTTTGTGACGTTATGTATTTTGTGACGTCATTTATTTTTGTGACGTTATGTATTTTGTGACGTCATTTATTTTTTTGACGTTATGTATTATGTGACGTCATTTATTTTTGTGACGTTAGGTATTTTGTGATGTAATTAATTTTTGTGACGTCATTTATTTTTGTAACGTTATGTATTTTGTGACGTCATTTATTTCTTGACGTTATGTATTTTGTTACGTCATTTATTTTTGTGACGTTATGTATTTTGTGACGTCATTTATTTTTGTGACGTTATGTATTTTGTGACGTCATTTATTTTTTGACGTTATGTATTTTGTGACGTCATTTATTTTTGTGACGTTATGTATTTTGTGACGTCATTTATTTTTGTGACGTTATGTATTTTGTGACTTCATTTATTTTTGTGACGTTATGTATTGTGTGACGTCAATTATTTTTGTGAAATAATGTATTTTGCGACGTCATTAATTTTTGTGACGTTTAGTATTTTGTGACATCATTTATTTTTGTGACGTTATGTATTTTGTGACGTCATTTATTTTTAAGCCGTTATGTATTTTGTGATGTTATGTATTTTGTGACGTCATTTATTTTTGTGACGTTATGTATTTTGTGACGTCATTTATTATTGTGACGTTATGTATTTTTTGACGTCATTTATTTTTGTGACGTTATGTATTTTGTGACGTCATTTATTTTTGTGACGTTATGTATTTTGTGACGTCATTTATTTTTGTGACGTAATGTATTTTGTGACGTCATTTATTTCTGTGACGTTATGTATTTTGTGACGTCATTTACTATTGTGACGTCATTTATTTTTGTGACGTTATGTATTTTGTGACGTCATTTATTTTTGTGACGTTATGTATTTTGTGACGTCATTTATTTCTGTGACGTTATGTATTTTGTGACGTCATTTACTATTGTGACGTCATTTATTTTTGTGACGTTATGTATTTTGTGACGTCATTTATTTTTGTGACGTTATGTATTTTGTGACGTCATTTATTTTTTTGACGTTATGTATTATGTGACGTCATTTATTTTTGTGACGTTAGGTATTTTGTGATGTAATTAATTTTTGTGACGTCATTTATTTTTGTAACGTTATGTATTTTGTGACGTCATTTATTTTTTGACGTTATGTATTTTGTGACGTCATTTATTTTTGTGACGTTATGTATTTTGTGACGTCATTTATTTTTGTTACGTTATGTATTTTGTGACGTCATTTATTTTTGTGACGTTATGTATTTTGTGACGTCAATTATGTTTGTGAAATTATGTATTTTGCGACGTCATTTATTTTTGTGACGTTTAGTATTTTGTGACGTCATTTATTTTTGTGACGTTATGTATTTTTTGACGTCATTTATTTTTGTGACGTTATGTATTTTGTGACGTCATTTATTTTTTTGACGTTATGTATTTTGTGACGTCATTTATTTTTGTGACGTTATGTATTTTGTGACGTCATTTATTTTTAAGCCGTTATGTATTTTGTGATGTTATGTAATTTGTGACGTCATTTATTTTTGTGACGTTATGTATTTTGTGACGTAATTAATTTTTGTGACGTCATTTATTTTTGTGACGTTATGTATTTTGTGAAGTCATTTATTTTTGTGACGTTATGTATTTTGTGACGTCATTTATTATTGTGACGTCATTCATATTTGTG
Source organism: Flexamia atlantica (assembly GCA_035578135.1). NCBI lineage: Eukaryota > Metazoa > Arthropoda > Insecta > Hemiptera > Cicadellidae > Flexamia > Flexamia atlantica. The sequence goes on along the minus strand of JAQJVK010000059.1, from coordinate 1,893,134 downwards.
ACATTATGTATTTTGTGACGTCATTTATTTTTGTGATGTTATGTATTTTGTGACGTCAATTATTTTTGTGACGTTATGTATTTTGTGACGTCATTTATTTCTGTGACGTTATGTATTTTGTGATGTCATTTACTATTGTGACGTCATTTATTTTTGTGACGTTATGTATTTTGTGACGTCATTTATTTTTGTGACGTTATGTATTTTTTGACGTCATTTATTTTTTTGACGTTATGTATTATGTGACGTCATTTATTTTTGTGACGTTATGTATTTTGTGACGTCATTTATTTTTGTGACGTTATGTATTCTGTGACGTCATTTATTTTTGTGACGTTATGTATTTTGTGACGTCATTTATTTTTGTGACGTTATGAATTTTGTGACGTTATGTATTTTGTGACGTCATTTATTTTTGTGACGTTATGTATTTTGTGACGTCATTTATTTTTGTGAAGTTATGTATTTTGTGACGTTATTAATTTTGTGACGTCATTTATTTTTGTGACGTTATGTATTTTGTGACGTCATTTATTTTTGTGACGTTATGTATTTTGTGACGTCATTTATTTTTTTGACGTTATGTATTATGTGACGTCATTTATTTTTGTGACGTTAGGTATTTTGTGATGTAATTAATTTTTGTGACGTCATTTATTTTTGTAACGTTATGTATTTTGTGACGTCATTTATTTTTTGACGTTATGTATTTTGTGACGTCATTTATTTTTGTGACGTTATGTATTTTGTGACCTCATTTATTGTTGTGACGTTATGTATTTTGTGACGTCATTTATTTTTGTGACGTTATGTATTTTGTGACGTCATTTATTATTGTGACGTTATGTATTTTTTGACGTCATTTATTTTTGTGACGTTATGTATTTTGTGACGTCATTTATTTTTGTGACGTTATGTATTTTGTGACGTCATTTATTTTTGTGACGTTATGTATTTTGTGACGTCATTTATTTCTGTGACGTTATGTATTTTGTGACGTCATTTACTATTGTGACGTCATTTATTTTTGTGACGTTATGTATTTTGTGACGTCATTTATTTTTGTGACGTTATGTATTTTGTGACGTCATTTATTTTTTTGACGTTATGTATTATGTGACGTCATTTATTTTTGTGACGTTAGGTATTTTGTGATGTAATTAATTTTTGTGACGTCATTTATTTTTGTAACGTTATGTATTTTGTGACGTCATTTATTTTTTGACGTTATGTATTTTGTGACGTCATTTATTTTTGTGACGTTATGTATTTTGTGACGTCATTTATTTTTGTTACGTTATGTATTTTGTGATGTCATTTATTTTTGTGACGTTATGTATTGTGTGACGTCAATTATTTTTGTGAAATTATGTATTTTGCGACGTCATTTATTTTTGTGACGTTTAGTATTTTGTGACATCATTTATTTTTGGGACGTTATGTATTTTTTGACGTCATTTATATTTGTGACGTTATGTATTTTGTGACGTCATTTATTTTTTTGACGTTATGTATTTTGTGAGGTCATTTATTTTTGTGACGTTATGTATTTTGTGACGTCATTTATTTTTAAGCCGTTATGTATTTTGTGATGTTATGTATTTTGTGACGTCATTTATTTTTGTGACGTTATGTATTTTGTGACGTCATTTATTATTGTGACGTTATGTATTTTTTGACGTCATTTATTTTTGTGACGTTATGTATTTTGTGACGTCATTTATTTTTAAGCCGTTATGTATTTTGTGATGTTATGTATTTTGTGACGTCATTTATTTTTGTGACGTTATGTATTTTGTGACGTCATTTATTATTGTGACGTTATGTATTTTTTGACGTCATTTATTTTTGTGACGTTATGTATTTTGTGACGTCATTTATTTTTGTGACGTTATGTATTTTGTGACGTCATTTATTTTTGTGACGTAATGTATTTTGTGACGTCATTTATTTCTGTGACGTTATGTATTTTGTGACGTCATTTACTATTGTGACGTCATTTATTTTTGTGACGTTATGTATTTTGTGACGTCATTTATTTTTGTGACGTTATGTATTTTGTGACGTCATTTATTTCTGTGACGTTATGTATTTTGTGACGTCATTTACTATTGTGACGTCATTTATTTTTGTGACGTTATGTATTTTGTGACGTCATTTATTTTTGTGACGTTATGTATTTTGTGACGTCATTTATTTTTTTGACGTTATGTATTATGTGACGTCATTTATTTTTGTGACGTTAGGTATTTTGTGATGTAATTAATTTTTGTGACGTCATTTATTTTTGTAACGTTATGTATTTTGTGACGTCATTTATTTTTTGACGTTATGTATTTTGTGACGTCATTTATTTTTGTGACGTTATGTATTTTGTGACGTCATTTATTTTTGTTACGTTATGTATTTTGTGACGTCATTTATTTTTGTGACGTTATGTATTTTGTGACGTCAATTATGTTTGTGAAATTATGTATTTTGCGACGTCATTTATTTTTGTGACGTTTAGTATTTTGTGACGTCATTTATTTTTGTGACGTTATGTATTTTTTGACGTCATTTATTTTTGTGACGTTATGTATTTTGTGACGTCATTTATTTTTTTGACGTTATGTATTTTGTGACGTCATTTATTTTTGTGACGTTATGTATTTTGTGACGTCATTTATTTTTAAGCCGTTATGTATTTTGTGATGTTATGTAATTTGTGACGTCATTTATTTTTGTGACGTTATGTATTTTGTGACGTAATTAATTTTTGTGACGTCATTTATTTTTGTGACGTTATGTATTTTGTGAAGTCATTTATTTTTGTGACGTTATGTATTTTGTGACGTCATTTATTATTGTGACGTCATTCATATTTGTGACATTATGTATTTTGTGACGTCATTTATTTTTGTGATGTTATGTATTTTGTGACGTCAATTATTTTTGTGACGTTATGTATTTTGTGACGTCATTTATTTCTGTGACGTTATGTATTTTGTGATGTCATTTACTATTGTGACGTCATTTATTTTTGTGACGTTATGTATTTTGTGACGTCATTTATTTTTGTGACGTTATGTATTTTTTGACGTCATTTATTTTTTTGACGTTATGTATTATGTGACGTCATTTATTTTTGTGACGTTATGTATTTTGTGACGTCATTTATTTTTGTGACGTTATGTATTCTGTGACGTCATTTATTTTTGTGACGTTATGTATTTTGTGACGTCATTTATTTTTGTGACGTTATGAATTTTGTGACGTTATGTATTTTGTGACGTCATTTATTTTTGTGACGTTATGTATTTTGTGACGTCATTTATTTTTGTGAAGTTATGTATTTTGTGACGTTATTAATTTTGTGACGTCATTTATTTTTGTGACGTTATGTATTTTGTGACGTCATTTATTTTTGTGACGTTATGTATTTTGTGACGTCATTTATTTTTTTGACGTTATGTATTATGTGACGTCATTTATTTTTGTGACGTTAGGTATTTTGTGATGTAATTAATTTTTGTGACGTCATTTATTTTTGTAACGTTATGTATTTTGTGACGTCATTTATTTTTTGACGTTATGTATTTTGTGACGTCATTTATTTTTGTGACGTTATGTATTTTGTGACCTCATTTATTGTTGTGACGTTATGTATTTTGTGACGTCATTTATTTTTGTGACGTTATGTATTTTGTGACGTCATTTATTATTGTGACGTTATGTATTTTTTGACGTCATTTATTTTTGTGACGTTATGTATTTTGTGACGTCATTTATTTTTGTGACGTTATGTATTTTGTGACGTCATTTATTTTTGTGACGTTATGTATTTTGTGACGTCATTTATTTCTGTGACGTTATGTATTTTGTGACGTCATTTACTATTGTGACGTCATTTATTTTTGTGACGTTATGTATTTTGTGACGTCATTTATTTTTGTGACGTTATGTATTTTGTGACGTCATTTATTTTTTTGACGTTATGTATTATGTGACGTCATTTATTTTTGTGACGTTAGGTATTTTGTGATGTAATTAATTTTTGTGACGTCATTTATTTTTGTAACGTTATGTATTTTGTGACGTCATTTATTTTTTGACGTTATGTATTTTGTGACGTCATTTATTTTTGTGACGTTATGTATTTTGTGACGTCATTTATTTTTGTTACGTTATGTATTTTGTGATGTCATTTATTTTTGTGACGTTATGTATTGTGTGACGTCAATTATTTTTGTGAAATTATGTATTTTGCGACGTCATTTATTTTTGTGACGTTTAGTATTTTGTGACATCATTTATTTTTGGGACGTTATGTATTTTTTGACGTCATTTATATTTGTGACGTTATGTATTTTGTGACGTCATTTATTTTTTTGACGTTATGTATTTTGTGAGGTCATTTATTTTTGTGACGTTATGTATTTTGTGACGTCATTTATTTTTAAGCCGTTATGTATTTTGTGATGTTATGTATTTTGTGACGTCATTTATTTTTGTGACGTTATGTATTTTGTGACGTCATTTATTATTGTGACGTTATGTATTTTTTGACGTCATTTATTTTTGTTACGTTATGTATTTTGTGACGTCATTTATTTTTGTGACGTTATGTATTTTGTGACGTCATTTATTTTTGTGACGTTATGTATTTTGTGACGTCATTTATTTCTGTGACGTTATGTATTTTGTGACGTCATTTACTATTGTGACGTCATTTATTTTTGTGACGTTATGTATTTTGTGACGTCATTTATTTTTGTGACGTTATGTATTTTGTGACGTCATTTATTTTTTTGACGTTATGTATTATGTGACGTCATTTATTTTTGTGACGTTAGGTATTTTGTGATGTAATTAATTTTTGTGACGTCATTTATTTTTGTAACGTTATGTATTTTGTGACGTCATTTATTTTTTGACGTTATGTATTTTGTGACGTCATTTATTTTTGTGACGTTATGTATTTTGTGACGTCATTTATTTTTGTTACGTTATGTATTTTGTGACGTCATTTATTTTTGTGACGTTATGTATTTTGTGACGTCAATTATTTTTGTGACGTTATGTATTTTGTGACGTCATTTATTTCTGTGACGTTATGTATTTTGTGATGTCATTTACTATTGTGACGTCATTTATTTTTGTGACGTTATGTATTTTGTGACGTCATTTATTTTTGTGACGTTATGTATTTTTTGACGTCATTTATTTTTTTGACGTTATGTATTATGTGACGTCATTTATTTTTGTGACGTTATGTATTTTGCGACGTCATTTATTTTTGTGACGTTATGTATTCTGTGACGTCATTTATTTTTGTGACGTTATGTATTTTGTGACGTCATTTATTTTTGTGACGTTATGAATTTTGTGACGTTATGTATTTTGTGACGTCATTTATTTTTGTGACGTTATGTATTTTGTGACGTCATTTATTTTTGTGAAGTTATGTATTTTGTGACGTTATTAATTTTGTGACGTCATTTATTTTTGTGACGTTATGTATTTTGTGACGTCATTTATTTTTGTGACGTTATGTATTTTGTGACGTCATTTATTTTTTTGACGTTATGTATTATGTGACGTCATTTATTTTTGTGACGTTAGGTATTTTGTGATGTAATTAATTTTTGTGACGTCATTTATTTTTGTAACGTTATGTATTTTGTGACGTCATTTATTTTTTGACGTTATGTATTTTGTGACGTCATTTATTTTTGTGACGTTATGTATTTTGTGACGTCATTTATTTTTGTGACGTTATGTATTTTGTGACGTCATTTATTTTTGTGACGTTATGTATTTTGTGACGTCATTTATTATTGTGACGTTATGTATTTTTTGACGTCATTTATTTTTGTGACGTTATGTATTTTGTGACGTCATTTATTTTTGTGACGTTATGTATTTTGTGACGTCATTTATTTTTGTGACGTTATGTATTTTGTGACGTCATTTATTTCTGTGACGTTATGTATTTTGTGACGTCATTTACTATTGTGACGTCATTTATTTTTGTGACGTTATGTATTTTGTGACGTCATTTATTTTTGTGACGTTATGTATTTTGTGACGTCATTTATTTTTTTGACGTTTTGTATTATGTGACGTCATTTATTTTTGTGACGTTAGTTATTTTGTGATGTAATTAATTTTTGTGACGTCATTTATTTTTGTAACGTTATGTATTTTGTGACGTCATTTATTTTTTGACGTTATGTATTTTGTGACGTCATTTATTTTTGTGACGTTATGTATTTTGTGACGTCATTTATTTTTGTTACGTTATGTATTTTGTGACGTCATTTATTTTTGTGACGTTATGTATTTTGTGACGTCAATTATGTTTGTGAAATTATGTATTTTGCGACGTCATTTATTTTTGTGACGTTTAGTATTTTGTGACGTCATTTATTTTTGTGACGTTATGTATTTTTTGACGTCATTTATTTTTGTGACGTTATGTATTTTGTGACGTCATTTATTTTTTTGACGTTATGTATTTTGTGACGTCATTTATTTTTGTGACGTTATGTATTTTGTGACGTCATTTATTTTTAAGCCGTTATGTATTTTGTGATGTTATGTATTTTGTGACGTCATTTATTTTTGTGACGTTATGTATTTTGTGACGTCATTTATTATTGTGACGTTAGGTATTTTGTGATGTAATTAATTTTTGTGACGTCATTTATTTTTGTAACGTTATGTATTTTGTGACGTCATTTATTTCTTGACGTTATGTATTTTGTGACGTCATTTATTTTTGTGACGTTATGTATTTTGTGACGTCATTTATTTTTGTGACGTTATGTATTTTGTGACGTCATTTATTTTTTGACGTTATGTATTTTGTGACGTCATTTATTTTTGTGACGTTATGTATTTTGTGACGTCATTTATTTTTGTGACGTTATGTTTTTTGTGACGTCATTTATTTTTGTGACGTTATGTATTGTGTGACGTCAATTATTTTTGTGAAATTATGTATTTTGCGACGTCATTTATTTTTGTGACGTTTAGTATTTTGTGACATCATTTATTTTTGTGACGTTATGTATTTTTTGACGTCATTTATATTTGTGACGTTATGTATTTTGTGACGTCATTTATTTTTTTGGCGTTATGTATTTTGTGACGTCATTTATTTTTGTGACGTTATGTATTTTGTGACGTCATTTATTTTTAAGCCGTTATGTATTTTGTGATGTTATGTATTTTGTGACGTCATTTATTTTTGTGACGTTATGTATTTTGTGACGTCATTTATTATTGTGATGTTATGTATTTTTTGACGTCAGTTATTTTTGTGACGTTATGTATTTTGTGACGTCATTTATTTTTGTGACGTTATGTATTTTGTGACGTCATTTATTTTTGTGACGTTATGTATTTTGTGACGTCATTTATTTCTGTGACGTTATGTATTTTGTGACGTCATTTACTATTGTGACGTCATTTATTTTTGTGACGTTATGTATTTTGTGACGTCATTTATTTTTGTGACGTTATGTATTTTGTGACGTCATTTATTTTTTTGACGTTATGTATTATGTGACGTCATTTATTTTTGTGACGTTAGGTATTTTGTGATGTAATTAATTTTTGTGACGTCATTTATTTTTGTAACGTTATGTATTTTGTGACGTCATTTATTTTTTGACGTTATGTATTTTGTGACGTCATTTATTTTTGTGACGTTATGTATTTTGTGACGTCATTTATTTTTGTTACGTTATGTATTTTGTGACGTCATTTATTTTTGTGACGTTATGTATTTTGTGACGTCAATTATGTTTGTGAAATTATGTATTTTGCGACGTCATTTATTTTTGTGACGTTTCGTATTTTGTGACGTCATTTATTTTTGTGACGTTATGTATTTTTTGACGTCATTTATTTTTGTGACGTTATGTATTTTGTGACGTCATTTATTTTTTTGACGTTATGTATTTTGTGACGTCATTTATTTTTGTGACGTTATGTATTTTGTGACGTCATTTATTTTTAAGCCGTTATGTATTTTGTGATGTTATGTATTTTGTGACGTCATTTATTTTTGTGACGTTATGTATTTTGTGACGTAATTAATTTTTGTGACGTAATTTATTTTTGTGACGTTATGTATTTTGTGACGTCATTTATTTTTGTGACGTTATGTATTTTGTGACGTCATTTATTATTGTGACGTCATTCATATTTGTGACATTATGTATTTTGTGACGTCATTTATTTTTGTGATGTTATGTATTTTGTGACGTCAATTATTTTTGTGACGTTATGTATTTTGTGACGTCATTTATTTCTGTGACGTTATGTATTTTGTGATGTCATTTACTATTGTGACGTCATTTATTTTTGTGACGTTATGTATTTTGTGACGTCATTTATTTTTGTGACGTTATGTATTTTGTGACAACATTTATTTTTTTGACGTTATGTATTATGTGACTTCATTTATTTTTGTGACGTTATGTATTTTGTGACGTCATTTATTTTTGTGACGTTATGTATTCTGTGACGTCATTTATTTTTGTGACGTTATGTATTTTGTGACGTCATTTATTTTTGTGACGTTATGAATTTTGTGACGTTATGTATTTTGTAACGTCATTTATTTTTGTGACGTTATGTATTTTGTGACGTCATTTATTTTTGTGAAGTTATGTATTTTGTGACGTTATTAATTTTGTGACGTCATTTATTTTTGTGACGTTATGTATTTTGTGACGTCATTTATTTTTGTGACGTTATGTATTTTGTGACGTCATTTATTTTTTTGACGTTATGTATTATGTGACGTCATTTATTTTTGTGACGTTAGGTATTTTGTGATGTAATTAATTTTTGTGACGTCATTTATTTTTGTAACGTTATGTATTTTGTGACGTCATTTATTTTTTGACGTTATGTATTTTGTGACGTCATTTATTTTTGTGACGTTATGTATTTTGTGACGTCATTTATTTTTGTGACGTTATGTATTTTGTGACGTCATTTATTTTTGTGACGTTATGTATTTTGTGACGTCATTTATTTTTGTGACGTTATGTATTTTGTGACGTCATTTATTTCTGTGACGTTATGTATTTTGTGACGTCATTTACTATTGTGACGTCATTTATTTTTGTGACGTTATGTATTTTGTGACGTCATTTATTTTTGTGACGTTATGTATTTTGTGACGTCATTTATTTTTTGACGTTATGTATTATGTGACGTCATTTATTTTTGTGACGTTAGGTATTTTGTGATGTAATTAATTTTTGTGACGTCATTTATTTTTGTAACGTTATGTATTTTGTGACGTCATTTATTTTTTGACGTTATGTATTTTGTGACGTCATTTATTTTTGTGACGTTATGTATTTTGTGACGTCATTTATTTTTGTTACGTTATGTATTTTGTGACGTCATTTATTTTTGTGACGTTATGTATTGTGTGACGTCAATTATTTTTGTGAAATTATGTATTTTGCGACGTCATTTATTTTTGTGACGTTTAGTATTTTGTTACATCATTTATTTTTGGGACGTTATGTATTTTTTGACGTCATTTATATTTGTGACGTTATGTATTTTGTGACGTCATTTATTTTTTTGACGTTATGTATTTTGTGACGTCATTTATTTTTGTGACGTTATGTATTTTGTGACGTCATTTATTTTTAAGCCGTTATGTATTTTGTGATGTTATGTATTTTGTGACGTCATTTATTTTTGTGACGTTATGTATTTTGTGACGTCATTTATTATTGTGACGTTATGTATTTTTTGACGTCATTTATTTTTGTGACGTTCTGTATTTTGTGACGTCATTTATTTTTGTGACGTTATGTATTTTGTGACGTCATTTATTTTTGTGACGTTATGTATTTTGTGACGTCATTTATTTCTGTGACGTTATGTATTTTGTGACGTCTTTTACTATTGTGACGTCATTTATTTTTGTGACGTTATGTATTTTGTGACGTCATTTATTTTTGTGACGTTATGTATTTTGTGACGTCATTTATTTTTTTGACGTTATGTATTATGTGACGTCATTTATTTTTGTGACGTTAGGTATTTTGTGATGTAATTAATTTTTGTGACGTCATTTATTTTTGTAACGTTATGTATTTTGTGACGTCATTTATTTTTTGACGTTATGTATTTTGTGACGTCATTTATTTTTGTGACGTTATGTATTTTGTGACGTCATTTATTTTTGTTACGTTATGTATTTTGTGACGTCATTTATTTTTGTGACGTTATGTATTTTGTGACGTCAATTATGTTTGTGAAATTATGTATTTTGCGACGTCATTTATTTTTGTGACGTTTAGTATTTTGTGACGTCATTTATTTTTGTGACGTTATGTATTTTTTGACGTCATTTATTTTTGTGACGTTATGTATTTTGTGACGTCATTTATTTTTTTGACGTTATGTATTTTGTGACGTCATTTATTTTTGTGACGTTATGTATTTTGTGACGTCATTTATTTTTAAGCCGTTATGTATTTTGTGATGTTATGTATTTTGTGACGTCATTTATTTTTGTGACGTTATGTATTTTGTGACGTAATTAATTTTTGTGACGTCATTTATTTTTGTGACGTTATGTATTTTGTGACGTCATTTATTTTTGTGACGTTATGTATTTTGTGACGTCATTTATTATTGTGACGTCATTCATATTTGTGACATTATGTATTTTGTGACGTCATTTATTTTTGTGATGTTATGTATTTTGTGACGTCAATTATTTTTGTGACGTTATGTATTTTGTGACGTCATTTATTTCTGTGACGTTATGTATTTTGTGATGTCATTTACTATTGTGACGTCATTTATTTTTGTGACGTTATGTATTTTGTGACGTCATTTATTTTTTTGACGTTATGTATTTTGTGACGTCATTTATTTTTTTGACGTTATGTATTATGTGACGTGATTTATTTTTGTGACTTTATGTATTTTGTGACGTCATTTATTTTTGTGACGTTATGTATTCTGTGACGTCATTTATTTTTGTGACGTTATGTATTTTGTGACGTCATTTATTTTTGTGACGTTATGAATTTTGTGACGTTATGTATTTTGTGACGTCATTTATTTTTGTGACGTTATGTATTTTGTGACGTCATTTATTTTTGTGAAGTTATGTATTTTGTGACGTTATTAATTTTGTGACGTCATTTATTTTTGTGACGTTATGTATTTTGTGACGTCATTTATTTTTGTGACGTTATGTATTTTGTGACGTCATTTATTTTTTTGACGTTATGTATTATGTGACGTCATTTATTTTTGTGACGTTAGGTATTTTGTGATGTAATTAATTTTTGTGACGTCATTTATTTTTGTAACGTTATGTATTTTGTGACGTCATTTATTTTTTGACGTTATGTATTTTGTGACGTCATTTATTTTTGTGACGTTATGTATTTTGTGACGTCATTTATTTTTGTGACGTTATGTATTTTGTGACGTCATTTATTTTTGTGACGTTATGTATTTTGTGACGTCATTTATTATTGTGACGTTATGTATTTTTTGACGTCATTTATTTTTGTGACGTTATGTATTTTGTGACGTCATTTATTTTTGTGACGTTATGTATTTTGTGACGTCATTTATTTTTGTGACGTTATGTATTTTGTGACGTCATTTATTTTTTTGACGTTATGTATTTTGTGACGTCATTTATTTTTGTGACGTTATGTATTTTGTGACGTCATTTATTTTTTTGACGTTATGTATTTTGTGACGTCATTTATTTTTGTGACGTTATGTATTTTGTGACGTCATTTATTATTGTGACGTTATATATTTTTTGACGTCATTTATTTTTGTGACGTTATGTATTTTGTGACGTCATTTATTTTTGTGACGTTATGTATTTTGTGACGTCATTTATTTTTGTGACGTTATGTATTTTGTGACGTCATTTATTTTTGTGACGTTATGTATTTTGTGACGTCATTTATTTTTGTGACGTTATGTATTTTATGACGTCATTAATTTTTTTGACGTTATGTATTTTGTGACTTCATTTATTTTTGTGACGTTATGTATTTTGTGACGTCTTTTATTTTTGTGACGTTATGTATTTTGTGACGTCATTTATTTTTGTGACGTTATGTATTTTGTGACGTCATTTATTTTTGTGACGTTATTTATTTTGTGACGTCATTTATTTTTGTGACGTTATGTATTTTGTGACGTCATTTATTTTTGTGACGTTATGTATTTTGTGACGTCATTTATTATTGTGACGTCATTTATTTTTGTGACGTAATTAATTTTTGTGTTGTCATTTATTTTTGTGACGTTATGTATTTTGTGACGTCATTTATTTTTGTGACGTCATTTATTTTTGTGACGTCATTTATATTTGTGATGTTATGTATTTTGTGACGTCATTTATTTTTGTGACGTTATGTATTAATATTTGTGACGTCATTTATATTTGTGACGTTATGTATTTTGTGACCTCATTTATTTTTGTAACGTTATGTATTTTGTGACGTTATTTATTTTGGTGACGTTATGTATTTTGTGACGTCATTTATTTTTGTGACGTCATTTATATTTGTGACGTTATGTATTTTGTGACGTCAATTATTTTTGTGACGTTATGTATTTTGTGACGTCAATTATTTTTGTGAAGTTATGTATTTTGTGACGTCATTTCTTTTTGTGACGTTAGGTATTTTGTGACGTCATTTATTTTTGTGCCGTTATGTATTTTGTGACGTCATTTATTTTTGTGACGTTATGTATTTTGTGACGTAATTAATTTTTGTGACGTCATTTATTTTTGTGACGTTATGTATTTTGTGACGTCATTTTTTTGTGACGTTTAGTATTTTGTGACGTCATTTATTATTGTGACGTCATCTATTTTTGTGACGTTATGTATTTTGTGACGTCATTTATTTTTGTGACGTCATTTATATTTGTGATGTTATGTATTTTGTGACGTCATTTATTTTTGTGACGTTATGTATTAATATTTGTGACGTCATTTATATTTGTGACGTTATGTATTTTGTGACCTCATTTATTTTTGTGACGTTATGTATTTTGTGACGTTATTTATTTTTGTGACGTTATGTATTTTGTGACGTCATTTATTTTTGTGACGTCATTTATATTTGTCACGTTATGTATTTTGTGACGTCAATTATTTTTGTGACGTTATGTATTTTGTGACGTCAATTATTTTTGTGAAGTTATGTATTTTGTGACGTCATTTTTTTGTGACGTTAGGTATTTTGTGACGTCATTTATTTTTGTGCCGTTATGTATTTTGTGACGTCATTTATTTTTGTGACGTTATGTATTTTGTGACGTAATTAATTTTTGTGACGTCATTTATTTTTGTGACGTTATGTATTTTGTGACGTCATTTATTTTTGTGACGTTATGTATTTTGTGACGTCATTTATTTTTGTGACGTCATTTATTTTTGTGACGTTATGTATTTTGTGACGTCATTTTTTTGTGACGTTTAGTATTTTGTGACGTCATTTATTATTGTGACGTCATTTATTTTTGTGACGTTATGTATTTTGTGACGTCATTTATTTTTGTGACGATATGTGTTTTGTGACGTTATGTATTTTTTGACGTCATTTATTTTTGTGACGTTATGTATTTTGTGACGTCATTTATTTTTGTGACGTTATGTATTTTGTGACGTCATTTATTTGTGTGACGTCATTTATTTTTGTGACGTTATGTATTTTGTGACGTCATTTATTTTTTTGACGTTATGTTTTTTGTGACGTTATGTATTTTTGTGACGTCATTTATTTTTGTGACGTTATGTATTTTGTGACGTCATTTATTTTTGTGACGTTATGTATTTTGTGACGTCATTTATTTTTGTGACGTTATTTATTTTGTGACGTCATTTATTTTTGTGACGTTATGAATTTTATGACGTCATTTATTATTGTGACGTCATTTATTTTTGTGACGTTATGTATTTTGTGACGTCATTTATTTTTTTGACGTTATGTATTTTGTGACGTCATTTATTTTTGTGACGTTATGTATTTTGTGACGTCATTTATTATTGTGACGTCATTTATTTTTGTGACGTTATGTATTTTGTGACGTCATTTATTTTTGTGACGTTATGTATTTTGGAACCTCATTTATTTTTGTTACGTTATGTATTTTGTGACGTTATTTATTTTTGTGACGTTATGTATTTTGGAACCTCATTTATTTTTGTGACGTTATGTATTTTGTGACGTTATTTTTTTTTGTGACGTTATGTATTTTGTGACGTCATTTATTATTGTGACGTTATGAATTTTGTGACGTCATTTATTTTTGTGACGTTATGTATTTTGGAACCTCATTTATTTTTGTGACGTTATGTATTTTGTGACGTTATTTATTTTTGTGACGTTATGTATTTTGTGACGTCATTTATTTTTGTGACGTCATTTATATTTGTGACGTTATGTATTTTGTGACGTCATTTATTTTTGTGACGTTATGTATTTTGTGACGTCATTTATTTTTGTGACGATATGTGTTTTGTGACGTTATGTATTTTTTGACGTCATTTATTTTTGTGACGTTATGTATTTTGTGACGTCATTTATTTTTGTGACGTTATGTATTTTGTGACGTCATTTATTTGTGTGACGTCATTTATTTTTGTGACGTTATGTATTTTGTGACGTCAATTATTTTTTTGACGTTATGTTTTTTGTGACGTTATGTATTTTTGTGACGTCATTTATTTTTGTGACGTTATGTATTTTGTGACGTCATTTATTATTGTGACGTTATGAATTTTGTGACGTCATTTATTTTTGTGACGTTATGTATTTTGTGACGTCATTTATTTTTGTGACGTTATGCATTGTGTGACGTCATTTATTTGTGTGACGTCATTTATTTTTGTGACGTTATGTATTTTGTGACGTCATTTATTTGTGACGTTTAGTATTTTGTGACGTCATTTATTATTGTGACGTCATTTATTTTTGTGACGTTATGTATTTTGTGACGTCATTTATTTTTGTGACGATATGTGTTTTGTGACGTTATGTATTTTTTGACGTCATTTATTTTTGTGACGTTATGTATTTTGTGACGTCATTTATTTTTGTGACGTTATGTATTTTGTGACGTCATTTATTTGTGTGACGTCATTTATTTTTGTGACGTTATGTATTTTGTGACGTCATTTATTTTTTGACGTTATGTTTTTTGTGACGTTATGTATTTTTGTGACGTCATTTATTTTTGTGACGTTATGTATTTTGTGACGTCATTTATTATTGTGACGTTATGAATTTTGTGACGTCATTTATTTTTGTGACGTTATGTATTTTGTGACGTCATTTATTTTTGTGACGTTATGTATTTTGTGACGTCATTTATTTTTGTGACGTTATGTATTTTGTGACGTCATTTATTTTTGTGACGTTATGTATTAATATTTGTGACGTCATTTATATTTGTGACGTTATGTATTTTGTGACCTCATTTATTTTTGTGACGTTATGTATTTTGTGACGTTATTTATTTTTGTGACGTTATGTATTTTGTGACGTCATTTATTTTTGTGACGTCATTTATATTTGTCACGTTATGTATTTTGTGACGTCAATTATTTTTGTGACGTTATGTATTTTGTGACGTCAATTATTTTTGTGAAGTTATGTATTTTGTGACGTCATTTTTTTGTGACGTTAGGTATTTTGTGACGTCATTTATTTTTGTGCCGTTATGTATTTTGTGACGTCATTTATTTTTGTGACGTTATGTATTTTGTGACGTAATTAATTTTTGTGACGTCATTTATTTTTGTGACGTTATGTATTTTGTGACGTCATTTATTTTTGTGACGTTATGTATTTTGTGACGTCATTTATTTTTGTGACGTCATTTATTTTTGTGACGTTATGTATTTTGTGACGTCATTTTTTTGTGACGTTTAGTATTTTGTGACGTCATTTATTATTGTGACGTCATTTATTTTTGTGACGTTATGTATTTTGTGACGTCATTTATTTTTGTGACGATATGTGTTTTGTGACGTTATGTATTTTTTGACGTCATTTATTTTTGTGACGTTATGTATTTTGTGACGTCATTTATTTTTGTGACGTTATGTATTTTGTGACGTCATTTATTTGTGTGACGTCATTTATTTTTGTGACGTTATGTATTTTGTGACGTCATTTATTTTTTTGACGTTATGTTTTTTGTGACGTTATGTATTTTTGTGACGTCATTTATTTTTGTGACGTTATGTATTTTGTGACGTCATTTATTTTTGTGACGTTATGTATTTTGTGACGTCATTTATTTTTGTGACGTTATTTATTTTGTGACGTCATTTATTTTTGTGACGTTATGAATTTTGTGACGTCATTTATTATTGTGACGTCATTTATTTTTGTGACGTTATGTATTTTGTGACGTCATTTATTTTTTTGACGTTATGTATTTTGTGACGTCATTTATTTTTGTGACGTTATGTATTTTGTGACGTCATTTATTATTGTGACGTCATTTATTTTTGTGACGTTATGTATTTTGTGACGTCATTTATTTTTGTGACGTTATGTATTTTGGAACCTCATTTATTTTTGTTACGTTATGTATTTTGTGACGTTATTTATTTTTGTGACGTTATGTATTTTGGAACCTCATTTATTTTTGTGACGTTATGTATTTTGTGACGTTATTTATTTTTGTGACGTTATGTATTTTGTGACGTCATTTATTATTGTGACGTTATGAATTTTGTGACGTCATTTATTTTTGTGACGTTATGTATTTTGGAACCTCATTTATTTTTGTGACGTTATGTATTTTGTGACGTTATTTATTTTTGTGACGTTATGTATTTTGTGACGTCATTTATTTTTGTGACGTCATTTATATTTGTGACGTTATGTATTTTGTGACGTCATTTATTTTTGTGACGTTATGTATTTTGTGACGTCATTTATTTTTGTGACGATATGTGTTTTGTGACGTTATGTATTTTTTGACGTCATTTATTTTTGTGACGTTATGTATTTTGTGACGTCATTTATTTTTGTGACGTTATGTATTTTGTGACGTCATTTATTTGTGTGACGTCATTTATTTTTGTGACGTTATGTATTTTGTGACGTCATTTATTTTTTTGACGTTATGTTTTTTGTGACGTTATGTATTTTTGTGACGTCATTTATTTTTGTGACGTTATGTATTTTGTGACGTCATTTATTATTGTGACGTTATGAATTTTGTGACGTCATTTATTTTTGTGACGTTATGTATTTTGTGACGTCATTTATTTTTGTGACGTTATGTATTTTGTGACGTCATTTATTTGTGTGACGTCATTTATTTTTGTGACGTTATGTATTTTGTGACGTCATTTTTTTGTGACGTTTAGTATTTTGTGACGTCATTTATTATTGTGACGTCATTTATTTTTGTGACGTTATGTATTTTGTGACGTCATTTATTTTTGTGACGATATGTGTTTTGTGACGTTATGTATTTTTTGACGTCATTTATTTTTGTGACGTTATGTATTTTGTGACGTCATTTATTTTTGTGACGTTATGTATTTTGTGACGTCATTTATTTGTGTGACGTCATTTATTTTTGTGACGTTATGTATTTTGTGACGTCATTTATTTTTTTGACGTTATGTTTTTTGTGACGTTATGTATTTTTGTGACGTCATTTATTTTTGTGACGTTATGTATTTTGTGACGTCATTTATTATTGTGACGTTATGAATTTTGTGACGTCATTTATTTTTGTGACGTTATGTATTTTGTGACGTCATTTATTTTTGTGACGTTATGTATTTTGTGACGTCATTTATTTTTGTGACGTTATGTATTTTGTGACGTCATTTATTTTTGTGACGTTATGTATTTTATGACGTCATTAATTTTTTTGACGTTATGTATTTTGTGACTTCATTTATTTTTGTGACGTTATGTATTTTGTGACGTCTTTTATTTTTGTGACGTTATGTATTTTGTGACGTCATTTATTTTTGTGACGTTATGTATTTTGTGACGTCATTTATTTTTGTGACGTTATTTATTTTGTGACGTCATTTATTTTTGTGACGTTATGTATTTTGTGACGTCATTTATTTTTGTGACGTTATGTATTTTGTGACGTCATTTATTATTGTGACGTCATTTATTTTTGTGACGTAATTAATTTTTGTGTTGTCATTTATTTTTGTGACGTTATGTATTTTGTGACGTCATTTATTTTTGTGACGTCATTTATTTTTGTGACGTCATTTATATTTGTGATGTTATGTATTTTGTGACGTCATTTATTTTTGTGACGTTATGTATTAATATTTGTGACGTCATTTATATTTGTGACGTTATGTATTTTGTGACCTCATTTATTTTTGTAACGTTATGTATTTTGTGACGTTATTTATTTTTGTGACGTTATGTATTTTGTGACGTCATTTATTTTTGTGACGTCATTTATATTTGTGACGTTATGTATTTTGTGACGTCAATTATTTTTGTGACGTTATGTATTTTGTGACGTCAATTATTTTTGTGAAGTTATGTATTTTGTGACGTCATTTCTTTTTGTGACGTTAGGTATTTTGTGACGTCATTTATTTTTGTGCCGTTATGTATTTTGTGACGTCATTTATTTTTGTGACGTTATGTATTTTGTGACGTAATTAATTTTTGTGACGTCATTTATTTTTGTGACGTTATGTATTTTGTGACGTCATTTTTTTGTGACGTTTAGTATTTTGTGACGTCATTTATTATTGTGACGTCATCTATTTTTGTGACGTTATGTATTTTGTGACGTCATTTATTTTTGTGACGTCATTTATATTTGTGATGTTATGTATTTTGTGACGTCATTTATTTTTGTGACGTTATGTATTAATATTTGTGACGTCATTTATATTTGTGACGTTATGTATTTTGTGACCTCATTTATTTTTGTGACGTTATGTATTTTGTGACGTTATTTATTTTTGTGACGTTATGTATTTTGTGACGTCATTTATTTTTGTGACGTCATTTATATTTGTCACGTTATGTATTTTGTGACGTCAATTATTTTTGTGACGTTATGTATTTTGTGACGTCAATTATTTTTGTGAAGTTATGTATTTTGTGACGTCATTTTTTTGTGACGTTAGGTATTTTGTGACGTCATTTATTTTTGTGCCGTTATGTATTTTGTGACGTCATTTATTTTTGTGACGTTATGTATTTTGTGACGTAATTAATTTTTGTGACGTCATTTATTTTTGTGACGTTATGTATTTTGTGACGTCATTTATTTTTGTGACGTTATGTATTTTGTGACGTCATTTATTTTTGTGACGTCATTTATTTTTGTGACGTTATGTATTTTGTGACGTCATTTTTTTGTGACGTTTAGTATTTTGTGACGTCATTTATTATTGTGACGTCATTTATTTTTGTGACGTTATGTATTTTGTGACGTCATTTATTTTTGTGACGATATGTGTTTTGTGACGTTATGTATTTTTTGACGTCATTTATTTTTGTGACGTTATGTATTTTGTGACGTCATTTATTTTTGTGACGTTATGTATTTTGTGACGTCATTTATTTGTGTGACGTCATTTATTTTTGTGACGTTATGTATTTTGTGACGTCATTTATTTTTTTGACGTTATGTTTTTTGTGACGTTATGTATTTTTGTGACGTCATTTATTTTTGTGACGTTATGTATTTTGTGACGTCATTTATTTTTGTGACGTTATGTATTTTGTGACGTCATTTATTTTTGTGACGTTATTTATTTTGTGACGTCATTTATTTTTGTGACGTTATGAATTTTGTGACGTCATTTATTATTGTGACGTCATTTATTTTTGTGACGTTATGTATTTTGTGACGTCATTTATTTTTTTGACGTTATGTATTTTGTGACGTCATTTATTTTTGTGACGTTATGTATTTTGTGACGTCATTTATTATTGTGACGTCATTTATTTTTGTGACGTTATGTATTTTGTGACGTCATTTATTTTTGTGACGTTATGTATTTTGGAACCTCATTTATTTTTGTTACGTTATGTATTTTGTGACGTTATTTATTTTTGTGACGTTATGTATTTTGGAACCTCATTTATTTTTGTGACGTTATGTATTTTGTGACGTTATTTATTTTTGTGACGTTATGTATTTTGTGACGTCATTTATTATTGTGACGTTATGAATTTTGTGACGTCATTTATTTTTGTGACGTTATGTATTTTGGAACCTCATTTATTTTTGTGACGTTATGTATTTTGTGACGTTATTTATTTTTGTGACGTTATGTATTTTGTGACGTCATTTATTTTTGTGACGTCATTTATATTTGTGACGTTATGTATTTTGTGACGTCATTTATTTTTGTGACGTTATGTATTTTGTGACGTCATTTATTATTGTGACGTCATTTATTTTTGTGACGTTATGTATTTTGTGACGTCATTTATTTTTGTGACGTTATGTATTTTGGAACCTCATTTATTTTTGTGACGTTATGTATTTTGTGACGTTATTTATTTTTGTGACGTTATGTATTTTGTGACGTCATTTATTTTTGTGACGTCATTTATATTTGTGACGTTATGTATTTTGTGACATCATTTATTTTTGTGACGTTATGAATTTTGTGACGTCATTTATTATTGTGACGTCATTTATTTTTGTGACGTTATGTATTTTGTGACGTCATTTATTTTTTTGACGTTATGTATTTTGTGACGTCATTTATTTTTGCGACGTTATGTATTTTGTGACGTCATTTATTATTGTGACGTCATTTATTTTTGTGACGTTATGTATTTTGTGACGTCATTTATTTTTGTGACGTTATGTATTTTGGAACCTCATTTATTTTTGTGACGTTATGTATTTTGTGACGTTATTTATTTTTGTGACGTTATGTATTTTGTGACGTCATTTATTTTTGTGACGTCATTTATATTTGTGACGTTATGTATTTTGTGACATCATTTATTTTTGTGACGTTATGTATTTTGTGACGTAATTAATTTTTGTGACGTCATTTATTTTTGTGACGTTATGTATTTTGTGACGTCATTTATTTTTGTGACGTTATGTATTTTTTGACGTCTCTATTTTTGTGACGTCATTTATTTTTGTGACGTTATGTATTTTGTGACGTCATTTTTTTGTGACGTTTAGTATTTTGTGACGTCATTTATTTTTGTGACGTTATGTATTTTGTGACGTAATTTATTTTTAAGACGATATGAATTTTGTGACGTCATTTTTTTGTGACGTTTAGTATTTTGTGACGTCAATTATTATTGTGACGTCATTTATTTTTGTGACGTTATGTTTTTTGTGACGTTATGTATTTTTGTGACGTCATTTATTTTTGTGACGTTATGTATTTTCTGACGTCATTTATTTTTGTGACGTTATGTATGTTGTGACGTCATTTATTTTTGTAACGTTATGTTTTTTGTGACGTTATGTATTTTTGTGACGTCATTTATTTTTGTGACGTTATGTATTTTGTGACGTCATTTATTTTTGTGACGTTATGTATTTTGTGACGTCATTTATTTTTGTGACGTTATGTATTTTGTGACGTCATTTATTTTTGTGACGTTATGAATTTTGTGACGTCATTTTTTTGTGACGTTTAGTATTTTGTGACGTCATTTATTATTGTGACGTCATTTATTTTTGTGACGTTATGTATTTTGTGACGTAATTTATTTTTGTGACGATATGTGTTTTGTGACGTTATGTATTTTGTGACGTCATTTATTTTTGTGACGTTATGTATTTTGTGACGTCATTTAGTTTTGTGACGTAATTAATTTTTGTGACGTCATTTATTTTTGTGACGTTATGTATTTTGTGACGTTATTTATTTTTGTGACGTTATGTATTTTGTGACGTCATTTATTTTTGTGACGTCATTTATATTTGTGATGTTATGTATTTTGTGACGTCTTTTATTTTTGTGACGTTATGTATTTTGTGACGTCATTTATTTTTGTGACGTTATGTATTTTGTGACGTCATTTATTTTTGTGACGTTATGTATTTTGTGACGTCATTTATTTTTGTGACGTTATGTATTTTGTGACGTCATTTATTTTTGTGACGTTATGTATTTTGTGACGTCATTTATTATTGTGACGTCATTTATTTTTGTGACGTAATTAATTTTTGTGTTGTCATTTATTTTTGTGACGTTATGTATTTTGTGACGTCATTTATTTTTTTGACGTTATGTATTTTGTGACGTCATTTATTTTTGTGACGTTATGTATTTTATGACGTCATTAATTTTTTTGACGTTATGTATTTTGTGACTTCATTTATTTTTGTGACGTTATGTATTTTGTGACGTCTTTTATTTTTGTGACGTTATGTATTTTGTGACGTCATTTATGTTTGTGACGTTATGTATTTTGTGACGTCATTTATTTTTGTGACGTTATGTATTTTGTGACGTCATTTATTTTTGTGACGTTATGTATTTTGTGACGTCATTTATTTTTGTGACGTTATGTATTTTGTGACGTCATTTATTATTGTGACGTCATTTATTTTTGTGACGTAATTAATTTTTGTGTTGTCATTTATTTTTGTGACGTTATGTATTTTGTGACGTCATTTATTTTTGTGACGTTATGTATTTTGTGACGTCATTTGTTTTTGTGACGTTTTGTATTTTGTGACGTCATTTATTTTTGTGACGTCATTTATTTTTGTGACGTCATTTATATTTGTGATGTTATGTATTTTGTGACGTTATGTATTAATATTTGTGACGTCATTTATATTTGTGACGTTATGTATTTTGTGACCTCATTTATTTTTGTGACGTTATGTATTTTGTGACGTTATTTATTTTTGTGACGTTATGTATTTTGTGACGTCATTTATTTTTGTGACGCCATTTATTTTTGTGACGTTATGTATTTTGTGACGTCAATTATTTTTGTGACGTTATGTATTTTGTGACGTCAATTATTTTTGTGAAGTTATGTATTTTGTGACGTCATTTCTTTTTGTGACGTTAGGTATCTTGTGACGTCATTTATTTTTGTGCCGTTATGTATTTTGTGACGTCATTTATTTTTGTGACGTTATGTATTTTGTGACGTAATTAATTTTTGTGACGTCATTTATTTTTGTGACGTTATGTATTTTGTGACGTCATTTTTTTGTGACGTTTAGTATTTTGTGACGTCATTTATTATTGTGACGTCATCTATTTTTGTGACGTTATGTATTTTGTGACGTCATTTATTTTTGTGACGTCATTTATATTTGTGATGTTATGTATTTTGTGACGTCATTTATTTTTGTGACGTTATGTATTAATATTTGTGACGTCATTTATATTTGTGACGTTATGTATTTTGTGACCTCATTTATTTTTGTGACGTTATGTATTTTGTGACGTTATTTATTTTTGTGACGTTATGTATTTTGTGACGTCATTTATTTTTGTGACGTCATTTATATTTGTGACGTTATGTATTTTGTGACGTCAATTATTTTTGTGACGTTATGTATTTTGTGACGTCAATTATTTTTGTGAAGTTATGTATTTTGTGACGTCATTTCTTTTTGTGACGTTAGGTATTTTGTGACGTCATTTATTTTTGTGCCGTTATGTATTTTGTGACGTCATTTATTTTTGTGACGTTATGTATTTTGTGACGTAATTAATTTTTGTGACGTCATTTATTTTTGTGACGTTATGTATTTTGTGACGTCATTTATTTTTGTGACGTTATGTATTTTGTGACGTCATTTATTTTTGTGACGTTATGTATTTTGTGACGTCATTTTTTTGTGACGTTTAGTATTTTGTGACGTCATTTATTATTGTGACGTCATTTATTTTTGTGACGTTATGTATTTTGTGACGTCATTTATTTTTGTGACGATATGTGTTTTGTGACGTTATGTATTTTTTGACGTCATTTATTTTTGTGACGTTATGTATTTTGTGACGTCATTTATTTTTGTGACGTTATGTATTTTGTGACGTCATTTATTTGTGTGACGTCATTTATTTTTGTGACGTTATGTATTTTGTGACGTCATTTATTTTTTGACGTTATGTTTTTTGTGACGTTATGTATTTTTGTGACGTCATTTATTTTTGTGACGTTATGTATTTTGTGACGTCATTTATTTTTGTGACGTTATGTATTTTGTGACGTCATTTATTTTTGTGACGTTATGTATTTTGTGACGTCATTTATTTTTGTGACGTTATGAATTTTGTGACGTCATTTATTATTGTGACGTCATTTATTTTTGTGACGTTATGTATTTTGTGACGTCATTTATTTTTTTGACGTTATGTATTTTGTGACGTCATTTATTTTTGTGACGTTATGTATTTTGTGACGTCATTTATTATCGTGACGTCATTTATTTTTGTGACGTTATGTATTTTGTGACGTCATTTATTTTTGTGACGTTATGTATTTTGGAACCTCATTTATTTTTGTTACGTTATGTATTTTGTGACGTTATTTATTTTTGTGACGTTATGTATTTTGGAACCTCATTTATTTTTGTGACGTTATGTATTTTGTGACATTATTTATTTTTGTGACGTTATGTATTTTGTGACGTCATTTATTTTTGTGACGTTATGTATTTTGTGACGTCATTTATTTTTGTGACGTTATGTATTTTGGAACCTCATTTATTTTTGTGACGTTATGTATTTTGTGACGTTATTTATTTTTGTGACGTTATGTATTTTGTGACGTCATTTATTTTTGTGACGTCATTTATATTTGTGACGTTATGTATTTTGTGACGTCATTTATTTTTGTGACGTTATGTATTTTGTGACGTCATTTATTATTGTGACGTCATTTATTTTTGTGACGTTATGTATTTTGTGACGTCATTTATTTTTGTGACGTTATGTATTTTGGAACCTCATTTATTTTTGTGACGTTATGTATTTTGTGACGTTATTTATTTTTGTGACGTTATGTATTTTGTGACGTCATTTATTTTTGTGACGTCATTTATATTTGTGACGTTATGTATTTTGTGACATCATTTATTTTTGTGACGTTATGAATTTTGTGACGTCATTTATTATTGTGACGTCATTTATTTTTGTGACGTTATGTATTTTGTGACGTCATTTATTTTTTTGACGTTATGTATTTTGTGACGTCATTTATTTTTGCGACGTTATGTATTTTGTGACGTCATTTATTATTGTGACGTCATTTATTTTTGTGACGTTATGTATTTAGTGACGTCATTAATTTTTGTGACGTTATGTATTTTGTGACGTTATTTATTTTTGTGACGTTATGTATTTTGTGACGTCTTTATTTTTGTGACGTCATTTATATTTGTGACGTTATGTATTTTGTGACATCATTTATTTTTGTGACGTTATGTATTTTGTGACGTAATTAATTTTTGTGACGTCATTTATTTTTGTGACGTTATGTATTTTGTGACGTCATTTATTTTTGTGACGTTATGTATTTTTTGACGTCATCTATTTTTGTGACGTCATTTATTTTTGTGACGTTATGTATTTTGTGACGTCATTTTTTTGTGACGTTTAGTATTTTGTGACGTCATTTATTTTTGTGACGTTATGTATTTTGTGACGTAATTTATTTTTAAGACGATATGAATTTTGTGACGTCATTTTTTTGTGACGTTTAGTATTTTGTGACGTCAATTATTATTGTGACGTCATTTATTTTTGTGACGTTATGTTTTTTGTGACGTTATGTATTTTTGTGACGTCATTTATTTTTGTGACGTTATGTATTTTCTGACGTCATTTATTTTTGTGACGTTATGTATTTTGTGACGTCATTTATTTTTGTAACGTTATGTTTTTTGTGACGTTATGTATTTTTGTGACGTCATTTATTTTTGTGACGTTATGTATTTTGTGACGTCATGTATTTTTGTGACGTTATGTATTTTGTGACGTCATTTATTTTTGTGACGTTATGTATTTTGTGACGTCATTTATTTTTGTGACGTTATGAATTTTGTGACGTCATTTTTTTGTGACGTTTAGTATTTTGTGACGTCATTTATTATTGTGACGTCATTTATTTTTGTGACGTTATGTATTTTGTGACGTAATTTATTTTTGTGACGATATGTGTTTTGTGACGTTATGTATTTTGTGACGTCATTTATTTTTGTGACGTTATGTATTTTGTGACGTCATTTAGTTTTGTGACGTCATTTATTTTTTTGACGTTATGTATTTTGTGACGTAATTAATTTTTGTGACGTCATTTATTTTTGTGACGTTATGTATTTTGTGACGTCATTTTTTTTGTGACGTTATGTATTTTGTGACGTTATTTATTTTTGTGACGTTATGTATTTTGTGACGTCATTTATTTTTGTGACGTCATTTATATTTGTGATGTTATGTATTTTGTGACGTCTTTTATTTTTGTGACGTTATGTATTTTGTGACGTCATTTATTTTTGTGACGTTATGTATTTTGTGACGTCATTTATTTTTGTGACGTTATGTATTTTGTGACGTCATTTATTTTTGTGACGTTATGTATTTTGTGACGTCATTTATTTTTGTGACGTTATGTATTTTGTGACGTCATTTATTATTGTGACGTCATTTATTTTTGTGACGTAATTAATTTTTGTGTTGTCATTTATTTTTGTGACGTTATGTATTTTGTGACGTCATTTATTTTTTTGACGTTATGTATTTTGTGACGTCATTAATTTTTTTGACGTTATGTATTTTGTGACTTCATTTATTTTTGTGACGTTATGTATTTTGTGACGTCTTTTATTTTTGTGACGTTATGTATTTTGTGACGTCATTTATTTTTGTGACGTTATGTATTTTGTGACGTCATTTATTTTTGTGACGTTATGTATTTTGTGACGTCATTTATTTTTGTGACGTTATGTATTTTGTGACGTCATTTATTTTTGTGACGTTATGTATTTTGTGACGTCATTTATTTTTGTGACGTTATGTATTTTGTGACGTCATTTATTATTGTGACGTCATTTATTTTTTCGACGTTATGTATTTTGTGACGTCATTTATTTTTGTGACGTTATGTATTTTGGAACCTCATTTATTTTTGTGACGTTATGTATTTTGTGACGTTATTTATTTTTGTGACGTTATGTATTTTGTGACGTCATTTATTTTTTGACGTCATTTATATTTGTGACGTTATGTATTTTGTGACATCATTTATTTTTGTGACGTTATGTATTTTGTGACGTAATTAATTTTTGTGACGTCATTTATTTTTGTGACGTTACGTATTTTGTGACGTCATTTATTTTTGTGACGTTATGTATTTTGTGACGTCATTTATTTTTGTGACGTTATGAATTTTGTGACGTCATTTATTATTGTGACGTCATTTATTTTTGTGACGTTATGTATTTTGTGACGTCATTTATTTTTTTGACGTTATGTATTTTGTGACGTCATTTATTTTTGTGACGTTATGTATTTTGTGACGTCATTTATTATTGTGACGTCATTTATTTTTGTAACGTTATGTATTTTGTGACGTCATTTATTTTTGTGACGTTATGTATTTTGGAACCTCATTTATTTTTGTGACGTTATGTATTTTGTGACGTTATTTATTTTTGTGACGTTATGTATTTTGTGACGTCATTTATTTTTGTGACGTCATTTATATTTGTGACGTTATGTATTTTGTGACATCATTTATTTTTGTGACGTTATGTATTTTGTGACGTAATTAATTTTTGTGACGTCATTTATTTTTGTGACGTTATGTATTTTGTGACGTCATTTATTTTTGTGACGTTATGTATTTTTTGACGTCATCTATTTTTGTGACGTCATTTATTTTTGTGACGTTATGTATTTTGTGACGTCATTTTTTTGTGACGTTTAGTATTTTGTGACGTCATTTATTATTGTGACGTCATTTATTTTTGTGACGTTATGTATTTTGTGACGTCATATATTATTGTGACGTCATTTATTTTTGTGACGTTATGTATTTTGTGACGTCATTTATTTTTGTGACGTTATGTATTTTGGAACCTCATTTATTTTTGTTACGTTATGTATTTTGTGACGTTATTTATTTTTGTGACGTTATGTATTTTGGAACCTCATTTATTTTTGTGACGTTATGTATTTTGTGACGTTATTTATTTTTGTGACGTTATGTATTTTGTGACGTCATTTATTTTTGTGACGTTATGTATTTTGTGACGTCATTTATTTTTGTGACGTTATGTATTTTGGAACCTCATTTATTTTTGTGACGTTATGTATTTTGTGACGTTATTTATTTTTGTGACGTTATGTATTTTGTGACGTCATTTATTTTTGTGACGTCATTTATATTTGTGACGTTATGTATTTTGTGACGTCATTTATTTTTGTGACGTTATGTATTTTGTGACGTCATTTATTATTGTGACGTCATTTATTTTTGTGACGTTATGTATTTTGTGACGTCATTTATTTTTGTGACGTTATGTATTTTGGAACCTCATTTATTTTTGTGACGTTATGTATTTTGTGACGTTATTTATTTTTGTGACGTTATGTATTTTGTGACGTCATTTATTTTTGTGACGTCATTTATATTTGTGACGTTATGTATTTTGTGACATCATTTATTTTTGTGACGTTATGAATTTTGTGACGTCATTTATTATTGTGACGTCATTTATTTTTGTGACGTTATGTATTTTGTGACGTCATTTATTTTTTTGACGTTATGTATTTTGTGACGTCATTTATTTTTGCGACGTTATGTATTTTGTGACGTCATTTATTATTGTGACGTCATTTATTTTTGTGACGTTATGTATTTTGTGACGTCATTTATTTTTGTGACGTTATGTATTTTGGAACCTCATTTATTTTTGTGACGTTATGTATTTTGTGACGTTATTTATTTTTGTGACGTTATGTATTTTGTGACGTCATTTATTTTTGTGACGTCATTTATATTTGTGACGTTATGTATTTTGTGACATCATTTATTTTTGTGACGTTATGTATTTTGTGACGTAATTAATTTTTGTGACGTCATTTATTTTTGTGACGTTATGTATTTTGTGACGTCATTTATTTTTGTGACGTTATGTATTTTTTGACGTCATCTATTTTTGTGACGTCATTTATTTTTGTGACGTTATGTATTTTGTGACGTCATTTTTTTGTGACGTTTAGTATTTTGTGACGTCATTTATTATTGTGACGTCATTTATTTTTGTGACGTTATGTATTTTGTGACGTAATTTATTTTTAAGACGATATGAATTTTGTGACGTCATTTTTTTGTGACGTTTAGTATTTTGTGACGTCAATTATTATTGTGACGTCATTTATTTTTGTGACGTTATGTTTTTTGTGACGTTATGTATTTTTGTGACGTCATTTATTTTTGTGACGTTATGTATTTTCTGACGTCATTTATTTTTGTGACGTTATGTATTTTGTGACGTCATTTATTTTTGTAACCTTATGTTTTTGTGACGTTATGTATTTTTGTGACGTCATTTATTTTTGTGACGTTATGTATTTTGTGACGTCATTTATTTTTGTGACGTTATGTATTTTGTGACGTCATTTATTTTTGTGACGTTATGTATTTTGTGACGTCATTTATTTTTGTGACGTTATGAATTTTGTGACGTAATTTTTTTGTGACGTTTAGTATTTTGTGACGTCATTTATTATTGTGACGTCATTTATTTTTGTGACGTTATGTATTTTGTGACGTAATTTATTTTTGTGACGATATGTGTTTTGTGACGTTATGTATTTTGTGACGTCATTTATTTTTGTGACGTTATGTATTTTGTGACGTCATTTAGTTTTGTGACGTCATTTATTTTTTTGACGTTATGTATTTTGTGACGTAATTAATTTTTGTGACGTCATTTATTTTTGTGACGTTATGTATTTTGTGACGTCATTTTTTTTGTGACGTTATGTATTTTGTGACGTTATTTATTTTTGTGACGTTATGTATTTTGTGACGTCATTTATTTTTGTGACGTCATTTATATTTGTGATGTTATGTATTTTATGACGTCATTAATTTTTGTGACGTTATGTATTTTGTGACGTCATTTATTTTTGTGACGTTATGTATTTTGTGACGTCATTTATTTTTGTGACGTTATGTATTTTGTGACGTCATTTATTTTTGTGACGTTATGTATTTTGTGACGTCATTTATTTTTGTGACGTTATGTATTTTGTGACGTCATTTATTATTGTGACGTCTTTTATTTTTGTGACGTAATTAATTTTTGTGTTGTCATTTATTTTTGTGACGTTATGTATTTTGTGACGTCATTTATTTTTGTGAAGTTATGTATTTTGTGACGTCATTTATTTTTGTGACGTTATGTATTTTATGACGTCATTAATTTTTTTGACGTTATGTATTTTGTGACTTCATTTATTTTTGTGACGTTATGTATTTTGTGACGTCTTTTATTTTTGTGACGTTATGTATTTTGTGACGTCATTTATTTTTGTGACGTTATGTATTTTGTGACGTCATTTATTTTTGTGACGTTATGTATTTTGTGACGTCATTTATTTTTGTGACGTTATGTATTTTGTGACGTCATTTGTTTTTGTGAAGTTTTGTATTTTGTGACGTCATTTATTTTTGTGACGTCATTTATTTTTGTGACGTCATTTATATTTGTGATGTTATGTATTTTGTGACGTCATTTATTTTTGTGACGTTATGTATTAATATTTGTGACGTCATTTATATTTGTGACGTTATGTATTTTGTGACCTCATTTATTTTTGTGACGTTATGTATTTTGTGACGTTATTTATTTTTGTGACGTTATGTATTTTGTGACGTCATTTATTTTTGTGACGTCATTTATTTTTGTGACGTTATGTATTTTGTGACGTCAATTATTTTTGTGACGTTATGTATTTTGTGACGTCAATTATTTTTGTGAAGTTATGTATTTTGTGACGTCATTTCTTTTTGTGACGTTAGGTATTTTGTGACGTCATTTATTTTTGTGCCGTTATGTATTTTGTGACGTCATTTATTTTTGTGACGTTATGTATTTTGTGACGTAATTAATTTTTGTGACGTCATTTATTTTTGTGACGTTATGTATTTTGTGACGTCATTTTTTTGTGACGTTTAGTATTTTGTGACGTCATTTATTATTGTGACGTCATCTATTTTTGTGACGTTATGTATTTTGTGACGTCATTTATTTTTGTGACGTCATTTATATTTGTGATGTTATGTATTTTGTGACGTCATTTATTTTTGTGACGTTATGTATTAATATTTGTGACGTCATTTATATTTGTGACGTTATGTATTTTGTGACCTCATTTATTTTTGTGACGTTATGTATTTTGTGACGTTATTTATTTTTGTGACGTTATGTATTTTGTGACGTCATTTATTTTTGTGACGTCATTTATATTTGTGACGTTATGTATTTTCTGACGTCAATTATTTTTGTGACGTTATGTATTTTGTGACGTCAATTATTTTTGTGAAGTTATGTATTTTGTGACGTCATTTCTTTTTGTGACGTTAGGTATTTTGTGACGTCATTTTTTTTTGTGCCGTTATGTATTTTGTGACGTCATTTATTTTTGTGACGTTATGTATTTTGTGACGTAATTAATTTTTGTGACGTCATTTATTTTTGTGACGTTATGTATTTTGTGACGTCATTTATTTTTGTGACGTTATGTATTTTGTGACGTCATTTATTTTTGTGACGTCATTTATTTTTGTGACGTTATGTATTTTGTGACGTCAGTTTTTTGTGACGTTTAGTATTTTGTGACGTCATTTATTATTGTGACGTCATTTATTTTTGTGACGTTATGTATTTTGTGACGTCATTTATTTTTGTGACGATATGTGTTTTGTGACGTTATGTATTTTTTGACGTCATTTATTTTTGTGACGTTATGTATTTTGTGACGTCATTTATTTTTGTGACGTTATGTATTTTTTGACGTCATTTATTTGTGTGACGTCATTTATTTTTGTGACGTTATGTATTTTGTGACGTCATTTATTTTTGTGACGTTATGTATTTTGTGACGTCATTTATTATTGTGACGTCATTTATTTTTGTGACGTAATTAATTTTTGTGTTGTTATTTATTTTTGTGACGTTATGTATTTTGTGACGTCATTTATAATGTGACGTTATGTATATTGTGGCGTCATTTATTTTTGTGACGTTATGTATTTTGTGACCTCATTTTTTTTTGTGACGTTATGTATTTTGTGACGTTATTTATTTTTGTGACGTTATGTATTTTGTGACGTCATTTATTTTTGTGACGTCATTTATATTTGTGATGTTATGTATTTTGTGACGTCATTTATTTTTGTGACGTTATATATTAATATTTGTGACGTCATTTATATTTGTGACGTTATGTATTTTGTGACCTCATTAATTTTTGTGACGTTTAGTATTTTGTAACGTCATTTATTTTTGTGACGTCATTTATTTTTGTGACGTTATGTATTTTGTGACGTAATTTATTTTTAAGACGATATGAATTTTGTGACGTCATTTTTTTGTGACGTTTAGTATTTTGTGACGTAATTTATTTTTGTGACGTTATGTATATTGTGGCGTCATTTATTTTTGTGACGTTATGTATTTTTTGACCTCATTTTTTTGTGACGTTATGTATTTTGTGACGTTATTTATTTTTGTGACGTTATGTATTTTGTGACGTCATTTATTTTTGTGACGTCATTTATATTTGTGATGTTATGTATTTTGTGACGTCATTTATTTTTGTGACGTTATATATTAATATTTGTGACGTCATTTATATTTGTGACGTTATGTATTTTGTGACCTCATTTATTTTTGTGACGTTTAGTATTTTGTGACGTCATTTATTATTGTGACGTCATTTATTTTTGTGATGTTATGTATTTTGTGACGTCATTTTTTTGTGACGTTTAGTATTTTGTGACGTCATTTATTATTGTGACGTCATTTATTTTTGTGACGTTATGAATTTTGTGACGTCATTTTTTTGTGACGTTTAGTATTTTGTGACGTCATTTATTTTTGTGACGTTATGTATTTTGTGACGTAATTTATTTTTGTGACGATATGTGTTTTGTGACGTTATGTATTTTGTGACGTCATTTATTTTTGTGACGTTATGTATTTTGTGACGTCATTTAGTTTTGTGACGTCATTTATTTTTTTAACGTTATGTATTATGTGACGTCATTTATTTTTGTGACGTTAGATATTTTGTGACGTAATTAATTTTTGTGACGTCATTTATTTTTGTGACGTTATGTATTTTGTGACGTCATTTATTTTTGTGACGTTATGTTTTTTGTGACGTCATTTGTTATTGTGACGTTTTGTATTTTGTGACGTCATTTATTTTTGTGACGTTATGTATTTTGTGACGTCATTTATTTTTGTGACGTTATGTATTTTGTGACGTCATTTATTTTTGTGACGTTATGTATTTTGTGACGTCAATTATTTTTATGACGTTATGTATTTTGTAACGTTATGTATTTTGTGACGTCATTTATTTTTGTGACGTTATGTATTTTGTGACCTCATTTATTTTTGTGACGTTATGTATTTTGTGACGTTATTTATTTTTGTGACGTTATGTATTTTTTGACGTCATTTATTTTTGTGACGTCATTTATATTTGTAACGTTATGTATTTTGTGACGTCATTTATTTTTGTGACGTTATGTATTTTGTGACGTCATTTATTTTTGTGACGTTATGTATTTTGTGACGTCGTTTATTTTAGTGACGTTATGTATTTTGTGACGTCATTTATTTTTGTGACGTTATGTATTTTGTGACATTATGTATTTTGTGACGTCATTTATTTTTGTGACGTTATGTATTTTGTGACGTCAATTATTTTTATGACGTTATGTATTTTGTAACGTTATGTATTTTGTGGCGTCATTTAATTTTGTGACGTTATGTATTTTGTGACCTCATTTATTTTTGTGACGTTATGTATTTTGTGACGTTATTTATTTTTGTGACGTTATGTATTTTTTTGACGTCATTTATTTTTGTGACGTCATTTATATTTGTAACGTTATGTATTTTGTGACGTCATTTATTTTTGTGACGTTATGTATTTTGTGACGTCATTTATTTTTGTGACGTTATGTATTTTGTGACGTCGTTTATTTTAGTGACGTTAAGTATTTTGTGACGTCATTTATTTTTGTGACGTTATGTATTTTGTGACGTTATGTATTTTGTGACGTCATTTATTTTTGTGACGTTATGTATTTTGTGACGTCAATTATTTTTGTGAAGTTATGTATTTTGTGACGTTATTAATTTTTGTGATGTCATTTATTTTTGTGACGTTATGTATTTTGTGACGTCTTTTATTTTTCTGACGTTATGTATTTTGTGACGTCATTTATTTTTGTGACGTTATGTATTTTGTGACGTCATTTATTTTTGTGACGTTATGTATTTTGTGACGTCATTTATTTTTGTGACGTTATGAATTTTGTGACGTCATGTATTATTGTGACGTCATTTATTTTTGTGACGTTATGTATTTTGTGACGTCAATTATTTTTGTAAAGTTATGTATTTTGTGACGTCATTTCTTTTTGTGACGTTAGGTATTTTGTGACGTCATTTATTTTTGTGCCGTTATGTATTTTGTGACGTCATTTATTTTTGTGACGTTATGTATTTTGTGACGTAATTAATTTTTGTGACGTCATTTATTTTTGTGACGTTATGTATTTTGTGACGTCATTTTTTTTGTGACAATATGTATTTCGTGACGTTATTTATTTTTGTGACGTTATGTATTTTGTGACGTCATTTATTTTTGTGACGTCATTTATATTTGTGATGTTATGTATTTTGTGACGTCTTTTATTTTTGTGACGTTATGTATTTTGTGACGTCATTTATTTTTGTGACGTTATGTATTTTGTGACGTCATTTATTTTTGTGACGTTATGTATTTTGTGACGTCATTTATTTTTGTGACGTTATGGAATTTATGACGTCATTAATTTTTTTGACGTTATGTATTTTGTGACTTCATTTATTTTTGTGACGTTATGTATTTTGTGACGTCTTTTATTTTTGTGACGTTATGTATTTTGTGACGTCATTTATTTTTGTGACGTTATGTATTTTGTGACGTCATTTATTTTTGTGACGTTATGTATTTTGTGACGTCATTTATTTTTGTGACGTTATGTATTTTGTGACGTCATTTATTATTGTGACGTCATTTATTTTTGTGACGTAATTAATTTTTGTGTTGTCATTTATTTTTGTGACGTTATGTATATTGTGGCGTCATTTATTTTTGTGACGTTATGTATTTTGTGACCTCATTTTTTTTTGTGACGTTATGTATTTTGTGACGTTATTTATTTTTGTGACGTTATGTATTTTGTGACGTCATTTATTTTTGTGACGTCATTTATAATTGTAATGTTATGTATTTTGTGACGTCATTTATATTTGTGACGTTATGTATTTTGTGACGTCAATTATTTTTGTGACGTTATGTATTTTGTGACGTCAATTATTTTGGTGAAGTTATGTATTTTGTGACGTTATTTCTTTTTGTGACGTTAGGTATTTTGTGACGTCATTTATTTTTGTGCCGTTATGTATTTTGTGACGTCATTTATTTTTGTGACGTTATGTATTTTGTGACGTAATTAATTTTTGTGACGTCATTTATTTTTGTGACGTTATGTATTTTGTGACGTCATTTATTTTTGTGACGTTATGTATTTTGTGACGTAATTAATTTTTGTGACGTCATTTATTTTTGTGACGTTATGTATTTTGTGACGTCATTTTTTTGTGACGTTTAGTATTTTGTGACGTCATTTATTATTGTGACGTCATCTATTTTTGTGACGTTATGTATTTTGTGACGTCATTTATTTTTGTGACGTCATTTATATTTGTGATGTTATGTATTTTGTGACGTCATTTATTTTTGTGACGTTATGTATTAATATTTGTGACGTCATTTATATTTGTGACGTTATGTATTTTGTGACCTCATTTATTTTTGTGACGTTATGTATTTTGTGACGTTATTTATTTTTGTGACGTTATGTATTTTGTGACGTCATTTATTTTTGTGACGTCATTTATATTTGTGACGTTATGTATTTTGTGACGTCAATTATTTTTGTGACGTTATGTATTTTGTGACGTCAATTATTTTTGTGAAGTTATGTATTTTGTGACGTCATTTATTTTTGTGACGTTATATATTAATATTTGTGACGTCATTTATTTTTGTGACGTTATGTATTTTGTGACGTCATTTATTTTTGTAACGTTATGTTTTTTGTGACGTTATGTATTTTTGTGACGTCATTTATTTTTGTGACGTTATGTATTTTGTGACGTCATTTATTTTTGTGACGTTATGTATTTTGTGACGTCATTTATTTTTGTGACGTTATGTATTTTGTGACGTCATTTATTTTTGTGACGTTATGAATTTTGTGACGTCATTTTTTTGTGACGTTTAGTATTTTGTGACGTCATTTATTATTGTGACGTCATTTATTTTTGTGACGTTATGTATTTTGTGACGTCATTTATTTTTGTGACGTTATGTATTTTGTGACGTCGTTTATTTTAGTGACGTTATGTATTTTGTGACGTCATTTATTTTTGTGACGTTATGTATTTTGTGACATTATGTATTTTGTGACGTCATTTATTTTTGTGACGTTATGTATTTTGTGACGTCAATTATTTTTATGACGTTATGTATTTTGTAACGTTATGTATTTTGTGGCGTCATTTAATTTTGTGACGTTATGTATTTTGTGACGTCATTTCTTTTTGTGACGTTAGGTATTTTGTGACGTCATTTATTTTTGTGCCGTTATGTATTTTGTGACGTCATTTATTTTTGTGACGTTATGTATTTTGTGACGTAATTAATTTTTGTGACGTCATTTATTTTTGTGACGTTATGTATTTTGTGACGTCATTTTTTTTTGTGACAATATGTATTTTGTGACGTTATTTATTTTTGTGACGTTATGTATTTTGTGACGTCATTTATTTTTGTGACGTCATTTATATTTGTGATGTTATGTATTTTGTGACGTCTTTTATTTTTGTGACGTTATGTATTTTGTGACGTCATTTATTTTTGTGACGTTATGTATTTTGTGACGTCATTTATTTTTGTGACGTTATGTATTTTGTGACGTCATTTATTTTTGTGACGTTATGGATTTTATGACGTCATTAATTTTTTTGACGTTATGTATTTTGTGACTTCATTTATTTTTGTGACGTTATGTATTTTGTGACGTCTTTTATTTTTGTGACGTTATGTATTTTGTGACGTCATTTATTTTTGTGACGTTATGTATTTTGTGACGTCATTTATTTTTGTGACGTTATGTATTTTGTGACGTCATTTATTTTTGTGACGTTATGTATTTTGTGACGTCATTTATTTTTGTGACGTTATGTATTTTGTGACGTCATTTATTATTGTGACGTCATTTATTTTTGTGACGTAATTAATTTTTGTGTTGTCATTTATTTTTGTGACGTCATTTATATTTGTGACGTTATGTATTTTGTGACGTCAATTATTTTTGTGACATTATGTATTTTGTGACGTCATTTATTTTTGTGACGTTATGTATTAATATTTGTGACGTCATTTATATTTGTGACGTTATGTATTTTGTGACCTCATTTATTTTTGTGACGTTATGTATTTTGTGACGTTATTTATTTTTGTGACGTTATGTATTTTGTGACGTCATTTATTTTTGTGACGTCATTTATATTTGTGACGTTATGTATTTTGTGACGTCAATTATTTTTGTGACGTTATGTATTTTGTGACGTCAATTATTTTTGTGAAGTTATGTATTTTGTGACGTCATTTCTTTTTGTGACGTTAGGTATTTTGTGACGTCATTTATTTTTGTGCCGTTATGTATTTTGTGACGTCATTTATTTTTGTGACGTTATGTATTTTGTGACGTAATTAATTTTTGTGACGTCATTTATTTTTGTGACGTTATGTATTTTGTGACGTCATTTATTTTTGTGACGTTATGTATTTTGTGACGTAATTAATTTTTGTGACGTCATTTATTTTTGTGACGTTATGTATTTTGTGACGTCATTTTTTTGTGACGTTTAGTATTTTGTGACGTCATTTATTATTGTGACGTCATCTATTTTTGTGACGTTATGTATTTTGTGACGTCATTTATTTTTGTGACGTCATTTATATTTGTGATGTTATGTATTTTGTGACGTCATTTATTTTTGTGACGTTATGTATTAATATTTGTGACGTCATTTATATTTGTGACGTTATGTATTTTGTGACCTCATTTATTTTTGTGACGTTATGTAATTTGTGACGTTATTTATTTTTGTGACGTTATGTATTTTGTGACGTCATTTATTTTTGTGACGTCATTTATATTTGTGACGTTATGTATTTTGTGACGTCAATTATTTTTGTGACGTTATGTATTTTGTGACGTCAATTATTTTTGTGAAGTTATGTATTTTGTGACGTCATTTATTTTTGTGACGTTATATATTAATATTTGTGACGTCATTTATTTTTGTGACGTTTAGTATTTTGTGACGTCATTTATTATTGTGACGTCATTTATTTTTGTGACGTTATGTATTTTGTGACGTAATTTATTTTTGTGACGATATGTGTTTTGTGACGTTATGTATTTTGTGACGTCATTTATTTTTGTGACGTTATGTATTTTGTGACGTCATTTAGTTTTGTGACGTCATTTATTTTTTTGACGTTATGTATTATGTGACGTCATTTATTTTTGTGACGTTAGATATTTTGTGACGTAATTAATTTTTGTGACGTCATTTATTTTTGTGACGTTATGTATTTTGTGACGTCATTTATTTTTGTGACGTTATGTATTTTGTGACGTCATTTATTTTTGTGACGTTATGTATTTTGTGACGTCATTTATTTTTGTGACGTTATGTATTTTGTGACGTCATTTATTTTTATGACGTTATGTATTTTGTAACGTTATGTATTTTGTGACGTCATTTATTTTTGTGACGTTATGTATTTTGTGACCTCTTTGATTTTTGTGACGTTATGTATTTTGTGACGTTATTTATTTTTGTGACGTTATGTATTTTGTGACGTCATTTATTTTTGTGACGTCATTTATATTTGTAACGTTATGTATTTTCTGACGTCATTTATTTTTGTGACGTTATGTATTTTGTGACGTCATTTATTTTTGTGACGTTATGTATTTTGTGACGTCGTTTATTTTAGTGACGTTATGTATTTTGTGACGTCATTTATTTTTGTGACGTTATGTATTTTGTGACATTATGTATTTTGTGACGTCATTTATTTTTGTGACGTTATGTATTTTGTGACGTCAATTATTTTTATGACGTTATGTATTTTGTAACGTTATGTATTTTGTGGCGTCATTTAATTTTGTGACGTTATGTATTTTGTGACCTCATTTATTTTTGTGACGTTATGTATTTTGTGACGTTATTTATTTTTGTGACGTTATGTATTTTGTGACGTCATTTATTTTTGTGACGTCATTTATATTTGTAACGTTATGTATTTTGTGACGTCATTTATTTTTGTGACGTTATGTATTTTGTGACGTCATTTATTTTTGTGACGTTATGTATTTTGTGACGTCGTTTATTTTAGTGACGTTATGTATTTTGTGACGTCATTTATTTTTGTGACGTTATGTATTTTGTGACGTTATGTATTTTGTGACGTCATTTATTTTTGTGACGTTATGTATTTTGTGACGTCAATTATTTTTGTGAAGTTATGTATTTTGTGACGTTATTAATTTTTGTGATGTCATTTATTTTTGTGACGTTATGTATTTTCTGACGTCATTTATTTTTCTGACGTTATGTATTTTGTGACGTCATTTATTTTTGTGACGTTATGTATTTTGTGACGTCATTTATTTTTGTGACGTTATGTATTTTGTGACGTCATTTATTTTTGTGACGTTATGAATTTTGTGACGTCATGTATTATTGTGACGTCATTTATTTTTGTGACGTTATGTATTTTGTGACGTCATTTCTTTTTGTGACGTTAGGTATTTTGTGACGTCATTTATTTTTGTGCCGTTATGTATTTTGTGACGTCATTTATTTTTGTGACGTTATGTATTTTGTGACGTAATTAATTTTTGTGACGTCATTTATTTTTGTGACGTTATGTATTTTGTGACGTCATTTTTTTGTGACAATATGTATTTTGTGACGTTATTTATTTTTGTGACGTTATGTATTTTGTGACGTCATTTATTTTTGTGACGTCATTTATATTTGTGATGTTATGTATTTTGTGACGTCTTTTATTTTTGTGACGTTATGTATTTTGTGACGTCATTTATTTTTGTGACGTTATGTATTTTGTGACGTCATTTATTTTTGTGACGTTATGTATTTTGTGACGTCATTTATTTTTGTGACGTTATGGATTTTATGACGTCATTAATTTTTTTGACGTTATGTATTTTGTGACTTCATTTATTTTTGTGACGTTATGTATTTTGTGACGTCTTTTATTTTTGTGACGTTATGTATTTTGTGACGTCATTTATTTTTGTGACGTTATGTATTTTGTGACGTCATTTATTTTTGTGACGTTATGTATTTTGTGACGTCATTTATTTTTGTAACGTTATGTATTTTGTGACGTCATTTATTTTTGTGACGTTATGTATTTTGTGACGTCATTTATTATTGTGACGTCATTTATTTTTGTGACGTAATTAATTTTTGTGTTGTCATTTATTTTTGTGACGTTATGTATTTTGTGACGTCATTTATTTTTGTGACGTTATGTATTTTGTGACGTCATTTGTTTTTGTGACGTTTTGTATTTTGTGACGTCATTTATTTTTGTGACGTTATGTATATTGTGGCGTCATTTATTTTTGTGACGTTATGTATTTTGTGACCTAATTTTTTTTTGTGACGTTATGTATTTTGTGACGTTATTTATTTTTGTGACGTTATGTATTTTGTGACGTCATTTATTTTTGTGACGTCATTTATATTTGTGATGTTATGTATTTTGTGACGTCATTTATTTTTGTGACGTTATGTATTAATATTTGTGACGTCATTTATATTTGTGACGTTATGTATTTTGTGACCGCATTTATTTTTGTGACGTTATGTATTTTGTGACGTTATTTATTTTTGTGACGTTATGTATTTTGTGACGTCATTTATTTTTGTGACGTCATTTATATTTGTGACGTTATGTATTTTGTGACGTCAATTATTTTTGTGACGTTATGTATTTTGTGACGTCAATTATTTTTGTGAAGCTATGTATTTTGTGACGTCATTTCTTTTTGTGACGTTAGGTATTTTGTGACGTCATTTATTTTTGTGCCGTTATGTATTTTGTGACGTCATTTATTTTTGTGACGTTATGTATTTTGTGACGTAATTAATTTTTGTGACGTCATTTATTTTTGTGACGTTATGTATTTTGTGACGTCATTTTTTTGTGACGTTTAGTATTTTGTGACGTCATTTATTATTGTGACGTCATCTATTTTTGTGACGTTATGTATTTTGTGACGTCATTTATTTTTGTGACGTCATTTATATTTGTGATGTTATGTATTTTGTGACGTCATTTATTTTTGTGACGTTATGTATTAATATTTGTGACGTCATTTATATTTTTGACGTTATGTAATTTGTGACCTCATTTATTTTTGTGACGTTATGTATTTTGTGACGTTATTTATTTTTGTGACGTTATGTATTTTGTGACGTCATTTATTTTTGTGACGTCATTTATATTTGTGACGTTATGTA
The DNA here is from genome assembly GCA_035578135.1 of Flexamia atlantica. Taxonomy (NCBI): domain Eukaryota; kingdom Metazoa; phylum Arthropoda; class Insecta; order Hemiptera; family Cicadellidae; genus Flexamia; species Flexamia atlantica. The sequence goes on along the minus strand of JAQJVK010000059.1, from coordinate 1,851,185 downwards.
TTTTGTGACGTCAATTATTTTTGTGACGTTATGTATTTTGTGACGTCAATTATTTTTGTGAAGTTATGTATTTTGTGACGTCATTTCTTTTTGTGACGTTAGGTATTTTGTGACGTCATTTATTTTTGTGCCGTTAGGTATTTTGTGACGTCATTTATTTTTGTGACGTTATGTATTTTGTGACGTAATTAATTTTTGTGACGTCATTTATTTTTGTGACGTTATGTATTTTGTGACGTCATTTATTTTTGTGACGTTATGGATTTTATGACGTCATTAATTTTTTGACGTTATGTATTTTGTGACTTCATTTATTTTTGTGACGTTATGTATTTTGTGACGTCTTTTATTTTTGTGACGTTATGTATTTTGTGACGTCATTTATTTTTGTGACGTTATGTATTTTGTGACGTCATTTATTTTTGTGACGTTATGTATTTTGTGACGTCATTTATTTTTGTAACGTTATGTATTTTGTGACGTCATTTATTTTTGTGACGTTATGTATTTTGTCACGTCATTTATTATTGTGACGTCATTTATTTTTGTGACGTAATTAATTTTTGTGTTGTCATTTATTTTTGTGACGTTATGTATTTTGTGACGTCATTTATTTTTGTGACGTTATGTATTTTGTGACGTCATTTGTTTTTGTGACGTTTTGTATTTTGTGACGTCATTTATTTTTGTGACGTTATGTATATTGTGGCGTCATTTATTTTTGTGACGTTATGTATTTTGTGACCTAATTTTTTTTTGTGACGTTATGTATTTTGTGACGTTATTTATTTTTGTGACGTTATGTATTTTGTGACGTCATTTATTTTTGTGACGTCATTTATATTTGTGATGTTATGTATTTTGTGACGTCATTTATTTTTGTGACGTTATGTATTAATATTTGTGACGTCATTTATATTTGTGACGTTATGTATTTTGTGACCGCATTTATTTTTGTGACGTTATGTATTTTGTGACGTTATTTATTTTTGTGACGTTATGTATTTTGTGACGTCATTTATTTTTGTGACGTCATTTATATTTGTGACGTTATGTATTTTGTGACGTCAATTATTTTTGTGACGTTATGTATTTTGTGACGTCAATTATTTTTGTGAAGCTATGTATTTTGTGACGTCATTTCTTTTTGTGACGTTAGGTATTTTGTGACGTCATTTATTTTTGTGCCGTTATGTATTTTGTGACGTCATTTATTTTTGTGACGTTATGTATTTTGTGACGTAATTAATTTTTGTGACGTCATTTATTTTTGTGACGTTATGTATTTTGTGACGTCATTTTTTTGTGACGTTTAGTATTTTGTGACGTCATTTATTATTGTGACGTCATCTATTTTTGTGACGTTATGTATTTTGTGACGTCATTTATTTTTGTGACGTCATTTATATTTGTGATGTTATGTATTTTGTGACGTCATTTATTTTTGTGACGTTATGTATTAATATTTGTGACGTCATTTATATTTGTGACGTTATGTATTTTGTGACCTCATTTATTTTTGTGACGTTATGTATTTTGTGACGTTATTTATTTTTGTGACGTTATGTATTTTGTGACGTCATTTATTTTTGTGACGTCATTTATATTTGTGACGTTATGTATTTTGTGACGTCAATTATTTTTGTGACGTTATGTATTTTGTGACGTCAATTATTTTTGTGAAGTTATGTATTTTGTGACGTCATTTCTTTTTGTGACGTTAGGTATTTTGTGACGTCATTTATTTTTGTGCCGTTAGGTATTTTGTGACGTCATTTATTTTTGTGACGTTATGTAATTTGTGACGTAATTAATTTTTGTGACGTCATTTATTTTTGTGACGTTATGTATTTTGTGACGTCATTTATTTTTGTGACGTTATGTATTTTGTGACGTCATTTATTTTTGTGACGTCATTTATTTTTGTGACGTTATGTATTTTGTGACGTCATTTTTTTGTGACGTTTAGTGTTTTGTGACGTCATTTATTATTGTGACGTCATTTATTTTTGTGACGTTATGTATTTTGTGACGTCATTTATTTTTGTGACGATATGTGTTTTGTGACGTTATGTATTTTTTGACGTCATTTATTTTTGTGACGTTATGTATTTTGTGACGTCATTTATTTTTGTGACGTTATGTATTTTGTGACGTCATTTATTTGTGTGACGTCATTTATTTTTGTGACGTTATGTATTTTGTGACGTCATTTATTTTTTTGACGTTATGTTTTTTGTGACGTTATGTATTTTTGTGACGTCATTTATTTTTGTGACGTTATGTATTTTGTGACGTCATTTATTTTTGTGACGTTATGTATTTTGTGACGTCATTTATTATTGTGACGTCATTTGTTTTTGTGACGTTTTGTATTTTGTGACGTCATTTATTTTTGTGACGTTATGTATATTGTGGCGTCATTTATTTTTGTGACGTTATGTATTTTGTGACCTCATTTTTTTTTGTGACGTTATGTATTTTGTGACGTTATTTATTTTTGTGACGTTATGTATTTTGTGACGTCATTTATTTTTGTGACGTCATTTATATTTGTGATGTTATGTATTTTGTGACGTCATTTATTTTTGTGACGTTATGTATTTATATTTGTGACGTCATTTATATTTGTGACGTTATGTATTTTGTGACCTCATTTATTTTGTGACGTTATGTATTTTGTGACGTTATTTATTTTTGTGACGTTATGTATTTTGTGACGTCATTTATTTTTGTGACGTCATTTATATTTGTGACGTTATGTATTTTGTGACGTCAATTATTTCTGTGACGTTATGTATTTTGTGACGTCAATTATTTTTGTGAAGTTATGTATTTTGTGACGTCATTTCTTTTTGTGACGTTAGGTATTTTGTGACGTCATTTATTTTTGTGCCGTTATGTATTTTGTGACGACATTTATTTTTGTGACGTTATGTATTTTGTGACGTAATTAATTTTTGTGACGTCATTTATTTTTGTGACGTCATTTATATTTGTGATGTTATGTATTTTGTGACGTCATTTATTTTTGTGACGTTATGTATTTATATTTGTGACGTCATTTATATTTGTGACGTTATGTATTTTGTGACTTCATTTATTTTTGTGACGTTATGTATTTTGTGACGTTATTTATTTTTGTGACGTTATGTATTTTGTGACGTCATTTATTTTTGTGACGTCATTTTTATTTGTGACGTTATGTATTTTGTGACGTCAATTATTTTTGTGACATTATGTATTTTGTGACGTCAATTATTTTTGTGAAGTTATGTATTTTGTGACGTCATTTCTTTTTGTGACGTTAGGTATTTTGTGACGTCATTTATTTTTGTGCCGTTATGTATTTTGTGACGTCATTTATTTTTGTGACGTTATGTATTTTGTGACGTAATTAATTTTTGTGACGTCATTTATTTTTGTGACGTTATGTATTTTGTGACGTCATTTTTTTGTGACGTTTAGTATTTTGTGACGTCATTTATTATTGTGACGTCATCTATTTTTGTGACGTTATGGATTTTGTGACGTCATTTATTTTTGTGACGTCATTTATATTTGTGATGTTATGTATTTTGTGACGTCATTTATTTTTGTGACTTTATGTTTTAATATTTGTGACGTCATTTATATTTGTGACGTTATGTATTTTGTGACCTCATTTATTTTTGTGACGTTATGTATTTTGTGACGTTATTTATTTTTGTGACGTTATGTATTTTGTGACGTCATTTATTTTTGTGACGTCATTTATATTTGTGACGTTATGTATTTTGTGACGTCAATTATTTCTGTGACGTTATGTATTTTGTGACGTCAATTATTTTTGTGAAGTTATGTATTTTGTGACGTCATTTCTTTTTGTGACGTTAGGTATTTTGTGACGTCATTTATTTTTGTGCCGTTATGTATTTTGTGACGTCATTTATTTTTGTGACGTTATGTATTTTGTGACGTAATTAATTTTTGTGACGTCATTTTTTTTGTGACGTTATGTATTTTGTGACGTCATTTATTTTTGTGACGTTATGTATTTTGTGACGTCATTTATTTTTGTGACGTCATTTATTTTTGTGACGTTATGTATTTTGTGACGTCATTTTTTTGTGACGTTTAGTATTTTGTGACGTCATTTATTATTGTGACGTCATTTATTTTTGTGACGTTATGTATTTTGTGACGTCATTTATTTTTGTGACGATATGTGTTTTGTGACGTTATGTATTTTTTGACGTCATTTATTTTTGTGACGTTATGTATTTTGTGACGTTATTTATTTTTGTGACGTTATGTATTTTGTGACGTCATTTATTTGTGTGACGTCATTTATTTTTGTGACGTTATGTATTTTGTGACGTCATTTATTTTTTTGACGTTATGTTTTTTGTGACGTTTTGTATTTTTGTGACGTCATTTATTTTTGTGACGTTATGTATTTTGTGACGTCATTTATTTTTGTGACGTTATGTATTTTGTGACGTCATTTATTTTTGTGACGTTATGTATTTTGTGACGTCATTTATTTTTGTGACGTTATGAATTTTGTGACGTCATTTATTATTGTGACGTCATTTATTTTTGTGACGTTATGTATTTTGTGACGTCATTTATTTTTGTGACGTTATGTATTTTGTGACGTCATTTATTTTTGTGACGTTATGAATTTTGTGACGTCATTTATTATTGTGACGTCATTTATTTTTGTGACGTTATGTATTTTGTGACGTCATTTATTTTTTTGACGTTATGTATTTTGTGACGTCATTTATTTTTGTGACGTTATGTATTTTGTGACGTCATTTATTTTTGTGACGTTATGTATTTTGTGACGTCATTTTTTTGTGACGTTTAGTATTTTGTGACGTCATTTATTATTGTGACGTCATCTATTTTTGTGACGTTATGTATTTTGTGACGTCATTTATTTTTGTGACGTCATTTATATTTGTGATGTTATGTATTTTGTGACGTCATTTATTTTTGTGACTTTATGTTTTAATATTTGTGACGTCATTTATATTTGTGACGTTATGTATTTTGTGACCTCATTTATTTTTGTGACGTTATGTATTTTGTGACGTCATTTATTTTTGTGACGTCATTTATTTTTGTGACGTTATGTATTTTGTGACGTCATTTTTTTGTGACGTTTAGTATTTTGTGACGTCATTTATTATTGTGACGTCATTTATTTTTGTGACGTTATGTATTTTGTGACGTCATTTATTTTTGTGACGATGTGTGTTTTGTGACGTTATGTATTTTTTGACGTCATTTATTTTTGTGACGTTATGTATTTTGTGACGTCATTTATTTTTGTGACGTTATGTATTTTGTGACGTCATTTATTTTTTTGACGTTATGTTTTTTGTGACGTTATGTATTTTTGTGACGTCATTTATTTTTGTGACGTTATGTATTTTGTGACGTCATTTATTTTTGTGACGTTATGTATTTTGTGACGTCATTTATTTTTGTGACGTTATGTATTTTGTGACGTCATTTATTTTTGTGACGTTATGAATTTTGTGACGTCATTTATTATTGTGACGTCATTTATTTTTGTGACGTTATGTATTTTGTGACGTCATTTATTTTTGTGACGTTATGTATTTTGTGACGTCATTTATTTTTGTGACTTTATGTTTTAATATTTGTGACGTCATTTATATTTGTGACGTTATGTATTTTGTGACCTCATTTATTTTTGTGACGTTATGTATTTTGTGACGTCATTTATTTTTGTGACGTCATTTATTTTTGTGACGTTATGTATTTTGTGACGTCATTTTTTTGTGACGTTTAGTATTTTGTGACGTCATTTATTATTGTGACGTCATTTATTTTTGTGACGTTATGTATTTTGTGACGTCATTTATTTTTGTGACGATGTGTGTTTTGTGACGTTATGTATTTTTTGACGTCATTTATTTTTGTGACGTTATGTATTTTGTGACGTCATTTATTTTTGTGACGTTATGTATTTTGTGACGTCATTTATTTTTTTGACGTTATGTTTTTTGTGACGTTATGTATTTTTGTGACGTCATTTATTTTTGTGACGTTATGTATTTTGTGACGTCATTTATTTTTGTGACGTTATGTATTTTGTGACGTCATTTATTTTTGTGACGTTATGTATTTTGTGACGTCATTTTTTTGTGACGTTTAGTATTTTGTGACGTCATTTATTATTGTGACGTCATCTATTTTTGTGACGTTATGTATTTTGTGACGTCATTTATTTTTGTGACGTCATTTATATTTGTGATGTTATGTATTTTGTGACGTCATTTATTTTTGTGACTTTATGTTTTAATATTTGTGACGTCATTTATTTTTGTGACGTTATGTATTTTGTGACGTCATTTTTTTGTGACGTTATGTATTTTGTGACGTAATTAATTTTTGTGACGTCATTTATTTTTGTGACGTTATGTATTTTGTGACGTCATTTTTTTGTGACGTTTAGTATTTTGTGACGTCATTTATTATTGTGACGTCATTTATTTTTGTGACGTTATGTATTTTGTGACGTCATTTATTTTTGTGACGATGTGTGTTTTGTGACGTTATGTATTTTTTGACGTCATTTATTTTTGTGACGTTATGTATTTTGTGACGTCATTTATTTTTGTGACGTTATGTATTTTGTGACGTCATTTATTTTTTTGACGTTATGTTTTTTGTGACGTTATGTATTTTTGTGACGTCATTTATTTTTGTGACGTTATGTATTTTGTGACGTCATTTATTTTTGTGACGTTATGTATTTTGTGACGTCATTTATTTTTGTGACGTTATGTATTTTGTGACGTCATTTATTTTTGTGACGTTATGTATTTTGTGACGTCATTTATTTTTGTGACGTTATGTATTTTGTGACGTCATTTATTATTGTGACGTCATTTATTTTTGTGACGTAATTAATTTTTGTGTTGTCATTTATTTTTGTGACGTTATGTATTTTGTGACGTCATTTGTTTTTGTGACGTTTTGTATTTTGTGATGTCATTTATGTTTGTGACGTTATGTATATTGTGGCGTCATTTATTTTTGTGACGTTATGTATTTTGTGACTTAATTTTTTTTGTGACGTTATATATTTTGTGACGTTATTTATTTTTGTGACGTTATGTATTTTGTGACGTCATTTATTTTTGTGACGTCATTTATATTTGTGATGTTATGTATTTTGTGACGTCATTTATTTTTGTGACGTTATATATTAATATTTGTGACGTCATTTATATTTGTGACGTTATGTATTTTGTGACCTCATTTATTTTTGTGACGTTTAGTATTTTGTGACGTCATTTATTATTGTGACGTCATTTATTTTTGTGACGTTATGTATTTTGTGACGTAATTTATTTTTAAGACGATATGAATTTTGTGACGTCATTTTTTTGTGACGTTTAGTATTTTGTGACGTCAATTATTATTGTGACGTCATTTATTTTTGAGACGTTATGTTTTTTGTGACGTTATGTATTTTTGTGACGTCATTTATTTTTGTGACGTTATGTATTTTGTGACGTCATTTATTTTTGTGACGTTATGTATTTTGTGACGTCATTTATTTTTGTAACGTTATGTTTTTTGTGACGTTATGTATTTTTGTGACGTCATTTATTTTTGTGACGTTATGTATTTTGTGACGTCATTTATTTTTGTGACGTCATTTATTTTTGTGACGTCATTTATTTTTGTGACGTCATTTATTTTTTGACGTTATGTATTTTGTGACGTCATTTATTTTTGTGACGTTATGTATTTTGTGACGTCATTTATTTTTGTGACGTTATGTATTTTGTGACGTCATTTATTTTTGTGACGTTATGTATTTTGTGACGTCATTTATTTTTGTGACGTTATGTATTTTGTGACGTCATTTATTTTTGTAACGTTATGTTTTTTGTGACGTTATGTATTTTTGTGACGTCATTTATATTTGTGACGTTATGTATTTTGTGACCTCATTTATTTTTGTGACGTTATGTATTTTGTGACGTCATTTATTTTTGTGACGTCATTTATTTTTGTGACGTCATTTATTTTTGTGACGTTATGTATTTTGTGACGTCATTTTTTTGTGACGTTTAGTATTTTGTGACGTCATTTATTATTGTGACGTCATTTATTTTTGTGACGTTATGTATTTTGTGACGTCATTTATTTTTGTGACGATGTGTGTTTTGTGACGTTATGTATTTTTTGACGTCATTTATTTTTGTGACGTTATGTATTTTGTGACGTCATTTATTTTTTTGACGTTATGTTTTTTGTGACGTTATGTATTTTTGTGACGTCATTTATTTTTGTGACGTTATGTATTTTGTGACGTCATTTATTTTTGTGACGTTATGTATTTTGTGACGTCATTTATTTTTGTGACGTTATGTATTTTGTGACGTCATTTATTTTTGTGACGTTATGAATTTTGTGACGTCATTTATTATTGTGACGTCATTTATTTTTGTGACGTTATGTATTTTGTGACGTCATTTATTTTTTTGACGTTATGTATTTTGTGACGTCATTTATTTTTGTGACGTTATGTATTTTGTGACGTCATTTATTATTGTGACGTCATTTATTTTTGTGACGTTATGTATTTTGTGACGTCATTTATTTTTGTGACGTTATGTATTTTTGAACCTCATTTATTTTTGTGACGTTATGTATTTTGTGACGTTATTTATTTTTGTGACGTTATGTATTTTGTGACGTCATTTATTTTTGTGACGTCATTTATATTTGTGACGTTAAGTATTTTGTGACATCATTTATTTTTGTGACGTTATGTATTTTGTGACGTAATTAATTTTTGTGACGTCATTTATTTTTGTGACGTTATGTATTTTGTGACGTCATTTATTTTTGTGACGTTATGTATTTTGTGACGTCATTTATTTTTGTGACGTTATGAATTTTGTGACGTCATTTATTATTGTGACGTCATTTATTTTTGTGACGTTATGTATTTTGTGACGTCATTTATTTTTTTGACGTTATGTATTTTGTGACGTCATTTATTTTTGTGACGTTATGTATTTTGTGACGTCATTTATTATTGTGTCGTCATTTATTTTTGTGACGTTATGTATTTTGTGACGTCATTTATTTTTGTGACGTTATGTATTTTGGAACCTCATTTATTTTTGTGACGTTATGTATTTTGTGACATTATTTATTTTTGTGACGTTATGTATTTTGTGATGTCATTTATTTTTGTGACGTCATTTATATTTGTGACGTTATGTATTTTGTGACATCATTTATTTTTGTGACGTTATGTATTTTGTGACGTAATTAATTTTTGTGACGTCATTTATTTTTGTGAAGTTATGTATTTTGTGACGTCATTTATTTTTGTGACGTTATGTATTTTTTGACGTCATTTATTTTTGTGACGTCATTTATTTTTGTGACGTTATGTATTTTGTGACGTCATTTTTTTGTGACGTTTAGTATTTTGTGACGTCATTTATTATTGTGACGTCATTTATTTTTGTGACGTTATGTATTTTGTGACGTAATTTATTTTTATGATGATATGAATTTTGTGACGTCATTTTTTTGTGACGTTTAGTATTTTGTGACATCAATTATTATTGTGACGTCATTTATTTTTGTGACGTTATGTTTTTTGTGACGTTATGTATTTTTGTGACGTCATTTATTTTTGTGACGTTATGTATTTTGTGACGTCATTTATTTTTGTGACGTTATGTATTTTGTGACGTCATTTAATTTTGTAACGTTATGTTTTTTGTGACGTTATGTATTTTTGTGACGTCATTTATTTTTGTGACGTTATGTATTTTGTGACGTCATTTATTTTTGTGACGTTATGTATTTTGTGACGTCATTTATTTTTGTGACGTTATGTATTTTGTGACGTCATTTAGTTTTGTGACGTCATTTATTTTTTTGACGTTATGTATTATGTGACGTCATTTATTTTTGTGACGTTATGTATTTTGTGGCGTCAATTAATTTTGTGACGTTATGTATTTTGTGAACTCATTTATTTTTGTGACGTTATGTATTTTGTGACGTTATTTATTTTTGTGACGTTATGTATTTTGTGACGTCATTTATTTTTGTGACGTCATTTATATTTGTAACGTTATGTATTTTGTGACGTCATTTATTTTTGTGACGTTATGTATTTTGTGACGTCATTTATTTTTGTGACGTTATGTATTTTGTGACGTCGTTTATTTTAGTGACGTTATGTATTTTGTGACGTCATTTATTTTTGTGACGTTATGTATTTTGTGACGTTATGTATTTTGTGACGTCATTTATTTTTGTGACGTTATGTATTTTGTGACGTCAATTATTTTTGTGAAGTTATGTATTTTGTGACGTTATTAATTTTTGTGATGTCATTTATTTTTGTGACGTTATGTATTTTGTGACGTCATTTATTTTTCTGACGTTATGTATTTTGTGACGTCATTTATTTTTGTGACGTTATGTATTTTGAGACGTCATTTATTTTTGTGACGTTATGTATTTTGTGACGTCATTTATTTTTGTTACGTTATGTATTTTGTGACGTCATGTATTTTTGTGACGTTATGTATTTTGTGACGTCATTTATTTTTGTGACGTTATGTATTTTATGACGTCATTAATTTTTTTGACGTTATGTATTTTGTGACTTCATTTATTTTTGTGACGTTATGTATTTTGTGACGTCTTTTATTTTTGTGACGTTATGTATTTTGTGACGTCATTTATTTTTGTGACGTTATGTATTTTGTGACGTCATTTATTTTTGTGACGTTATGTATTTTGTGACGTCATTTATTTTTGTGACGTTATGTATTTTGTGACGTCATTTATTTTTGTGACGTTATGTATTTTGTGACGTCATTTATTATTGTGACGTCATTTATTTTTGTGACGTAATTAATTTTTGTGTTGTCATTTATTTTTGTGACGTTATGTATTTTGTGACGTCATTTGTTTTTGTGACGTTTTGTATTTTGTGATGTCATTTATGTTTGTGACGTTATGTATATTGTGGCGTCATTTATTTTTGTGACGTTATGTATTTTGTGACTTAATTTTTTTTGTGACGTTATGTATTTTGTGACGTTATTTATTTTTGTGACGTTATGTATTTTGTGACGTCATTTATTTTTGTGACGTCATTTATATTTGTGATGTTATGTATTTTGTGACGTCATTTATTTTTGTGACGTTATATATTAATATTTGTGACGTCATTTATATTTGTGACGTTATGTATTTTGTGACCTCATTTATTTTTGTGACGTTTAGTATTTTGTGACGTCATTTATTATTGTGACGTCATTTATTTTTGTGACGTTATGTATTTTGTGACGTAATTTATTTTTAAGACGATATGAATTTTGTGACGTCATTTTTTTGTGACGTTTAGTATTTTGTGACGTCAATTATTATTGTGACGTCATTTATTTTTGAGACGTTATGTTTTTTGTGACGTTATGTATTTTTGTGACGTCATTTATTTTTGTGACGTTATGTATTTTGTGACGTCATTTATTTTTGTGACGTTATGTATTTTGTGACGTCATTTATTTTTGTAACGTTATGTTTTTTGTGACGTTATGTATTTTTGTGACGTCATTTATTTTTGTGACGTTATGTATTTTGTGACGTCATTTATTTTTGTGACGTTATGTATTTTGTGACGTAATTTATTTTTGTGACGATATGTGTTTTGTGACGTTATGTATTTTGTGACGTCATTTATTTTTGTGACGTTTAGTATTTTGTGACGTCATTTATTATTGTGACGTCATTTATTTTTGTGACGTTATGTATTTTGTGACGTAATTTATTTTTGTGACGATATGTGTTTTGTGACGTTATGTATTTTGTGACGTCATTTATTTTTGTGACGTTATGTATTTTGTGACGTCATTTAGTTTTGTGACGTCATTTATTTTTTTGACGTTATGTATTATGTGACGTCATTTATTTTTGTGACGTTAGATATTTTGTGACGTAATTAATTTTTGTGACGTCATTTATTTTTGTGACGTTATGTATTTTGTGACGTCATTTATTTTTGTGACGTTATGTTTTTTGTGACGTCATTTGTTTTTGTGACGTTTTGTATTTTGTGACGTCATTTATTTTTGTGACGTTATGTATTTTGTGACGTCATTTATTTTTGTGACGTTATGTATTTTGTGACGTCATTTATTTTTGTGACGTTATGTATTTTGTGACGTCAATTATTTTTATGACGTTATGTATTTTGTAACGTTATGTATTTTGTGGCGTCATTTAATTTTGTGACGTTATGTATTTTGTGACCTCATTTATTTTTGTGACGTTATGTATTTTGTGACGTTATTTATTTTTGTGACGTTATGTATTTTGTGACGTCATTTTTTTGTGACGTTTAGTATTTTGTGACGTCATTTATTATTGTGACGTCATTTATTTTTGTGACGTTATGTATTTTGTGACGTAATTTATTTTTAAGATGATATGAATTTTGTGACGTCATTTTTTGTGACGTTTAGTATTTTGTGACGTCAATTATTATTGTGACGTCATTTATTTTTGTGACGTTATGAATTTTGTGACGTCATTTATTATTGTGACGTCATTTATTTTTGTGACGTTATGTATTTTGTGACGTCATTTATTTTTTTGACGTTTTGTATTTTGTGACGTCATTTATTTTTGTGACGTTATGTATTTTGTGACGTCATTTATTATTGTGACGTCATTTATTTTTGTGACGTTATGTATTTTGTGACGTCATTTATTTTTGTGACGTTTTGTATTTTGGAACCTCATTTATTTTTGTGACGTTATGTATTTTGTGACGTTATTTATTTTTTTGACGTTATGTATTTTGTGACTTCATTTATTTTTGTGACGTTTAGTATTTTGTGACGTCATTTATTATTGTGACGTCATTTATTTTTGTGACGTTATGTATTTTGTGACGTAATTTATTTTTGTGACGATATGTGTTTTGTGACGTTATGTATTTTGTGACGTCATTTATTTTTGTGACGTTATGTATTTTGTGACGTCATTTAGTTTTGTGACGTCATTTATTTTTTTGACGTTATGTATTATGTGACGTCATTTATTTTTGTGACGTTAGATATTTTGTGACGTAATTAATTTTTGTGACGTCATTTATTTTTGTGACGTTATGTATTTTGTGACGTCATTTATTTTTGTGACGTTATGTTTTTTGTGACGTCATTTGTTTTTGTGACGTTTTGTATTTTGTGACGTCATTTATTTTTGTGACGTTATGTATTTTGTGACGTCATTTATTTTTGTGACGTTATGTATTTTGTGACGTCATTTATTTTTGTGACGTTATGTATTTTGTGACGTCAATTATTTTTATGACGTTATGTATTTTGTAACGTTATGTATTTTGTGGCGTCATTTAATTTTGTGACGTTATGTATTTTGTGACCTCATTTATTTTTGTGACGTTATGTATTTTGTGACGTTATTTATTTTTGTGACGTTATGTATTTTGTGACGTCATTTTTTTGTGACGTTTAGTATTTTGTGACGTCATTTATTATTGTGACGTCATTTATTTTTGTGACGTTATGTATTTTGTGACGTAATTTATTTTTAAGATGATATGAATTTTGTGACGTCATTTTTTGTGACGTTTAGTATTTTGTGACGTCAATTATTATTGTGACGTCATTTATTTTTGTGACGTTATGAATTTTGTGACGTCATTTATTATTGTGACGTCATTTATTTTTGTGACGTTATGTATTTTGTGACGTCATTTATTTTTTTGACGTTATGTATTTTGTGACGTCATTTATTTTTGTGACGTTATGTATTTTGTGACGTCATTAATTATTGTGACGTCATTTATTTTTGTGACGTTATGTATTTTGTGACGTCATTTATTTTTGTGACGTTTTGTATTTTGGAACCTCATTTATTTTTGTGACGTTATGTATTTTGTGACGTTATTTATTTTTGTGACGTTATGTATTTTGTGACGTAATTAATTTTTGTGACGTCATTTTTTTGTGACGTTTAGTATTTTGTGACGTCAATTATTATTGTGACGTCATTTATTTTTGTGACGTTATGTTTTTTGTGACGTTATGTATTTTTGTGACGTCATTTATTTTTGTGACGTTATGTATTTTGTGACGTCATTTATTTTTGTGACGTTATGTATTTTGTGACGTCATTTAATTTTGTAACGTTATGTTTTTTGTGACGTTATGTATTTTTGTGACGTCATTTATTTTTGTGACGTTATGTATTTTGTGACGTCATTTATTTTTGTGACGTTATGTATTTTGTGACGTCATTTATTTTTGTGACGTTATGTATTTTGTGACGTCATTTATTTTTGTGACGTTATGAATTTTGTGACGTCATTTTTTTGTGACGTTTAGTATTTTGTGACGTCATTTATTATTGTGACGTCATTTATTTTTGTGACGTAATTTATTTTTGTGACGATATGTGTTTTGTGACGTTATGTATTTTTTGACGTCATTTATTTTTGTGACGTTATGTATTTTGTGACGTCATTTAGTTTTGTGACGTCATTTATTTTTTTGACGTTATGTATTATGTGACGTCATTTATTTTTGTGACGTTAGGTATTTTGTGACGTAATTAATTTTTGTGACGTCATTTATTTTTGTGACGTTATGTATTTTGTGACGTCATTTATTTTTGTGACGTTATATTTTTTGTGACGTCATTTGTTTTTGTGACGTTTTGTATTTTGTGACGTCATTTATTTTTGTGACGTTATGTATTTTGTGACGTCATTTATTTTTGTGGCGTTATGTATTTTGTGACGTCATTTATTTTTGTGACGTTATGTATTTTGTGACATCAATTATTTTTATGACGTTATGTATTTTGTAACGTTATGTATTTTGTGGCGTCATTTAATTTTGTGACGTTATGTATTTTGTGAACTCATTTATTTTTGTGACGTTATGTATTTTGTGACGTTATTTATTTTTGTGACGTTATGTATTTTGTGACGTCATTTATTTTTGTGACGTCATTTATATTTGTAACGTTATGTATTTTGTGACGTCATTTATTTTTGTGACGTTATGTATTTTGTGACGTCATTTATTTTTGTGACGTTATGTATTTTGTGACGTCGTTTATTTTAGTGACGTTATGTATTTTGTGTCGTCATTTATTTTTGTGACGTTATGTATTTTGTGACGTTATGTATTTTGTGACGTCATTTATTTTTGTGACGTTATGTATTTTGTGACGTCAATTATTTTTGTGAAGTTATGTATTTTGTGACGTTATTAATTTTTGTGATGTCATTTATTTTTGTGACGTTATGTATTTTGTGACGTCATTTATTTTTCTGACGTTATGTATTTTGTGACGTCATTTATTTTTGTGACGTTATGTATTTTGTGACGTCATTTATTTTTGTGACGTTATGTATTTTGTGACGTCATTTATTTTTGTTACGTTATGTATTTTGTGACGTCATGTATTATTGTGACGTCATTTATTTTTGTGACGTTATGTATTTTGTGACGCCATTTATTTTTGTGACGTTATGTATTTTGTGACGTCATTTATTTTTGTGACGTTATGTATTTTATGACGTCATTTATTTTTTTGACGTTATGTATTTTGTGACTTCATTTATTTTTGTGACGTTATGTATTTTGTGACGTCTTTTATTTTTGTGACGTTATGTATTTTGTGACGTCATTTATTTTTGTGACGTTATGTATTTTGTGACGTCATTTATTTTTGTGACGTTATGTATTTTGTGACGTCATTTATTTTTGTGACGTTATGTATTTTGTGACGTCATTTATTTTTGTGACGTTATGTATTTTGTGACGTCATTTATTTTTGTGACGTTATGTATTTTGTGACGTCATTTATTATTGTGACGTCATTTATTTTTGTGACGTAATTAATTTTTGTGTTGTCATTTATTTTTGTGACGTTATGTATTTTGTGACGTCATTTGTTTTTGTGACGTTTTGTATTTTGTGATGTCATTTATTTTTGTGACGTTATGTATATTGTGGCGTCATTTATTTTTGTGACGTTATGTATTTTGTGACCTCATTTTTTTTGTGACGTTATGTATTTTGTGACGTTATTTATTTTTGTGACGTTATGTATTTTGTGACGTCATTTATTTTTGTGACGTCATTTATATTTGTGATGTTATGTATTTTGTGACGTCATTTATTTTTGTGACGTTATATATTAATATTTGTGACGTCATTTATATTTGTGACGTTATGTATTTTGTGACCTCATTTATTTTTGTGACGTTTAGTATTTTGTGACGTCATTTATTATTGTGACGTCATTTATTTTTGTGACGTTATGTATTTTGTGACGTAATTTATTTTTAAGACGATATGAATTTTGTGACGTCATTTTTTTGTGACGTTTAGTATTTTGTGACGTCAATTATTATTGTGACGTCATTTATTTTTGAGACGTTATGTTTTTTGTGACGTTATGTATTTTTGTGACGTCATTTATTTTTGTGACGTTATGTATTTTGTGACGTCATTTATTTTTGTGACGTTATGTATTTTGTGACGTCATTTATTTTTGTAACGTTATGTTTTTTGTGACGTTATGTATTTTTGTGACGTCATTTATTTTTGTGACGTTATGTATTTTGTGACGTCATTTATTTTTGTGACGTTATGTATTTTGTGACGTCATTTATTTTTGTGACGTTATGTATTTTGTGACGTCATTTATTTTTGTGACGTTATGAATTTTTTGACGTCATTTTTTTGTGACGTTTAGTATTTTGTGACGTCATTTATTATTGTGACGTCATTTATTTTTGTGACGTTATGTATTTTGTGACGTAATTTATTTTTGTGACGATATGTGTTTTGTGACGTTATGTATTTTGTGACGTCATTTATTTTTGTGACGTTATGTATTTTGTGACGTCATTTATTTTTGTGACGTTATGTATTTTGTGACGTCAATTATTTTTATGACGTTATGTATTTTGTAACGTTATGTATTTTGTGGCGTCATTTAATTTTGTGACGTTATGTATTTTGTGACCTCATTTATTTTTGTGACGTTATGTATTTTGTGACGTTATTTATTTTTGTGACGTTATGTATTTTGTGACGTCATTTTTTTGTGACGTTTAGTATTTTGTGACGTCATTTATTATTGTGACGTCATTTATTTTTGTGACGTTATGTATTTTGTGACGTAATTTATTTTTAAGATGATATGAATTTTGTGACGTCATTTTTTGTGACGTTTAGTATTTTGTGACGTCAATTATTATTGTGACGTCATTTATTTTTGTGACGTTATGAATTTTGTGACGTCATTTATTATTGTGACGTCATTTATTTTTGTGACGTTATGTATTTTGTGACGTCATTTATTTTTTTGACGTTATGTATTTTGTGACGTCATTTATTTTTGTGACGTTATGTATTTTGTGACGTCATTTATTATTGTGACGTCATTTATTTTTGTGACGTTATGTATTTTGTGACGTCATTTATTTTTGTGACGTTTTGTATTTTGGAACCTCATTTATTTTTGTGACGTTATGTATTTTGTGACGTTATTTATTTTTGTGACGTTATGTATTTTGTGACGTAATTAATTTTTGTGACGTCATTTTTTTGTGACGTTTAGTATTTTGTGACGTCAATTATTATTGTGACGTCATTTATTTTTGTGACGTTATGTTTTTTGTGACGTTATGTATTTTTGTGACGTCATTTATTTTTGTGACGTTATGTATTTTGTGTCGTCATTTATTTTTGTGACGTTATGTATTTTGTGACGTCATTTAATTTTGTAACGTTATGTTTTTTGTGACGTTATGTATTTTTGTGACGTCATTTATTTTTGTGACGTTATGTATTTTGTGACGTCATTTATTTTTGTGACGTTATGTATTTTGTGACGTCATTTATTTTTGTGACGTTATGTATTTTGTGACGTCATTTATTTTTGTGACGTTATGAATTTTGTGACGTCATTTTTTTGTGACGTTTAGTATTTTGTGACGTCATTTATTATTATGACGTCATTTATTTTTGTGACGTAATTTATTTTTGTGACGATATGTGTTTTGTGACGTTATGTATTTTGTGACGTCATTTATTTTTGTGACGTTATGTATTTTGTGACGTCATTTAGTTTTGTGACGTCATTTATTTTTTTGACGTTATGTATTATGTGACGTCATTTATTTTTGTGACGTTAGGTATTTTGTGACGTAATTAATTTTTGTGACGTCATTTATTTTTGTGACGTTATGTATTTTGTGACGTCATTTATTTTTGTGACGTTATATTTTTTGTGACGTCATTTGTTTTTGTGACGTTTTGTATTTTGTGACGTCATTTATTTTTGTGACGTTATGTATTTTGTGACGTCATTTATTTTTGTGACGTTATGTATTTTGTGACGTCATTTATTTTTGTGACGTTATGTATTTTGTGACGTCAATTATTTTTATGACGTTATGTATTTTGTAACGTTATGTATTTTGTGGCGTCATTTAATTTTGTGACGTTATGTATTTTGTGAACTCATTTATTTTTGTGACGTTATGTATTTTGTGAAGTTATTTATTTTTGTGACGTTATGTATTTTGTGACGTCATTTATTTTTGTGACGTCATTTATATTTGTAACGTTATGTATTTTGTGACGTCATTTATTTTTGTGACGTTATGTATTTTGTGACGTCATTTATTTTTGTGACGTTATGTATTTTGTGACGTCGTTTATTTTAGTGACGTTATGTATTTTGTGTCGTCATTTATTTTTGTGACGTTATGTATTTTGTGACGTTATGTATTTTGTGACGTCATTTATTTTTGTGACGTTATGTATTTTGTGACGTCAATTATTTTTGTGAAGTTATGTATTTTGTGACGTTATTAATTTTTGTGATGTCATTTATTTTTGTGACGTTATGTATTTTGTGACGTCATTTATTTTTCTGACGTTATGTATTTTGTGACGTCATTTATTTTTGTGACGTTATGTATTTTGTGACGTCATTTATTTTTGTGACGTTATGTATTTTGTGACGTCATTTATTTTTGTTACGTTATGTATTTTGTGACGTCATGTATTATTGTGACGTCATTTATTTTTGTGACGTTATGTATTTTGTGACGCCATTTATTTTTGTGACGTTATGTATTTTGTGACGTCATTTATTTTTGTGACGTTATGTATTTTATGACGTCATTTATTTTTTTGACGTTATGTATTTTGTGACTTCATTTATTTTTGTGACGTTATGTATTTTGTGACGTCTTTTATTTTTGTGACGTTATGTATTTTGTGACGTCATTTATTTTTGTGACGTTATGTATTTTGTGACGTCATTTATTTTTGTGACGTTATGTATTTTGTGACGTCATTTATTTTTGTGACGTTATGTATTTTGTGACGTCATTTATTTTTGTGACGTTATGTATTTTGTGACGTCATTTATTATTGTGACGTCATTTATTTTTGTGACGTAATTAATTTTTGTGTTGTCATTTATTTTTGTGACGTTATGTATTTTGTGACGTCATTTATTTTTGTGACGTTATGTAATTTGTGACGTCATTTGTTTTTGTGACGTTTTGTATTTTGTGATGTCATTTATTTTTGTGACGTTATGTATATTGTGGCGTCATTTATTTTTGTGACGTTATGTATTTTGTGACCTCATTTTTTTTGTGACGTTATGTATTTTGTGACGTTATTTATTTTTGTGACGTTATGTATTTTGTGACGTCATTTATTTTTGTGACGTCATTTATATTTTTGATGTTATGTATTTTGTGACGTCATTTATTTTTGTGACGTTATATATTAATATTTGTGACGTCATTTATATTTGTGACGTTATGTATTTTGTGACGTAATTTATTTTTGTGACGATATGTGTTTTGTGACGTTATGTATTTTGTGACGTCATTTATTTTTGTGACGTTATGTATTTTGTGACGTCATTTAGTTTTGTGACGTCATTTATTTTTTTGACGTTATGTATTATGTGACGTCATTTATTTTTGTGACGTTAGATATTTTGTGACGTAATTAATTTTTGTGACGTCATTTATTTTTGTGACGTTATGTTTTTTGTGACGTCATTTGTTTTTGTGACGTTTTGTATTTTGTGACGTCATTTATTTTTGTGACGTTATGTATTTTGTGACGTCATTTATTTTTGTGACGTTATGTATTTTGTGACGTCATTTATTTTTGTGACGTTATGTATTTTGTGACGTCAATTATTTTTATGACGTTATGTATTTTGTAACGTTATGTATTTTGTGGCGTCATTTAATTTTGTGACGTTATGTATTTTGTGACCTCATTTATTTTTGTGACGTTATGTATTTTGTGACGTTATTTATTTTTGTGACGTTATGTATTTTGTGACGTCATTTTTTTGTGACGTTTAGTATTTTGTGACGTCATTTATTATTGTGACGTCATTTATTTTTGTGACGTTATGTATTTTGTGACGTAATTTATTTTTAAGATGATATGAATTTTGTGACGTCATTTTTTTGTGACGTTTAGTATTTTGTGACGACAATAATTATTGTGACGTCATTTATTTTTGTGACGTTATGAATTTTGTGACGTCATTTATTATTGTGACGTCATTTATTTTTGTGACGTTATGTATTTTGTGACGCCATTTATTTTTTTGACGTTATGTATTTTGTGACGTCATTTATTTTTGTGACGTTATGTATTTTGTGACGTCATTTATTATTGTGACGTCATTTATTTTTGTGACGTTATGTATTTTGTGACGTCATTTATTTTTGTGACGTTATGTATTTTGGAACATCATTTATTTTTGTGACGTTATGTATTTTGTGACGTTATTTATTTTTGTGACGTTATGTATTTTGTGATGTCATTTATTTTTGTGACGTCATTTATATTTGTGACGTTATGTATTTTGTGACATCATTTATTTTTGTGACGTTATGTATTTTGTGACGTAATTAATTTTTGTGACGTCATTTATTTTTGTGACGTTATGTATTTTGTGACGTCATTTATTTTTGTGACGTTATGTATTTTTTGACGTAATTTATTTTTGTGACGTCATTTATTTTTGTGACGTTATGTATTTTGTGACGTCATTTTTTGTGACGTTTAGTATTTTGTGACGTCATTTATTATTGTGACGTCATTTATTTTTGTGACGTTATGTATTTTGTGACGTAATTTATTTTTAAGATGATATGAATTTTGTGACGTCATTTTTTTGTGACGTTTAGTATTTTGTGACGTCAATTATTATTGTGACGTCATTTATTTTTGTGACGTTATGTTTTTTGTGAAGTTATGTATTTTTGTGACGTAATTTATTTTTGTGACGTTATGTATTTTGTGACGTCATTTATTTTTGTGACGTCATGTATTTTGTGACGTCATTTAATTTTGTAACGTTATGTTTTTTGTGACGTTATGTATTTTTGTGACGTCATTTATTTTTGTGACGTTATGTATTTTGTGACGTCATTTATTTTTGTGACGTTATGTATTTTGTGACGTCATTTATTTTTGTGACGTTATGTATTTTGTGACGTCATTTATTTTTGTGACGTTATGAATTTTGTGACGTCATTTTTTTGTGACGTTTAGTATTTTGTGACGTCATTTATTATTGTGACGTCATTTATTTTTGTGACGTAATTTATTTTTGTGACGTTATGTATTTTGTGACGTCATTTAGTTTTGTGACGTCATTTTTTTTTTGACGTTATGTATTATGTGACGTCATTTATTTTTGTGACGTTAGGTATTTTGTGACGTAATTAATTTTTGTGACGTCATTTATTTTTGTGACGTTATGTATTTTGTGACGTCAATTATTTTTGTGAAGTTATGTATTTTGTGACGTTATTAATTTTTGTGATGTCATTTATTTTTGTGACGTTATGAATTTTGTGACGTCATTTATTTTTCTGACGTTATGTATTTTGTGACGTCATTTATTTTTGTGACGTTATGTATTTTGTGACGTCATTTATTTTTGTGACGTTATGTATTTTGTGACGTCATTTATTTTTGTTACGTTATGTATTTTGTGACGTCATGTATTATTGTGACGTCATTTATTTTTGTGACGTTATGTATTTTGTGACGCCATTTATTTTTGTGACGTTATGTATTTTGTGACGTCATTTATTTTTGTGACGTTATGTATTTTATGACGTCATTTATTTTTTTGACGTTATGTATTTTGTGACTTCATTTATTTTTGTGACGTTATGTATTTTGTGACGTCTTTTATTTTTGTGACGTTATGTATTTTGTGACGTCATTTATTTTTGTGACGTTATGTATTTTGTGACGTCATTTATTTTTGTGACGTTATGTATTTTGTGACGTCATTTATTTTTGTGACGTTATGTATTTTGTGACGTCATTTATTTTTGTGACGTTATGTATTTTGTGACGTCATTTATTATTGTGACGTCATTTATTTTTGTGACGTAATTAATTTTTGTGTTGTCATTTATTTTTGTGACGTTATGTATTTTGTGACGTCATTTATTTTTGTGACGTTATGTAATTTGTGACGTCATTTGTTTTTGTGACGTTTTGTATTTTGTGATGTCATTTATTTTTGTGACGTTATGTATATTGTGGCGTCATTTATTTTTGTGACGTTATGTATTTTGTGACCTCATTTTTTTGTGACGTTATGTATTTTGTGACGTTATTTATTTTTGTGACGTTATGTATTTTGTGACGTCATTTATTTTTGTGACGTCATTTATATTTTTGATGTTATGTATTTTGTGACGTCATTTATTTTTGTGACGTTATATATTAATATTTGTGACGTCATTTATATTTGTGACGTTATGTATTTTGTGACGTAATTTATTTTTGTGACGATATGTGTTTTGTGACGTTATGTATTTTGTGACGTCATTTATTTTTGTGACGTTATGTATTTTGTGACGTCATTTAGTTTTGTGACGTCATTTATTTTTTTGACGTTATGTATTATGTGACGTCATTTATTTTTGTGACGTTAGATATTTTGTGACGTAATTAATTTTTGTGACGTCATTTATTTTTGTGACGTTATGTTTTTTGTGACGTCATTTATTTTTGTGACGTTATGTTTTTTGTGACGTCATTTGTTTTTGTGACGTTTTGTATTTTGTGACGTCATTTATTTTTGTGACGTTATGTATTTTGTGACGTCATTTATTTTTGTGACGTTATGTATTTTGTGACGTCATTTATTTTTGTGACGTTATGTATTTTGTGACGTCAATTATTTTTATGACGTTATGTATTTTGTAACGTTATGTATTTTGTGGCGTCATTTAATTTTGTGACGTTATGTATTTTGTGACCTCATTTATTTTTGTGACGTTATGTATTTTGTGACGTTATTTATTTTTGTGACGTTATGTATTTTGTGACGTCATTTTTTGTGACGTTTAGTATTTTGTGACGTCATTTATTATTGTGACGTCATTTATTTTTGTGA
Organism: Flexamia atlantica; assembly: GCA_035578135.1. Taxonomy (NCBI): domain Eukaryota; kingdom Metazoa; phylum Arthropoda; class Insecta; order Hemiptera; family Cicadellidae; genus Flexamia; species Flexamia atlantica. Next base: position 1,827,638 of record JAQJVK010000059.1, on the reverse strand, counting down.
CGTTATGTATTTTGTGACGTAATTTATTTTTAAGATGATATGAATTTTGTGACGTCATTTTTTTGTGACGTTTAGTATTTTGTGACGACAATAATTATTGTGACGTCATTTATTTTTGTGACGTTATGAATTTTGTGACGTGATTTATTATTGTGACGTCATTTATTTTTGTGACGTTATGTATTTTGTGACGTCATTTATTTTTTTGACGTTATGTATTTTGTGACGTCATTTATTTTTGTGACGTTATGTATTTTGTGACGTCATTTATTATTGTGACGTCATTTATTTTTGTGACGTTATGTATTTTGTGACGTCATTTATTTTTGTGACGTTATGTATTTTGGAACATCATTTATTTTTGTGACGTTATGTATTTTGTGACGTTATTTATTTTTGTGACGTTATGTATTTTGTGATGTCATTTATTTTTGTGACGTCATTTATATTTGTGACGTTATGTATTTTGTGACATCATTTATTTTTGTGACGTTATGTATTTTGTGACGTAATTAATTTTTGTGACGTCATTTATTTTTGTGACGTTATGTATTTTGTGACGTCATTTATTTTTGTGACGTTATGTATTTTTTGACGTAATTTATTTTTGTGACGTCATTTATTTTTGTGACGTTATGTATTTTGTGACGTCATTTTTTTGTGACGTTTAGTATTTTGTGACGTCATTTATTATTGTGACGTCATTTATTTTTGTGACGTTATGTATTTTGTGACGTAATTTATTTTTAAGATGATATGAATTTTGTGACGTCATTTTTTTGTGACGTTTAGTATTTTGTGACGTCAATTATTATTGTGACGTCATTTATTTTTGTGACGTTATGTTTTTTGTGAAGTTATGTATTTTTGTGACGTCATTTATTTTTGTGACGTTATGTATTTTGTGACGTCATTTATTTTTGTGACGTCATGTATTTTGTGACGTCATTTAATTTTGTAACGTTATGTTTTTTGTGACGTTATGTATTTTTGTGACGTCATTTATTTTTGTGACGTTATGTATTTTGTGACGTCATTTATTTTTGTGACGTTATGTATTTTGTGACGTCATTTATTTTTGTGACGTTATGTATTTTGTGACGTCATTTATTTTTGTGACGTTATGAATTTTGTGACGTCATTTTTTTGTGACGTTTAGTATTTTGTGACGTCATTTATTATTGTGACGTCATTTATTTTTGTGACGTAATTTATTTTTGTGACGTTATGTATTTTGTGACGTCATTTAGTTTTGTGACGTCATTTATTTTTTTGACGTTATGTATTATGTGACGTCATTTATTTTTGTGACGTTAGGTATTTTGTGACGTAATTAATTTTTGTGACGTCATTTATTTTTGTGACGTTATGTATTTTGTGACGTCATTTATTTTTGTGACGTTATATTTTTTGTGACGTCATTTGTTTTTGTGACGTTTTGTATTTTGTGACGTCATTTATTTTTGTGACGTTATGTATTTTGTGACGTCATTTATTTTTGTGACGTTATGTATTTTGTGACGTCATTTATTTTTTTGACGTTATGTATTTTGTGACGTCAATTATTTTTATGACGTTATGTATTTTGTAACGTTATGTATTTTGTGGCGTCATTTAATTTTGTGACGTTATGTATTTTGTGAACTCATTTATTTTTGTAACGTTTTGTATTTTGTGACGTTATTTATTTTTGTGACGTTATGTATTTTGTGACGTCATTTATTTTTGTGACGTCATTTATATTTGTAACGTTATGTATTTTGTGACGTCATTTATTTTTGTGACGTTATGTATTTTGTGACGTCATTTATTTTTGTGACGTTATGTATTTTGTGACGTCGTTTATTTTAGTGACGTTATGTATTTTGTGACGTCATTTATTTTTGTGACGTTATGTATTTTGTGACGTTATGTATTTTGTGACGTCATTTATTTTTGTGACGTTATGTATTTTGTGACGTCAATTATTTTTGTGAAGTTATGTATTTTGTGACGTTATTAATTTTTGTGATGTCATTTATTTTTGTGACGTTATGTATTTTGTGACGTCATTTATTTTTCTGACGTTATGTATTTTGTGACGTCATTTATTTTTGTGACGTTATTTATTTTGTGACGTCATTTATTTTTGTGACGTTATGTATTTTGTGACGTCATTTATTTTTGTTACGTTATGTATTTTGTGACGTTATGTATTTTGTGACGTCATTTATTTTTGTGACGTTATGTATTTTGTGACGTCATTTATTTTTTTGACGTTATGTATTTTGTGACTTCATTTATTTTTGTGACGTTATGTATTTTGTGACGTCTTTTATTTTTGTGACGTTATGTATTTTGTGACGTCATTTATTTTTGTGACGTTGTGTATTTTGTGACGTTATTTATTTTTGTGACGTTATGTATTTTGTGACGTCATTTATTTTTGTGACGTTATGTATTTTGTGACGTCATTTATTTTTGTGACGTTATGTATTTTGTGACGTCATTTATTATTGTGACGTCATTTATTTTTGTGACGTAATTAATTTTTGTGTTGTCATTTATTTTTGTGACGTTATGTATTTTGTGACGTCATTTATTTTTGTGACGTTATGTATTTTGTGACGTCATTTGTTTTTGTGACGTTTTGTATTTTGTGATGTCATTTATTTTTGTGACGTTATGTATATTGTGGCGTCATTTATTTTTGTGACGTTATGTATTTTGTGACCTCATTTTTTTTGTGACGTTATGTATTTTGTGACGTTATTTATTTTTGTGACGTTATGTATTTTGTGACGTCATTTATTTTTTGACGTCATTTATATTTGTGATGTAATGTATTTTGTGACGTCATTTATTTTTGTGACGTTATATATTAATATTTGTGACGTCATTTATATTTGTGACGTTATGTATTTTGTGACCTCATTTATTTTTGTGACGTTTAGTATTTTGTGACGTCATTTATTATTGTGACGTCATGTATTTTTTTGACGTTATGTATTTTGTGACGTAATTTATTTTTAAGACGATATGAATTATGTGACGTCATTTTTTTGTGACGTTTAGTATTTTGTGACGTCAATTATTATTGTGACGTCATTTATTTTTGAGACGTTATGTTTTTTGTGACGTTATGTATTTTTGTGACGTCATTTATTTTTGCGACGTTATGTATTTTGTGACGTCATTTATTTTTGTGACGTTATGTATTTTGTGACGTCATTTATTTTTGTAACGTTATGTTTTTTGTGACGTTATGTATTTTTGTGACGTCATTTATTTTTGTGACGTTAAGTATTTTGTGACGTCATTTATTTTTGTGACGTTATGTATTTTGTGACGTCATTTATTTTTGTGACGTTATGTATTTTGTGACGTCATTTATTTTTGTGACGTTATGAATTTTGTGACGTCATTTTTTTGTGACGTTTAGTATTTTGTGACGTCATTTATTATTGTGACGTCATTTATTTTTGTGACGTTATGTATTTTGTGACGTAATTTATTTTTGTGACGATATGTGTTTTGTGACGTTATGTATTTTGTGACGTCATTTATTTTTGTGACGTTATGTATTTTGTGACGTCATTTAGTTTTGTGACGTCATTTATTTTTTTGACGTTATGTATTATGTGACGTCATTTATTTTTGTGACGTTAGATATTTTGTGACGTAATTAATTTTTGTGACGTCATTTATTTTTGTGACGTTATGTATATTGTGACGTCATTTATTTTTGTGACGTTATGTTTTTTGTGACGTCATTTGTTTTTGTGACGTTTTGTATTTTGTGACGTCATTTATTTTTGTGACGTTATGTATTTTGTGACGTCATTTATTTTTGTGACGTTATGTATTTTGTGACGTCATTTATTTTTGTGACGTTATGTATTTTGTGACGTCAATTATTTTTATGACGTTATGTATTTTGTAACGTTATGTATTTTGTGGCGTCATTTAATTTTGTGACGTTATGTATTTTGTGACCTCATTTATTTTTGTGACGTTATGTATTTTGTGACGTTATTTATTTTTGTGACGTTATGTATTTTGTGACGTCATTTATTTTTGTGACGTCATTTATATTTGTAACGTTATGTATTTTGTGACGTCATTTATTTTTGTGACGTTATGTATTTTGTGACGTCATTTATTTTTGTGACGTTATGTATTTTGTGACGTCGTTTATTTTAGTGACGTTATGTATTTTGTGACGTCATTTATTTTTGTGACGTTATGTATTTTGTGACGTTGTGTATTTTTTGACGTCATTTATTTTTGTGACGTTATGTATTTTGTGACGTCAATTATTTTTGTGAAGTTATGTATTTTGTGACGTTATTAATTTTTGTGATGTCATTTATTTTTGTGACGTTATGTATTTTGTGACGTCATTTATTTTTCTGACGTTATGTATTTTGTGACGTCATTTATTTTTGTGACGTTATGTATTTTGTGACGTCATTTATTTTTGTGACGTTATGTATTTTGTGACGTCATTTATTTTTGTGACGTTATGTATTTTGTGACGTCATGTATTATTGTGACGTCATTTATTTTTGTGACGTTATGTATTTTGTGACGTCAATTATTTTTGTGAAGTTATGTATTTTGTGACGTCATTTCTTTTTGTGACGTTATGTATTTTGTGACGTCATTTATTATTGTGACGTCATTTATTTTTGTGACGTAATTAATTTTTGTGTTGTCATTTATTTTTGTGACGTTATGTATTTTGTGACGTCATTTATTTTTGTGACGTTATGTATTTTGTGACGTCATTTATTTTTGTGACGTTATGTATTTTATGACGTCATTACTTTTTTTGACGTTATGTATTTTGTGACTTCATTTATTTTTGTGACGTTATGTATTTTGTGACGTCTTTTATTTTTGTGACGTTATGTATTTTGTGACGTCATTTATTTTTGTGACGTTATGTATTTTGTGACGTCATTTATTTTTGTGACGTTATGTATTTTGTGACGTCATTTATTTTTGTGACGTTATGTATTTTGTGACGTCATTTATTTTTGTGACGTTATGTATTTGTGACGTCATTTATTATTGTGACGTCATTTATTTTTGTGACGTAATTAATTTTTGTGTTGTCATTTATTTTTGTGACGTTATGTATTTTGTGACGTCATTTATTTTTGTGACGTTATGTATTTTGTGACGTTATTTATTTTTGTGACGTTATGTATTTTGTGACGTCATTTATTTTTGTGACGTCATTTATATTTGTGACGTTATGTATTTTGTGACGTCAATTATTTTTGTGACGATATGTATTTTGTGACGTCAATTATTTTTGTGAAGTTATGTATTTTGTGAAGTCATTTCTTTTTGTGACGCTAGGTATTTTGTGACGTCATTTATTTTTGTGCCGTTATGTATTTTGTGACGTCATTTATTTTTGTGACGTTATGTATTTTGTAACGTAATTAATTTTTGTGACGTCATTTATTTTTGTGACGTTATGTATTTTGTGACGTCATTTTTTTTGTGACGCTTAGTATTTTGTGACGTCATTTATTATTGTGACGTCATTTATTTTTGTGACGTTATGTATTTTGTGACGTCATTTATTTTTGTGACGTCATTTATATTTGTGATGTTATGTATTTTGTGACGTCATTTATTTTTGTGACGTTATGTATTAATATTTGTGACGTCATTTATATTTGTGACGTTATGTATTTTGTGACCTCATTTATTTTTGTGACGTTATGTATTTTGTGACGTCATTTATTTTTGTGACGTCATTTATATTTGTGACGTTATGTATTTTGTGACGTCAATTATTTTTGTGACGTTATGTATTTTGTGACGTCAATTATTTTTGTGAAGTTATGTATTTTGTGACGTCATTTATTTTTGTGACGTTATGTATTTTGTGACGTCATTTAGTTTTGTGACGTCATTTATTTTTTTGACGTTATGTATTATGTGACGTCATTTATTTTTGTGACGTTAGATATTTTGTGACGTAATTAATTTTTGTGACGTCATTTATTTTTGTGACGTTATGTTTTTTGTGACGTCATTTGTTTTTGTGACGTTTTGTATTTTGTGACGTCATTTATTTTTGTGACGTTATGTATTTTGTGACGTCATTTATTTTTGTGACGTTATGTATTTTGTGACGTCATTTAGTTTTGTGACGTCATTTATTTTTTTGACGTTATGTATTATGTGACGTCATTTATTTTTGTGACGTTAGATATTTTGTGACGTAATTAATTTTTGTGACGTCATTTATTTTTGTTACGTTATGTATTTTGTGACGTCATGTATTATTGTGACGTCATTTATTTTTGTGACGTTATGTATTTTGTGACGCCATTTATTTTTGTGACGTTATGTATTTTGTGACGTCATTTATTTTTGTGACGTTATGTATTTTATGACGTCATTTATTTTTTTGACGTTATGTATTTTGTGACTTCATTTATTTTTGTGACGTTATGTATTTTGTGACGTCTTTTATTTTTGTGACGTTATGTATTTTGTGACGTCATTTATTTTTGTGACGTTATGTATTTTGTGACGTCATTTATTTTTGTGACGTTATGTATTTTGTGACGTCATTTATTTTTGTGACGTTATGTATTTTGTGACGTCATTTATTTTTGTGACGTTATGTATTTTGTGACGTCATTTATTATTGTGACGTCATTTATTTTTGTGACGTAATTAATTTTTGTGTTGTCATTTATTTTTGTGACGTTATGTATTTTGTGACGTCATTTATTTTTGTGACGTTATGTAATTTGTGACGTCATTTGTTTTTGTGACGTTTTGTATTTTGTGATGTCATTTATTTTTGTGACGTTATGTATATTGTGGCGTCATTTATTTTTGTGACGTTATGTATTTTGTGACCTCATTTTTTTTGTGACGTTATGTATTTTGTGACGTTATTTATTTTTGTGACGTTATGTATTTTGTGACGTCATTTATTTTTGTGACGTCATTTATATTTTTGATGTTATGTATTTTGTGACGTCATTTATTTTTGTGACGTTATATATTAATATTTGTGACGTCATTTATATTTGTGACGTTATGTATTTTGTGACGTAATTTATTTTTGTGACGATATGTGTTTTGTGACGTTATGTATTTTGTGACGTCATTTATTTTTGTGACGTTATGTATTTTGTGACGTCATTTAGTTTTGTGACGTCATTTATTTTTTTGACGTTATGTATTATGTGACGTCATTTATTTTTGTGACGTTAGATATTTTGTGACGTAATTAATTTTTGTGACGTCATTTATTTTTGTGACGTTATGTTTTTTGTGACGTCATTTGTTTTTGTGACGTTTTGTATTTTGTGACGTCATTTATTTTTGTGACGTCATTTATATTTGTGATGTTATGTATTTTGTGACGTCATTTATTTTTGTGACGTTATATATTAATATTTGTGACGTCATTTATATTTGTGACGTTATGTATTTTGTGACCTCATTTATTTTTGTGACGTTTAGTATTTTGTGACGTCATTTATTATTGTGACGTCATTTATTTTTGTGACGTTATGTATTTTGTGACGTAATTTATTTTTAAGACGATATGAATTTTGTGACGTCATTTTTTTGTGACGTTTAGTATTTTGTGACGTCAATTATTATTGTGACGTCATTTATTTTTGAGACGTTATGTTTTTTGTGACGTTATGTATTTTTGTGACGTCATTTATTTTTGTGACGTTATGTATTTTGTGACGTCATTTATTTTTGTGACGTTATGTATTTTGTGACGTCATTTATTTTTGTAACGTTATGTTTTTTGTGACGTTATGTATTTTTGTGACGTCATTTATTTTTGTGACGTTATGTATTTTGTGACGTCATTTATTTTTGTGACGTTATGTATTTTGTGACGTCATTTATTTTTGTGACGTTATGTATTTTGTGACGTCATTTATTTTTGTGACGTTATGAATTTTTTGACGTCATTTTTTTGTGACGTTTAGTATTTTGTGACGTCATTTATTATTGTGACGTCATTTATTTTTGTGACGTTATGTATTTTGTGACGTAATTTATTTTTGTGACGATATGTGTTTTGTGACGTTATGTATTTTGTGACGTCATTTATTTTTGTGACGTTATGTATTTTGTGACGTCATTTATTTTTGTGACGTTATGTATTTTGTGACGTCAATTATTTTTATGACGTTATGTATTTTGTAACGTTATGTATTTTGTGGCGTCATTTAATTTTGTGACGTTATGTATTTTGTGACCTCATTTATTTTTGTGACGTTATGTATTTTGTGACGTTATTTATTTTTGTGACGTTATGTATTTTGTGACGTCATTTTTTTGTGACGTTTAGTATTTTGTGACGTCATTTATTATTGTGACGTCATTTATTTTTGTGACGTTATGTATTTTGTGACGTAATTTATTTTTAAGATGATATGAATTTTGTGACGTCATTTTTTGTGACGTTTAGTATTTTGTGACGTCAATTATTATTGTGACGTCATTTATTTTTGTGACGTTATGAATTTTGTGACGTCATTTATTATTGTGACGTCATTTATTTTTGTGACGTTATGTATTTTGTGACGTCATTTATTTTTTTGACGTTATGTATTTTGTGACGTCATTTATTTTTGTGACGTTATGTATTTTGTGACGTCATTTATTATTGTGACGTCATTTATTTTTGTGACGTTATGTATTTTGTGACGTCATTTATTTTTGTGACGTTTTGTATTTTGGAACCTCATTTATTTTTGTGACGTTATGTATTTTGTGACGTTATTTATTTTTGTGACGTTATGTATTTTGTGACGTAATTAATTTTTGTGACGTCATTTTTTTGTGACGTTTAGTATTTTGTGACGTCAATTATTATTGTGACGTCATTTATTTTTGTGACGTTATGTTTTTTGTGACGTTATGTATTTTTGTGACGTCATTTATTTTTGTGACGTTATGTATTTTGTGTCGTCATTTATTTTTGTGACGTTATGTATTTTGTGACGTCATTTAATTTTGTAACGTTATGTTTTTTGTGACGTTATGTATTTTTGTGACGTCATTTATTTTTGTGACGTTATGTATTTTGTGACGTCATTTATTTTTGTGACGTTATGTATTTTGTGACGTCATTTATTTTTGTGACGTTATGTATTTTGTGACGTCATTTATTTTTGTGACGTTATGAATTTTGTGACGTCATTTTTTTGTGACGTTTAGTATTTTGTGACGTCATTTATTATTATGACGTCATTTATTTTTGTGACGTAATTTATTTTTGTGACGATATGTGTTTTGTGACGTTATGTATTTTGTGACGTCATTTATTTTTGTGACGTTATGTATTTTGTGACGTCATTTAGTTTTGTGACGTCATTTATTTTTTTGACGTTATGTATTATGTGACGTCATTTATTTTTGTGACGTTAGGTATTTTGTGACGTAATTAATTTTTGTGACGTCATTTATTTTTGTGACGTTATGTATTTTGTGACGTCATTTATTTTTGTGACGTTATATTTTTTGTGACGTCATTTGTTTTTGTGACGTTTTGTATTTTGTGACGTCATTTATTTTTGTGACGTTATGTATTTTGTGACGTCATTTATTTTTGTGACGTTATGTATTTTGTGACGTCATTTATTTTTGTGACGTTATGTATTTTGTGACGTCAATTATTTTTATGACGTTATGTATTTTGTAACGTTATGTATTTTGTGGCGTCATTTAATTTTGTGACGTTATGTATTTTGTGAACTCATTTATTTTTGTGACGTTATGTATTTTGTGAAGTTATTTATTTTTGTGACGTTATGTATTTTGTGACGTCATTTATTTTTGTGACGTCATTTATATTTGTAACGTTATGTATTTTGTGACGTCATTTATTTTTGTGACGTTATGTATTTTGTGACGTCATTTATTTTTGTGACGTTATGTATTTTGTGACGTCGTTTATTTTAGTGACGTTATGTATTTTGTGTCGTCATTTATTTTTGTGACGTTATGTATTTTGTGACGTTATGTATTTTGTGACGTCATTTATTTTTGTGACGTTATGTATTTTGTGACGTCAATTATTTTTGTGAAGTTATGTATTTTGTGACGTTATTAATTTTTGTGATGTCATTTATTTTTGTGACGTTATGTATTTTGTGACGTCATTTATTTTTCTGACGTTATGTATTTTGTGACGTCATTTATTTTTGTGACGTTATGTATTTTGTGACGTCATTTATTTTTGTGACGTTATGTATTTTGTGACGTCATTTATTTTTGTTACGTTATGTATTTTGTGACGTCATGTATTATTGTGACGTCATTTATTTTTGTGACGTTATGTATTTTGTGACGCCATTTATTTTTGTGACGTTATGTATTTTGTGACGTCATTTATTTTTGTGACGTTATGTATTTTATGACGTCATTTATTTTTTTGACGTTATGTATTTTGTGACTTCATTTATTTTTGTGACGTTATGTATTTTGTGACGTCTTTTATTTTTGTGACGTTATGTATTTTGTGACGTCATTTATTTTTGTGACGTTATGTATTTTGTGACGTCATTTATTTTTGTGACGTTATGTATTTTGTGACGTCATTTATTTTTGTGACGTTATGTATTTTGTGACGTCATTTATTTTTGTGACGTTATGTATTTTGTGACGTCATTTATTATTGTGACGTCATTTATTTTTGTGACGTAATTAATTTTTGTGTTGTCATTTATTTTTGTGACGTTATGTATTTTGTGACGTCATTTATTTTTGTGACGTTATGTAATTTGTGACGTCATTTGTTTTTGTGACGTTTTGTATTTTGTGATGTCATTTATTTTTGTGACGTTATGTATATTGTGGCGTCATTTATTTTTGTGACGTTATGTATTTTGTGACCTCATTTTTTTTGTGACGTTATGTATTTTGTGACGTTATTTATTTTTGTGACGTTATGTATTTTGTGACGTCATTTATTTTTGTGACGTCATTTATATTTTTGATGTTATGTATTTTGTGACGTCATTTATTTTTGTGACGTTATATATTAATATTTGTGACGTCATTTATATTTGTGACGTTATGTATTTTGTGACGTAATTTATTTTTGTGACGATATGTGTTTTGTGACGTTATGTATTTTGTGACGTCATTTATTTTTGTGACGTTATGTATTTTGTGACGTCATTTAGTTTTGTGACGTCATTTATTTTTTTGACGTTATGTATTATGTGACGTCATTTATTTTTGTGACGTTAGATATTTTGTGACGTAATTAATTTTTGTGACGTCATTTATTTTTGTGACGTTATGTTTTTTGTGACGTCATTTGTTTTTGTGACGTTTTGTATTTTGTGACGTCATTTATTTTTGTGACGTTATGTATTTTGTGACGTCATTTATTTTTGTGACGTTATGTATTTTGTGACGTCATTTATTTTTGTGACGTTATGTATTTTGTGACGTCAATTATTTTTATGACGTTATGTATTTTGTAACGTTATGTATTTTGTGGCGTCATTTAATTTTGTGACGTTATGTATTTTGTGACCTCATTTATTTTTGTGACGTTATGTATTTTGTGACGTTATTTATTTTTGTGACGTTATGTATTTTGTGACGTCATTTTTTTGTGACGTTTAGTATTTTGTGACGTCATTTATTATTGTGACGTCATTTATTTTTGTGACGTTATGTATTTTGTGACGTAATTTATTTTTAAGATGATATGAATTTTGTGACGTCATTTTTTTGTGACGTTTAGTATTTTGTGACGACAATAATTATTGTGACGTCATTTATTTTTGTGACGTTATGAATTTTGTGACGTCATTTATTATTGTGACGTCATTTATTTTTGTGACGTTATGTATTTTGTGACGCCATTTATTTTTTTGACGTTATGTATTTTGTGACGTCATTTATTTTTGTGACGTTATGTATTTTGTGACGTCATTTATTATTGTGACGTCATTTATTTTTGTGACGTTATGTATTTTGTGACGTCATTTATTTTTGTGACGTTATGTATTTTGGAACATCATTTATTTTTGTGACGTTATGTATTTTGTGACGTTATTTATTTTTGTGACGTTATGTATTTTGTGATGTCATTTATTTTTGTGACGTCATTTATATTTGTGACGTTATGTATTTTGTGACATCATTTATTTTTGTGACGTTATGTATTTTGTGACGTAATTAATTTTTGTGACGTCATTTATTTTTGTGACGTTATGTATTTTGTGACGTCATTTATTTTTGTGACGTTATGTATTTTTTGACGTAATTTATTTTTGTGACGTCATTTATTTTTGTGACGTTATGTATTTTGTGACGTCATTTTTTTGTGACGTTTAGTATTTTGTGACGTCATTTATTATTGTGACGTCATTTATTTTTGTGACGTTATGTATTTTGTGACGTAATTTATTTTTAAGATGATATGAATTTTGTGACGTCATTTTTTTGTGACGTTTAGTATTTTGTGACGTCAATTATTATTGTGACGTCATTTATTTTTGTGACGTTATGTTTTTTGTGAAGTTATGTATTTTTGTGACGTCATTTATTTTTGTGACGTTATGTATTTTGTGACGTCATTTATTTTTGTGACGTCATGTATTTTGTGACGTCATTTAATTTTGTAACGTTATGTTTTTTGTGACGTTATGTATTTTTGTGACGTCATTTATTTTTGTGACGTTATGTATTTTGTGACGTCATTTATTTTTGTGACGTTATGTATTTTGTGACGTCATTTATTTTTGTGACGTTATGTATTTTGTGACGTCATTTATTTTTGTGACGTTATGAATTTTGTGACGTCATTTTTTTGTGACGTTTAGTATTTTGTGACGTCATTTATTATTGTGACGTCATTTATTTTTGTGACGTAATTTATTTTTGTGACGTTATGTATTTTGTGACGTCATTTAGTTTTGTGACGTCATTTTTTTTTTGACGTTATGTATTATGTGACGTCATTTATTTTTGTGACGTTAGGTATTTTGTGACGTAATTAATTTTTGTGACGTCATTTATTTTTGTGACGTTATGTATTTTGTGACGTCAATTATTTTTGTGAAGTTATGTATTTTGTGACGTTATTAATTTTTGTGATGTCATTTATTTTTGTGACGTTATGTATTTTGTGACGTCATTTATTTTTCTGACGTTATGTATTTTGTGACGTCATTTATTTTTGTGACGTTATGTATTTTGTGACGTCATTTATTTTTGTGACGTTATGTATTTTGTGACGTCATTTATTTTTGTTACGTTATGTATTTTGTGACGTCATGTATTATTGTGACGTCATTTATTTTTGTGACGTTATGTATTTTGTGACGCCATTTATTTTTGTGACGTTATGTATTTTGTGACGTCATTTATTTTTGTGACGTTATGTATTTTATGACGTCATTTATTTTTTTGACGTTATGTATTTTGTGACTTCATTTATTTTTGTGACGTTATGTATTTTGTGACGTCTTTTATTTTTGTGACGTTATGTATTTTGTGACGTCATTTATTTTTGTGACGTTATGTATTTTGTGACGTCATTTATTTTTGTGACGTTATGTATTTTGTGACGTCATTTATTTTTGTGACGTTATGTATTTTGTGACGTCATTTATTTTTGTGACGTTATGTATTTTGTGACGTCATTTATTATTGTGACGTCATTTATTTTTGTGACGTAATTAATTTTTGTGTTGTCATTTATTTTTGTGACGTTATGTATTTTGTGACGTCATTTATTTTTGTGACGTTATGTAATTTGTGACGTCATTTGTTTTTGTGACGTTTTGTATTTTGTGATGTCATTTATTTTTGTGACGTTATGTATATTGTGGCGTCATTTATTTTTGTGACGTTATGTATTTTGTGACCTCATTTTTTTGTGACGTTATGTATTTTGTGACGTTATTTATTTTTGTGACGTTATGTATTTTGTGACGTCATTTATTTTTGTGACGTCATTTATATTTTTGATGTTATGTATTTTGTGACGTCATTTATTTTTGTGACGTTATATATTAATATTTGTGACGTCATTTATATTTGTGACGTTATGTATTTTGTGACGTAATTTATTTTTGTGACGATATGTGTTTTGTGACGTTATGTATTTTGTGACGTCATTTATTTTTGTGACGTTATGTATTTTGTGACGTCATTTAGTTTTGTGACGTCATTTATTTTTTTGACGTTATGTATTATGTGACGTCATTTATTTTTGTGACGTTAGATATTTTGTGACGTAATTAATTTTTGTGACGTCATTTATTTTTGTGACGTTATGTTTTTTGTGACGTCATTTATTTTTGTGACGTTATGTTTTTTGTGACGTCATTTGTTTTTGTGACGTTTTGTATTTTGTGACGTCATTTATTTTTGTGACGTTATGTATTTTGTGACGTCATTTATTTTTGTGACGTTATGTATTTTGTGACGTCATTTATTTTTGTGACGTTATGTATTTTGTGACGTCAATTATTTTTATGACGTTATGTATTTTGTAACGTTATGTATTTTGTGGCGTCATTTAATTTTGTGACGTTATGTATTTTGTGACCTCATTTATTTTTGTGACGTTATGTATTTTGTGACGTTATTTATTTTTGTGACGTTATGTATTTTGTGACGTCATTTTTTTGTGACGTTTAGTATTTTGTGACGTCATTTATTATTGTGACGTCATTTATTTTTGTGACGTTATGTATTTTGTGACGTAATTTATTTTTAAGATGATATGAATTTTGTGACGTCATTTTTTTGTGACGTTTAGTATTTTGTGACGACAATAATTATTGTGACGTCATTTATTTTTGTGACGTTATGAATTTTGTGACGTGATTTATTATTGTGACGTCATTTATTTTTGTGACGTTATGTATTTTGTGACGTCATTTATTTTTTTGACGTTATGTATTTTGTGACGTCATTTATTTTTGTGACGTTATGTATTTTGTGACGTCATTTATTATTGTGACGTCATTTATTTTTGTGACGTTATGTATTTTGTGACGTCATTTATTTTTGTGACGTTATGTATTTTGGAACATCATTTATTTTTGTGACGTTATGTATTTTGTGACGTTATTTATTTTTGTGACGTTATGTATTTTGTGATGTCATTTATTTTTGTGACGTCATTTATATTTGTGACGTTATGTATTTTGTGACATCATTTATTTTTGTGACGTTATGTATTTTGTGACGTAAT
This sequence comes from Flexamia atlantica, assembly GCA_035578135.1. NCBI lineage: Eukaryota > Metazoa > Arthropoda > Insecta > Hemiptera > Cicadellidae > Flexamia > Flexamia atlantica. The sequence goes on along the minus strand of JAQJVK010000059.1, from coordinate 1,812,415 downwards.
TAATTTTTGTGACGTCATTTATTTTTGTGACGTTATGTATTTTGTGACGTCATTTATTTTTGTGACGTTATGTATTTTTTGACGTAATTTATTTTTGTGACGTCATTTATTTTTGTGACGTTATGTATTTTGTGACGTCATTTTTTTGTGACGTTTAGTATTTTGTGACGTCATTTATTATTGTGACGTCATTTATTTTTGTGACGTTATGTATTTTGTGACGTAATTTATTTTTAAGATGATATGAATTTTGTGACGTCATTTTTTTGTGACGTTTAGTATTTTGTGACGTCAATTATTATTGTGACGTCATTTATTTTTGTGACGTTATGTTTTTTGTGAAGTTATGTATTTTTGTGACGTCATTTATTTTTGTGACGTTATGTATTTTGTGACGTCATTTATTTTTGTGACGTCATGTATTTTGTGACGTCATTTAATTTTGTAACGTTATGTTTTTTGTGACGTTATGTATTTTTGTGACGTCATTTATTTTTGTGACGTTATGTATTTTGTGACGTCATTTATTTTTGTGACGTTATGTATTTTGTGACGTCATTTATTTTTGTGACGTTATGTATTTTGTGACGTCATTTATTTTTGTGACGTTATGAATTTTGTGACGTCATTTTTTTGTGACGTTTAGTATTTTGTGACGTCATTTATTATTTTGACGTCATTTATTTTTGTGACGTAATTTATTTTTGTGACGTTATGTATTTTGTGACGTCATTTAGTTTTGTGACGTCATTTATTTTTTTGACGTTATGTATTATGTGACGTCATTTATTTTTGTGACGTTAGGTATTTTGTGACGTAATTAATTTTTGTGACGTCATTTATTTTTGTGACGTTATGTATTTTGTGACGTCATTTATTTTTGTGACGTTATATTTTTTGTGACGTCATTTGTTTTTGTGACGTTTTGTATTTTGTGACGTCATTTATTTTTGTGACGTTATGTATTTTGTGACGTCATTTATTTTTGTGACGTTATGTATTTTGTGACGTCATTTATTTTTTTGACGTTATGTATTTTGTGACGTCAATTATTTTTATGACGTTATGTATTTTGTAACGTTATGTATTTTGTGGCGTCATTTAATTTTGTGACGTTATGTATTTTGTGAACTCATTTATTTTTGTAACGTTTTGTATTTTGTGACGTTATTTATTTTTGTGACGTTATGTATTTTGTGACGTCATTTATTTTTGTGACGTCATTTATATTTGTAACGTTATGTATTTTGTGACGTCATTTATTTTTGTGACGTTATGTATTTTGTGACGTCATTTATTTTTGTGACGTTATGTATTTTGTGACGTCGTTTATTTTAGTGACGTTATGTATTTTGTGACGTCATTTATTTTTGTGACGTTATGTATTTTGTGACGTTATGTATTTTGTGACGTCATTTATTTTTGTGACGTTATGTATTTTGTGACGTCAATTATTTTTGTGAAGTTATGTATTTTGTGACGTTATTAATTTTTGTGATGTCATTTATTTTTGTGACGTTATGTATTTTGTGACGTCATTTATTTTTCTGACGTTATGTATTTTGTGACGTCATTTATTTTTGTGACGTTATTTATTTTGTGACGTCATTTATTTTTGTGACGTTATGTATTTTGTGACGTCATTTATTTTTGTTACGTTATGTATTTTGTGACGTTATGTATTTTGTGACGTCATTTATTTTTGTGACGTTATGTATTTTGTGACGTCATTTATTTTTTTGACGTTATGTATTTTGTGACTTCATTTATTTTTGTGACGTTATGTATTTTGTGACGTCTTTTATTTTTGTGACGTTATGTATTTTGTGACGTCATTTATTTTTGTGACGTTGTGTATTTTGTGACGTTATTTATTTTTGTGACGTTATGTATTTTGTGACGTCATTTATTTTTGTGACGTTATGTATTTTGTGACGTCATTTATTTTTGTGACGTTATGTATTTTGTGACGTCATTTATTATTGTGACGTCATTTATTTTTGTGACGTAATTAATTTTTGTGTTGTCATTTATTTTTGTGACGTTATGTATTTTGTGACGTCATTTATTTTTGTGACGTTATGTATTTTGTGACGTCATTTGTTTTTGTGACGTTTTGTATTTTGTGATGTCATTTATTTTTGTGACGTTATGTATATTGTGGCGTCATTTATTTTTGTGACGTTATGTATTTTGTGACCTCATTTTTTTTGTGACGTTATGTATTTTGTGACGTTATTTATTTTTGTGACGTTATGTATTTTGTGACGTCATTTATTTTTTGACGTCATTTATATTTGTGATGTAATGTATTTTGTGACGTCATTTATTTTTGTGACGTTATATATTAATATTTGTGACGTCATTTATATTTGTGACGTTATGTATTTTGTGACCTCATTTATTTTTGTGACGTTTAGTATTTTGTGACGTCATTTATTATTGTGACGTCATGTATTTTTTTGACGTTATGTATTTTGTGACGTAATTTATTTTTAAGACGATATGAATTATGTGACGTCATTTTTTTGTGACGTTTAGTATTTTGTGACGTCAATTATTATTGTGACGTCATTTATTTTTGAGACGTTATGTTTTTTGTGACGTTATGTATTTTTGTGACGTCATTTATTTTTGCGACGTTATGTATTTTGTGACGTCATTTATTTTTGTGACGTTATGTATTTTGTGACGTCATTTATTTTTGTAACGTTATGTTTTTTGTGACGTTATGTATTTTTGTGACGTCATTTATTTTTGTGACGTTAAGTATTTTGTGACGTCATTTATTTTTGTGACGTTATGTATTTTGTGACGTCATTTATTTTTGTGACGTTATGTATTTTGTGACGTCATTTATTTTTGTGACGTTATGAATTTTGTGACGTCATTTTTTTGTGACGTTTAGTATTTTGTGACGTCATTTATTATTGTGACGTCATTTATTTTTGTGACGTTATGTATTTTGTGACGTAATTTATTTTTGTGACGATATGTGTTTTGTGACGTTATGTATTTTGTGACGTCATTTATTTTTGTGACGTTATGTATTTTGTGACGTCATTTAGTTTTGTGACGTCATTTATTTTTTTGACGTTATGTATTATGTGACGTCATTTATTTTTGTGACGTTAGATATTTTGTGACGTAATTAATTTTTGTGACGTCATTTATTTTTGTGACGTTATGTATATTGTGACGTCATTTATTTTTGTGACGTTATGTTTTTTGTGACGTCATTTGTTTTTGTGACGTTTTGTATTTTGTGACGTCATTTATTTTTGTGACGTTATGTATTTTGTGACGTCATTTATTTTTGTGACGTTATGTATTTTGTGACGTCATTTATTTTTGTGACGTTATGTATTTTGTGACGTCAATTATTTTTATGACGTTATGTATTTTGTAACGTTATGTATTTTGTGGCGTCATTTAATTTTGTGACGTTATGTATTTTGTGACCTCATTTATTTTTGTGACGTTATGTATTTTGTGACGTTATTTATTTTTGTGACGTTATGTATTTTGTGACGTCATTTATTTTTGTGACGTCATTTATATTTGTAACGTTATGTATTTTGTGACGTCATTTATTTTTGTGACGTTATGTATTTTGTGACGTCATTTATTTTTGTGACGTTATGTATTTTGTGACGTCGTTTATTTTAGTGACGTTATGTATTTTGTGACGTCATTTATTTTTGTGACGTTATGTATTTTGTGACGTTGTGTATTTTTTGACGTCATTTATTTTTGTGACGTTATGTATTTTGTGACGTCAATTATTTTTGTGAAGTTATGTATTTTGTGACGTTATTAATTTTTGTGATGTCATTTATTTTTGTGACGTTATGTATTTTGTGACGTCATTTATTTTTCTGACGTTATGTATTTTGTGACGTCATTTATTTTTGTGACGTTATGTATTTTGTGACGTCATTTATTTTTGTGACGTTATGTATTTTGTGACGTCATTTATTTTTGTGACGTTATGTATTTTGTGACGTCATGTATTATTGTGACGTCATTTATTTTTGTGACGTTATGTATTTTGTGACGTCAATTATTTTTGTGAAGTTATGTATTTTGTGACGTCATTTCTTTTTGTGACGTTATGTATTTTGTGACGTCATTTATTATTGTGACGTCATTTATTTTTGTGACGTAATTAATTTTTGTGTTGTCATTTATTTTTGTGACGTTATGTATTTTGTGACGTCATTTATTTTTGTGACGTTATGTATTTTGTGACGTCATTTATTTTTGTGACGTTATGTATTTTATGACGTCATTACTTTTTTTGACGTTATGTATTTTGTGACTTCATTTATTTTTGTGACGTTATGTATTTTGTGACGTCTTTTATTTTTGTGACGTTATGTATTTTGTGACGTCATTTATTTTTGTGACGTTATGTATTTTGTGACGTCATTTATTTTTGTGACGTTATGTATTTTGTGACGTCATTTATTTTTGTGACGTTATGTATTTTGTGACGTCATTTATTTTTGTGACGTTATGTATTTGTGACGTCATTTATTATTGTGACGTCATTTATTTTTGTGACGTAATTAATTTTTGTGTTGTCATTTATTTTTGTGACGTTATGTATTTTGTGACGTCATTTATTTTTGTGACGTTATGTATTTTGTGACGTTATTTATTTTTGTGACGTTATGTATTTTGTGACGTCATTTATTTTTGTGACGTCATTTATATTTGTGACGTTATGTATTTTGTGACGTCAATTATTTTTGTGACGATATGTATTTTGTGACGTCAATTATTTTTGTGAAGTTATGTATTTTGTGAAGTCATTTCTTTTTGTGACGCTAGGTATTTTGTGACGTCATTTATTTTTGTGCCGTTATGTATTTTGTGACGTCATTTATTTTTGTGACGTTATGTATTTTGTAACGTAATTAATTTTTGTGACGTCATTTATTTTTGTGACGTTATGTATTTTGTGACGTCATTTTTTTTGTGACGCTTAGTATTTTGTGACGTCATTTATTATTGTGACGTCATTTATTTTTGTGACGTTATGTATTTTGTGACGTCATTTATTTTTGTGACGTCATTTATATTTGTGATGTTATGTATTTTGTGACGTCATTTATTTTTGTGACGTTATGTATTAATATTTGTGACGTCATTTATATTTGTGACGTTATGTATTTTGTGACCTCATTTATTTTTGTGACGTTATGTATTTTGTGACGTCATTTATTTTTGTGACGTCATTTATATTTGTGACGTTATGTATTTTGTGACGTCAATTATTTTTGTGACGTTATGTATTTTGTGACGTCAATTATTTTTGTGAAGTTATGTATTTTGTGACGTCATTTATTTTTGTGACGTCATTTATTTTTGTGCCGTTATGTATTTTGTGACGTCATTTATTTTTGTGACGTTATGTATTTTGTGACGTAATTAATTTTTGTGACGTCATTTATTTTTGTGACGTTATGTATTTTGTGACGTCATTTATTTTTGTGACGTTATGTATTTTGTGACGTAATTTATTTTTGTGACGTCATTTATTTTTGTGACGTTATGTATTTTGTGACGTCATTTTTTGTGACGTTTAGTATTTTGTGACGTCATTTATTATTGTGACGTCATTTATTTTTGTGACGTTATGTATTTTGTGACGTCATTTATTTTTGTGACGATATGTGTTTTGTGACGTTATGTATTTTTTGACGTCATTTATTTTTGTGACGTTATGTATTTTGTGACGTCATTTATTTTTGTGACGTTATGTATTTTGTGACGTCATTTATTTGTGTGACGTCATTTATTTTTGTGACGTTATGTATTTTGTGACGTCATTTATTTTTTTGACGTTATGTTTTTTGTGACGTTATGTATTTTTGTGACGTCATTTATTTTTGTGACGTTATGTATTTTGTGACGTCATTTATTTTTGTGACGTTATGTATTTTGTGACGTCATTTATTTTTGTGACGTTATGTATTTTGTGACGTCATTTATTTTTGTGACGTTATGAATTTTGTGACGTCATTTATTATTGTGACGTCATTTATTTTTGTGACGTTATGTATTTTGTGACGTCATTTATTTTTTTGACGTTATGTATTTTGTGACGTCATTTATTTTTGTGACGTTATGTATTTTGTGACGTCATTTATTTTTGTGACATTATGTATTTTGTGACGTCATTTATTTTTGTGACGTTATGTATTTTGTGACGTCATTTATTTTTTTGACGTTATGTATTATGTGACGTCATTTATTTTTGTGACGTTAGGTATTTTGTGACGTAATTAATTTTTGTGACGTTATGTATTTTGTGACGTCATTTATTTTTGTGACGTTATGTTTTTTGTGACGTCATTTGTTTTTGTGACGTTTTTTATTTTGTGACGTCATTTATTTTTGTGACGTTATGTATTTTGTGACGTCATTTAGTTTTGTGACGTCATTTATTTTTTTGACGTTATGTATTATGTGACGTCATTTATTTTTGTGACGTTAGATATTTTGTGACGTAATTAATTTTTGTGACGTCATTTATTTTTGTGACGTTATGTTTTTTGTGACGTCATTTGTTTTTGTGACGTTTTGTATTTTGTGACGTCATTTATTTTTGTGACGTTATGTATTTTGTGACGTCATTTATTTTTGTGACGTTATGTATTTTGTGACGTCATTTATTTTTGTGACGTTATGTATTTTGTGACGTCAATTATTTTTATGACGTTATGTATTTTGTAACGTTATGTATTTTGTGGCGTCATTTAATTTTGTGACGTTATGTATTTTGTGACCTCATTTATTTTTGTGACGTTATGTATTTTGTGACGTCATTTTTTTGTGACGTTTAGTATTTTGTGACGTCATTTATTATTGTGACGTCATTTATTTTTGTGACGTTATGTATTTTGTGACGTAATTTATTTTTAAGATGATATGAATTTTGTGACGTCATTTTTTTGTGACGTTTAGTATTTTGTGACGACAATAATTATTGTGACGTCATTTATTTTTGTGACGTTATGAATTTTGTGACGTCATTTATTATTGTGACGTCATTTATTTTTGTGACGTTATGTATTTTGTGACGCCATTTATTTTTTTGACGTTATGTATTTTGTGACGTCATTTATTTTTGTGACGTTATGTATTTTGTGACGTCATTTATTATTGTGACGTCATTTATTTTTGTGACGTTATGTATTTTGTGACGTCATTTATTTTTGTGACGTTATGTATTTTGGAACATCATTTATTTTTGTGACGTTATGTATTTTGTGACGTTATTTATTTTTGTGACGTTATGTATTTTGTGATGTCATTTATTTTTGTGACGTCATTTATATTTGTGACGTTATGTATTTTGTGACATCATTTATTTTTGTGACGTTATGTATTTTGTGACGTAATTAATTTTTGTGACGTCATTTATTTTTGTGACGTTATGTATTTTGTGACGTCATTTATTTTTGTGACGTTATGTATTTTTTGACGTAATTTATTTTTGTGACGTCATTTATTTTTGTGACGTTATGTATTTTGTGACGTCATTTTTTTGTGACGTTTAGTATTTTGTGACGTCATTTATTATTGTGACGTCATTTATTTTTGTGACGTTATGTATTTTGTGACGTAATTTATTTTTAAGATGATATGAATTTTGTGACGTCATTTTTTTGTGACGTTTAGTATTTTGTGACGTCAATTATTATTGTGACGTCATTTATTTTTGTGACGTTATGTTTTTTGTGAAGTTATGTATTTTTGTGACGTCATTTATTTTTGTGACGTTATGTATTTTGTGACGTCATTTATTTTTGTGACGTCATGTATTTTGTGACGTCATTTAATTTTGTAACGTTATGTTTTTTGTGACGTTATGTATTTTTGTGACGTCATTTATTTTTGTGACGTTATGTATTTTGTGACGTCATTTATTTTTGTGACGTTATGTATTTTGTGACGTCATTTATTTTTTTGACGTTATGTATTTTGTGACGTCATTTATTTTTGTGACGTTATGAATTTTGTGACGTCATTTTTTTGTGACGTTTAGTATTTTGTGACGTCATTTATTATTGTGACGTCATTTATTTTTGTGACGTAATTTATTTTTGTGACGTTATGTATTTTGTGACGTCATTTAGTTTTGTGACGTCATTTTTTTTTTTGACGTTATGTATTATGTGACGTCATTTATTTTTGTGACGTTAGGTATTTTGTGACGTAATTAATTTTTGTGACGTCATTTATTTTTGTGACGTTATGTATTTTGTGACGTCAATTATTTTTGTGAAGTTATGTATTTTGTGACGTTATTAATTTTTGTGATGTCATTTATTTTTGTGACGTTATGTATTTTGTGACGTCATTTATTTTTCTGACGTTATGTATTTTGTGACGTCATTTATTTTTGTGACGTTATGTATTTTGTGACGTCATTTATTTTTGTGACGTTATGTATTTTGTGACGTCATTTATTTTTGTTACGTTATGTATTTTGTGACGTCATGTATTATTGTGACGTCATTTATTTTTGTGACGTTATGTATTTTGTGACGCCATTTATTTTTGTGACGTTATGTATTTTGTGACGTCATTTATTTTTGTGACGTTATGTATTTTATGACGTCATTTATTTTTTTGACGTTATGTATTTTGTGACTTCATTTATTTTTGTGACGTTATGTATTTTGTGACGTCTTTTATTTTTGTGACGTTATGTATTTTGTGACGTCATTTATTTTTGTGACGTTATGTATTTTGTGACGTCATTTATTTTTGTGACGTTATGTATTTTGTGACGTCATTTATTTTTGTGACGTTATGTATTTTGTGACGTCATTTATTTTTGTGACGTTATGTATTTTGTGACGTCATTTATTATTGTGACGTCATTTATTTTTGTGACGTAATTAATTTTTGTGTTGTCATTTATTTTTGTGACGTTATGTATTTTGTGACGTCATTTATTTTTGTGACGTTATGTAATTTGTGACGTCATTTGTTTTTGTGACGTTTTGTATTTTGTGATGTCATTTATTTTTGTGACGTTATGTATATTGTGGCGTCATTTATTTTTGTGACGTTATGTATTTTGTGACCTCATTTTTTTGTGACGTTATGTATTTTGTGACGTTATTTATTTTTGTGACGTTATGTATTTTGTGACGTCATTTATTTTTGTGACGTCATTTATATTTTTGATGTTATGTATTTTGTGACGTCATTTATTTTTGTGACGTTATATATTAATATTTGTGACGTCATTTATATTTGTGACGTTATGTATTTTGTGACGTAATTTATTTTTGTGACGATATGTGTTTTGTGACGTTATGTATTTTGTGACGTCATTTATTTTTGTGACGTTATGTATTTTGTGACGTCATTTAGTTTTGTGACGTCATTTATTTTTTTGACGTTATGTATTATGTGACGTCATTTATTTTTGTGACGTTAGATATTTTGTGACGTAATTAATTTTTGTGACGTCATTTATTTTTGTGACGTTATGTTTTTTGTGACGTCATTTGTTTTTGTGACGTTTTGTATTTTGTGACGTCATTTATTTTTGTGACGTTATGTATTTTGTGACGTCATTTATTTTTGTGACGTTATGTATTTTGTGACGTCATTTATTTTTGTGACGTTATGTATTTTGTGACGTCAATTATTTTTATGACGTTATGTATTTTGTAACGTTATGTATTTTGTGGCGTCATTTAATTTTGTGACGTTATGTATTTTGTGACCTCATTTATTTTTGTGACGTTATGTATTTTGTGACGTCATTTTTTTGTGACGTTTAGTATTTTGTGACGTCATTTATTATTGTGACGTCATTTATTTTTGTGACGTTATGTATTTTGTGACGTAATTTATTTTTAAGATGATATGAATTTTGTGACGTCATTTTTTTGTGACGTTTAGTATTTTGTGACGACAATAATTATTGTGACGTCATTTATTTTTGTGACGTTATGAATTTTGTGACGTCATTTATTATTGTGACGTCATTTATTTTTGTGACGTTATGTATTTTGTGACGCCATTTATTTTTTTGACGTTATGTATTTTGTGACGTCATTTATTTTTGTGACGTTATGTATTTTGTGACGTCATTTATTATTGTGACGTCATTTATTTTTGTGACGTTATGTATTTTGTGACGTCATTTATTTTTGTGACGTTATGTATTTTGGAACATCATTTATTTTTGTGACGTTATGTATTTTGTGACGTTATTTATTTTTGTGACGTTATGTATTTTGTGATGTCATTTATTTTTGTGACGTCATTTATATTTGTGACGTTATGTATTTTGTGACATCATTTATTTTTGTGACGTTATGTATTTTGTGACGTAATTAATTTTTGTGACGTCATTTATTTTTGTGACGTTATGTATTTTGTGACGTCATTTATTTTTGTGACGTTATGTATTTTTTGACGTAATTTATTTTTGTGACGTCATTTATTTTTGTGACGTTATGTATTTTGTGACGTCATTTTTTTGTGACGTTTAGTATTTTGTGACGTCATTTATTATTGTGACGTCATTTATTTTTGTGACGTTATGTATTTTGTGACGTAATTTATTTTTAAGATGATATGAATTTTGTGACGTCATTTTTTTGTGACGTTTAGTATTTTGTGACGTCAATTATTATTGTGACGTCATTTATTTTTGTGACGTTATGTTTTTTGTGAAGTTATGTATTTTTGTGACGTCATTTATTTTTGTGACGTTATGTATTTTGTGACGTCATTTATTTTTGTGACGTCATGTATTTTGTGACGTCATTTAATTTTGTAACGTTATGTTTTTTGTGACGTTATGTATTTTTGTGACGTCATTTATTTTTGTGACGTTATGTATTTTGTGACGTCATTTATTTTTGTGACGTTATGTATTTTGTGACGTCATTTATTTTTGTGACGTTATGTATTTTGTGACGTCATTTATTTTTGTGACGTTATGAATTTTGTGACGTCATTTTTTTGTGACGTTTAGTATTTTGTGACGTCATTTATTATTGTGACGTCATTTATTTTTGTGACGTAATTTATTTTTGTGACGTTATGTATTTTGTGACGTCATTTAGTTTTGTGACGTCATTTTTTTTTTTGACGTTATGTATTATGTGACGTCATTTATTTTTGTGACGTTAGGTATTTTGTGACGTAATTAATTTTTGTGACGTCATTTATTTTTGTGACGTTATGTATTTTGTGACGTCAATTATTTTTGTGAAGTTATGTATTTTGTGACGTTATTAATTTTTGTGATGTCATTTATTTTTGTGACGTTATGTATTTTGTGACGTCATTTATTTTTCTGACGTTATGTATTTTGTGACGTCATTTATTTTTGTGACGTTATGTATTTTGTGACGTCATTTATTTTTGTGACGTTATGTATTTTGTGACGTCATTTATTTTTGTTACGTTATGTATTTTGTGACGTCATGTATTATTGTGACGTCATTTATTTTTGTGACGTTATGTATTTTGTGACGCCATTTATTTTTGTGACGTTATGTATTTTGTGACGTCATTTATTTTTGTGACGTTATGTATTTTATGACGTCATTTATTTTTTTGACGTTATGTATTTTGTGACTTCATTTATTTTTGTGACGTTATGTATTTTGTGACGTCTTTTATTTTTGTGACGTTATGTATTTTGTGACGTCATTTATTTTTGTGACGTTATGTATTTTGTGACGTCATTTATTTTTGTGACGTTATGTATTTTGTGACGTCATTTATTTTTGTGACGTTATGTATTTTGTGACGTCATTTATTTTTGTGACGTTATGTATTTTGTGACGTCATTTATTATTGTGACGTCATTTATTTTTGTGACGTAATTAATTTTTGTGTTGTCATTTATTTTTGTGACGTTATGTATTTTGTGACGTCATTTATTTTTGTGACGTTATGTAATTTGTGACGTCATTTGTTTTTGTGACGTTTTGTATTTTGTGATGTCATTTATTTTTGTGACGTTATGTATATTGTGGCGTCATTTATTTTTGTGACGTTATGTATTTTGTGACCTCATTTTTTTGTGACGTTATGTATTTTGTGACGTTATTTATTTTTGTGACGTTATGTATTTTGTGACGTCATTTATTTTTGTGACGTCATTTATATTTTTGATGTTATGTATTTTGTGACGTCATTTATTTTTGTGACGTTATATATTAATATTTGTGACGTCATTTATATTTGTGACGTTATGTATTTTGTGACGTAATTTATTTTTGTGACGATATGTGTTTTGTGACGTTATGTATTTTGTGACGTCATTTATTTTTGTGACGTTATGTATTTTGTGACGTCATTTAGTTTTGTGACGTCATTTATTTTTTTGACGTTATGTATTATGTGACGTCATTTATTTTTGTGACGTTAGATATTTTGTGACGTAATTAATTTTTGTGACGTCATTTATTTTTGTGACGTTATGTTTTTTGTGACGTCATTTATTTTTGTGACGTTATGTTTTTTGTGACGTCATTTGTTTTTGTGACGTTTTGTATTTTGTGACGTCATTTATTTTTGTGACGTTATGTATTTTGTGACGTCATTTATTTTTGTGACGTTATGTATTTTGTGACGTCATTTATTTTTGTGACGTTATGTATTTTGTGACGTCAATTATTTTTATGACGTTATGTATTTTGTAACGTTATGTATTTTGTGGCGTCATTTAATTTTGTGACGTTATGTATTTTGTGACCTCATTTATTTTTGTGACGTTATGTATTTTGTGACGTTATTTATTTTTGTGACGTTATGTATTTTGTGACGTCATTTTTTTGTAACGTTTAGTATTTTGTGACGTCATTTATTATTGTGACGTCATTTATTTTTGTGACGTTATGTATTTTGTGACGTAATTTATTTTTAAGATGATATGAATTTTGTGACGTCATTTTTTTGTGACGTTTAGTATTTTGTGACGACAATAATTATTGTGACGTCATTTATTTTTGTGACGTTATGAATTTTGTGACGTGATTTATTATTGTGACGTCATTTATTTTTGTGACGTTATGTATTTTGTGACGTCATTTATTTTTTTGACGTTATGTATTTTGTGACGTCATTTATTTTTGTGACGTTATGTATTTTGTGACGTCATTTATTATTGTGACGTCATTTATTTTTGTGACGTTATGTATTTTGTGACGTCATTTATTTTTGTGACGTTATGTATTTTGGAACATCATTTATTTTTGTGACGTTATGTATTTTGTGACGTTATTTATTTTTGTGACGTTATGTATTTTGTGATGTCATTTATTTTTGTGACGTCATTTATATTTGTGACGTTATGTATTTTGTGACATCATTTATTTTTGTGACGTTATGTATTTTGTGACGTAATTAATTTTTGTGACGTCATTTATTTTTGTGACGTTATGTATTTTGTGACGTCATTTATTTTTGTGACGTTATGTATTTTTTGACGTAATTTATTTTTGTGACGTCATTTATTTTTGTGACGTTATGTATTTTGTGACGTCATTTTTTTGTGACGTTTAGTATTTTGTGACGTCATTTATTATTGTGACGTCATTTATTTTTGTGACGTTATGTATTTTGTGACGTAATTTATTTTTAAGATGATATGAATTTTGTGACGTCATTTTTTTGTGACGTTTAGTATTTTGTGACGTCAATTATTATTGTGACGTCATTTATTTTTGTGACGTTATGTTTTTTGTGAAGTTATGTATTTTTGTGACGTCATTTATTTTTGTGACGTTATGTATTTTGTGACGTCATTTATTTTTGTGACGTCATGTATTTTGTGACGTCATTTAATTTTGTAACGTTATGTTTTTTGTGACGTTATGTATTTTTGTGACGTCATTTATTTTTATGACGTTATGTATTTTGTGACGTCATTTATTTTTGTGACGTTATGTATTTTGTGACGTCATTTATTTTTGTGACGTTATGTATTTTGTGACGTCATTTATTTTTGTGACGTTATGAATTTTGTGACGTCATTTTTTTGTGACGTTTAGTATTTTGTGACGTCATTTATTATTGTGACGTCATTTATTTTTGTGACGTAATTTATTTTTGTGACGTTATGTATTTTGTGACGTCATTTAGTTTTGTGACGTCATTTATTTTTTTGACGTTATGTATTATGTGACGTCATTTATTTTTGTGACGTTAGGTATTTTGTGACGTAATTAATTTTTGTGACGTCATTTATTTTTGTGACGTTATGTATTTTGTGACGTCATTTATTTTTGTGACGTTATATTTTTTGTGACGTCATTTGTTTTTGTGACGTTTTGTATTTTGTGACGTCATTTATTTTTGTGACGTTATGTATTTTGTGACGTCATTTATTTTTGTGACGTTATGTATTTTGTGACGTCATTTATTTTTTTGACGTTATGTATTTTGTGACGTCAATTATTTTTATGACGTTATGTATTTTGTAACGTTATGTATTTTGTGGCGTCATTTAATTTTGTGACGTTATGTATTTTGTGAACTCATTTATTTTTGTAACGTTTTGTATTTTGTGACGTTATTTATTTTTGTGACGTTATGTATTTTGTGACGTCATTTATTTTTGTGACGTCATTTATATTTGTAACGTTATGTATTTTGTGACGTCATTTATTTTTGTGACGTTATGTATTTTGTGACGTCATTTATTTTTGTGACGTTATGTATTTTGTGACGTCGTTTATTTTAGTGACGTTATGTATTTTGTGACGTCATTTATTTTTGTGACGTTATGTATTTTGTGACGTTATGTATTTTGTGACGTCATTTATTTTTGTGACGTTATGTATTTTGTGACGTCAATTATTTTTGTGAAGTTATGTATTTTGTGACGTTATTAATTTTTGTGATGTCATTTATTTTTGTGACGTTATGTATTTTGTGACGTCATTTATTTTTCTGACGTTATGTATTTTGTGACGTCATTTATTTTTGTGACGTTATTTATTTTGTGACGTCATTTATTTTTGTGACGTTATGTATTTTGTGACGTCATTTATTTTTGTTACGTTATGTATTTTGTGACGTTATGTATTTTGTGACGTCATTTATTTTTGTGACGTTATGTATTTTGTGACGTCATTTATTTTTTTGACGTTATGTATTTTGTGACTTCATTTATTTTTGTGACGTTATGTATTTTGTGACGTCTTTTATTTTTGTGACGTTATGTATTTTGTGACGTCATTTATTTTTGTGACGTTATGTATTTTGTGACGTCATTTATTTTTGTGACGTTATGTATTTTGTGACGTCATTTATTTTTGTGACGTTATGTATTTTGTGACGTCATTTATTTTTGTGACGTTATGTATTTTGTGACGTCATTTATTATTGTGACGTCATTTATTTTTGTGACGTAATTAATTTTTGTGTTGTCATTTATTTTTGTGACGTTATGTATTTTGTGACGTCATTTATTTTTGTGACGTTATGTATTTTGTGACGTCATTTGTTTTTGTGACGTTTTGTATTTTGTGATGTCATTTATTTTTGTGACGTTATGTATATTGTGGCGTCATTTATTTTTGTGACGTTATGTATTTTGTGACCTCATTTTTTTTGTGACGTTATGTATTTTGTGACGTTATTTATTTTTGTGACGTTATGTATTTTGTGACGTCATTTATTTTTTGACGTCATTTATATTTGTGATGTAATGTATTTTGTGACGTCATTAATTTTTGTGACGTTATATATTAATATTTGTGACGTCATTTATATTTGTGACGTTATGTATTTTGTGACCTCATTTATTTTTGTGACGTTTAGTATTTTGTGACGTCATTTATTATTGTGACGTCATGTATTTTTTTGACGTTATGTATTTTGTGACGTAATTTATTTTTAAGACGATATGAATTATGTGACGTCATTTTTTTGTGACGTTTAGTATTTTGTGACGTCAATTATTATTGTGACGTCATTTATTTTTGAGACGTTATGTTTTTTGTGACGTTATGTATTTTTGTGACGTCATTTATTTTTGCGACGTTATGTATTTTGTGACGTCATTTATTTTTGTGACGTTATGTATTTTGTGACGTCATTTATTTTTGTAACGTTATGTTTTTTGTGACGTTATGTATTTTTGTGACGTCATTTATTTTTGTGACGTTAAGTATTTTGTGACGTCATTTATTTTTGTGACGTTATGTATTTTGTGACGTCATTTATTTTTGTGACGTTATGTATTTTGTGACGTCATTTATTTTTGTGACGTTATGAATTTTGTGACGTCATTTTTTTGTGACGTTTAGTATTTTGTGACGTCATTTATTATTGTGACGTCATTTATTTTTGTGACGTTATGTATTTTGTGACGTAATTTATTTTTGTGACGATATGTGTTTTGTGACGTTATGTATTTTGTGACGTCATTTATTTTTGTGACGTTATGTATTTTGTGACGTCATTTAGTTTTGTGACGTCATTTATTTTTTTGACGTTATGTATTATGTGACGTCATTTATTTTTGTGACGTTAGATATTTTGTGACGTAATTAATTTTTGTGACGTCATTTATTTTTGTGACGTTATGTATATTGTGACGTCATTTATTTTTGTGACGTTATGTTTTTTGTGACGTCATTTGTTTTTGTGACGTTTTGTATTTTGTGACGTCATTTATTTTTGTGACGTTATGTATTTTGTGACGTCATTTATTTTTGTGACGTTATGTATTTTGTGACGTCATTTATTTTTGTGACGTTATGTATTTTGTGACGTCAATTATTTTTATGACGTTATGTATTTTGTAACGTTATGTATTTTGTGGCGTCATTTAATTTTGTGACGTTATGTATTTTGTGACCTCATTTATTTTTGTGACGTTATGTATTTTGTGACGTTATTTATTTTTGTGACGTTATGTATTTTGTGACGTCATTTATTTTTGTGACGTCATTTATATTTGTAACGTTATGTATTTTGTGACGTCATTTATTTTTGTGACGTTATGTATTTTGTGACGTCATTTATTTTTGTGACGTTATGTATTTTGTGACGTCGTTTATTTTAGTGACGTTATGTATTTTGTGACGTCATTTATTTTTGTGACGTTATGTATTTTGTGACGTTGTGTATTTTTTGACGTCATTTATTTTTGTGACGTTATGTATTTTGTGACGTCAATTATTTTTGTGAAGTTATGTATTTTGTGACGTTATTAATTTTTGTGATGTCATTTATTTTTGTGACGTTATGTATTTTGTGACGTCATTTATTTTTCTGACGTTATGTATTTTGTGACGTCATTTATTTTTGTGACGTTATGTATTTTGTGACGTCATTTATTTTTGTGACGTTATGTATTTTGTGACGTCATTTATTTTTGTGACGTTATGTATTTTGTGACGTCATGTATTATTGTGACGTCATTTATTTTTGTGACGTTATGTATTTTGTGACGTCAATTATTTTTGTGAAGTTATGTATTTTGTGACGTCATTTCTTTTTGTGACGTTATGTATTTTGTGACGTCATTTATTATTGTGACGTCATTTATTTTTGTGACGTAATTAATTTTTGTGTTGTCATTTATTTTTGTGACGTTATGTATTTTGTGACGTCATTTATTTTTGTGACGTTATGTATTTTGTGACGTCATTTATTTTTGTGACGTTATGTATTTTATGACGTCATTACTTTTTTTGACGTTATGTATTTTGTGACTTCATTTATTTTTGTGACGTTATGTATTTTGTGACGTCTTTTATTTTTGTGACGTTATGTATTTTGTGACGTCATTTATTTTTGTGACGTTATGTATTTTGTGACGTCATTTATTTTTGTGACGTTATGTATTTTGTGACGTCATTTATTTTTGTGACGTTATGTATTTTGTGACGTCATTTATTTTTGTGACGTTATGTATTTGTGACGTCATTTATTATTGTGACGTCATTTATTTTTGTGACGTAATTAATTTTTGTGTTGTCATTTATTTTTGTGACGTTATGTATTTTGTGACGTCATTTATTTTTGTGACGTTATGTATTTTGTGACGTTATTTATTTTTGTGACGTTATGTATTTTGTGACGTCATTTATTTTTGTGACGTCATTTATATTTGTGACGTTATGTATTTTGTGACGTCAATTATTTTTGTGACGATATGTATTTTGTGACGTCAATTATTTTTGTGAAGTTATGTATTTTGTGAAGTCATTTCTTTTTGTGACGCTAGGTATTTTGTGACGTCATTTATTTTTGTGCCGTTATGTATTTTGTGACGTCATTTATTTTTGTGACGTTATGTATTTTGTAACGTAATTAATTTTTGTGACGTCATTTATTTTTGTGACGTTATGTATTTTGTGACGTCATTTTTTTTGTGACGCTTAGTATTTTGTGACGTCATTTATTATTGTGACGTCATTTATTTTTGTGACGTTATGTATTTTGTGACGTCATTTATTTTTGTGACGTCATTTATATTTGTGATGTTATGTATTTTGTGACGTCATTTATTTTTGTGACGTTATGTATTAATATTTGTGACGTCATTTATATTTGTGACGTTATGTATTTTGTGACCTCATTTATTTTTGTGACGTTATGTATTTTGTGACGTCATTTATTTTTGTGACGTCATTTATATTTGTGACGTTATGTATTTTGTGACGTCAATTATTTTTGTGACGTTATGTATTTTGTGACGTCAATTATTTTTGTGAAGTTATGTATTTTGTGACGTCATTTATTTTTGTGACGTCATTTATTTTTGTGCCGTTATGTATTTTGTGACGTCATTTATTTTTGTGACGTTATGTATTTTGTGACGTAATTAATTTTTGTGACGTCATTTATTTTTGTGACGTTATGTATTTTGTGACGTCATTTATTTTTGTGACGTTATGTATTTTGTGACGTAATTTATTTTTGTGACGTCATTTATTTTTGTGACGTTATGTATTTTGTGACGTCATTTTTTGTGACGTTTAGTATTTTGTGACGTCATTTATTATTGTGACGTCATTTATTTTTGTGACGTTATGTATTTTGTGACGTCATTTATTTTTGTGACGATATGTGTTTTGTGACGTTATGTATTTTTTGACGTCATTTATTTTTGTGACGTTATGTATTTTGTGACGTCATTTATTTTTGTGACGTTATGTATTTTGTGACGTCATTTATTTGTGTGACGTCATTTATTTTTGTGACGTTATGTATTTTGTGACGTCATTTATTTTTTTGACGTTATGTTTTTTGTGACGTTATGTATTTTTGTGACGTCATTTATTTTTGTGACGTTATGTATTTTGTGACGTCATTTATTTTTGTGACGTTATGTATTTTGTGACGTCATTTATTTTTGTGACGTTATGTATTTTGTGACGTCATTTATTTTTGTGACGTTATGAATTTTGTGACGTCATTTATTATTGTGACGTCATTTATTTTTGTGACGTTATGTATTTTGTGACGTCATTTATTTTTTTGACGTTATGTATTTTGTGACGTCATTTATTTTTGTGACGTTATGTATTTTGTGACGTCATTTATTTTTGTGACATTATGTATTTTGTGACGTCATTTATTTTTGTGACGTTATGTATTTTGTGACGTCATTTATTTTTTTGACGTTATGTTTTTTGTGACGTCATTTGTTTTTGTGACGTTTTTTATTTTGTGACGTCATTTATTTTTGTGACGTTATGTATTTTGTGACGTCATTTATTTTTGTGACGTTATGTATTTTGTGACGTCATTTATTTTTGTGACGTAATGTATTTCGTGACGTCAATTATTTTTATGACGTTATGTATTTTGTAACGTTATGTTTTTTGTGGCGTCATTTATTTTTGTGACGTTATGTATTATGTGACCTCATTTATTTTTGTGACGTTATGTATTTTGTGACGTTATTTATTTTTGTGACGTTATGTATTTTGTGACGTCATTTATTTTTGTGACGTCATTTATATTTGTGACGTTATGTATTTTGTGACGTCATTTATTTTTGTGACGTTATGTATTAATATTTAAACGTCATTTATATTTGTGACGTTATGTATTTTGTGACGTCAATTATTTTTGTGAAGTTATTTATTTTGTGACGTTATTATTTTTGTGATGTCATTTATTTTTGTGACGTTATGTATTTTGTGACGTCATTTATTTTAGTGACGTTATGTATTTTGTGACGTCATTTATTTTTGTGACGTTATGTATTTTGTGACGTTGTGTATTTTGTGACGTCATTTATTTTTGTGACGTTATGTATTGTGTGACGTCAATTATTTTTGTGAAGTTATGTATTTTGTGACGTTATTAATTTTTGTGATGTCATTTATTTTTGTGACGTTATGTATTTTGTGACGTCATTTCTTTTTGTGACGTTATGTATTTTGTGACGTCATTTATTTTTGTGACGTTATGTATTTTATGACGTCATTACTTTTTTTGACGTTATGTATTTTGTGACTTCATTTATTTTTGTGACGTTATGTATTATGTGACGTCATTTATTTTTGTGACGTTATGTATTTTGTGACGTCATTTATTTTTGTGACGTTATGTATTTTGTGACGTCATTTATTTTTGTGACGTTATGTATTTTGTGACGTCATTTATTTTTGTGACGTTATGTATTTTGTGACGTCATTTATTATTGTGACGTCATTTATTTTTGTGACGTAATTAATTTTTGTGTTGTCATTTATTTTTGTGACGTTATGTATTTTGTGACGTCATTTATTTTTGTGACGTTATATATTTTGTGACGTCATTTGTTTTTGTGACGTTTTGTATTTTGTGACGTCATTTATTTTTGTGACGTTATGTATATTGTGGCGTCATTTATTTTTGTGACGTTATGTATTTTGTGATCTCATTTTTTTTGTGACGTTATGTATTTTGTGACGTTATTTATTTTTGTGACGTGATGTATTTTGTGACGTCATTTATTTTTGTGACGTCATTTATATTTGTGATGTTATGTATTTTGTGACGTCATTTATTTTTGTGACGCTATGTATTAATATTTGTGACGTAATTTATATTTGTGACGTTATGTATTTTGTGACCTCATTTATTTTTGTGACGTTATGTATTTTGTGACGTTATTTATTTTTGTGACGTTATGTATTTTGTGACGTCATTTATTTTTGTGACGTCATTTATATTTGTGACGTTATGTATTTTGTGACGTCAATTATTTTTGTGACGTTATGTATTTTGTGACGTCAATTATTTTTGTGAAGTTATGTATTTTGTGAAGTCATTTCTTTTTGTGACGTTAGGTATTTTGTGACGTCATTTATTTTTGTGCCGTTATGTATTTTGTGACGTCATTTATTTTTGTGACGTTATGTATTTTGTAACGTAATTAATTTTTGTGACGTTATGAATTTTGTGACGTCATTTATTATTGTGACGTCATTTATTTTTGTGACGTTATGTATTTTGTGACGTCATTTATTTTTTTTGACGTTATGTATTTTGTGACGTCATTTATTTTTGTGACGTTATGTATTTTTGTGACGTTATGTATTTTGTGACGTCATTTTTTTTGTGACGCTTAGTATTTTGTGACGTCATTTATTATTGTGACGTCATTTATTTTTGTGACGTTATGTATTTTGTGACGTCATTTATTTTTGTGACGTCATTTATATTTGTGATGTTATGTATTTTGTGACGTCATTTATTTTTGTGACGTTATGTATTAATATTTGTGACGTCATTTATATTTGTGACGTTATGTATTTTGTGACCTCATTTATTTTTGTGACGTTATGTATTTTGTGACGTCATTTATTTTTGTGACGTCATTTATATTTGTGACGTTATGTATTTTGTGACGTCAATTATTTTTGTGACGTTATGTATTTTGTGACGTCAATTATTTTTGTGAAGTTATGTATTTTGTGACGTCATTTATTTTTGTGACGTCATTTATTTTTGTGCCGTTATGTATTTTGTGACGTCATTTATTTTTGTGACGTTATGTATTTTGTGACGTAATTAATTTTTGTGACGTCATTTATTTTTGTGACGTTATGTATTTTGTGACGTCATTTATTTTTGTGACGTTATGTATTTTGTGACGTAATTTATTTTTGTGACGTCATTTATTTTTGTGACGTTATGTATTTTGTGACGTCATTTTTTGTGACGTTTAGTATTTTGTGACGTCATTTATTATTGTGACGTCATTTATTTTTGTGACGTTATGTATTTTGTGACGTCATTTATTTTTGTGACGATATGTGTTTTGTGACGTTATGTATTTTTTGACGTCATTTATTTTTGTGACGTTATGTATTTTGTGACGTCATTTATTTTTGTGACGTTATGTATTTTGTGACGTCATTTATTTGTGTGACGTCATTTATTTTTGTGACGTTATGTATTTTGTGACGTCATTTATTTTTTTGACGTTATGTTTTTTGTGACGTTATGTATTTTTGTGACGTCATTTATTTTTGTGACGTTATGTATTTTGTGACGTCATTTATTTTTGTGACGTTATGTATTTTGTGACGTCATTTATTTTTGTGACGTTATGTATTTTGTGACGTCATTTATTTTTGTGACGTTATGAATTTTGTGACGTCATTTATTATTGTGACGTCATTTATTTTTGTGACGTTATGTATTTTGTGACGTCATTTATTTTTTTGACGTTATGTATTTTGTGACGTCATTTATTTTTGTGACGTTATGTATTTTGTGACGTCATTTATTTTTGTGACATTATGTATTTTGTGACGTCATTTATTTTTGTGACGTTATGTATTTTGTGACGTCATTTATTTTTTTGACGTTATGTATTATGTGACGTCATTTATTTTTGTGACGTTAGGTATTTTGTGACGTAATTAATTTTTGTGACGTCATTTATTTTTGTGACGTTATGTATTTTGTGACGTCATTTATTTTTGTGACGTTATGTTTTTTGTGACGTCATTTGTTTTTGTGACGTTTTTTATTTTGTGACGTCATTTATTTTTGTGACGTTATGTATTTTGTGACGTCATTTATTTTTGTGACGTTATGTATTTTGTGACGTCATTTATTTTTGTGACGTAATGTATTTTGTGACGTCAATTATTTTTATGACGTTATGTATTTTGTAACGTTATGTTTTTTGTGGCGTCATTTATTTTTGTGACGTTATGTATTATGTGACCTCATTTATTTTTGTGACGTTATGTATTTTGTGACGTTATTTATTTTTGTGACGTTATGTATTTTGTGACGTCATTTATTTTTGTGACGTCATTTATATTTGTGACGTTATGTATTTTGTGACGTCATTTATTTTTGTGACGTTATGTATTAATATTTAAACGTCATTTATATTTGTGACGTTATGTATTTTGTGACGTCAATTATTTTTGTGAAGTTATTTATTTTGTGACGTTATTAATTTTTGTGATGTCATTTATTTTTGTGACGTTATGTATTTTGTGACGTCATTTATTTTTGTGACGTTATGTATTTTGTGACGTTGTGTATTTTGTGACGTCATTTATTTTTGTGACGTTATGTATTGTGTGACGTCATTTATTTTTGTGACGTTATGTATTGTGTGACGTCAATTATTTTTGTGAAGTTATGTATTTTGTGACGTTATTAATTTTTGTGATGTCATTTATTTTTGTGACGTTATGTATTTTGTGACGTCATTTCTTTTTGTGACGTTATGTATTTTGTGACGTCATTTATTTTTGTGACGTTATGTATTTTATGACGTCATTACTTTTTTTGACGTTATGTATTTTGTGACTTCATTTATTTTTGTGACGTTATATATTTTGTGACGTCTTTTATTTTTGTGACGTTATGTATTATGTGACGTCATTTATTTTTGTGACGTTATGTATTTTGTGACGTCATTTATTTTTGTGACGTTATGTATTTTGTGACGTCATTTATTTTTGTGACGTTATGTATTTTGTGACGTCATTTATTTTTGTGACGTTATGTATTTTGTGACGTCATTTATTATTGTGACGTCATTTATTTTTGTGACGTAATTAATTTTTGTGTTGTCATTTATTTTTGTGACGTTATGTATTTTGTGACGTCATTTATTTTTGTGACGTTATGTATTTTGTGACGTCATTTGTTTTTGTGACGTTTTGTATTTTGTGACGTCATTTATTTTTGTGACGTTATGTATATTGTGGCGTCATTTATTTTTGTGACGTTATGTATTTTGTGATCTCATTTTTTTTGTGACGTTATGTATTTTGTGACGTTATTTATTTTTGTGACGTTATGTATTTTGTGACGTCATTTATTTTTGTGACGTCATTTATATTTGTGATGTTATGTATTTTGTGACGTCATTTATTTTTGTGACGCTATGTATTAATATTTGTGACGTAATTTATATTTGTGACGTTATGTATTTTGTGACCTCATTTATTTTTGTGACGTTATGTATTTTGTGACGTTATTTATTTTTGTGACGTTATGTATTTTGTGACGTCATTTATTTTTGTGACGTCATTTATATTTGTGACGTTATGTATTTTGTGACGTCAATTATTTTTGTGACGTTATGTATTTTGTGACGTCAATTATTTTTGTGAAGTTATGTATTTTGTGAAGTCATTTCTTTTTGTGACGTTAGGTATTTTGTGACGTCATTTATTTTTGTGCCGTTATGTATTTTGTGACGTCATTTATTTTTGTGACGTTATGTATTTTGTAACGTAATTAATTTTTGTGACGTTATGAATTTTGTGACGTCATTTATTATTGTGACGTCATTTATTTTTGTGACGTTATGTATTTTGTGACGTCATTTATTTTTTTTGACGTTATGTATTTTGTGACGTCATTTATTTTTGTGACGTTATGTATTTTGTGACGTCATTTATTTTTGTGACATTATGTATTTTGTGACGTCATTTATTTTTGTGACGTAATTAATTTTTGTGTTGTCATTTATTTTTGTGACGTTATGTATTTTGTGACGTCATTTATTTTTGTGACGTTTTGTATTTTGTGACGTCATTTGTTTTTGTGACGTTTTGTATTTTGTGACGTCATTTATTTTTGTGACGTTATGTATATTGTGGCGTCATTTATTTTTGTGACGTTATGTATTTTGTGACGTCATTTTTTTGTGACGCTTAGTATTTTGTGACGTCATTTATTATTGTGACGTCATTTATTTTTGTGACGTTATGTATTTTGTGACGTCATTTATTTTTGTGACGTCATTTATATTTGTGATGTTATGTATTTTGTGACGTCATTTATTTTTGTGACGTTATGTATTAATATTTGTGACGTCATTTATATTTGTGACGTTATGTATTTTGTGACCTCATTTATTTTTGTGACGTTATGTATTTTATGACGTTATTTATTTTTGTGACGTTATGTATTTTGTGACGTCATTTATTTTTGTGACGTCATTTATATTTGTGACGTTATGTATTTTGTGACGTCAATTATTTTTGTGACGTTATGTATTTTGTGACGTCAATTATTTTTGTGAAGTTATGTATTTTGTGACGTCATTTATTTTTGTGACGTCATTTATTTTTGTGCCGTTATGTATTTTGTGACGTCATTTATTTTTGTGACGTTATGTATTTTGTGACCTAATTAATTTTTGTGACGTCATTTATTTTTGTGACGTTATGTATTTTGTGACGTCATTTATTTTTGTGACGTTATGTATTTTGTGACGTCATTTATTTTTGTGACGTCATTTATTTTTGTGACGTTATGTATTTTGTGACGTCATTTTTTGTGACGTTTAGTATTTTGTGACGTCATTTATTATTGTGACGTCATTTATTTTTGTGACGTTATGTATTTTGTGACGTCATTTATTTTTGTGACGATATGTGTTTTGTGACGTTATGTATTTTTTGACGTCATTTATTTTTGTGACGTTATGTATTTTGTGACGTCATTTATTTTTGTGACGTTATGTATTTTGTGACGTCATTTATTTGTGTGACGTCATTTATTTTTGTGACGTTATGTATTTTGTGACGTCATTTATTTTTTTGACGTTATGTTTTTTGTGACGTTATGTATTTTTGTGACGTCATTTATTTTTGTGACGTTATGTATTTTGTGACGTCATTTATTTTTGTGACGTTATGTATTTTGTGACGTCATTTATTTTTGTGACGTTATGTATTTTGTGACGTCATTTATTTTTTTGACGTTATGTTTTTTGTGACGTTATGTATTTTTGTGACGTCATTTATTTTTGTGACGTTATGTATTTTGTGACGTCATTTATTTTTGTGACGTTATGTATTTTGTGACGTCATTTATTTTTGTGACGTTATGTATTTTGTGACGTCATTTATTTTTGTGACGTTATGAATTTTGTGACCTAATTAATTTTTGTGACGTCATTTATTTTTGTGACGTTATGTATTTTGTGACGTCATTTATTTTTGTGACGTTATGTATTTTGTGACGTCATTTATTTTTGTGACGTCATTTATTTTTGTGACGTTATGTATTTTGTGACGTCATTTTTTGTGACCTTTAGTATTTTGTGACGTCATTTATTATTGTGACGTCATTTATTTTTGTGACGTTATGTATTTTGTGACGTCATTTATTTTTGTGACGATATGTGTTTTGTGACGTTATGTATTTTTTGACGTCATTTATTTTTGTGACGTTATGTATTTTGTGACGTCATTTATTTTTGTGACGTTATGTATTTTGTGACGTCATTTATTTGTGTGACGTCATTTATTTTTGTGACGTTATGTATTTTGTGACGTCATTTATTTTTTTGACGTTATGTTTTTTGTGACGTTATGTATTTTTGTGACGTGATTTATTTTTGTGACGTTATGTATTTTGTGACGTCATTTATTTTTGTGACGTTATGTATTTTGTGACGTCATCTATTTTTGTGACGTTATGTATTTGTGACGTCATTTATTTTTGTGACGTTATGAATTTTGTGACGTCATTTATTATTGTGACGTCATTTATTTTTGTGACGTTATGTATTTTGTGACGTCATTTATTTTTTTGACGTTATGTATTTTGTGACGTCATTTATTTTTGTGACGTTATGTATTTTGTGACGTCATTTATTTTTGTGACATTATGTATTTTGTGACGTCATTTATTTTTGTGACGTTATGTATTTTGTGACGTCATTTATTTTTTTGACGTTATGTATTATGTGACGTCATTTATTTTTGTGACGTTAGGTATTTTGTGACGTAATTAATTTTTGTGACGTCATTTATTTTTGTGACGTTATGTATTTTGTGACGTCATTTATTTTTGTGACGTTATGTATTCTGTGACGTCATTTGTTTTTGTGACGTTTTTTATTTTGTGACGTCATTTATTTTTGTGACGTTATGTATTTTGTGACGTCATTTATTTTTGTGACTTTATGTATTTTGTGACGTCATTTATTTTTGTGACGTAATGTATTTTGTGACGTCAATTATTTTTATGACGTTATGTATTTTGTAACGTTATGTTTTTTGTGGCGTCATTTATTTTTGTGACGTTATGTATTATGTGACCTCATTTATTTTTGTGACGTTATGTATTTTGTGACGTTATTTATTTTTGTGACGTTATGTATTTTGTGACGTCATTTATTTATGTGACGTAATTTATATTTGTGACGTTATGTATTTTGTGACGTCATTTATTTTGTGACGTTATGTATTTTGTGACGTCATTTATTATTGTTACGTCATTTATTTTTGTGACGTTATGTATTTTGTGACGTCATTTGTTTTTGTGACGTTTTGTTTTTTGTGACGTCATTTATTTTTGTGACGTTATGTATATTGTGGCGTCATTTATTTTTGTGCGTTATGTATTTTGTGACCTCATTTATTTTTGTGACGTTATGTATTTTGTGACATTATTTTTTTGACGTTATGTATTTTGTGACGTCATTTATTTTTGTGACGTCATTTATATTTGTGACGTTATGTATTTTGTGAAGTCATTTATTTTTGTG
Source organism: Flexamia atlantica (assembly GCA_035578135.1). Classification (NCBI taxonomy): domain Eukaryota; kingdom Metazoa; phylum Arthropoda; class Insecta; order Hemiptera; family Cicadellidae; genus Flexamia; species Flexamia atlantica. Next base: position 1,784,415 of record JAQJVK010000059.1, on the reverse strand, counting down.
ACGTTATGTATTAATATTTGTGACGTCATTTATATTTGTGACGTTATGTATTTTGTGACCTCATTTATTTTTGTGATGTTATGTATTTTGTGACGTCATTTATTTTTTTTACGTTATGTATTTTGTGACCTCATTTATTTTTGTGACGTTATGTATTTTGTGACGTCATTTATTATTGTGACGTCATTTATTTTTGTGACGTTTAGTATTTTGTGACGTCATTTATTATTGTGACGTCATCTATTTTTGTGACGTTATGTATTTTGTGACGTCATTTATTTTTGTGACGTCATTTATATTTGTGATGTTATGTATTTTGTGACGTCATTTATTTTTGTGACGTTATGTATTAATATTTGTGACGTCATTTATATTTGTGACGTTATGTATTTTGTGACCTCATTTATTTTTGTGACGTTATGTATTTTGTGACGTTATTTATTTTTGTGACGTTATGTATTTTGTGACGTCATTTATTTTTGTGACGTCATTTATATTTGTGACGTTATGTATTTTGTGACGTCAATTATTTTTGTTACGTTATGTATTTTGTGACGTCAATTATTTTTGTGAAGTTATGTATTTTGTCACGTCATTTCTTTTTGTGACGTTAGGTATTTTGTGACGTCATTTATTTTTGTGCCGTTATGTATTTTGTGACGTCATTTATTTTTGTGACGTTATGTATTTTGTGACGTAATTAATTTTTGTGACGTCATTTATTTTTGTGACGTTATGTATTTTGTGACGTCATTTATTTTTGTGACGTTATGTATTTTGTGACGTCATTTATTTTTGTGACGTCATTTATTTTTGTGACGTTCTGTATTTTGTGACGTCATTTTTTTGTGACGTTTAGTATTTTGTGACGTCATTTATTATTGTGACGTCATTTATTTTTGTGACGTTATGTATTTTGTGACGTCATTTATTTTTGTGACGATATGTGTTTTGTGACGTTATGTATTTTTTGACGTCATTTATTTTTGTGACGTTATGTATTTTGTGTCGTCATTTATTTTTGTGACGTTATGTATTTTGTGACGTCATTTATTTTTGTGACATTATGTATTTTGTGACGTCATTTATTTTTGTGACGTTAGGTATTTTGTGACGTAATTAATTTTTGTGACGTCATTTATTTTTGTGACGTTATGTATTTTGTGACGTCATAATTTTTTTGTGACGTTATGTTTTTTGTGACGTCATTTGTTTTTGTGACGTTTTTTATTTTGTGACGTCATTTATTTTTGTGACGTTATGTATTTTGTGACGTCATTTATTTTTGTGACGTTATGTATTTTGTGACGTCATTTATTTTTGTGACGTTATGTATTTTGTGACGTCAATTATTTTTATGACGTTATGTATTTTGTAACGTTATGTTTTTTGTGGCGTCATTTATTTTTGTGACGTTATGTATTATGTGACCTCATTTATTTTTGTGACGTTATGTATTTTGTGACGTTATTTATTTTTGTGACGTTATGTATTTTGTGACGTCATTTATTTTTGTGACGTCATTTATATTTGTGACGTTATGTATTTTGTGACGTCATTTATTTTTGTGACGTCATTTATATTTGTGACGTTATGTCTTTTGTGACGTCATTTATTTTTGTGACGTTATTTATTTTGTGACGTTATGTATTTTGTGACGTCATTTATTTTTGTGACGTTATGTATTTTGTGACGTCATTTATTATTGTTACGTCATTTATTTTTGTGACGTTATGTATTTTGTGACGTCATTTGTTTTTGTGACGTTTTGTTTTTTGTGACGTCATTTATTTTTGTGACGTTATGTATATTGTGGCGTCATTTATTTTTGTGACGTTATGTATTTTGTGACCTCATTTATTTTTGTGACGTTATGTATTTTGTGACATTATTTATTTTTTGACGTTATGTATTTTGTGACGTCATTTATTTTTGTGACGTCATTTATATTTGTAACGTTATTTATTTTGTGACGTCATTTATTTTTGTGACGTTATGTATTAATATTTGTGACGTCATTTATATTTGTGACGTTATGTATTTTGTGACCTCATTTATTTTTGTGACGTTATGTATTTTGTGACGTCATTTATTTTTGTGACGTCATTTATATTTGTGACGTTATGTATTTTGTGACGTCAATTATTTTTGTTACGTTATGTATTTTGTGACGTCAATTATTTTTGTGAAGTTATGTATTTTGTCACGTCATTTCTTTTTGTGACGTTAGGTATTTTGTGACGTCATTTATTTTTGTGCCGTTATGTATTTTGTGACGTCATTTATTTTTGTGACGTTATGTATTTTGTGACGTAATTAATTTTTGTGACGTCATTTATTTTTGTGACGTTATGTATTTTGTGACGTCATTTATTTTTGTGACGTTATGTATTTTGTGACGTCATTTATTTTTGTGACGTCATTTATTTTTGTGACGTTCTGTATTTTGTGACGTCATTTTTTTGTGACGTTTAGTATTTTGTGACGTCATTTATTATTGTGACGTCATTTATTTTTGTGACGTTATGTATTTTGTGACGTCATTTATTTTTGTGACGATATGTGTTTTGTGACGTTATGTATTTTTTGACGTCATTTATTTTTGTGACGTTATGTATTTTGTGACGTCATTTATTTTTGTGACGTTATGTATTTTGTGACGTCATTTATTTGTGTGACGTCATTTATTTTTGTGACGTTATGTATTTTGTGACGTCATTTATTTTTGTGACGTTATGTATTTAGTGACGTCATTTATTTTTGTGACGTTATGTATTTTGTGACTTCATTTATTTTTGTGACGTTATGTATTTTGTGACGTCATTTATTTTTGTGACGTTATGTATTTTGTGACGTCATTTATTTTTGTGACGTTATGAATTTTGTGACGTCATTTATTATTGTGACGTCATTTATTTTTGTGACGTTATGTATTTTGTGACGTCATTTATTTTTTTGACGTTATGTATTTTGTGACGTCATTTATTTTTGTGACGTTATGTATTTTGTGACGTCATTTATTATTGTGACGTCATTTATTTTTGTGACGTTATGTATTTTGTGTCGTCATTTATTTTTGTGACGTTATGTATTTTGTGACGTCATTTATTTTTGTGACATTATGTATTTTGTGACGTCATTTATTTTTGTGACGTTAGGTATTTTGTGACGTAATTAATTTTTGTGACGTCATTTATTTTTGTGACGTTATGTATTTTGTGACGTCATAATTTTTTTGTGACGTTATGTTTTTTGTGACGTCATTTGTTTTTGTGACGTTTTTTATTTTGTGACGTCATTTATTTTTGTGACGTTATGTATTTTGTGACGTCATTTATTTTTGTGACGTTATGTATTTTGTGACGTCATTTATTTTTGTGACGTTATGTATTTTGTGACGTCAATTATTTTTATGACGTTATGTATTTTGTAACGTTATGTTTTTTGTGGCGTCATTTATTTTTGTGACGTTATGTATTATGTGACCTCATTTATTTTTGTGACGTTATGTATTTTGTGACGTTATTTATTTTTGTGACGTTATGTATTTTGTGACGTCATTTATTTTTGTGACGTCATTTATATTTGTGACGTTATGTATTTTGTGACGTCATTTATTTTTGTGACGTCATTTATATTTGTGACGTTATGTCTTTTGTGACGTCATTTATTTTTGTGACGTTATTTATTTTGTGACGTTATGTATTTTGTGACGTCATTTATTTTTGTGACGTTATGTATTTTGTGACGTCATTTATTATTGTTACGTCATTTATTTTTGTGACGTTATGTATTTTGTGACGTCATTTGTTTTTGTGACGTTTTGTTTTTTGTGACGTCATTTATTTTTGTGACGTTATGTATATTGTGGCGTCATTTATTTTTGTGACGTTATGTATTTTGTGACCTCATTTATTTTTGTGACGTTATGTATTTTGTGACATTATTTATTTTTTGACGTTATGTATTTTGTGACGTCATTTATTTTTGTGACGTCATTTATATTTGTAACGTTATTTATTTTGTGACGTCATTTATTTTTGTGACGTTATGTATTAATATTTGTGACGTCATTTATATATGTGACGTTATGTATTTTGTGACCTCATTTATTTTTGTGATGTTATGTATTTTGTGACGTCATTTATTTTTTTGACGTTATGTATTTTGTGACGTCATTTATTTTTGTGACGTTATGTATTTTGTGACGTCATTTATTATTGTGACGTCATTTATTTTTGTGACCTTATGTATTTTGTGACGTCATTTATGTTTGTGACGTTATGCATTTTGTGACGTCATTTATTTTTGTGACGTTATGTATTTTGTGACGTCATTTATTTTTGTGACGTTATGTATTTTGTGACGTCATTTATTTTTTTGACGTTATGTATTATGTGACGTCATTTATTTTTGTGACGTTAGGTATTTTTTGACGTAATTAATTTTTGTGACGTCATTTATATTTGTGACGTCATTTATTATTGTGACGTCATTTATTTTTGTGACGTTATGTATTTTGTGACGTCATTTATTTTTTTGACGTTATGTATTTTGTGACGTCATTTATTTTTGTGACGTCATTTATTATTGTGACGTCATCTATTTTTGTGACGTTATGTATTTTGTGACGTCATTTATTTTTGTGACGTCATTTATATTTGTGATGTTATGTATTTTGTGACGTCATTTATTTTTGTGACGTTATGTATTAATATTTGTGACGTCATTTATATTTGTGACGTTATGTATTTTGTGACCTCATTTATTTTTGTGACGTTATGTATTTTGTGACGTTATTTATTTTTGTGACGTTATGTATTTTGTGACGTCATTTATTTTTGTGACGTCATTTATATTTGTGACGTCATTTATATTTGTGATGTTATGTATTTTGTGACGTCATTTATTTTTGTGCCGTTATGTATTTTGTGACGTCATTTATTTTTGTGACGTTATGTTTTTTGTGACGTAATTAATTTTTGTGACGTCATTTATTTTTGTGACGTTATGTATTTTGTGACGTCATTTATTTTTGTGACGTTATGTATTTTGTGACGTCATTTATTTTTGTGACGTCATTTATTTTTGTGACGTTCTGTATTTTGTGACGTCATTTTTTTGTGACGTTTAGTATTTTGTGACGTCATTTATTATTGTGACGTCATTTATTTTTGTGACGTTATGTATTTTGTGACGTCATTTATTTTTGTGACGATATGTGTTTTGTGACGTTATGTATTTTTTGACGTCATTTATTTTTGTGACGTTATGTATTTTGTGACGTCATTTATTTTTGTGACGTTATGTATTTTGTGACGTCATTTATTTGTGTGACGTCATTTATTTTTGTGACGTTATGTATTTTGTGACGTCATTTATTTTTGTGACGTTATGTATTTAGTGACGTCATTTATTTTTGTGACGTTATGTATTTTGTGACGTCATTTATTTTTGTGACGTTATGTATTTTGTGACGTCATTTATTTTTGTGACGTTATGTATTTTGTGACGTCAATTATTTTTATGACGTTATGTATTTTGTAACGTTATGTTTTTTGTGGCGTCATTTATTTTTGTGACGTTATGTATTATGTGACCTCATTTATTTTTGTGACGTTATGTATTTTGTGACGTTATTTATTTTTGTGACGTTATGTATTTTGTGACGTCATTTATTTTTGTGACGTCATTCATATTTGTGACGTTATGTATTTTGTGACGTCATTTATTTTTGTGACGTCATTTATATTTGTGACGTTATGTCTTTTGTGACGTCATTTATTTTTGTGACGTTATTTATTTTGTGACGTTATGTATTTTGTGACGTCATTTATTTTTGTGACGTTATGTATTTTGTGACGTCATTTATTATTGTTACGTCATTTATTTTTGTGACGTTATGTATTTTGTGACGTCATTTGTTTTTGTGACGTTTTGTTTTTTGTGACGTCATTTATTTTTGTGACGTTATGTATATTGTGGCGTCATTTATTTTTGTGACGTTATGTATTTTGTGACCTCATTTATTTTTGTGACGTTATGTATTTTGTGACATTATTTATTTTTTGACGTTATGTATTTTGTGACGTCATTTATTTTTGTGACGTCATTTATATTTGTGACGTTATTTATTTTGTGACGTCATTTATTTTTGTGACGTTATGTATTAATATTTGTGACGTCATTTATATATGTGACGTTATGTATTTTGTGACCTCATTTATTTTTGTGATGTTATGTATTTTGTGACGTCATTTATTTTTTTGACGTTATGTATTTTGTGACGTCATTTATTTTTGTGACGTTATGTATTTTGTGACGTCATTTATTATTGTGACGTCATTTATTTTTGTGACCTTATGTATTTTGTGACGTCATTTATGTTTGTGACGTTATGTATTTTGTGACGTCATTTATTTTTGTGACGTTATGTATTTTGTGACGTCATTTATTTTTGTGACGTTATGTATTTTGTGACGTCATTTATTTTTTTGACGTTATGTATTATGTGACGTCATTTATTTTTGTGACGTTAGGTATTTTTTGACGTAATTAATTTTTGTGACGTCATTTATTTTTGTGACGTCATTTATTATTGTGACGTCATTTATTTTTGTGACGTTATGTATTTTGTGACGTCATTTATTTTTTTGACGTTATGTATTTTGTGACGTCATTTATTTTTGTGACGTTATGTATTTTGTGACGTCATTTTTTTTTGTGACATTATGTATTTTGTGACGTCATTTATTTTTGTGACGTTATGTATTTTGTGACGTCATTTATTTTTTTGACGTTATGTATTATGTGACGTCATTTATTTTTGTGACGTTAGGTATTTTGTGACGTAATTAATTTTTGTGACGTCATTTATTTTTGTGACGTTATGTATTTTGTGACGTCATTTATTTTTGTGACGTTATGTTTTTTGTGACGTCATTTGTTTTTGTGACGTTTTTTATTTTGTGACGTCATTTATTTTTGTGACGTTATGTATTCTGTGACGTCATTTATTTTTGTGACGTTATGTATTTTGTGACGTCATTTATTTTTGTGACGTAATGTATTTTGTGACGTCAATTATTTTTATGACGTTATGTATTTTGTAACGTTATGTTTTTTGTGGCGTCATTTATTTTTGTGACGTTATGTATTTTGTGACGTAATTAATTTTTGTGACGTCATTTATTTTTGTGACGTTATGTATTTTGTGACGTCATTTATTTTTGTGACGTTATGTATTTTGTGACGTAATTTATTTTTGTGACGTCATTTATTTTTGTGACGTTATGTATTTTGTGACGTCATTTTTTGTGACGTTTAGTATTTTGTGACGTCATTTATTATTGTGACGTCATTTATTTTTGTGACGTTATGTATTTTGTGACGTCATTTATTTTTGTGACGATATGTGTTTTGTGACGTTATGTATTTTTTGACGTCATTTATTTTTGTGACGTTATGTATTTTGTGACGTCATTTATTTTTGTGACGTTATGTATTTTGTGACGTCATTTATTTGTGTGACGTCATTTATTTTTGTGACGTTATGTATTTTGTGACGTCATTTATTTTTTTGACGTTATGTTTTTTGTGACGTTATGTATTTTTGTGACGTCATTTATTTTTGTGACGTTATGTATTTTGTGACGTCATTTATTTTTGTGACGTTATGTATTTTGTGACGTCATTTATTTTTGTGACGTTATGTATTTTGTGACGTCATTTATTTTTGTGACGTTATGAATTTTGTGACGTCATTTATTATTGTGACGTCATTTATTTTTGTGACGTTATGTATTTTGTGACGTCATTTATTTTTTTGACGTTATGTATTTTGTGACGTCATTTATTTTTGTGACGTTATGTATTTTTTGACGTCATTTATTTTTGTGACATTATGTATTTTGTGACGTCATTTATTTTTTTGACGTTATGTATTATGTGACGTCATTTATTTTTGTGACGTTAGGTATTTTGTGACGTAATTAATTTTTGTGACGTCATTTATTTTTGTGACGTTATGTATTTTGTGACGTCATTTATTTTTGTGACGTTATGTTTTTTGTGACGTCATTTGTTTTTGTGACGTTTTTTATTTTGTGACGTCATTTATTTTTGTGACGTTATGTATTTTGTGACGTCATTTATTTTTGTGACGTTATGTATTTTGTGACGTCATTTATTTTTGTGACGTAATGTATTTTGTGACGTCAATTATTTTTATGACGTTATGTATTTTGTAACGTTATGTTTTTTGTGGCGTCATTTATTTTTGTGACGTTATGTATTATGTGACCTCATTTATTTTTGTGACGTTATGTATTTTGTGACGTTATTTATTTTTGTGACGTTATGTATTTTGTGACGTCATTTATTTTTGTGACGTCATTTATATTTGTGACGTTATGTATTTTGTGACGTCATTTATTTTTGTGACGTTATGTATTAATATTTAAACGTCATTTATATTTGTGACGTTATGTATTTTGTGACGTCAATTATTTTTGTGAAGTTATTTATTTTGTGACGTTATTAATATTTGTGATGTCATTTATTTTTGTGACGTTATGTATTTTGTGACGTCATTTATTTTAGTGACGTTATGTATTTTGTGACGTCATTTATTTTTGTGACGTTATGTATTTTGTGACGTTGTGTATTTTGTGACGTCATTTATTTTTGTGACGTTATGTATTGTGTGACGTCAATTATTTTTGTGACGTTATGTATTTTGTGACGTCATTTATTTTTGTGACGTTATGTATTTTATGACGTCATTACTTTTTTTGACGTTATGTATTTTGTGACTTCATTTATTTTTGTGACGTTATGTATTTTGTGACGTCTTTTATTTTTGTGACGTTATGTATTATGTGACGTCATTTATTTTTGTGACGTTATGTATTTTGTGACGTCATTTATTTTTGTGACGTTATGTATTTTGTGACGTCATTTATTTTTGTGACGTTATGTATTTTGTGACGTCATTTATTTTTGTGACGTTATGTATTTTGTGACGTCATTTATTATTGTGACGTCATTTATTTTTGTGACGTAATTAATTTTTGTGTTGTCATTTATTTTTGTGACGTTATGTATTTTGTGACGTCATTTATTTTTGTGACGTTATGTATTTTGTGACGTCATTTGTTTTTGTGACGTTTTGTATTTTGTGACGTCATTTATTTTTGTGACGTTATGTATATTGTGGCGTCATTTATTTTTGTGACGTTATGTATTTTGTGATCTCATTTTTTTGTGACGTTATGTATTTTGTGACGTTATTTATTTTTGTGACGTTATGTATTTTGTGACGTCATTTATTTTTGTGACGTCATTTATATTTGTGATGTTATGTATTTTGTGACGTCATTTATTTTTGTGACGCTATGTATTAATATTTGTGACGTCATTTATATTTGTGACGTTATGTATTTTGTGACCTCATTTATTTTTGTGACTTTATGTATTTTGTGACGTTATTTATTTTTGTGACGTTATGTATTTTGTGACGTCATTTATTTTTGTGACGTCATTTATATTTGTGACGTTATGTATTTTGTGACGTCAATTATTTTTGTGACGTTATGTATTTTGTGACGTCAATTATTTTTGTGAAGTTATGTATTTTGTGAAGTCATTTCTTTTTGTGACGTTAGGTATTTTGTGACGTCATTTATTTTTGTGCCGTTATGTATTTTGTGACGTCATTTATTTTTGTGACGTTATGTATTTTGTAACGTAATTAATTTTTGTGACGTCATTTATTTTTGTGACGTTATGTATTTTGTGACGTCAATTATTTTTGTGACGTTATGTATTTTGTGACGTCAATTATTTTTGTGAAGTTATGTATTTTGTGACGTCATTTATTTTTGTGACGTCATTTATTTTTGTGCCGTTATGTATTTTGTGACGTCATTTATTTTTGTGACGTTATGTATTTTGTGACCTAATTAATTTTTGTGACGTCATTTATTTTTGTGACGTTATGTATTTTGTGACGTCATTTATTTTTGTGACGTTATGTATTTTGTGACGTCATTTATTTTTGTGACGTCATTTATTTTTGTGACGTTATGTATTTTGTGACGTCATTTTTTGTGACGTTTAGTATTTTGTGACGTCATTTATTATTGTGACGTCATTTATTTTTGTGACGTTATGTATTTTGTGACGTCATTTATTTTTGTGACGATATGTGTTTTGTGACGTTATGTATTTTTTGACGTCATTTATTTTTGTGACGTTATGTATTTTGTGACGTCATTTATTTTTGTGACGTTATGTATTTTGTGACGTCATTTATTTGTGTGACGTCATTTATTTTTGTGACGTTATGTATTTTGTGACGTCATTTATTTTTTTGACGTTATGTTTTTTGTGACGTTATGTATTTTTGTGACGTCATTTATTTTTGTGACGTTATGTATTTTGTGACGTCATTTATTTTTGTGACGTTATGTATTTTGTGACGTCATTTATTTTTGTGACGTTATGTATTTTGTGACGTCATTTATTTTTGTGACGTTATGAATTTTGTGACGTCATTTATTATTGTGACGTCATTTATTTTTGTGACGTTATGTATTTTGTGACGTCATTTATTTTTTTGACGTTATGTATTTTGTGACGTCATTTATTTTTGTGACGTTATGTATTTTGTGACGTCATTTATTTTTGTGACATTATGTATTTTGTGACGTCATTTATTTTTGTGACGTTATGTATTTTGTGACGTCATTTATTTTTTTGACGTTATGTATTATGTGACGTCATTTATTTTTGTGACGTTAGGTATTTTGTGACGTAAATAATTTTTGTGACGTCATTTATTTTTGTGACGTTATGTATTTTGTGACGTCATTTATTTTTGTGACGTTATGTTTTTTGTGACGTCATTTGTTTTTGTGACGTTTTTTATTTTGTGACGTCATTTATTTTTGTGACGTTATGTATTTTGTGACGTCATTTATTTTTGTGACGTTATGTATTTTGTGACGTCATTTATTTTTGTGACGTAATGTATTTTGTGACGTCAATTATTTTTATGACGTTATGTATTTTGTAACGTTATGTTTTTTGTGGCGTCATTTATTTTTGTGACGTTATGTATTATGTGACCTCATTTATTTTTGTGACGTTATGTATTTTGTGACGTTATTTATTTTTGTGACGTTATGTATTTTGTGACGTCATTTATTTTTGTGACGTCATTTATATTTGTGACGTTATGTCTTTTGTGACGTAATTTATTTTTGTGACGTTATTTATTTTGTGACGTTATGTATTTTGTGACGTCATTTATTTTGTGACGTTATGTATTTTGTGACGTCATTTATTATTGTTACGTCATTTATTTTTGTGACGTTATGTATTTTGTGACGTCATTTGTTTTTGTGACGTTTTGTTTTTTGTGACGTCATTTATTTTTGTGACGTTATGTATATTGTGGCGTCATTTATTTTTGTGACGTTATGTATTTTGTGACCTCATTTATTTTTGTGACGTTATGTATTTTGTGACATTATTTTTTTGACGTTATGTATTTTGTGACGTCATTTATTATTGTGACGTCATTTATATTTGTGACGTTATGTATTTTTTGACGTCATTTATTTTTGTGACGTTATGTATTAATATTTGTGACGTCATTTATATTTGTGACGTTATGTATTTTGTGACCTCATTTATTTTTGTGATGTTATGTATTTTGTGACGTCATTTATTTTTTTTACGTTATGTATTTTGTGACCTCATTTATTTTTGTGACGTTATGTATTTTGTGACGTCATTTATTATTGTGACGTCATTTATTTTTGTGACGTTTAGTATTTTGTGACGTCATTTATTATTGTGACGTCATCTATTTTTGTGACGTTATGTATTTTGTGACGTCATTTATTTTTGTGACGTCATTTATATTTGTGATGTTATGTATTTTGTGACGTCATTTATTTTTGTGACGTTATGTATTAATATTTGTGACGTCATTTATATTTGTGACGTTATGTATTTTGTGACCTCATTTATTTTTGTGACGTTATGTATTTTGTGACGTTATTTATTTTTGTGACGTTATGTATTTTGTGACGTCATTTATTTTTGTGACGTCATTTATATTTGTGACGTTATGTATTTTGTGACGTCAATTATTTTTGTGACGTTATGTATTTTGTGACGTCAATTATTTTTGTGAAGTTATGTATTTTGTGACGTCATTTCTTTTTGTGACGTTAGGTATTTTGTGACGTCATTTATTTTTGTGCCGTTATGTATTTTGTGACGTCATTTATTTTTGTGACGTTATGTATTTTGTGACGTAATTAATTTTTGTGACGTCATTTATTTTTGTGATGTTATGTATTTTGTGACGTCATTTATTTTTGTGACGTTATGTATTTTGTGACGTCATTTATTTTTGTGACGTCATTTATTTTTGTGACGTTATGTATTTTGTGACGTCATTTTTTTGTGACGTTTAGTATTTTGTGACGTCATTTATTATTGTGACGTCATTTATTTTTGTGACGTTATGTATTTTGTGACGTCATTTATTTTTGTGACGATATGTGTTTTGTGACGTTATGTATTTTTTGACGTCATTTATTTTTGTGACGTTATGTATTTTGTGACGTTATTTATTTTTGTGACGTTATGTATTTTGTGACGTCATTTATTTGTGTGACGTCATTTATTTTTGTGACGTTATGTATTTTGTGACGTCATTTATTTTTGAGACGTTATGTATTTAGTGACGTCATTTATTTTTGTGACGTTATGTATTTTGTGACGTCATTTATTTTTGTGACGTTATGTATTTTGTGACGTCATTTATTTTTGTGACGTTATGTATTTTGTGACGTCATTTATTTTTGTGACGTTATGAATTTTGTGACGTCATTTATTATTGTGACGTCATTTATTTTTGTGACGTTATGTATTTTGTGACGTCATTTATTTTTTTGACGTTATGTATTTTGTGACGTCATTTATTTTTGTGACGTTATGTATTTTGTGACGTCATTTATTATTGTGACGTCATTTATTTTTGTGACGTTATGTATTTTGTGTCGTCATTTATTTTTGTGACGTTATGTATTTTGTGACGTCATTTATTTTTGTGACATTATGTATTTTGTGACGTCATTTATTTTTGTGACGTTAGGTATTTTGTGACGTAATTAATTTTTGTGACGTCATTTATTTTTGTGACGTTATGTATTTTGTGACGTCATAATTTTTTTTGTGACGTTATGTTTTTTGTGACGTCATTTGTTTTTGTGACGTTTTTTATTTTGTGACGTCATTTATTTTTGTGACGTTATGTATTTTGTGACGTCATTTATTTTTGTGACGTTATGTATTTTGTGACGTCATTTATTTTTGTGACGTTATGTATTTTGTGACGTCAATTATTTTTATGACGTTATGTATTTTGTAACGTTATGTTTTTTGTGGCGTCATTTATTTTTGTGACGTTATGTATTATGTGACCTCATTTATTTTTGTGACGTTATGTATTTTGTGACGTTATTTATTTTTGTGACGTTATGTATTTTGTGACGTCATTTATTTTTGTGACGTCATTTATATTTGTGACGTTATGTATTTTGTGACGTCATTTATTTTTGTGACGTCATTTATATTTGTGACGTTATGTCTTTTGTGACGTCATTTATTTTTGTGACGTTATTTATTTTGTGACGTTATGTATTTTGTGACGTCATTTATTTTTGTGACGTTATGTATTTTGTGACGTCATTTATTATTGTTACGTCATTTATTTTTGTGACGTTATGTATTTTGTGACGTCATTTGTTTTTGTGACGTTTTGTTTTTTGTGACGTCATTTATTTTTGTGACGTTATGTATATTGTGGCGTCATTTATTTTTGTGACGTTATGTATTTTGTGACCTCATTTATTTTTGTGACGTTATGTATTTTGTGACATTATTTATTTTTTGACGTTATGTATTTTGTGACGTCATTTATTTTTGTGACGTCATTTATATTTGTGACGTTATTTATTTTGTGACGTCATTTATTTTTGTGACGTTATGTATTAATATTTGTGACGTCATTTATATATGTGACGTTATGTATTTTGTGACCTCATTTATTTTTGTGATGTTATGTATTTTGTGACGTCATTTATTTTTTTGACGTTATGTATTTTGTGACGTCATTTATTTTTGTGACGTTATGTATTTTGTGACGTCATTTATTATTGTGACGTCATTTATTTTTGTGACCTTATGTATTTTGTGACGTCATTTATGTTTGTGACGTTATGTATTTTGTGACGTCATTTATTTTTGTGACGTTATGTATTTTGTGACGTCATTTATTTTTGTGACGTTATGTATTTTGTGACGTCATTTATTTTTTTGACGTTATGTATTATGTGACGTCATTTATTTTTGTGACGTTAGGTATTTTTTGACGTAATTAATTTTTGTGACGTCATTTATATTTGTGACGTCATTTATTATTGTGACGTCATTTATTTTTGTGACGTTATGTATTTTGTGACGTCATTTATTTTTTTGACGTTATGTATTTTGTGACGTCATTTATTTTTGTGACGTTATGTATTTTGTGACGTCATTTATTTTTGTGACATTATGTATTTTGTGACGTCATTTATTTTTGTGACGTTATGTATTTTGTGACGTCATTTATTTTTTTGACGTTATGTATTATGTGACGTCATTTATTTTTGTGACGTTAGGTATTTTGTGACGTAATTAATTTTTGTGACGTCATTTATTTTTGTGACGTTATGTATTTTGTGACGTCATTTATTTTTGTGACGTTATGTTTTTTGTGACGTCATTTGTTTTTGTGACGTTTTTTATTTTGTGACGTCATTTATTTTTGTGACGTTATATATTCTGTGACGTCATTTATTTTTGTGACGTTATGTATTTTGTGACGTCATTTATTTTTGTGACGTAATGTATTTTGTGACGTCAATTATTTTTATGACGTTATGTATTTTGTAACGTTATGTTTTTTGTGGCGTCATTTATTTTTGTGACGTTATGTATTATGTGACCTCATTTATTTTTGTGACGTTATGTATTTTGTGACGTTATTTATTTTTGTGACGTTATGTATTTTGTGACGTCATTTATTTTTGTGACGTCATTTATATTTGTGACGTTATGTATTTTGTGACGTCATTTATTTTTGTGACGTTATGTATTAATATTTGAAACGTCATTTATATTTGTGACGTTATGTATTTTGTGACCTCATTTATTTTTATGACGTTATGTATTTTGTGACGTTATTTATTTTTGTGTCGTTATGTATTTTGTGACGTCATTTATTTTTGTGACGTCATTTATATTAGTGACGTTATGTCTTTTGTGACGTCATTTATTTTTGTGACGTTATTTATTTTGTGACGTTATGTATTTTGTGACGTCATTTATTATTGTTACGTCATTTATTTTTGTGACGTTATGTATTTTGTGACGTCATTTGTTTTTGTGACGTTTTGTTTTTTGTGACGTCATTTATTTTTGTGACGTTATGTATTTTGTGACGTCAATTATTTTTATGACGTTATGTATTTTGTAACGTTATGTTTTTTGTGGCGTCATTTATTTTTGTGACGTTATGTATTTTGTGACGTCATTTATTTTTGTGACGTTAGGTATTTTGTGACGTAATTAATTTTTGTGACGTCATTTATTTTTGTGACGTTATGTATTTTGTGACGTCATAATTTTTTTTGTGACGTTATGTTTTTTGTGACGTCATTTGTTTTTGTGACGTTTTTTATTTTGTGACGTCATTTATTTTTGTGACGTTATGTATTTTGTGACGTCATTTATTTTTGTGACGTTATGTATTTTGTGACGTCATTTATTTTTGTGACGTTATGTATTTTGTGACGTCAATTATTTTTATGACGTTATGTATTTTGTAACGTTATGTTTTTTGTGGCGTCATTTATTTTTGTGACGTTATGTATTATGTGACCTCATTTATTTTTGTGACGTTATGTATTTTGTGACGTTATTTATTTTTGTGACGTTATGTATTTTGTGACGTCATTTATTTTTGTGACGTCATTTATATTTGTGACGTTATATATTTTGTGACGTCATTTATTTTTGTGACGTCATTTATATTTGTGACGTTATGTCTTTTGTGACGTCATTTATTTTTGTGACGTTATTTATTTTGTGACGTTATGTATTTTGTGACGTCATTTATTTTTGTGACGTTATGTATTTTGTGACGTCATTTATTATTGTTACGTCATTTATTTTTGTGACGTTATGTATTTTGTGACGTCATTTGTTTTTGTGACGTTTTGTTTTTTGTGACGTCATTTATTTTTGTGACGTTATGTATATTGTGGCGTCATTTATTTTTGTGACGTTATGTATTTTGTGACCTCATTTATTTTTGTGACGTTATGTATTTTGTGACATTATTTATTTTTTGACGTTATATATTTTGTGACGTCATTTATTTTTGTGACGTCATTTATATTTGTGACGTTATTTATTTTGTGACGTCATTTATTTTTGTGACGTTATGTATTAATATTTGTGACGTCATTTATATATGTGACGTTATGTATTTTGTGACCTCATTTATTTTTGTGATGTTATGTATTTTGTGACGTCATTTATTTTTTTGACGTTATGTATTTTGTGACGTCATTTATTTTTGTGACGTTATGTATTTTGTGACGTCATTTATTATTGTGACGTCATTTATTTTTGTGACCTTATGTATTTTGTGACGTCATTTATGTTTGTGACGTTATGCATTTTGTGACGTCATTTATTTTTGTGACGTTATGTATTTTGTGACGTCATTTATTTTTGTGACGTTATGTATTTTGTGACGTCATTTATTTTTTTGACGTTATGTATTATGTGACGTCATTTATTTTTGTGACGTTAGGTATTTTTTGACGTAATTAATTTTTGTGACGTCATTTATATTTGTGACGTCATTTATTATTGTGACGTCATTTATTTTTGTGACGTTATGTATTTTGTGACGTCATTTATTTTTTTGACGTTATGTATTTTGTGACGTCATTTATTTTTGTGACGTTATGTATTTTGTGACGTCATTTATTTTTGTGACATTATGTATTTTGTGACGTCATTTATTTTTGTGACGTTATGTATTTTGTGACGTCATTTATTTTTTTGACGTTATGTATTATGTGACGTCATTTATTTTTGTGACGTTAGGTATTTTGTGACGTAATTAATTTTTGTGACGTCATTTATTTTTGTGACGTTATGTATTTTGTGACGTCATTTATTTTTGTGACGTTATGTTTTTTGTGACGTCATTTGTTTTTGTGACGTTTTTTATTTTGTGACGTCATTTATTTTTGTGACGTTATGTATTCTGTGACGTCATTTATTTTTGTGACGTTATGTATTTTGTGACGTCATTTATTTTTGTGACGTAATGTATTTTGTGACGTCAATTATTTTTATGACGTTATGTATTTTGTAACGTTATGTTTTTTGTGGCGTCATTTATTTTTGTGACGTTATGTATTATGTGACCTCATTTATTTTTGTGACGTTATGTATTTTGTGACGTTATTTATTTTTGTGACGTTATGTATTTTGTGACGTCATTTATTTTTGTGACGTCATTTATATTTGTGACGTTATGTATTTTGTGACGTCATTTATTTTTGTGACGTTATGTATTAATATTTGAAACGTCATTTATATTTGTGACGTTATGTATTTTGTGACCTCATTTATTTTTATGACGTTATGTATTTTGTGACGTTATTTATTTTTGTGTCGTTATGTATTTTGTGACGTCATTTATTTTTGTGACGTCATTTATATTAGTGACGTTATGTCTTTTGTGACGTCATTTATTTTTGTGACGTTATTTATTTTGTGACGTTATGTATTTTGTGACGTCATTTATTTTGTGACGTTATGTATTTTGTGACGTCATTTATTATTGTTACGTCATTTATTTTTGTGACGTTATGTATTTTGTGACGTCATTTGTTTTTGTGACGTTTTGTTTTTTGTGACGTCATTTATTTTTGTGACGTTATGTATATTGTGGCGTCATTTATTTTTGTGACGTTATGTATTTTGTGACCTCATTTATTTTTGTGACGTTATGTATTTTGTGACATTATTTTTTTGAAGTTATGTATTTTGTGACGTCATTTATTTTTGTGACGTCATTTATATTTGTGACGTTATGTATTTTGTGACGTCATTTATTTTTGTGACGTTATGTATTAATATTTGTGACGTCATTTATATTTGTGACGTTATGTATTTTGTGACCTCATTTATTTTTGTGATGTTATGTATTTTGTGACGTCATTTATTTTTTTGACGTTATGTATTTTGTGACCTCATTTATGTTTGTGACGTTATGTATTTTGTGACGTCATTTATTATTGTGACGTCATTTATTTTTGTGACGTTATGTATTTTGTGACGTCATTTATTTTTGTGACGTCATTTATATTTGTGATGTTATGTATTTTGTGACGTCATTTATTTTTGTGACGTTATGTATTTTGTGACGTCATTTTTTTGTGACGTTTAGTATTTTGTGACGTCATTTATTATTGTGACGTCATCTATTTTTGTGACGTTATGTATTTTGTGACGTCATTTATTTTTGTGACGTCATTTATATTTGTGATGTTATGTATTTTGTGACGTCATTTATTTTTGTGACGTTATGTATTAATATTTGTGACGTCATTTATATTTGTGACGTTATGTATTTTGTGACCTCATTTATTTTTGTGACGTTATGTATTTTGTGACGTTATTTATTTTTGTGACGTTATGTATTTTGTGACGTCATTTATTTTTGTGACGTCATTTATATTTGTGACGTTATGTATTTTGTGACGTCAATTATTTTTGTGACGTTATGTATTTTGTGACGTCAATTATTTTTGTGACGTTAGGTATTTTGTGACGTCATTTATTTTTGTGCCGTTATGTATTTTGTGACGTCATTTATTTTTGTGACGTTATGTATTTTGTGACGTAATTAATTTTTGTGACGTCATTTATTTTTGTGACGTTATGTATTTTGTGGCGTCATTTATTTTTGTGACGTTATGTATTTTGTGACGTCATTTATTTTTGTGACGTCATTTGTTTTTGTGACGTTATGTATTTTGTGACGTCATTTTTTTGTGACGTTTAGTATTTTGTGACGTCATTTATTATTGTGACGTCATTTATTTTTGTGACGTTATGTATTTTGTGACGTCATTTATTTTTGTGACGATATGTGTTTTGTGACGTTATGTATTTTTTGACGTCATTTATTTTTGTGACGTTATGTATTTTGTGACGTCATTTATTTTTGTGACGTTATGTATTTTGTGACGTCATTTATTTGTGTGACGTCATTTATTTTTGTGACGTTATGTATTTTGTGACGTCATTTATTTTTTTGACGTTATGTTTTTTGTGACGTTATGTATTTTTGTGACGTCATTTATTTTTGTGACGTTATGTATTTTTCGACGTCATTTATTTTTGTGACGTTATGTATTTTGTGACGTCATTTATTTTTGTGACGTTATGTATTTTGTGACGTCATTTATTTTTGTGACGTTATGAATTTTGTGACGTCATTTATTATTGTGACGTCATTTATTTTTGTGACGTTATGTATTTTGTGACGTCATTTATTTTTTTGACGTTATATATTTTGTGACGTCATTTATTTTTGTGACGTTATGTATTTTGTGACGTCATTTATTATTGTGACGTCATTTATTTTTGTGACGTTATGTATTTTGTGACGTCATTTATTTTTGTGACGTTATGTATTTTGTGACGTCATTTATTTTTGTGACATTATGTATTTTGTGACGTCATTTATTTTTGTGACGTTATGTATTTTGTGACGTCATTTATTTTTTTGACGTTATGTATTATGTGACGTCATTTATTTTTGTGACGTTAGGTATTTTGTGACGTAACTATTTTTTGTGACGTCATTTATTTTTGTGACGTTATGTATTTTGTGACGTCATTTATTTTTGTGACGTTATGTTTTTTGTGACGTCATTTGTTTTTGTGACGTTTTTTATTTTGTGACGTCATTTAGTTTTGTGACGTTATGTATTTTGTGACGTCATTTATTTTTGTGACGTTATGTATTTTGTGACGTCATTTATTTTTGTGACGTTATGTATTTTGTGACGTCAATTATTTTTATGACGTTATGTATTTTGTAACGTTATGTTTTTTGTGGCGTCATTTATTTTTGTGACGTTATGTATTATGTGACCTCATTTATTTTTGTGACGTTATGTATTTTGTGACGTTATTTATTTTTGTGACGTTATGTATTTTGTGACGTCATTTATTTTTGTGACGTCATTTATATTTGTGACGTTATGTATTTTGTGACGTCATTTATTTTTGTGACGTTATGTATTAATATTTGAAACGTCATTTATATTTGTGACGTTATGTATTTTGTGACCTCATTTATTTTTGTGACGTTATGTATTTTGTGACGTTATTTATTTTTGTGTCGTTATGTATTTTGTGACGTCATTTATTTTTGTGACGTCATTTATATTTGTGACGTTATGTCTTTTGTGACGTCATTTATTTTTGTGACGTTATTTATTTTGTGACGTTATGTATTTTGTGACGTCATTTATTTTTGTGACGTTATGTATTTTGTGACGTCATTTATTATTGTTACGTCATTTATTTTTGTGACGTTATGTATTTTGTGACGTCATTTGTTTTTGTGACGTTTTGTTTTTTGTGACGTCATTTATTTTTGTGACGTTATGTATATTGTGGCGTCATTTATTTTTGTGACGTTATGGATTTTGTGACCTCATTTATTTTTGTGACGTTATGTATTTTGTGACATTATTTATTTTTTGACGTTATGTATTTTGTGACGTCATTTATTTTTGTGACGTCATTTATATTTGTGACGTTATGTATTTTGTGACGTCATTTATTTTTGTGACGTTATGTATTAATATTTTTGACGTCATTTATATATGTGACGTTATGTATTTTGTGACCTCATTTATTTTTGTGATGTTATGTATTTTGTGACGTCATTTATTTTTTTGACGTTATGTATTTTGTGACGTCATTTATTTTTGTGACGTTATGTATTTTGTGACGTCATTTATTATTGTGACGTCATTTATTTTTGTGACCTTATGTATTTTGTGACGTCATTTATTATTGTGACGTCATTTATTTTTGTGACGTTATGTATTTTGTGACGTCATTTATTTTTGTGACGTCATTTATATTTGTGATGTTATGTATTTTGTGACGTCATTTATTTTTGTGACGTTATGTATTTTGTGACGTCATTTTTTTGTGACGTTTAGTATTTTGTGACGTCATTTATTATTGTGACGTCATCTATTTTTGTGACGTTATGTATTTTGTGACGTCATTTATTTTTGTGACGTCATTTATATTTGTGATGTTATGTATTTTGTGACGTCATTTATTTTTGTGACGTTATGTATTAATATTTGTGACGTCATTTATATTTGTGACGTTATGTATTTTGTGACCTCATTTATTTTTGTGACGTTATGTATTTTGTGACGTTATTTATTTTTGTGACGTTATGTATTTTGTGACGTCATTTATTTTTGTGACGTCATTTATATTTGTGACGTTATGTATTTTGTGACGTCAATTATTTTTGTGACGTTATGTATTTTGTGACGTCAATTATTTTTGTGACGTTAGGTATTTTGTGACGTCATTTATTTTTGTGCCGTTATGTATTTTGTGACGTCATTTATTTTTGTGACGTTATGTATTTTGTGACGTAATTAATTTTTGTGACGTCATTTATTTTTGTGACGTTATGTATTTTGTGGCGTCATTTATTTTTGTGACGTTATGTATTTTGTGACGTCATTTATTTTTGTGACGTCATTTGTTTTTGTGACGTTATGTATTTTGTGACGTCATTTTTTTGTGACGTTTAGTATTTTGTGACGTCATTTATTATTGTGACGTCATTTATTTTTGTGACGTTATGTATTTTGTGACGTCATTTATTTTTGTGACGATATGTGTTTTGTGACGTTATGTATTTTTTGACGTCATTTATTTTTGTGACGTTATGTATTTTGTGACGTCATTTATTTTTGTGACGTTATGTATTTTGTGACGTCATTTATTTGTGTGACGTCATTTATTTTTGTGACGTTATGTATTTTGTGACGTCATTTATTTTTTTGACGTTATGTTTTTTGTGACGTTATGTATTTTTGTGACGTCATTTATTTTTGTGACGTTATGTATTTTTCGACGTCATTTATTTTTGTGACGTTATGTATTTTGTGACGTCATTTATTTTTGTGACGTTATGTATTTTGTGACGTCATTTATTTTTGTGACGTTATGAATTTTGTGACGTCATTTATTATTGTGACGTCATTTATTTTTGTGACGTTATGTATTTTGTGACGTCATTTATTTTTTTGACGTTATATATTTTGTGACGTCATTTATTTTTGTGACGTTATGTATTTTGTGACGTCATTTATTATTGTGACGTCATTTATTTTTGTGACGTTATGTATTTTGTGACGTCATTTATTTTTGTGACGTTATGTATTTTGTGACGTCATTTATTTTTGTGACATTATGTATTTTGTGACGTCATTTATTTTTGTGACGTTATGTATTTTGTGACGTCATTTATTTTTTTGACGTTATGTATTATGTGACGTCATTTATTTTTGTGACGTTAGGTATTTTGTGACGTAATTATTTTTTGTGACGTCATTTATTTTTGAGACGTTATGTATTTTGTGACGTCATTTATTTTTGTGACGTTATGTTTTTTGTGACGTCATTTGTTTTTGTGACGTTTTTTATTTTGTGACGTCATTTAGTTTTGTGACGTTATGTATTTTGTGACGTCATTTATTTTTGTGACGTTATGTATTTTGTGACGTCATTTATTTTTGTGACGTTATGTATTTTGTGACGTCAATTATTTTTATGACGTTATGTATTTTGTAACGTTATGTTTTTTGTGGCGTCATTTATTTTTGTGACGTTATGTATTATGTGACCTCATTTATTTTTGTGACGTTATGTATTTTGTGACGTTATTTATTTTTGTGACGTTATGTATTTTGTGACGTCATTTATTTTTGTGACGTCATTTATATTTGTGACGTTATGTATTTTGTGACGTCATTTATTTTTGTGACGTTATGTATTAATATTTGAAACGTCATTTATATTTGTGACGTTATGTATTTTGTGACCTCATTTATTTTTGTGACGTTATGTATTTTGTGACGTCATTTATTTTTGTGACGTTATGTATTTTGTGACGTCATTTATTTTTGTGACGTTATGTATTTTGTGACGTCAATTATTTTTATGACGTTATGTATTTTGTAACGTTATGTTTTTTGTGGCGTCATTTATTTTTGTGACGTTATGTATTATGTGACCTCATTTATTTTTGTGACGTTATGTATTTTGTGACGTTATTTATTTTTGTGACGTTATGTATTTTGTGACGTCATTTATTTTTGTGACGTCATTTATATTTGTGACGTTATATATTTTGTGACGTCATTTATTTTTGTGACGTCATTTATATTTGTGACGTTATGTCTTTTGTGACGTCATTTATTTTTGTGACGTTATTTATTTTGTGACGTTATGTATTTTGTGACGTCATTTATTTTTGTGACGTTATGTATTTTGTGACGTCATTTATTATTGTTACGTCATTTATTTTTGTGACGTTATGTATTTTGTGACGTCATTTGTTTTTGTGACGTTTTGTTTTTTGTGACGTCATTTATTTTTGTGACGTTATGTATATTGTGGCGTCATTTATTTTTGTGACGTTATGTATTTTGTGACCTCATTTATTTTTGTGACGTTATGTATTTTGTGACATTATTTATTTTTTGACGTTATATATTTTGTGACGTCATTTATTTTTGTGACGTCATTTATATTTGTGACGTTATTTATTTTGTGACGTCATTTATTTTTGTGACGTTATGTATTAATATTTGTGACGTCATTTATATATGTGACGTTATGTATTTTGTGACCTCATTTATTTTTGTGATGTTATGTATTTTGTGACGTCATTTATTTTTTTGACGTTATGTATTTTGTGACGTCATTTATTTTTGTGACGTTATGTATTTTGTGACGTCATTTATTATTGTGACGTCATTTATTTTTGTGACCTTATGTATTTTGTGACGTCATTTATGTTTGTGACGTTATGCATTTTGTGACGTCATTTATTTTTGTGACGTTATGTATTTTGTGACGTCATTTATTTTTGTGACGTTATGTATTTTGTGACGTCATTTATTTTTTTGACGTTATGTATTATGTGACGTCATTTATTTTTGTGACGTTAGGTATTTTTTGACGTAATTAATTTTTGTGACGTCATTTATATTTGTGACGTCATTTATTATTGTGACGTCATTTATTTTTGTGACGTTATGTATTTTGTGACGTCATTTATTTTTTTGACGTTATGTATTTTGTGACGTCATTTATTTTTGTGACGTTATGTATTTTGTGACGTCATTTATTTTTGTGACATTATGTATTTTGTGACGTCATTTATTTTTGTGACGTTATGTATTTTGTGACGTCATTTATTTTTTTGACGTTATGTATTATGTGACGTCATTTATTTTTGTGACGTTAGGTATTTTGTGACGTAATTAATTTTTGTGACGTCATTTATTTTTGTGACGTTATGTATTTTGTGACGTCATTTATTTTTGTGACGTTATGTTTTTTGTGACGTCATTTGTTTTTGTGACGTTTTTTATTTTGTGACGTCATTTATTTTTGTGACGTTATGTATTCTGTGACGTCATTTATTTTTGTGACGTTATGTATTTTGTGACGTCATTTATTTTTGTGACGTAATGTATTTTGTGACGTCAATTATTTTTATGACGTTATGTATTTTGTAACGTTATGTTTTTTGTGGCGTCATTTATTTTTGTGACGTTATGTATTATGTGACCTCATTTATTTTTGTGACGTTATGTATTTTGTGACGTTATTTATTTTTGTGACGTTATGTATTTTGTGACGTCATTTATTTTTGTGACGTCATTTATATTTGTGACGTTATGTATTTTGTGACGTCATTTATTTTTGTGACGTTATGTATTAATATTTGAAACGTCATTTATATTTGTGACGTTATGTATTTTGTGACCTCATTTATTTTTATGACGTTATGTATTTTGTGACGTTATTTATTTTTGTGTCGTTATGTATTTTGTGACGTCATTTATTTTTGTGACGTCATTTATATTAGTGACGTTATGTCTTTTGTGACGTCATTTATTTTTGTGACGTTATTTATTTTGTGACGTTATGTATTTTGTGACGTCATTTATTTTGTGACGTTATGTATTTTGTGACGTCATTTATTATTGTTACGTCATTTATTTTTGTGACGTTATGTATTTTGTGACGTCATTTGTTTTTGTGACGTTTTGTTTTTTGTGACGTCATTTATTTTTGTGACGTTATGTATATTGTGGCGTCATTTATTTTTGTGACGTTATGTATTTTGTGACCTCATTTATTTTTGTGACGTTATGTATTTTGTGACATTATTTTTTTGAAGTTATGTATTTTGTGACGTCATTTATTTTTGTGACGTCATTTATATTTGTGACGTTATGTATTTTGTGACGTCATTTATTTTTGTGACGTTATGTATTAATATTTGTGACGTCATTTATATTTGTGACGTTATGTATTTTGTGACCTCATTTATTTTTGTGATGTTATGTATTTTGTGACGTCATTTATTTTTTTGACGTTATGTATTTTGTGACCTCATTTATGTTTGTGACGTTATGTATTTTGTGACGTCATTTATTATTGTGACGTCATTTATTTTTGTGACGTTATGTATTTTGTGACGTCATTTATTTTTGTGACGTCATTTATATTTGTGATGTTATGTATTTTGTGACGTCATTTATTTTTGTGACGTTATGTATTTTGTGACGTCATTTTTTTGTGACGTTTAGTATTTTGTGACGTCATTTATTATTGTGACGTCATCTATTTTTGTGACGTTATGTATTTTGTGACGTCATTTATTTTTGTGACGTCATTTATATTTGTGATGTTATGTATTTTGTGACGTCATTTATTTTTGTGACGTTATGTATTAATATTTGTGACGTCATTTATATTTGTGACGTTATGTATTTTGTGACCTCATTTATTTTTGTGACGTTATGTATTTTGTGACGTTATTTATTTTTGTGACGTTATGTATTTTGTGACGTCATTTATTTTTGTGACGTCATTTATATTTGTGACGTTATGTATTTTGTGACGTCAATTATTTTTGTGACGTTATGTATTTTGTGACGTCAATTATTTTTGTGACGTTAGGTATTTTGTGACGTCATTTATTTTTGTGCCGTTATGTATTTTGTGACGTCATTTATTTTTGTGACGTTATGTATTTTGTGACGTAATTAATTTTTGTGACGTCATTTATTTTTGTGACGTTATGTATTTTGTGGCGTCATTTATTTTTGTGACGTTATGTATTTTGTGACGTCATTTATTTTTGTGACGTCATTTGTTTTTGTGACGTTATGTATTTTGTGACGTCATTTTTTTGTGACGTTTAGTATTTTGTGACGTCATTTATTATTGTGACGTCATTTATTTTTGTGACGTTATGTATTTTGTGACGTCATTTATTTTTGTGACGATATGTGTTTTGTGACGTTATGTATTTTTTGACGTCATTTATTTTTGTGACGTTATGTATTTTGTGACGTCATTTATTTTTGTGACGTTATGTATTTTGTGACGTCATTTATTTGTGTGACGTCATTTATTTTTGTGACGTTATGTATTTTGTGACGTCATTTATTTTTTTGACGTTATGTTTTTTGTGACGTTATGTATTTTTGTGACGTCATTTATTTTTGTGACGTTATGTATTTTTCGACGTCATTTATTTTTGTGACGTTATGTATTTTGTGACGTCATTTATTTTTGTGACGTTATGTATTTTGTGACGTCATTTATTTTTGTGACGTTATGAATTTTGTGACGTCATTTATTATTGTGACGTCATTTATTTTTGTGACGTTATGTATTTTGTGACGTCATTTATTTTTTTGACGTTATATATTTTGTGACGTCATTTATTTTTGTGACGTTATGTATTTTGTGACGTCATTTATTATTGTGACGTCATTTATTTTTGTGACGTTATGTATTTTGTGACGTCATTTATTTTTGTGACGTTATGTATTTTGTGACGTCATTTATTTTTGTGACATTATGTATTTTGTGACGTCATTTATTTTTGTGACGTTATGTATTTTGTGACGTCATTTATTTTTTTGACGTTATGTATTATGTGACGTCATTTATTTTTGTGACGTTAGGTATTTTGTGACGTAATTATTTTTTGTGACGTCATTTATTTTTGTGACGTTATGTATTTTGTGACGTCATTTATTTTTGTGACGTTATGTTTTTTGTGACGTCATTTGTTTTTGTGACGTTTTTTATTTTGTGACGTCATTTAGTTTTGTGACGTTATGTATTTTGTGACGTCATTTATTTTTGTGACGTTATGTATTTTGTGACGTCATTTATTTTTGTGACGTTATGTATTTTGTGACGTCAATTATTTTTATGACGTTATGTATTTTGTAACGTTATGTTTTTTGTGGCGTCATTTATTTTTGTGACGTTATGTATTATGTGACCTCATTTATTTTTGTGACGTTATGTATTTTGTGACGTTATTTATTTTTGTGACGTTATGTATTTTGTGACGTCATTTATTTTTGTGACGTCATTTATATTTGTGACGTTATGTATTTTGTGACGTCATTTATTTTTGTGACGTTATGTATTAATATTTGAAACGTCATTTATATTTGTGACGTTATGTATTTTGTGACCTCATTTATTTTTGTGACGTTATGTATTTTGTGACGTTATTTATTTTTGTGTCGTTATGTATTTTGTGACGTCATTTATTTTTGTGACGTCATTTATATTTGTGACGTTATGTCTTTTGTGACGTCATTTATTTTTGTGACGTTATTTATTTTGTGACGTTATGTATTTTGTGACGTCATTTATTTTTGTGACGTTATGTATTTTGTGACGTCATTTATTATTGTTACGTCATTTATTTTTGTGACGTTATGTATTTTGTGACGTCATTTGTTTTTGTGACGTTTTGTTTTTTGTGACGTCATTTATTTTTGTGACGTTATGTATATTGTGGCGTCATTTATTTTTGTGACGTTATGGATTTTGTGACCTCATTTATTTTTGTGACGTTATGTATTTTGTGACATTATTTATTTTTTGACGTTATGTATTTTGTGACGTCATTTATTTTTGTGACGTCATTTATATTTGTGACGTTATGTATTTTGTGACGTCATTTATTTTTGTGACGTTATGTATTAATATTTTTGACGTCATTTATATATGTGACGTTATGTATTTTGTGACCTCATTTATTTTTGTGATGTTATGTATTTTGTGACGTCATTTATTTTTTTGACGTTATGTATTTTGTGACGTCATTTATTTTTGTGACGTTATGTATTTTGTGACGTCATTTATTATTGTGACGTCATTTATTTTTGTGACCTTATGTATTTTGTGACGTCATTTATTATTGTGACGTCATTTATTTTTGTGACGTTATGTATTTTGTGACGTCATTTATTTTTGTGACGTCATTTATATTTGTGATGTTATGTATTTTGTGACGTCATTTATTTTTGTGACGTTATGTATTTTGTGACGTCATTTTTTTGTGACGTTTAGTATTTTGTGACGTCATTTATTATTGTGACGTCATCTATTTTTGTGACGTTATGTATTTTGTGACGTCATTTATTTTTGTGACGTCATTTATATTTGTGATGTTATGTATTTTGTGACGTCATTTATTTTTGTGACGTTATGTATTAATATTTGTGACGTCATTTATATTTGTGACGTTATGTATTTTGTGACCTCATTTATTTTTGTGACGTTATGTATTTTGTGACGTTATTTATTTTTGTGACGTTATGTATTTTGTGACGTCATTTATTTTTGTGACGTCATTTATATTTGTGACGTTATGTATTTTGTGACGTCAATTATTTTTGTGACGTTATGTATTTTGTGACGTCAATTATTTTTGTGACGTTAGGTATTTTGTGACGTCATTTATTTTTGTGCCGTTATGTATTTTGTGACGTCATTTATTTTTGTGACGTTATGTATTTTGTGACGTAATTAATTTTTGTGACGTCATTTATTTTTGTGACGTTATGTATTTTGTGGCGTCATTTATTTTTGTGACGTTATGTATTTTGTGACGTCATTTATTTTTGTGACGTCATTTGTTTTTGTGACGTTATGTATTTTGTGACGTCATTTTTTTGTGACGTTTAGTATTTTGTGACGTCATTTATTATTGTGACGTCATTTATTTTTGTGACGTTATGTATTTTGTGACGTCATTTATTTTTGTGACGATATGTGTTTTGTGACGTTATGTATTTTTTGACGTCATTTATTTTTGTGACGTTATGTATTTTGTGACGTCATTTATTTTTGTGACGTTATGTATTTTGTGACGTCATTTATTTGTGTGACGTCATTTATTTTTGTGACGTTATGTATTTTGTGACGTCATTTATTTTTTTGACGTTATGTTTTTTGTGACGTTATGTATTTTTGTGACGTCATTTATTTTTGTGACGTTATGTATTTTTCGACGTCATTTATTTTTGTGACGTTATGTATTTTGTGACGTCATTTATTTTTGTGACGTTATGTATTTTGTGACGTCATTTATTTTTGTGACGTTATGAATTTTGTGACGTCATTTATTATTGTGACGTCATTTATTTTTGTGACGTTATGTATTTTGTGACGTCATTTATTTTTTTGACGTTATATATTTTGTGACGTCATTTATTTTTGTGACGTTATGTATTTTGTGACGTCATTTATTATTGTGACGTCATTTATTTTTGTGACGTTATGTATTTTGTGACGTCATTTATTTTTGTGACGTTATGTATTTTGTGACGTCATTTATTTTTGTGACATTATGTATTTTGTGACGTCATTTATTTTTGTGACGTTATGTATTTTGTGACGTCATTTATTTTTTTGACGTTATGTATTATGTGACGTCATTTATTTTTGTGACGTTAGGTATTTTGTGACGTAATTATTTTTTGTGACGTCATTTATTTTTGAGACGTTATGTATTTTGTGACGTCATTTATTTTTGTGACGTTATGTTTTTTGTGACGTCATTTGTTTTTGTGACGTTTTTTATTTTGTGACGTCATTTAGTTTTGTGACGTTATGTATTTTGTGACGTCATTTATTTTTGTGACGTTATGTATTTTGTGACGTCATTTATTTTTGTGACGTTATGTATTTTGTGACGTCAATTATTTTTATGACGTTATGTATTTTGTAACGTTATGTTTTTTGTGGCGTCATTTATTTTTGTGACGTTATGTATTATGTGACCTCATTTATTTTTGTGACGTTATGTATTTTGTGACGTTATTTATTTTTGTGACGTTATGTATTTTGTGACGTCATTTATTTTTGTGACGTCATTTATATTTGTGACGTTATGTATTTTGTGACGTCATTTATTTTTGTGACGTTATGTATTAATATTTGAAACGTCATTTATATTTGTGACGTTATGTATTTTGTGACCTCATTTATTTTTGTGACGTTATGTATTTTGTGACGTTATTTATTTTTGTGTCGTTATGTATTTTGTGACGTCATTTATTTTTGTGACGTCATTTATATTTGTGACGTTATGTCTTTTGTGACGTCATTTATTTTTGTGACGTTATTTATTTTGTGACGTTATGTATTTTGTGACGTCATTTATTTTTGTGACGTTATGTATTTTGTGACGTCATTTATTATTGTTACGTCATTTATTTTTGTGACGTTATGTATTTTGTGACGTCATTTGTTTTTGTGACGTTTTGTTTTTTGTGACGTCATTTATTTTTGTGACGTTATGTATATTGTGGCGTCATTTATTTTTGTGACGTTATGGATTTTGTGACCTCATTTATTTTTGTGACGTTATGTATTTTGTGACATTATTTATTTTTTGACGTTATGTATTTTGTGACGTCATTTATTTTTGTGACGTCATTTATATTTGTGACGTTATGTATTTTGTGACGTCATTTATTTTTGTGACGTTATGTATTAATATTTTTGACGTCATTTATATATGTGACGTTATGTATTTTGTGACCTCATTTATTTTTGTGATGTTATGTATTTTGTGACGTCATTTATTTTTTTGACGTTATGTATTTTGTGACGTCATTTATTTTTGTGACGTTATGTATTTTGTGACGTCATTTATTATTGTGACGTCATTTATTTTTGTGACCTTATGTATTTTGTGACGTCATTTATGTTTGTGACGTTATGTATTTTGTGACGTCATTTATTTTTGTGACGTTATGTATTTTGTGACGTCATTTATTTTTGTGACGTTATGTATTTTGTGACGTCATTTATTTTTTTGACGTTATGTATTATGTGACGTCATTTATTTTTGTGACGTTAGGTATTTTTTGACGTAATTAATTTTTGTGACGTCATTTATATTTGTGACGTCATTTATTATTGTGACGTCATTTATTTTTGTGACGTTATGTATTTTGTGACGTCATTTATTTTTTTGACGTTATGTATTTTGTGACGTCATTTATTTTTGTGACGTTATGTATTTTGTGACGTCATTTATTTTTGTGACATTATGTATTTTGTGACGTCATTTATTTTTGTGACGTAATGTATTTTGTGACGTCATTTATTTTTTTGACGTTATGTATTATGTGACGTCATTTATTTTTGTGACGTTAGGTATTTTGTGACGTAATTAATTTTTGTGACGTCATTTATTTTTGTGACGTTATGTATTTTGTGACGTCATTTATTTTTGTGACGTTATGTTTTTTGTGACGTCATTTGTTTTTGTGACGTTTTTTATTTTGTGACGTCATTTATTTTTGTGACGTTATGTATTCTGTGACGTCATTTATTTTTGTGACGTTATGTATTTTGTGACGTTATTTATTTTTGTGTCGTTATGTATTTTGTGACGTCATTTATTTTTGTGACGTCATTTATATTAGTGACGTTATGTCTTTTGTGACGTCATTTATTTTTGTGACGTTATTTATTTTGTGACGTTATGTATTTTGTGACGTCATTTATTTTGTGACGTTATGTATTTTGTGACGTCATTTATTATTGTTACGTCATTTATTTTTGTGACGTTATGTATTTTGTGACGTCATTTGTTTTTGTGACGTTTTGTTTTTTGTGACGTCATTTATTTTTGTGACGTTATGTATATTGTGGCGTCATTTATTTTTGTGACGTTATGTATTTTGTGACCTCATTTATTTTTGTGACGTTATGTATTTTGTGACATTATTTTTTTGACGTTATGTATTTTGTGACGTCATTTATTTTTGTGACGTCATTTATATTTGTGACGTTATGTATTTTGTGACGTCATTTATTTTTGTGACGTTATGTATTAATATTTGTGACGTCATTTATATTTGTGACGTTATGTATTTTGTGACCTCATTTATTTTTGTGATGTTATGTATTTTGTGACGTCATTTATTTTTTTGACGTTATGTATTTTGTGACCTCATTTATTTTTGTGACGTTATGTATTTTGTGACGTCATTTATTATTGTGACGTCATTTATTTTTGTGACGTTATGTATTTTGTGACGTCATTTATTTTTGTGACGTTATGTATTTTGTGACGTCATTTTTTTGTGACGTTTAGTATTTTGTGACGTCATTTATTATTGTGACGTCATCTATTTTTGTGACGTTATGTATTTTGTGACGTCATTTATTTTTGTGACGTCATTTATATTTGTGATGTTGTGTATTTTGTGACGTCATTTATTTTTGTGACGTTATGTATTAATATTTGTGACGTCATTTATATTTGTGACGTTATGTATTTTGTGACCTCATTTATTTTTGTGACGTTATGTATTTTGTGACGTTATTTATTTTTGTGACGTTATGTATTTTGTGACGTCATTTATTTTTGTGACGTTATGTATTTTGTGACGTCATTTATTTTTGTGACGTCATTTATATTTGTGATGTTATGTATTTTGTGACGTCATTTATTTTTGTGACGTTATGTATTAATATTTGTGACGTCATTTATATTTGTGACGTTATGTATTTTGTGACCTCATTTATTTTTGTGACGTTATGTATTTTGTGACGTTATTTATTTTTGTGACGTTATGTATTTTGTGACGTCATTTATTTTTGTGACGTCATTTATATTTGTGACGTTATGTATTTTGTGACCTCATTTATTTTTGTGACGTTATGTATTTTGTGACGTTATTTATTTTTGTGACGTTATGTATTTTGTGACGTCATTTATTTTTGTGACGTCATTTATATTTGTGACGTTATGTATTTTGTGACGTCAATTATTTTTGTGACGTTATGTATTTTGTGACGTCAATTATTTTTGTGACGTTAGGTATTTTGTGACGTCATTTATTTTTGTGCCGTTATGTATTTTGTGACGTCATTTATTTTTGTGACGTTATGTATTTTGTGACGTAATTAATTTTTGTGACGTCATTTATTTTTGTGACGTTATGTATTTTGTGGCGTCATTTATTTTTGTGACGTTATGTATTTTGTGACGTCATTTATTTTTGTGACGTCATTTGTTTTTGTGACGTTATGTATTTTGTGACGTCATTTTTTTGTGACGTTTAGTATTTTGTGACGTCATTTATTATTGTGACGTCATTTATTTTTGTGACGTTATGTATTTTGTGACGTCATTTATTTTTGTGACGATATGTGTTTTGTGACGTTATGTATTTTTTGACGTCATTTATTTTTGTGACGTTATGTATTTTGTGACGTCATTTATTTTTGTGACGTTATGTATTTTGTGACGTCATTTATTTGTGTGACGTCATTTATTTTTGTGACGTTATGTATTTTGTGACGTCATTTATTTTTTTGACGTTATGTTTTTTGTGACGTTATGTATTTTTGTGACGTCATTTATTTTTGTGACGTTATGTATTTTGTGACGTCATTTATTTTTGTGACGTTATGTATTTTGTGACGTCATTTATTTTTGTGACGTTATGTATTTTGTGACGTCATTTATTTTTGTGACGTTATGAATTTTGTGACGTCATTTATTATTGTGACGTCATTTATTTTTGTGACGTTATGTATTTTGTGACGTCATTTATTTTTTTGACGTTATGTATTTTGTGACGTCATTTATTTTTGTGACGTTATGTATTTTGTGACGTCATTTATTATTGTGACGTCATTTATTTTTGTGACGTTATGTATTTTGTGACGTCATTTATTTTTGTGACGTTATGTATTTTGTGACGTCATTTATTTTTGTGACATTATGTATTTTGTGACGTCATTTATTTTTGTGACGTTATGTATTTTGTGACGTCATTTATTTTTTTGACGTTATGTATTATGTGACGTCATTTATTTTTGTGACGTTAGGTATTTTGTGACGTAATTAATTTTTGTGACGTCATTTATTTTTGTGACGTTATGTATTTTGTGACGTCATTTATTTTTGTGACGTTATGTTTTTTGTGACGTCATTTGTTTTTGTGACGTTTTTTATTTTGTGACGTCATTTAGTTTTGTGACGTTATGTATTTTGTGACGTCATTTATTTTTGTGACGTTATGTATTTTGTGACGTCATTTATTTTTGTGACGTTATGTATTTTGTGACGTTATGTATTTTGTGACGTCAATTATTTTTATGACGTTATGTATTTTGTAACGTTATGTTTTTTGTGGCGTCATTTATTTTTGTGACGTTATGTATTATGTGACCTCATTTATTTTTGTGACGTTATGTATTTTGTGACGTTATTTATTTTTGTGACGTTATGTATTTTGTGACGTCATTTATTTTTGTGACGTCATTTATATTTGTGACGTTATGTATTTTGTGACGTCATTTATTTTTGTGACGTTATGTATTAATATTTGAAACGTCATTTATATTTGTGACGTTATGTATTTTGTGACCTCATTTATTTTTGTGACGTTATGTATTTTGTGACGTTATTTATTTTGTGTCGTTATGTATTTTGTGACGTCATTTATTTTTGTGACGTCATTTATATTTGTGACGTTATGTCTTTTGTGACGTCATTTATTTTTGTGACGTTATTTATTTTGTGACGTTATGTATTTTGTGACGTCATTTATTTTTGTGACGTTATGTATTTTGTGACGTCATTTATTATTGTTACGTCATTTATTTTTGTGACGTTATGTATTTTGTGACGTCATTTGTTTTTGTGACGTTTTGTTTTTTGTGACGTCATTTATTTTTGTGACGTTATGTATATTGTGGCGTCATTTATTTTTGTGACGTTATGGATTTTGTGACCTCATTTATTTTTGTGACGTTATGTATTTTGTGACATTATTTATTTTTTGACGTTATGTATTTTGTGACGTCATTTATTTTTGTGACGTCATTTATATTTGTGACGTTATGTATTTTGTGACGTCATTTATTTTTGTGACGTTATGTATTAATATTTTTGACGTCATTTATATATGTGACGTTATGTATTTTGTGACCTCATTTATTTTTGTGATGTTATGTATTTTGTGACGTCATTTATTTTTTTGACGTTATGTATTTTGTGACGTCATTTATTTTTGTGACGTTATGTATTTTGTGACGTCATTTATTATTGTGACGTCATTTATTTTTGTGACGTTATGTATTTTGTGACGTCATTTATGTTTGTGACGTTATGTATTTTGTGACCTCATTTATTTTTGTGACGTTATGTATTTTGTGACGTCATTTATTTTTGTGACGTTATGTATTTTGTGACTTCATTTATTTTTTTGACGTTATGTATTATGTGACGTCATTTATTTTTGTGACGTTAGGTATTTTTTGACGTAATTAATTTTTGTGACGTCATTTATATTTGTGACGTTATGTATTTTGTGACGTCAATTATTTTTGTGACGTTATGTATTTTGTGACGTCAATTATTTTTGTGAAGTTATGTATTTTGTGACGTCATTTCTTTTTGTGACGTTAGGTATTTTGTGACGTCATTTATTTTTGTGCCGTTATGTATTTTGTGACGTCATTTATTTTTGTGACGTTATGTATTTTGTGACGTAATTAATTTTTGTGACGTCATTTATTTTTGTGACGTTATGTATTTTGTGACGTCATTTATTTTTGTGACAGTATGTATTTTGTGACGTCATTTACTTTTGTGACGTCATTTATTTTTGTGACGTTATGTATTTTGTGACGTCATTTTTTGTTACGTTTAGTATTTTGTGACGTCATTTATTATTGTGACGTCATTTATTTTTGTGACGTTATGTATTTTGTGACGTCATTTATTTTTGTGACGATATGTGTTTTGTGACGTTATGTATTTTTTGACGTCATTTATTTTTGTGACGTTATGTATTTTGTGACGTCATTTATTTTTGTGACGTTATGTATTTTGTGACGTTATGTATTTTGTGACGTCATTTATTATTGTGACGTCATTTATTTTTGTGACGTTATGTATTTTGTGACGTCATTTATTTTTGTGACGTTATGTATTTTGTGACGTCATTTATTTTTGTGACGTTATGTATTTTGTGACCTCATTTATTTTTGTGACGTTATGTATTTTGTGACGCTATTTATTTTTGTGACGTTATGTATTTTGTGACCTCATTTATTTTTGTGACGTTATGTATTTTGTGACGTTATGTATTTTGTGACGTCATTTATTTTTGTGACGTTATGTATTTTGTGACGTCATTTATTTTTGTGACGTTATGTATTTTGTGACGTCATTTATTTTTGTGACGTTATGTATTTTGTGACGTCATTTATTTTTGTGACGTTATGTGTTTTGTGACCTCATTTATTTTTGTGACGTTATGTATTTTGTGACGTCATTTATTTTTGTGACGTTATGTATTTTGTGACGTCATTTATTATTGTGACGTCATTTATTTTTGTGACGTTATGTATTTTGTGACGTCATTTATTTTTGTGACGTTATGTATTTTGTGACGTCATTTATTTTTGTGACGTTATGTATTTTGTGACCTCATTTATTTTTGTGACGTTATGTATTTTGTGACGTTATTTATTTTTGTGACGTTATGTATTTTGTGACCTCATTTATTTTTGTGACGTTATGTATTTTGTGACGTCATTTATTTTTGTGACGTCATTTATATTTTTGATGTTATGTATTTTGTGACGTCATTTATTTTTGTGACGTTATGTATTAATATTTGTGACGTCATTTATATTTGTGACGTTATGTATTTTGTGACCTCATTTATTTTTGTGACGTTATGTATTTTGTGACGTTATTTATTTTTGTGACGTTATGTATTTTGTGACGTCATTTATTTTTGTGACGTCATTTATATTTGTGACGTTATGTATTTTGTGACGTCAATTATTTTTGTGACGTTATGTATTTTGTGACGTCAATTATTTTTGTGAAGTTATGTATTTTGTGACGTCATTTCTTTTTGTGACGTTAGGTATTTTGTGACGTCATTTATTTTTGTGCCGTTATGTATTTTGTGACGTCATTTATTTTTGTGACGTTATGTATTTTGTGACGTAAATAATTTTTGTGACGTCATTTATTTTTGTGACGTTATGTATTTTGTGACGTCATTTATTTTTGTGACGTTATGTATTTTGTGACGTCATTTATTTTTGTGACGTCATTTATTTTTGTGACGTTATGTATTTTGTGACGTCATTTTTTGTGACGTTTAGTATTTTGTGACGTCATTTATTATTGTGACGTCATTTATTTTTTTGACGTTATGTATTTTGTGACGTCATTTATTTTTGTGACGATATGTGTTTTGTGACGTTATGTATTTTTTGACGTCATTTATTTTTGTGACGTTATGTATTTTGTGACGTCATTTATTTTTGTGACGTTATGTATTTTGTGACGTCATTCATTTGTGTGACGTCATTTATTTTTGTGACGTTATGTATTTTGTGACGTCATTTATTTTTTTGACGTTATGTTTTTTGTGACGTTATGTATTTTTGTGACGTCATTTATTTTTGTGACGTTATGTATTTTGTGACGTCATATATTTTTGTGACGTTATGTATTTTGTGACGTCATTTATTTTTGTGACGTTATGTATTTTGTGACGTCATTTATTTTTGTGACGTTATGAATTTTGTGACGTCATTTATTATTGTGACGTCATTTATTTTTGTGACGTTATGTATTTTGTGACGTCATTTATTTTTTTTACGTTATGTATTTTGTGACGTCATTTATTTTTGTGACGTTATGTATTTTGTGACGTCATTTATTATTGTGACGTCATTTATTTTTGTGACGTTATGTATTTTGTGACGTCATTTATTTTTGTGACGTTATGTATTTTGTGACGCCATTTATTTTTGTGACATTATGTATTTTGTGACGTCATTTATTTTTGTGACGTTATGTATTTTGTGACGTCATTTATTTTTTGACGTTATGTATTATGTGACGTCATTTATTTTTGTGACGTTAGGTATTTTGTGACGTAATTAATTTTTGTGACGTCATTTATTTTTGTGACGTTATGTATTTTGTGACGTCATTTATTTTTGTGACGTTATGTTTTTTGTGACGTCATTTGTTTTGGTGACGTTTTTCATTTTGTGACGTCATTTATTTTTGTGACGTTATGTATTTTGTGACGTCATTTATTTTTGTGACGTTATGTATTTTGTGACGTCATTTATTTTTGTGACGTTATGTATTTTGTGACGTTATGTTTTTTGTGGCGTCATTTATTTTTGTGACGTTATGTATTATGTGACCTCATTTATTTTTGTGACGTTATGTATTTTGTGACGTTATTTATTTTTGTGACGTTATGTATTTTGTGACGACATATATTTTTGTGACGTCATTTATATTTGTGACGTTATGTATTTTGTGACGTCATTTATTTTTGTGACGTTATGTATTAATATTTGAAACGTCATTTATATTTGTGACGTTATGTATTTTGTGACCTCATTTATTTTTGTGACGTTATGTATTTTGTGACGTTATTTATTTTTGTGTCGTTATGTATTTTGTGACGTCATTTATTTTTGTGACGTCATTTATATTTGTGACGTTATGTCTTTTGTGACGTCATTTATTTTTGTGACGTTATTTATTTTGTGACGTTATGTATTTTGTGACGTCATTTATTTTTGTGACGTTATGTATTTTGTGACGTCATTTGTTTTTGTGACGTTTTGTTTTTTGTGACGTCATTTATTTTTGTGACGTTATGTATATTGTGGCGTCATTTATTTTTGTGACGTTATGTATTTTGTGACCTCATTTATTTTTGTGACGTTATGTATTTTGTGACATTATTTATTTTTGTGACGTTATGTATTTTGTGACGTCATTTATTTTTGTGACGTCATTTATATTTGTGACGTTATGTATTTTGTGACGTCATTTATTTTTGTGACGTTATGTATTAATATTTGTGACGTCATTTATATTTGTGACGTTATGTATTTTGTGACCTCATTTATTTTTGTGATGTTATGTATTTTGTGACGTCATTTATTTTTTTGACGTTATGTATTTTGTGACGTCATTTATTTTTTTGACGTTATGTATTTTGTGACGTCATTTATTATTGTGACGTCATTTATTTTTGTGACGTTATGTATTTTGTGACGTCATTTATGTTTGTGACGTTATGTATTTTGTGACGTCATTTATTTTTGTGACGTTATGTATTTTGTGACGTCATTTATTTTTGTGACGTTATGTATTTTGTGACGTCAATTATTTTTGTGAAGTTATGTATTTTGTGACGTCATTTCTTTTTGTGACGTTAGGTATTTTGTGACGTCATTTATTTTTGTGCCGTTATGTATTTTGTGACGTCATTTATTTTTGTGACGTTATGTATTTTGTGACGTAATTAATTTTTGTGACGTCATTTATTTTTGTGACGTTATGTATTTTGTGGCGTCATTTATTTTTGTGACGTTATGTATTTTGTGACGTCATTTATTTTTGTGACGTCATTTGTTTTTGTGACGTTATGTATTTTGTGACGTCATTTTTTTGTGACGTTTAGTATTTTGTGACGTCATTTATTATTGTGACGTCATTTATTTTTGTGACGTTATGTATTTTGTGACGTCATTTATTTTTGTGACGATATGTGTTTTGTGACGTTATGTATTTTTTGACGTCATTTATTTTTGTGACGTTATGTATTTTGTGACGTCATTTATTTTTGTGACGTTATGTATTTTGTGACGTCATTTATTTGTGTGACGTCATTTATTTTTGTGACGTTATGTATTTTGTGACGTCATTTATTTTTTTGACGTTATGTTTTTTGTGACGTTATGTATTTTTGTGACGTCATTTATTTTTGTGACGTTATGTATTTTGTGACGTCATTTATTTTTGTGACGTTATGTATTTTGTGACGTCATTTATTTTTGTGACGTTATGTATTTTGTGACGTCATTTATTTTTGTGACGTTATGAATTTTGTGACGTCATTTATTATTGTGACGTCATTTATTTTTGTGACGTTATGTATTTTGTGACGTCATTTATTTTTTTGACGTTATGTATTTTGTGACGTCATTTATTTTTGTGACGTTATGTATTTTGTGACGTCATTTATTATTGTGACGTCATTTATTTTTGTGACGTTATGTATTTTGTGACGTCATTTATTTTTGTGACGTTATGTATTTTGTGACGTCATTTATTTTTGTGACATTATGTATTTTGTGACGTCATTTATTTTTGTGACGTTATGTATTTTGTGACGTCATTTATTTTTTTGACGTTATGTATTATGTGACGTCATTTATTTTTGTGACGTTAGGTATTTTGTGACGTAATTAATTTTTGTGACGTCATTTATTTTTGTGACGTTATGTATTTTGTGACGTCATTTATTTTTGTGACGTTATGTTTTTTGTGACGTCATTTGTTTTTGTGACGTTTTTTATTTTGTGACGTCATTTATTTTTGTGACGTTATGTATTTTGTGACGTCATTTATTTTTGTGACGTTATGTATTTTGTGACGTCATTTATTTTTGTGACGTTATGTATTTTGTGACGTCAATTATTTTTATGACGTTATGTATTTTGTAACGTTATGTTTTTTGTGGCGTCATTTATTTTTGTGACGTTATGTATTATGTGACCTCATTTATTTTTGTGACGTTATGTATTTTGTGACGTTATTTATTTTTGTGACGTTATGTATTTTGTGACGTCATTTATTTTTGTGACGTCAT
This sequence comes from Flexamia atlantica, assembly GCA_035578135.1. Taxonomy (NCBI): domain Eukaryota; kingdom Metazoa; phylum Arthropoda; class Insecta; order Hemiptera; family Cicadellidae; genus Flexamia; species Flexamia atlantica. Next base: position 1,742,899 of record JAQJVK010000059.1, on the reverse strand, counting down.
TTATATTTGTGACGTTATGTATTTTGTGACCTCATTTATTTTTGTGATGTTATGTATTTTGTGACGTCATTTATTTTTTTGACGTTATGTATTTTGTGACGTCATTTATTTTTTTGACGTTATGTATTTTGTGACGTCATTTATTATTGTGACGTCATTTATTTTTGTGACGTTATGTATTTTGTGACGTCATTTATGTTTGTGACGTTATGTATTTTGTGACGTCATTTATTTTTGTGACGTTATGTATTTTGTGACGTCATTTATTTTTGTGACGTTATGTATTTTGTGACGTCAATTATTTTTGTGAAGTTATGTATTTTGTGACGTCATTTCTTTTTGTGACGTTAGGTATTTTGTGACGTCATTTATTTTTGTGCCGTTATGTATTTTGTGACGTCATTTATTTTTGTGACGTTATGTATTTTGTGACGTAATTAATTTTTGTGACGTCATTTATTTTTGTGACGTTATGTATTTTGTGGCGTCATTTATTTTTGTGACGTTATGTATTTTGTGACGTCATTTATTTTTGTGACGTCATTTGTTTTTGTGACGTTATGTATTTTGTGACGTCATTTTTTTGTGACGTTTAGTATTTTGTGACGTCATTTATTATTGTGACGTCATTTATTTTTGTGACGTTATGTATTTTGTGACGTCATTTATTTTTGTGACGATATGTGTTTTGTGACGTTATGTATTTTTTGACGTCATTTATTTTTGTGACGTTATGTATTTTGTGACGTCATTTATTTTTGTGACGTTATGTATTTTGTGACGTCATTTATTTGTGTGACGTCATTTATTTTTGTGACGTTATGTATTTTGTGACGTCATTTATTTTTTTGACGTTATGTTTTTTGTGACGTTATGTATTTTTGTGACGTCATTTATTTTTGTGACGTTATGTATTTTGTGACGTCATTTATTTTTGTGACGTTATGTATTTTGTGACGTCATTTATTTTTGTGACGTTATGTATTTTGTGACGTCATTTATTTTTGTGACGTTATGAATTTTGTGACGTCATTTATTATTGTGACGTCATTTATTTTTGTGACGTTATGTATTTTGTGACGTCATTTATTTTTTTGACGTTATGTATTTTGTGACGTCATTTATTTTTGTGACGTTATGTATTTTGTGACGTCATTTATTATTGTGACGTCATTTATTTTTGTGACGTTATGTATTTTGTGACGTCATTTATTTTTGTGACGTTATGTATTTTGTGACGTCATTTATTTTTGTGACATTATGTATTTTGTGACGTCATTTATTTTTGTGACGTTATGTATTTTGTGACGTCATTTATTTTTTTGACGTTATGTATTATGTGACGTCATTTATTTTTGTGACGTTAGGTATTTTGTGACGTAATTAATTTTTGTGACGTCATTTATTTTTGTGACGTTATGTATTTTGTGACGTCATTTATTTTTGTGACGTTATGTTTTTTGTGACGTCATTTGTTTTTGTGACGTTTTTTATTTTGTGACGTCATTTATTTTTGTGACGTTATGTATTTTGTGACGTCATTTATTTTTGTGACGTTATGTATTTTGTGACGTCATTTATTTTTGTGACGTTATGTATTTTGTGACGTCAATTATTTTTATGACGTTATGTATTTTGTAACGTTATGTTTTTTGTGGCGTCATTTATTTTTGTGACGTTATGTATTATGTGACCTCATTTATTTTTGTGACGTTATGTATTTTGTGACGTTATTTATTTTTGTGACGTTATGTATTTTGTGACGTCATTTATTTTTGTGACGTCATTTATATTTGTGACGTTATGTATTTTGTGACGTCATTTATTTTTGTGACGTTATGTATTAATATTTGAAACGTCATTTATATTTGTGACGTTATGTATTTTGTGACCTCATTTATTTTTGTGACGTTATGTATTTTGTGACGTTATTTATTTTTGTGTCGTTATGTATTTTGTGACGTCATTTATTTTTGTGACGTCATTTATATTTGTGACGTTATGTCTTTTGTGACGTCATTTATTTTTGTGACGTTATTTATTTTGTGACGTTATGTATTTTGTGACGTCATTTATTTTTGTGACGTTATGTATTTTGTGACGTCATTTATTATTGTTACGTCATTTATTTTTGTGACGTTATGTATTTTGTGACGTCATTTGTTTTTGTGACGTTTTGTTTTTTGTGACGTCATTTATTTTTGTGACGTTATGTATATTGTGGCCTCATTTATTTTTGTGACGTTATGGATTTTGTGACCTCATTTATTTTTGTGACGTTATGTATTTTGTGACATTATTTATTTTTTGACGTTATGTATTTTGTGACGTCATTTATTTTTGTGACGTTATGTATTAATATTTTTGACGTCATTTATATATGTGACGTTATGTATTTTGTGACCTCATTTATTTTTGTGATGTTATGTATTTTGTGACGTCATTTATTTTTTTGACGTTATGTATTTTGTGACGTCATTTATTTTTGTGACGTTATGTATTTTGTGACGTCATTTATTATTGTGACGTCATTTATTTTTGTGACGTTATGTATTTTGTGACGTCATTTATGTTTGTGACGTTATGTATTTTGTGACCTCATTTATTTTTGTGACGTTATGTATTTTGTGACGTCATTTATTTTTGTGACGTTATGTATTTTGTGACGTCATTTATTTTTTTGACGTTATGTATTATGTGACGTCATTTATTTTTGTGACGTTAGGTATTTTTTGACGTAATTAATTTTTGTGACGTCATTTATATTTGTGACGTTATGTATTTTGTGACGTCAATTATTTTTGTGACGTTATGTATTTTGTGACGTCAATTATTTTTGTGAAGTTATGTATTTTGTGACGTCATTTCTTTTTGTGACGTTAGGTATTTTGTGACGTCATTTATTTTTGTGCCGTTATGTATTTTGTGACGTCATTTATTTTTGTGACGTTATGTATTTTGTGACGTAATTAATTTTTGTGACGTCATTTATTTTTGTGACGTTATGTATTTTGTGACGCTATTTATTTTTGTGACGTTATGTATTTTGTGACCTCATTTATTTTTGTGACGTTATGTATTTTGTGACGTTATGTATTTTGTGACGTCATTTATTTTTGTGACGTTATGTATTTTGTGACGTCATTTATTTTTGTGACGTTATGTATTTTGTGACGTCATTTATTTTTGTGACGTTATGTATTTTGTGACGTCATTTATTTTTGTGACGTTATGTATTTTGTGACCTCATTTATTTTTGTGACGTTATGTATTTTGTGACGTCATTTATTTTTGTGACGTTATGTATTTTGTGACGTCATTTATTATTGTGACGTCATTTATTTTTGTGACGTTATGTATTTTGTGACGTCATTTATTTTTGTGACGTTATGTATTTTGTGACGTCATTTATTTTTGTGACGTTTTGTATTTTGTGACCTCATTTATTTTTGTGACGTTATGTATTTTGTGACGTTATTTATTTTTGTGACGTTATGTATTTTGTGACGTCATTTATTTTTGTGACGTTATGTATTTTGTGACGTCATTTATTTTTGTGACGTCATTTATATTTTTGATGTTATGTATTTTGTGACGTCATTTATTTTTGTGACGTTATGTATTAATATTTGTGACGTCATTTATATTTGTGACGTTATGTATTTTGTGACCTCATTTATTTTTGTGACGTTATGTATTTTGTGACGTTATTTATTTTTGTGACGTTATGTATTTTGTGACGTCATTTATTTTTGTGACGTCATTTATATTTGTGACGTTATGTATTTTGTGACGTCAATTATTTTTGTGACGTTATGTATTTTGTGACGTCAATTATTTTTGTGAAGTTATGTATTTTGTGACGTCATTTCTTTTTGTGACGTTAGGTATTTTGTGACGTCATTTATTTTTGTGCCGTTATGTATTTTGTGACGTCATTTATTTTTGTGACGTTATGTATTTTGTGACGTAAATAATTTTTGTGACGTCATTTATTTTTGTGACGTTATGTATTTTGTGACGTCATTTATTTTTGTGACGTTATGTATTTTGTGACTTCATTTATTTTTGTGACGTCATTTATTTTTGTGACGTTATGTATTTTGTGACGTCATTTTTTGTGACGTTTAGTATTTTTTGACGTCATTTATTTTTGTGACGTTATGTATTTTGTGACGTCATTTATTTTTGTGACGTTATGTATTTTGTGACGTCATTTATTTGTGTGACGTCATTTATTTTTGTGACGTTATGTATTTTGTGACGTCATTTATTTTTTTGACGTTATGTTATTTGTGACGTTATGTATTTTTGTGACGTCATTTATTTTTGTGACGTTATGTATTTTGTGACGTCATATATTTTTGTGACGTTATGTATTTTGTGACGTCATTTATTTTTGTGACGTTATGAACTTTGTGACGTCATTTATTATTGTGACGTCATTTATTTTTGTGACGTTATGTATTTTGTGACGTCATTTATTTTTTTTACGTTATGTATTTTGTGACGTCATTTATTTTTGTGACGTTATGTATTTTGTGACGTCATTTATTATGGTGACGTCATTTATTTTTGTGACGTTATGTATTTTGTGACGTCATTTATTTTTGTGACGTTATGTATTTTGTGACGTCATTTATTTTTGTGACATTATGTATTTTGTGACGTCATTTATTTTTGTGACGTTATGTATTTTGTGACGTCATTTATTTTTTGACGTTATGTATTATGTGACGTCATTTATTTTTGTGACGTTAGGTATTTTGTGACGTAATTAATTTTTGTGACGTCATTTATTTTTGTGACGTTATGTATTTTGTGACGTCATTTATTTTTGTGACGTTATGTTTTTTGTGACGTCATTTGTTTTGGTGACGTTTTTCATTTTGTGACGTCATTTATTTTTGTGACGTTATGTATTTTGTGACGTCATTTATTTTTGTGACGTTATGTATTTTGTGACGTCATTTATTTTTGTGACGTTATGTATTTTGTGACGTTATGTTTTTTGTGGCGTCATTTATTTTTGTGACGTTATGTATTATGTGACGTCATTTATTTTTGTGACGTTATGTATTTTGTGACGTTATTTATTTTTGTGACGTTATGTATTTTGTGACGACATATATTTTTGTGACGTCATTTATATTTGTGACGTTATGTATTTTGTGACCTCATTTATTTTTGTGACGTTATGTATTTTGTGACGTTATTTATTTTTGTGTCGTTATGTATTTTGTGACGTCATTTATTTTTGTGACGTCATTTATATTTGTGACGTTATGTCTTTTGTGACGTCATTTATTTTTCTGACGTTATTTATTTTGTGACGTTATGTATTTTGTGACGTCATTTATTTTTGTGACGTTATGTATTTTGTGACGTCATTTGTTTTTGTGACGTTTTGTTTTTTGTGACGTCATTTATTTTTGTGACGTTATGTATATTGTGGCGTCATTTATTTTTGTGACGTTATTTATTTTGTGACCTCATTTATTTTTGTGACGTTATGTATTTTGTGACATTATTTATTTTTGTGACGTTATTTATTTTGTGACGTCATTTATTTTTGTGACGTCATTTATATTTGTGACGTTATGTATTTTGTGACGTCATTTATTTTTGTGACGTTATGTATTAATATTTGTGACGTCATTTATATTTGTGACGTTATGTATTTTGTGACTTCATTTATTTTTGTGACGTCATTTATTTTTGTGACGTTATGTATTTTGTGACGTCATTTTTTTGTGACGTTTAGTATTTTTTGACGTTATGTATTTTGTGACGTCATTTATTTTTGTGACATTATGTATTTTGTGACGTCATTTATTTTTGTGACGTTATGTATTTTGTGACGTCATTTATTTTTTGACGTTATGTATTATGTGACGTCATTTATTTTTGTGACGTTAGGTATTTTGTGACGTAATTAATTTTTGTGACGTCATTTATTTTTGTGACGTTATGTATTTTGTGACGTCATTTATGTTTGTGACGTTATGTATTTTGTGACGTCATTTATTTTTGTGACGTTATGTATTTTGTGACGTCATTTATTATGGTGACGTCATTTATTTTTGTGACGTTATGTATTTTGTGACGTCATTTATTTTTGTGACGTTATGTATTTTGTGACGTCATTTATTTTTGTGACATTATGTATTTTGTGACGTCATTTATTTTTGTGACGTTATGTATTTTGTGACGTCATTTATTTTTTGACGTTATGTATTATGTGACGTCATTTATTTTTGTGACGTTAGGTATTTTGTGACGTAATTAATTTTTGTGACGTCATTTATTTTTGTGACGTTATGTATTTTGTGACGTCATTTATTTTTGTGACGTTATGTATTTTGTGACGTTATGTTTTTTGTGGCGTCATTTATTTTTGTGACGTTATGTATTATGTGACGTCATTTATTTTTGTGACGTTATGTATTTTGTGACGTTATTTATTTTTGTGACGTTATGTATTTTGTGACGACATATATTTTTGTGACGTCATTTATATTTGTGACGTTATGTATTTTGTGACGTCATTTATTTTTGTGACGTTATGTATTAATATTTGAAACGTCATTTATATTTGTGACGTTATGTATTTTGTGACCTCATTTATTTTTGTGACGTTATGTATTTTGTGACGTTATTTATTTTTGTGTCGTTATGTATTTTGTGACGTCATTTATTTTTGTGACGTCATTTATATTTGTGACGTTATGTCTTTTGTGACGTCATTTATTTTTGTGACGTTATTTATTTTGTGACGTTATGTATTTTGTGACGTCATTTATTTTTGTGACGTTATGTATTTTGTGACGTCATTTGTTTTTGTGACGTTTTGTTTTTTGTGACGTCATTTATTTTTGTGACGTTATGTATATTGTGGTGTCATTTATTTTTGTGACGTTATTTATTTTGTGACCTCATTTATTTTTGTGACGTTATGTATTTTGTGACATTATTTATTTTTGTGACGTTATGTATTTTGTGACGTCATTTATTTTTGTGACGTCATTTATATTTGTGACGTTATGTATTTTGTGACGTCATTTATTTTTGTGACGTTATGTATTAATATTTGTGACGTCATTTATATTTGTGACGTTATGTATTTTGTGACCTCATTTATTTTTGTGATGTTATGTATTTTGTGACGTCATTTATTTTTTTGACGTTATGTATTTTGTGACGTCATTTATTTTTGTGACGTTATGTATTTTGTGACGTCATTTATTATTGTGACGTCATTTATTTTTGTGACGTTATGTATTTTGTGACGTCATTTATGTTTGTGACGTTATGTATTTTGTGACGTCATTTATTTTTGTGACGTTATGTATTTTGTGACGTCATTTATTTTTTTGACGTTATGTATTATGTGACGTCATTTATTATTGTGACGTTAGGTATTTTTTGACGTAATTAATTTTTGTGACGTCATTTATATTTGTGACGTTATGTATTTTGTGACGTCAATTATTATTGTGACGTTATGTATTTTGTGACGTCAATTATTTTTGTGAAGTTATGTATTTTGTGACGTCATTTCTTTTTGTGACGTTAGGTATTTTGTGACGTCATTTATTTTTGTGCCGTTATGTATTTTGTGACGTCATTTTTTTTGTGACGTTATGTATTTAGTGACGTAATTAACTTTTGTGACGTCATTTATTTTTGTGACGTTATGTATTTTGTGACGTCATTTATTTTTGTGACGTTATGTATTTTGTGACGTCATTTATTTTTGTGACGTCATTTATTTTTGTGACGTTATGTTTTTTGTGACGTCATTTTTTGTGACGTTTAGTATTTTGTGACGTCATTTATTATTGTGACGTCATTTATTTTTGTGACGTTATGTATTTTGTGACGTCATTTATTTTTGTGACGATATGTGTTTTGTGACGTTATGTATTTTTTGACGTCATTTATTTTTGTGACGTTATGTATTTTGTGACGTCATTTATTTTTGTGACGTTATGTATTTTGTGTCGTCATTTATTTTTGTGACGTTATGTATTTTGTGACGTCATTTATTATTGTGACGTCATTTATTTTTGTGACGTTATGTATTTTGTGACGTCATTTATTTTTGTGACGTTATGTATTTTGTGACGTCATTTATTTTTGTGACGTTATGTATTTTGTGACCTCATTTATTTTTGTGACGTTATGTATTTTGTGACGTTATTTATTTTTGTGACGTTATGTATTTTGTGACCTCATTTATTTTTGTGACGTTATGTATTTTGTGACGTTATGTATTTTGTGACGTCATTTATTTTTGTGACGTTATGTATTTTGTGACGTCATTTATTTTTGTGACGTTATGTATTTTGTGACGTCATTTATTATTGTGACGTCATTTATTTTTGTGACGTTATGTATTTTGTGACGTCATTTATTTTTGTGACGTTATGTATTTTGTGACGTCATTTATTTTTGTGTCCTTATGTATTTTGTGACCTCATTTATTTTTGTGACGTTATGTATTTTGTGACGTTATTTATTTTTGTGACGTTATGTATTTTGTGACCTCATTTATTTTTGTGACGTTATGTATTTTGTGACGTCATTTATTTTTGTGACGTTATGTATTTTGTGACGTCATTTTTTTGTGACGTTTAGTATTTTGTGACGTCATTTATTATTGTGACGTCATTTATTTTTGTGACGTTATGTATTTTGTGACGTCATTTATTTTTGTGACGTTATGTATTTTGTGACGTTATTTATTTTTGTGACGTTATGTATTTTGTGACGTCATTTATTTTTGTGACGTCATTTATATTTGTGACGTTATGTATTTTGTGACGTCAATTATTTTTGTGACGTTATGTATTTTGTGACTCCAATTATTTTTGTGAAGTTATGTATTTTGTGACGTCATTTCTTTTTGTGACGTTAGGTATTTTGTGACGTCATTTATTTTTGTGACGTCATTTATATTTGTGACGTTATGTCTTTTGTGACGTCATTTATTTTTGTGACGTTATTTATTTTGTGACGTTATGTATTTTGTGACGTCATTTATTTTTGTGACGTTATGTATTTTGTGACGTCATTTATTATTGTTACGTCATTTATTTTTGTGACGTTATGTATTTTGTGACGTCATTTGTTTTTGTGACGTTTTGTTTTTTGTGACGTCATTTATTTTTGTGACGTTATGTATATTGTGGCCTCATTTATTTTTGTGACGTTATGGATTTTGTGACCTCATTTATTTTTGTGACGTTATGTATTTTGTGACATTATTTATTTTTTGACGTTATGTATTTTGTGACGTCATTTATTTTTGTGACGTTATGTATTAATATTTTTGACGTCATTTATATATGTGACGTTATGTATTTTGTGACCTCATTTATTTTTGTGATGTTATGTATTTTGTGACGTCATTTATTTTTTTGACGTTATGTATTTTGTGACGTCATTTATTTTTGTGACGTTATGTATTTTGTGACGTCATTTATTATTGTGACGTCATTTATTTTTGTGACGTTATGTATTTTGTGACGTCATTTATGTTTGTGACGTTATGTATTTTGTGACCTCATTTATTTTTGTGACGTTATGTATTTTGTGACGTCATTTATTTTTGTGACGTTATGTATTTTGTGACGTCATTTATATTTTTGACGTTATGTATTATGTGACGTCATTTATTTTTGTGACGTTAGGTATTTTTTGACGTAATTAATTTTTGTGACGTCATTTATATTTGTGACGTTATGTATTTTGTGACGTCAATTATTTTTGTGACGTTATGTATTTTGTGACGTCAATTATTTTTGTGAAGTTATGTATTTTGTGACGTCATTTCTTTTTGTGACGTTAGGTATTTTGTGACGTCATTTATTTTTGTGCCGTTATGTATTTTGTGACGTCATTTATTTTTGTGACGTTATGTATTTTGTGACGTAATTAATTTTTGTGACGTCATTTATTTTTGTGACGTTATGTATTTTGTGACGTCATTTATTTTTGTGACGTTATGTATTTTGTGACGTCATTTATTTTTGTGACGTCATTTATTTTTGTGACGTTATGTATTTTGTGACGTCATTTTTTGTTACGTTTAGTATTTTGTGACGTCATTTATTATTGTGACGTCATTTATTTTTGTGACGTTATGTATTTTGTGACGTCATTTATTTTTGTGACGATATGTGTTTTGTGACGTTATGTATTTTTTGACGTCATTTATTTTTGTGACGTTATGTATTTTGTGACGTCATTTATTTTTGTGACGTTATGTATTTTGTGACGTTATGTATTTTGTGACGTCATTTATTATTGTGACGTCATTTATTTTTGTGACGTTATGTATTTTGTGACGTCATTTATTTTTGTGACGTTATGTATTTTGTGACGTCATTTATTTTTGTGACGTTATGTATTTTGTGACGTTATTTATTTTTGTGACGTTATGTATTTTGTGACGCTATTTATTTTTGTGACGTTATGTATTTTGTGACCTCATTTATTTTTGTGACGTTATGTATTTTGTGACGTTATGTATTTTGTGACGTCATTTATTTTTGTGACGTTATGTATTTTGTGACGTCATTTATTTTTGTGACGTTATGTATTTTGTGACGTCATTTATTTTTGTGACGTTATGTATTTTGTGACGTCATTTATTTTTGTGACGTTATGTATTTTGTGACCTCATTTATTTTTGTGACGTTATGTATTTTGTGACGTCATTTATTTTTGTGACGTTATGTATTTTGTGACGTCATTTATTATTGTGACGTCATTTATTTTTGTGACGTTATGTATTTTGTGACGTCATTTATTTTTGTGACGTTATGTATTTTGTGACGTCATTTATTTTTGTGACGTTTTGTATTTTGTGACCTCATTTATTTTTGTGACGTTATGTATTTTGTGACGTTATTTATTTTTGTGACGTTATGTATTTTGTGACCTCATTTATTTTTGTGACGTTATGTATTTTGTGACGTCATTTATTTTTGTGACGTCATTTATATTTTTGATGTTATGTATTTTGTGACGTCATTTATTTTTGTGACGTTATGTATTAATATTTGTGACGTCATTTATATTTGTGACGTTATGTATTTTGTGACCTCATTTATTTTTGTGACGTTATGTATTTTGTGACGTTATTTATTTTTGTGACGTTATGTATTTTGTGACGTCATTTATTTTTGTGACGTCATTTATATTTGTGACGTTATGTATTTTGTGACGTCAATTATTTTTGTGACGTTATGTATTTTGTGACGTCAATTATTTTTGTGAAGTTATGTATTTTGTGACGTCATTTCTTTTTGTGACGTTAGGTATTTTGTGACGTCATTTATTTTTGTGCCGTTATGTATTTTGTGACGTCATTTATTTTTGTGACGTTATGTATTTTGTGACGTAAATAATTTTTGTGACGTCATTTATTTTTGTGACGTTATGTATTTTGTGACGTCATTTATTTTTGTGACGTTATGTATTTTGTGACTTCATTTATTTTTGTGACGTCATTTATTTTTGTGACGTTATGTATTTTGTGACGTCATTTTTTTGTGACGTTTAGTATTTTTTGACGTCATTTATTTTTGTGACGTTATGTATTTTGTGACGTCATTTATTTTTGTGACGTTATGTATTTTGTGACGTCATTTATTTGTGTGACGTCATTTATTTTTGTGACGTTATGTATTTTGTGACGTCATTTATTTTTTTGACGTTATGTTATTTGTGACGTTATGTATTTTTGTGACGTCATTTATTTTTGTGACGTTATGTATTTTGTGACGTCATATATTTTTGTGACGTTATGTATTTTGTGACGTCATTTATTTTTGTGACGTTATGAACTTTGTGACGTCATTTATTATTGTGACGTCATTTATTTTTGTGACGTTATGTATTTTGTGACGTCATTTATTTTTTTTACGTTATGTATTTTGTGACGTCATTTATTTTTGTGACGTTATGTATTTTGTGACGTCATTTATTATGGTGACGTCATTTATTTTTGTGACGTTATGTATTTTGTGACGTCATTTATTTTTGTGACGTTATGTATTTTGTGACGTCATTTATTTTTGTGACATTATGTATTTTGTGACGTCATTTATTTTTGTGACGTTATGTATTTTGTGACGTCATTTATTTTTTGACGTTATGTATTATGTGACGTCATTTATTTTTGTGACGTTAGGTATTTTGTGACGTAATTAATTTTTGTGACGTCATTTATTTTTGTGACGTTATGTATTTTGTGACGTCATTTATTTTTGTGACGTTATGTTTTTTGTGACGTCATTTGTTTTGGTGACGTTTTTCATTTTGTGACGTCATTTATTTTTGTGACGTTATGTATTTTGTGACGTCATTTATTTTTGTGACGTTATGTATTTTGTGACGTCATTTATTTTTGTGACGTTATGTATTTTGTGACGTTATGTTTTTTGTGGCGTCATTTATTTTTGTGACGTTATGTATTATGTGACGTCATTTATTTTTGTGACGTTATGTATTTTGTGACGTTATTTATTTTTGTGACGTTATGTATTTTGTGACGACATATATTTTTGTGACGTCATTTATATTTGTGACGTTATGTATTTTGTGACCTCATTTATTTTTGTGACGTTATGTATTTTGTGACGTTATTTATTTTTGTGTCGTTATGTATTTTGTGACGTCATTTATTTTTGTGACGTCATTTATATTTGTGACGTTATGTCTTTTGTGACGTCATTTATTTTTCTGACGTTATTTATTTTGTGACGTTATGTATTTTGTGACGTCATTTATTTTTGTGACGTTATGTATTTTGTGACGTCATTTGTTTTTGTGACGTTTTGTTTTTTGTGACGTCATTTATTTTTGTGACGTTATGTATATTGTGGCGTCATTTATTTTTGTGACGTTATTTATTTTGTGACCTCATTTATTTTTGTGACGTTATGTATTTTGTGACATTATTTATTTTTGTGACGTTATGTATTTTGTGACGTCATTTATTTTTGTGACGTCATTTATATTTGTGACGTTATGTATTTTGTGACGTCATTTATTTTTGTGACGTTATGTATTAATATTTGTGACGTCATTTATATTTGTGACGTTATGTATTTTGTGACTTCATTTATTTTTGTGACGTCATTTATTTTTGTGACGTTATGTATTTTGTGACGTCATTTTTTTGTGACGTTTAGTATTTTTTGACGTTATGTATTTTGTGACGTCATTTATTTTTGTGACATTATGTATTTTGTGACGTCATTTATTTTTGTGACGTTATGTATTTTGTGACGTCATTTATTTTTTGACGTTATGTATTATGTGACGTCATTTATTTTTGTGACGTTAGGTATTTTGTGACGTAATTAATTTTTGTGACGTCATTTATTTTTGTGACGTTATGTATTTTGTGACGTCATTTATGTTTGTGACGTTATGTATTTTGTGACGTCATTTATTTTTGTGACGTTATGTATTTTGTGACGTCATTTATTATGGTGACGTCATTTATTTTTGTGACGTTATGTATTTTGTGACGTCATTTATTTTTGTGACGTTATGTATTTTGTGACGTCATTTATTTTTGTGACATTATGTATTTTGTGACGTCATTTATTTTTGTGACGTTATGTATTTTGTGACGTCATTTATTTTTTGACGTTATGTATTATGTGACGTCATTTATTTTTGTGACGTTAGGTATTTTGTGACGTAATTAATTTTTGTGACGTCATTTATTTTTGTGACGTTATGTATTTTGTGACGTCATTTATTTTTGTGACGTTATGTTTTTTGTGACGTCATTTGTTTTGGTGACGTTTTTCATTTTGTGACGTCATTTATTTTTGTGACGTTATGTATTTTGTGACGTCATTTATTTTTGTGACGTTATGTATTTTGTGACGTCATTTATTTTTGTGACGTTATGTATTTTGTGACGTTATGTTTTTTGTGGCGTCATTTATTTTTGTGACGTTATGTATTATGTGACGTCATTTATTTTTGTGACGTTATGTATTTTGTGACGTTATTTATTTTTGTGACGTTATGTATTTTGTGACGACATATATTTTTGTGACGTCATTTATATTTGTGACGTTATGTATTTTGTGACGTCATTTATTTTTGTGACGTTATGTATTAATATTTGAAACGTCATTTATATTTGTGACGTTATGTATTTTGTGACCTCATTTATTTTTGTGACGTTATGTATTTTGTGACGTTATTTATTTTTGTGTCGTTATGTATTTTGTGACGTCATTTATTTTTGTGACGTCATTTATATTTGTGACGTTATGTCTTTTGTGACGTCATTTATTTTTGTGACGTTATTTATTTTGTGACGTTATGTATTTTGTGACGTCATTTATTTTTGTGACGTTATGTATTTTGTGACGTCATTTGTTTTTGTGACGTTTTGTTTTTTGTGACGTCATTTATTTTTGTGACGTTATGTATATTGTGGTGTCATTTATTTTTGTGACGTTATTTATTTTGTGACCTCATTTATTTTTGTGACGTTATGTATTTTGTGACATTATTTATTTTTGTGACGTTATGTATTTTGTGACGTCATTTATTTTTGTGACGTCATTTATATTTGTGACGTTATGTATTTTGTGACGTCATTTATTTTTGTGACGTTATGTATTAATATTTGTGACGTCATTTATATTTGTGACGTTATGTATTTTGTGACCTCATTTATTTTTGTGATGTTATGTATTTTGTGACGTCATTTATTTTTTTGACGTTATGTATTTTGTGACGTCATTTATTTTTGTGACGTTATGTATTTTGTGACGTCATTTATTATTGTGACGTCATTTATTTTTGTGACGTTATGTATTTTGTGACGTCATTTATGTTTGTGACGTTATGTATTTTGTGACGTCATTTATTTTTGTGACGTTATGTATTTTGTGACGTCATTTATTTTTTTGACGTTATGTATTATGTGACGTCATTTATTATTGTGACGTTAGGTATTTTTTGACGTAATTAATTTTTGTGACGTCATTTATATTTGTGACGTTATGTATTTTGTGACGTCAATTATTATTGTGACGTTATGTATTTTGTGACGTCAATTATTTTTGTGAAGTTATGTATTTTGTGACGTCATTTCTTTTTGTGACGTTAGGTATTTTGTGACGTCATTTATTTTTGTGCCGTTATGTATTTTGTGACGTCATTTTTTTTGTGACGTTATGTATTTAGTGACGTAATTAACTTTTGTGACGTCATTTATTTTTGTGACGTTATGTATTTTGTGACGTCATTTATTTTTGTGACGTTATGTATTTTGTGACGTCATTTATTTTTGTGACGTCATTTATTTTTGTGACGTTATGTTTTTTGTGACGTCATTTTTTGTGACGTTTAGTATTTTGTGACGTCATTTATTATTGTGACGTCATTTATTTTTGTGACGTTATGTATTTTGTGACGTCATTTATTTTTGTGACGATATGTGTTTTGTGACGTTATGTATTTTTTGACGTCATTTATTTTTGTGACGTTATGTATTTTGTGACGTCATTTATTTTTGTGACGTTATGTATTTTGTGTCGTCATTTATTTTTGTGACGTTATGTATTTTGTGACGTCATTTATTATTGTGACGTCATTTATTTTTGTGACGTTATGTATTTTGTGACGTCATTTATTTTTGTGACGTTATGTATTTTGTGACGTCATTTATTTTTGTGACGTTATGTATTTTGTGACCTCATTTATTTTTGTGACGTTATGTATTTTGTGACGTTATTTATTTTTGTGACGTTATGTATTTTGTGACCTCATTTATTTTTGTGACGTTATGTATTTTGTGACGTTATGTATTTTGTGACGTCATTTATTTTTGTGACGTTATGTATTTTGTGACGTCATTTATTTTTGTGACGTTATGTATTTTGTGACGTCATTTATTATTGTGACGTCATTTATTTTTGTGACGTTATGTATTTTGTGACGTCATTTATTTTTGTGACGTTATGTATTTTGTGACGTCATTTATTTTTGTGTCCTTATGTATTTTGTGACCTCATTTATTTTTGTGACGTTATGTATTTTGTGACGTTATTTATTTTTGTGACGTTATGTATTTTGTGACCTCATTTATTTTTGTGACGTTATGTATTTTGTGACGTCATTTATTTTTGTGACGTTATGTATTTTGTGACGTCATTTTTTTGTGACGTTTAGTATTTTGTGACGTCATTTATTATTGTGACGTCATTTATTTTTGTGACGTTATGTATTTTGTGACGTCATTTATTTTTGTGACGTTATGTATTTTGTGACGTTATTTATTTTTGTGACGTTATGTATTTTGTGACGTCATTTATTTTTGTGACGTCATTTATATTTGTGACGTTATGTATTTTGTGACGTCAATTATTTTTGTGACGTTATGTATTTTGTGACTCCAATTATTTTTGTGAAGTTATGTATTTTGTGACGTCATTTCTTTTTGTGACGTTAGGTATTTTGTGACGTCATTTATTTTTGTGCCGTTATGTATTTTGTGACGTCATTTATTTTTGTGACGTTATGTATTTTTTGACGTAATTAATTTTTGTGACGTCATTTATTTTTGTGACGTTATGTATTTTGTGAAGTCATTTATTTTTGTGACGTTATGTATTTTGTGACGTCATTTATTTTTGTGACGTCATTTATTTTTGTGACGTTATGTATTTTGTGACGTCATTTTTTTGTGACGTTTAGTATTTTGTAACGTCGTTTATTATTGTGACGTCATTTATTTTTGTGACGTTATGTATTTTGTGACGTCATTTATTTTTTTGACGTTATGTATTTTGTGACGTCATTTATTTTTGTGACGTTATGTATTTTGTGACGTCATTTATTATTGTGACGTCATTTATTTTTGTGACGTTATGTATTTTGTGACGTCATTTATTTTTGTGACGTCATTTATTTTTGTGACGTTATGTATTTTGTGACGTCATTTATTTTTGTGACGTTATGAATTTTGTGACGTCATTTATTATTGTGACGTCATTTATTTTTGTGACGTTATGTATTTCCAATAGATTGCTGAAGCCTTGACACCTTATATTATAAAATTAAAACTCACCAAATTTGGTAGTATAGCCTGTAGATGTCAAAAATCTTTTTATTACAAGAGACCGGTTTCGATTCTATGACGAATCATCTTCAGTCCTGTAATTATCTAATTATTAACTTGAGCACATTTCCATGATTGTCGGGATTTAAAAAACGTTTTTACTTCACTACACAAACAAACACATATATATACATTTTTCCACCATGTTAACAGTCGATGTGTACACATTTTAACCTCAAATTGTCCATACAGTATGGATCCTGTAGATCTACTAACAACTGCCAGTAGGTGGTTAGTCAAGGACACCTTTCAGCTGATTTGAATTCTTGTTTTCCAGGCTATTGTATAATTTGAATGTTAGTTTATTTGAATACTCATCTTTTTTGTTAAGGAGATTGTCACTATTATTTTCTGAAAAATGTTTAAAAATAAAATATTCCTCCCAAACTTTTGCCTTATTTTTATTGTTGCACTGCTTTAATATTTTTAAAGATTTGTCCAAATTTATAGAATGATTAGGATGTGACTTTAAATGCTGGGCAACTATTGATGTTGGGTTGTTTTGTTTTCTGGCACTGTGTTCCTTAAATCTGTCCTTAAATGATCTGTTGGTATAGCCAATATACTTTTTACTACATCCAGCATCCTTGTCACATTCTATGAGATAAACACCCTTTTTTTCCCCTTTTTCTATTTGAACAAAATTTTTTGTCAAAGATAATGTATTACACATTTTGTAGCCTGGTTGGAAGGAGTGTTTTTGAAAAATCTTTCCAATGCAATGGGAATATTTATTTGTGTAGCCCATGGGAATGAATTTTTTGTCAGCTGTTACATTCTTTTGCTGGTTTTTCATTCTGAATTTTGTTTTTCTAATAAGTTTATCAATGATATCTGTTTCATAACCATTACTTAATGCAATTTTATATATGATGTTTCTTTCTTTGTGGAACTCTTCTGGTGACAAATTGTAGTTTAGTAATCTATATACCATAGAACGGAATGATGACATTTTATATGAGATAGGGTGATTAGAATCTTTAGGAATTACTAAGTCAGATTGTGTGGGTTTTCTATGTATGCCGAACTCTACTTTGTTGTGGTTCCTTGTTATTTTAACATCCAAAAAGGTTACTGCATTATTTTCTTCGCATTCTATTTTAAACTTAATTGTAGGGTGCTGGCTGTTTAAGTGGTTTAGCATAACATTAGCTTGCCTTTTGGTGCCTTTAAATACAACAAAAGAATCATCTACATATCTGCAGTAAAATTCAATTTTACTATGGAAAGGATTTCTTTCATTTAAGATATTTAATTCCTCAAACCGCTGTACATATATTTCAGCCAGAAGTGCTGAAAGAGGTCCTCCCATTGGCAGGCCATTTGGGCTATAATAGAAACAATCCTTCCATTGAAAATAGTTTTGGTTTGTAATTTCTTTTACCAAAGTTACTATATCTTTAATTTCATCAGTTGAGAAATTCTTTGACTTTTCAAGTTTCTCATGTAGAGCATCTATCGCCTCATCCTTAGGAATGTTCCCGTACATATTGTCAATATCCAGAGTAATCATTGTTTGATTTCTGTTAATATTAAATGATTTGAAGTTATCTATGAACTGCTTTGAGTTTTTACAGGTATTAGTAGAATCCATATCTACACCCTTCTTAATAAGTTTACTGAGATGTTTTCCTAACTGATACTGCGGTGTACCGATACTGTTAATAACTGGTCTGACTGGGTTATCTTGTTTGTGGGTTTTAATCAGTGGCTTAAAAGTAGGAGGCTTTGCTTTGGAATCAAACAAACTTTTGCCTTTCTTCGGGTTAATGACACAATTATTGTTTAACAGCCTTTTTATATTTTCATTGTACATTTTAGTTCTGTTATCAATTTTAATAACCCCATTCTTTTGGAAAAATTCATTTACTTTCCTATCCAGGTCATCTTCTGATATAATAACAGTAGAATTTGATTTATCCGCCTGTACTATCCTGGCTTTTTGGTTTGTGATTTTTTCACCAATTTGTTTAGCAAGATTTTTATCTTTCCTGTATGTTTCTAGCTGTTTCTTCCTTATTTTCCTCTTTTTTGATTTCAAAATTATTTTTTCGATTCTGTCTACAACCTCACATCGGATCCTATCTTGCTTGTCCCTATCAATAAATGAAATTGCAGTCTCTGCCTCAATAATAATATTTTTTATGTCATTATCATGAATTGGATTGGAGGGGGGATTATATTTATTCCATTTCCCTAATAATTTATTTTCACTGTCATCAAAATTTATGTCCGTTAAATTAACAACTCTAGGATAAAATTTGTGGGATTGTTCTACATAAACATTACTCTCACACTGCTTGTCTTTGAGATCTTGCAGTTTTTTCTGAATGGTCTTAAGCTTTTTATCTTTCTTGTTGGAAACAGCATCTTTTATTTTAGTATTAATTACATCATATTCTAATCCTGACAATTTTTGCCTTAACCTTAACTGTAATCCTTTATGTTTTTTGAAACTATAGCTGATTTCCTATATAGACTTTTTATTTCATTATTTAACAAAGTTTTTTAGCTTGGGTCAAAGTCTTTTTTGCTGAATCTGAATCATTTGGAATGTTAATCTTTATGTAGCTAGGAATGAGTTTGTCCTTTTTACAAGTTTTGTTGAAACTAATGTTTAAATTAGTGTTCATTAATTTTAGTTGCTCATGTTTCAGCTTGTTGATGAGCGGTTTGGCTTGAATGGCTTGGCTTGCCATATTATCAATAGATTGCTGAAGCCTTGACACCTTATATTATAAAATTAAAACTCACCAAATTTGGTAGTATAGCCTGTAGATGTCAAATATCTTTTTATTACAAGAGACCGGTTTCGATTCTATGACGAATCATCTTCAGTCCTGTAATTATCTAATTATTAACTTGAGCACATTTCCATGATTGTCGGGATTTAAAAAACGTTTTTACTTCACTACACAAACAAACACATATATATACATTTTTCCACCATGTTAACAGTCGATGTGTACACATTTTAACCTCAAATTGTCCATACAGTATGGATCCTGTAGATCTACTAACAACTGCCAGTAGGTGGTTAGTCAAGGACACCTTTCAGCTGATTTGAATTCTTGTTTTCCAGGCTATTGTATAATTTGAATGTTAGTTTATTTGAATACTCATCTTTTTTGTTAAGGAGATTGTCACTATTATTTTCTGAAAAATGTTTAAAAATAAAATATTCCTCCCAAACGTTTGCCTTATTTTTATTGTTGCACTGCTTTAATATTTTTAAAGATTTGTCCAAATTTATAGAATGATTAGGATGTGACTTTAAATGCTGGGCAACTATTGATGTTGGGTTGTTTTGTTTTCTGGCACTGTGTTCCTTAAATCTGTCCTTAAATGATCTGTTGGTATAGCCAATATACTTTTTACTACATCCAGCATCCTTGTCACATTCTATGAGATAAACACCCTTTTTTTCCCCTTTTTCTATTTGAACAAAATTTTTTGTCAAAGATAATGTATTACACATTTTGTAGCCTGGTTGGAAGGAGTGTTTTTGAAAAATCTTTCCAATGCAATGGGAATATTTATTTGTGTAGCCCATGGGAATGAATTTTTTGTCAGCTGTTACATTCTTTTGCTGGTTTTTCATTCTGAATTTTGTTTTTCTAATAAGTTTATCAATGATATCTGTTTCATAACCATTACTTAATGCAATTTTATATATGATGTTTCTTTCTTTGTGGAACTCTTCTGGTGACAAATTGTAGTTTAGTAATCTATATACCATAGAACGGAATGATGACATTTTATATGAGATAGGGTGATTAGAATCTTTAGGAATTACTAAGTCAGATTGTGTGGGTTTTCTATGTATGCCGAACTCTACTTTGTTGTGGTTCCTTGTTATTTTAACATCCAAAAAGGTTACTGCATTATTTTCTTCGCATTCTATTTTAAACTTAATTGTAGGGTGCTGGCTGTTTAAGTGGTTTAGCATAACATTAGCTTGCCTTTTGGTGCCTTTAAATACAACAAAAGAATCATCTACATATCTGCAGTAAAATTCAATTTTACTATGGAAAGGATTTCTTTCATTTAAGATATTTAATTCCTCAAACCGCTGTACATATATTTCAGCCAGAAGTGCTGAAAGAGGTCCTCCCATTGGCAGGCCATTTGGGCTATAATAGAAACAATCCTTCCATTGAAAATAGTTTTGGTTTGTAATTTCTTTTACCAAAGTTACTATATCTTTAATTTCATCAGTTGAGAAATTCTTTGACTTTTCAAGTTTCTCATGTAGAGCATCTATCGCCTCATCCTTAGGAATGTTCCCGTACATATTGTCAATATCCAGAGTAATCATTGTTTGATTTCTGTTAATATTAAATGATTTGAAGTTATCTATGAACTGCTTTGAGTTTTTACAGGTATTAGTAGAATCCATATCTACACCCTTCTTAATAAGTTTACTGAGATGTTTTCCTAACTGATAAGATGGTGTACCGATACTGTTAATAACTGGTCTGACTGGGTTATCTTGTTTGTGGGTTTTAATCAGTGGCTTAAAAGTAGGAGGCTTTGCTTTGGAATCAAACAAACTTTTGCCTTTCTTCGGGTTAATGACACAGTTATTGTTTAACAGCTTTTTTATATTTTCATTGTACATTTTAGTTCTGTTATCAATTTTAATAACCCCATTCTTTTGGAAAAATTCATTTACTTTCCTATCCAGGTCATCTTCTGATATAATAACAGTAGAATTTGATTTATCCGCCTGTACTATCCTGGCTTTTTGGTTTGTGATTTTTTCACCAATTTGTTTAGCAAGATTTTTATCTTTCCTGTATGTTTCTAGCTGTTTCTTCCTTATTTTCCTCTTTTTTGATTTCAAAATTATTTTTTCGATTCTGTCTACAACCTCACATCGGATCCTATCTTGCTTGTCCCTATCAATAAATGAAATTGCAGTCTCTGCCTCAATAATAATATTTTTTATGTCATTATCATGAATTGGATTGGAGGGGGATTATATTTATTCCATTTCCCTAATAATTTATTTTCACTGTCATCAAAATTTATGTCCGTTAAATTAACAACTCTAGGATAAAATTTGTGGGATTGTTCTACATAAACATTACTCTCACACTGCTTGTCTTTGAGATCTTGCAGTTTTTTCTGAATGGTCTTAAGCTTTTTATCTTTCTTGTTGGAAACAGCATCTTTTATTTTAGTATTAATTACATCATATTCTAATCCTGACAATTTTTGCCTTAACCTTAACTGTAAATCCTTTATGTTTTTTGAAACTATAGCTGATTTCCTATATAGACTTTTTATTTCATTATTTAACCAAAGTTTTTTAGCTTGGGTCAAAGTCTTTTTTGCTGAATCTGAATCATTTGGAATGTTAATCTTTATGTAGCTAGGAATGAGTTTGTCCTTTTTACAAGTTTTGTTGAAACTAATGTTTAAATTAGTGTTCATTAATTTTAGTTGCTCATGTTTCAGCTTGTTGATGAGCGGTTTGGCTTGAATGGCTTGGCTTGCCATATTATCAATAGATTGCTGAAGCCTTGACACCTTATATTATAAAATTAAAACTCACCAAATTTGGTAGTATAGCCTGTAGATGTCAAATATCTTTTTATTACAAGAGACCGGTTTCGATTCTATGACGAATCATCTTCAGTCCTGTAATTATCTAATTATTAACTTGAGCACATTTCCATGATTGTCGGGATTTAAAAAACGTTTTTACTTCACTACACAAACAAACACATATATATACATTTTTCCACCATGTTAACAGTCGATGTGTACACATTTTAACCTCAAATTGTCCATACAGTATGGATCCTGTAGATCTACTAACAACTGCCAGTAGGTGGTTAGTCAAGGACACCTTTCAGCTGATTTGAATTCTTGTTTTCCAGGCTATTGTATAATTTGAATGTTAGTTTATTTGAATACTCATCTTTTTTGTTAAGGAGATTGTCACTATTATTTTCTGAAAAATGTTTAAAAATAAAATATTCCTCCCAAACTTTTGCCTTATTTTTATTGTTGCACTGCTTTAATATTTTTAAAGATTTGTCCAAATTTATAGAATGATTAGGATGTGACTTTAAATGCTGGGCAACTATTGATGTTGGGTTGTTTTGTTTTCTGGCACTGTGTTCCTTAAATCTGTCCTTAAATGATCTGTTGGTATAGCCAATATACTTTTTACTACATCCAGCATCCTTGTCACATTCTATGAGATAAACACCCTTTTTTTCCCCTTTTTCTATTTGAACAAAATTTTTTGTCAAAGATAATGTATTACACATTTTGTAGCCTGGTTGGAAGGAGTGTTTTTGAAAAATCTTTCCAATGCAATGGGAATATTTATTTGTGTAGCCCATGGGAATGAATTTTTTGTCAGCTGTTACATTCTTTTGCTGGTTTTTCATTCTGAATTTTGTTTTTCTAATAAGTTTATCAATGATATCTGTTTCATAACCATTACTTAATGCAATTTTATATATGATGTTTCTTTCTTTGTGGAACTCTTCTGGTGACAAATTGTAGTTTAGTAATCTATATACCATAGAACGGAATGATGACATTTTATATGAGATAGGGTGATTAGAATCTTTAGGAATTACTAAGTCAGATTGTGTGGGTTTTCTATGTATGCCGAACTCTACTTTGTTGTGGTTCCTTGTTATTTTAACATCCAAAAAGGTTACTGCATTATTTTCTTCGCATTCTATTTTAAACTTAATTGTAGGGTGCTGGCTGTTTAAGTGGTTTAGCATAACATTAGCTTGCCTTTTGGTGCCTTTAAATACAATAAAAGAATCATCTACATATCTGCAGTAAAATTCAATTTTACTATGGAAAGGATTTCTTTCATTTAAGATATTTAATTCCTCAAACCGCTGTACATATATTTCAGCCAGAAGTGCTGAAAGAGGTCCTCCCATTGGCAGGCCATTTGGGCTATAATAGAAACAATCCTTCCATTGAAAATAGTTTTGGTTTGTAATTTCTTTTACCAAAGTTACTATATCTTTAATTTCATCAGTTGAGAAATTCTTTGACTTTTCAAGTTTCTCATGTAGAGCATCTATCGCCTCATCCTTAGGAATGTTCCCGTACATATTGTCAATATCCAGAGTAATCATTGTTTGATTTCTGTTAATATTAAATGATTTGAAGTTATCTATGAACTGCTTTGAGTTTTTACAGGTATTAGTAGAATCCATATCTACACCCTTCTTAATAAGTTTACTGAGATGTTTTCCTAACTGATAAGATGGTGTACCGATACTGTTAATAACTGGTCTGACTGGGTTATCTTGTTTGTGGGTTTTAATCAGTGGCTTAAAAGTAGGAGGCTTTGCTTTGGAATCAAACAAACTTTTGCCTTTCTTCGGGTTAATGACACAATTATTGTTTAACAGCTTTTTTATATTTTCATTGTACATTTTAGTTCTGTTATCAATTTTAATAACCCCATTCTTTTGGAAAAATTCATTTACTTTCCTATCCAGGTCATCTTCTGATATAATAACAGTAGAATTTGATTTATCCGCCTGTACTATCCTGGCTTTTTGGTTTGTGATTTTTTCACCAATTTGTTTAGCAAGATTTTTATCTTTCCTGTATGTTTCTAGCTGTTTCTTCCTTATTTTCCTCTTTTTTGATTTCAAAATTATTTTTTCGATTCTGTCTACAACCTCACATCGGATCCTATCTTGCTTGTCCCTATCAATAAATGAAATTGCAGTCTCTGCCTCAATAATAATATTTTTTATGTCATTATCATGAATTGGATTGGAGGGGGGATTATATTTATTCCATTTCCCTAATAATTTATTTTCACTGTCATCAAAATTTATGTCCGTTAAATTAACAACTCTAGGATAAAATTTGTGGGATTGTTCTACATAAACATTACTCTCACACTGCTTGTCTTTGAGATCTTGCAGTTTTTTCTGAATGGTCTTAAGCTTTTTATCTTTCTTGTTGGAAACAGCATCTTTTATTTTAGTATTAATTACATCATATTCTAATCCTGACAATTTTTGCCTTAACCTTAACTGTAAATCCTTTATGTTTTTTGAAACTATAGCTGATTTCCTATATAGACTTTTTATTTCATTATTTAACCAAAGTTTTTTAGCTTGGGTCAAAGTCTTTTTTGCTGAATCTGAATCATTTGGAATGTTAATCTTTATGTAGCTAGGAATGAGTTTGTCCTTTTTACAAGTTTTGTTGAAACTAATGTTTAAATTAGTGTTCATTAATTTTAGTTGCTCATGTTTCAGCTTGTTGATGAGCGGTTTGGCTTGAATGGCTTGGCTTGCCATATTATCAATAGATTGCTGAAGCCTTGACACCTTATATTATAAAATTAAAACTCACCAAATTTGGTAGTATAGCCTGTAGATGTCAAATATCTTTTTATTACAAGAGACCGGTTTCGATTCTATGACGAATCATCTTCAGTCCTGTAATTATCTAATTATTAACTTGAGCACATTTCCATGATTGTCGGGATTTAAAAAACGTTTTTACTTCACTACACAAACAAACACATATATATACATTTTTCCACCATGTTAACAGTCGATGTGTACACATTTTAACCTCAAATTGTCCATACAGTATGGATCCTGTAGATCTACTAACAACTGCCAGTAGGTGGTTAGTCAAGGACACCTTTCAGCTGATTTGAATTCTTGTTTTCCAGGCTATTGTATAATTTGAATGTTAGTTTATTTGAATACTCATCTTTTTTGTTAAGGAGATTGTCACTATTATTTTCTGAAAAATGTTTAAAAATAAAATATTCCTCCCAAACTTTTGCCTTATTTTTATTGTTGCACTGCTTTAATATTTTTAAAGATTTGTCCAAATTTATAGAATGATTAGGATGTGACTTTAAATGCTGGGCAACTATTGATGTTGGGTTGTTTTGTTTTCTGGCACTGTGTTCCTTAAATCTGTCCTTAAATGATCTGTTGGTATAGCCAATATACTTTTTACTACATCCAGCATCCTTGTCACATTCTATGAGATAAACACCCTTTTTTTCCCCTTTTTCTATTTGAACAAAATTTTTTGTCAAAGATAATGTATTACACATTTTGTAGCCTGGTTGGAAGGAGTGTTTTTGAAAAATCTTTCCAATGCAATGGGAATATTTATTTGTGTAGCCCATGGGAATGAATTTTTTGTCAGCTGTTACATTCTTTTGCTGGTTTTTCATTCTGAATTTTGTTTTTCTAATAAGTTTATCAATGATATCTGTTTCATAACCATTACTTAATGCAATTTTATATATGATGTTTCTTTCTTTGTGGAACTCTTCTGGTGACAAATTGTAGTTTAGTAATCTATATACCATAGAACGGAATGATGACATTTTATATGAGATAGGGTGATTAGAATCTTTAGGAATTTCTAAGTCAGATTGTGTGGGTTTTCTATGTATGCCGAACTCTACTTTGTTGTGGTTCCTTGTTATTTTAACATCCAAAAAGGTTACTGCATTATTTTCTTCGCATTCTATTTTAAACTTAATTGTAGGGTGCTGGCTGTTTAAGTGGTTTAGCATAACATTAGCTTGCCTTTTGGTGCCTTTAAATACAATAAAAGAATCATCTACATATCTGCAGTAAAATTCAATTTTACTATGGAAAGGATTTCTTTCATTTAAGATATTTAATTCCTCAAACCGCTGTACATATATTTCAGCCAGAAGTGCTGAAAGAGGTCCTCCCATTGGCAGGCCATTTGGGCTATAATAGAAACAATCCTTCCATTGAAAATAGTTTTGGTTTGTAATTTCTTTTACCAAAGTTACTATATCTTTAATTTCATCAGTTGAGAAATTCTTTGACTTTTCAAGTTTCTCATGTAGAGCATCTATCGCCTCATCCTTAGGAATGTTCCCGTACATATTGTCAATATCCAGAGTAATCATTGTTTGATTTCTGTTAATATTAAATGATTTGAAGTTATCTATGAACTGCTTTGAGTTTTTACAGGTATTAGTAGAATCCATATCTACACCCTTCTTAATAAGTTTACTGAGATGTTTTCCTAACTGATAAGATGGTGTACCGATACTGTTAATAACTGGTCTGACTGGGTTATCTTGTTTGTGGGTTTTAATCAGTGGCTTAAAAGTAGGAGGCTTTGCTTTGGAATCAAACAAACTTTTGCCTTTCTTCGGGTTAATGACACAATTATTGTTTAACAGCTTTTTTATATTTTCATTGTACATTTTAGTTCTGTTATCAATTTTAATAACCCCATTCTTTTGGAAAAATTCATTTACTTTCCTATCCAGGTCATCTTCTGATATAATAACAGTAGAATTTGATTTATCCGCCTGTACTATCCTGGCTTTTTGGTTTGTGATTTTTTCACCAATTTGTTTAGCAAGATTTTTATCTTTCCTGTATGTTTCTAGCTGTTTCTTCCTTATTTTCCTCTTTTTTGATTTCAAAATTATTTTTTCGATTCTGTCTACAACCTCACATCGGATCCTATCTTGCTTGTCCCTATCAATAAATGAAATTGCAGTCTCTGCCTCAATAATAATATTTTTTATGTCATTATCATGAATTGGATTGGAGGGGGGATTATATTTATTCCATTTCCCTAATAATTTATTTTCACTGTCATCAAAATTTATGTCCGTTAAATTAACAACTCTAGGATAAAATTTGTGGGATTGTTCTACATAAACATTACTCTCACACTGCTTGTCTTTGAGATCTTGCAGTTTTTTCTGAATGGTCTTAAGCTTTTTATCTTTCTTGTTGGAAACAGCATCTTTTATTTTAGTATTAATTACATCATATTCTAATCCTGACAATTTTTGCCTTAACCTTAACTGTAAATCCTTTATGTGTTTTGAAACTATAGCTGATTTCCTATATAGACTTTTTATTTCATTATTTAACCAAAGTTTTTTAGCTTGGGTCAAAGTCTTTTTTGCTGAATCTGAATCATTTGGAATGTTAATCTTTATGTAGCTAGGAATGAGTTTGTCCTTTTTACAAGTTTTGTTGAAACTAATGTTTAAATTAGTGTTCATTAATTTTAGTTGCTCATGTTTCAGCTTGTTGATGAGCGGTTTGGCTTGAATGGCTTGGCTTGCCATATTATCAATAGATTGCTGAAGCCTTGACACCTTATATTATAAAATTAAAACTCACCAAATTTGGTAGTATAGCCTGTAGATGTCAAATATCTTTTTATTACAAGAGACCGGTTTCGATTCTATGACGAATCATCTTCAGTCCTGTAATTATCTAATTATTAACTTGAGCACATTTCCATGATTGTCGGGATTTAAAAAACGTTTTTACTTCACTACACAAACAAACACATATATATACATTTTTCCACCATGTTAACAGTCGATGTGTACACATTTTAACCTCAAATTGTCCATACAGTATGGATCCTGTAGATCTACTAACAACTGCCAGTAGGTGGTTAGTCAAGGACACCTTTCAGCTGATTTGAATTCTTGTTTTCCAGGCTATTGTATAATTTGAATGTTAGTTTATTTGAATACTCATCTTTTTTGTTAAGGAGATTGTCACTATTATTTTCTGAAAAATGTTTAAAAATAAAATATTCCTCCCAAACTTTTGCCTTATTTTTATTGTTGCACTGCTTTAATATTTTTAAAGATTTGTCCAAATTTATAGAATGATTAGGATGTGACTTTAAATGCTGGGCAACTATTGATGTTGGGTTGTTTTGTTTTCTGGCACTGTGTTCCTTAAATCTGTCCTTAAATGATCTGTTGGTATAGCCAATATACTTTTTACTACATCCAGCATCCTTGTCACATTCTATGAGATAAACACCCTTTTTTTCCCCTTTTTCTATTTGAACAAAATTTTTTTGTCAAAGATAATGTATTACACATTTTGAGCAACTAAAATTAATGAACACTAATTTAAACATTAGTTTCAACAAAACTTGTAAAAAGGACAAACTCATTCCTAGCTACATAAAGATTAACATTCCAAATGATTCAGATTCAGAAAAAAAGACTTTGACCCAAGCTAAAAAACTTTGGTTAAATAATGAAATAAAAAGTCTATATAGGAAATCAGCTATAGTTTCAAAACACATAAAGGATTTACAGTTAAGGTTAAGGCAAAAATTGTCAGGATTAGAATATGATGTAATTAATACTAAAATAAAAGATGCTGTTTCCAACAAGAAAGATAAAAAGCTTAAGACCATTCAGAAAAAACTGCAAGATCTCAAAGACAAGCAGTGTGAGAGTAATGTTTATGTAGAACAATCCCACAAATTTTATCCTAGAGTTGTTAATTTAACGGACATAAATTTTGATGACAGTGAAAATAAATTATTAGGGAAATGGAATAAATATAATCCCCCCTCCAATCCAATTCATGATAATGACATAAAAAATATTATTATTGAGGCAGAGACTGCAATTTCATTTATTGATAGGGACAAGCAAGATAGGATCCGATGTGAGGTTGTAGACAGAATCGAAAAAATAATTTTGAAATCAAAAAAGAGGAAAATAAGGAAGAAACAGCTAGAAACATACAGGAAAGATAAAAATCTTGCTAAACAAATTGGTGAAAAAATCACAAACCAAAAAGCCAGGATAGTACAGGCGGATAAATCAAATTCTACTGTTATTATATCAGAAGATGACCTGGATAGGAAAGTAAATGAATTTTTCCAAAAGAATGGGGTTATTAAAATTGATAACAGAACTAAAATGTACAATGAAAATATAAAAAAGCTGTTAAACAATAATTGTGTCATTAACCCGAAGAAAGGCAAAAGTTTGTTTGATTCCAAAGCAAAGCCTCCTACTTTTAAGCCACTGATTAAAACCCACAAACAAGATAACCCAGTCAGACCAGTTATTAACAGTATCGGTACACCGCAGTATCAGTTAGGAAAACATCTCAGTAAACTTATTAAGAAGGGTGTAGATATGGATTCTACTAATACCTGTAAAAACTCAAAGCAGTTCATAGATAACTTCAAATCATTTAATATTAACAGAAATCAAACAATGATTACTCTGGATATTGACAATATGTACGGGAACATTCCTAAGGATGAGGCGATAGATGCTCTACATGAGAAACTTGAAAAGTCAAAGAATTTCTCAACTGATGAAATTAAAGATATAGTAACTTTGGTAAAAGAAATTACAAACCAAAACTATTTTCAATGGAAGGATTGTTTCTATTATAGCCCAAATGGCCTGCCAATGGGAGGACCTCTTTCAGCACTTCTGGCTGAAATATATGTACAGCGGTTTGAGGAATTAAATATCTTAAATGAAAGAAATCCTTTCCATAGTAAAATTGAATTTTACTGCAGATATGTAGATGATTCTTTTATTGTATTTAAAGGCACCAAAAGGCAAGCTAATGTTATGCTAAACCACTTAAACAGCCAGCACCCTACAATTAAGTTTAAAATAGAATGCGAAGAAAATAATGCAGTAACCTTTTTGGATGTTAAAATAACAAGGAACCACAACAAAGTAGAGTTCGGCATACATAGAAAACCCACACAATCTGACTTAGTAATTCCTAAAGATTCTAATCACCCTATCTCATATAAAATGTCATCATTCCGTTCTATGGTATATAGATTACTAAACTACAATTTGTCACCAGAAGAGTTCCACAAAGAAAGAAACATCATATATAAAATTGCATTAAGTAATGGTTATGAAACAGATATCATTGATAAACTTATTAGAAAAACAAAATTCAGAATGAAAAACCAGCAAAAGAATGTAACAGCTGACAAAAAATTCATTCCCATGGGCTACACAAATAAATATTCCCATTGCATTGGAAAGATTTTTCAAAAACACTCCTTCCAACCAGGCTACAAAATGTGTAATACATTATCTTTGACAAAAAATTTTGTTCAAATAGAAAAAGGGGAAAAAAAGGGTGTTTATCTCATAGAATGTGACAAGGATGCTGGATGTAGTAAAAAGTATATTGGCTATACCAACAGATCATTTAAGGACAGATTTAAGGAACACAGTGCCAGAAAACAAAACAACCCAACATCAATAGTTGCCCAGCATTTAAAGTCACATCCTAATCATTCTATAAATTTGGACAAATCTTTAAAAATATTAAAGCAGTGCAACAATAAAAATAAGGCAAAAGTTTGGGAGGAATATTTTATTTTTAAACATTTTTCAGAAAATAATAGTGACAATCTCCTTAACAAAAAAGATGAGTATTCAAATAAACTAACATTCAAATTATACAATAGCCTGGAAAACAAGAATTCAAATCAGCTGAAAGGTGTCCTTGACTAACCACCTACTGGCAGTTGTTAGTAGATCTACAGGATCCATACTGTATGGACAATTTGAGGTTAAAATGTGTACACATCGACTGTTAACATGGTGGAAAAATGTATATATATGTGTTTGTTTGTGTAGTGAAGTAAAAACGTTTTTTAAATCCCGACAATCATGGAAATGTGCTCAAGTTAATAATTAGATAATTACAGGACTGAAGATGATTCGTCATAGAATCGAAACCGGTCTCTTGTAATAAAAAGATATTTGACATCTACAGGCTATACTACCAAATTTGGTGAGTTTTAATTTATATATATAAGGTGTCAAGGCTTCAGCAATCTATTGATAATATGGCAAGCCAAGCCATTCAAGCCAAACCGCTCATCAACAAGCTGAAACATGAGCAACTAAAATTAATGAACACTAATTTAAACATTAGTTTCAACAAAACTTGTAAAAAGGACAAACTCATTCCTAGCTACATAAAGATTAACATTCCAAATGATTCAGATTCAGCAAAAAAGACTTTGACCCAAGCTAAAAAACTTTGGTTAAATAATGAAATAAAAAGTCTATATAGGAAATCAGCTATAGTTTCAAAAAACATAAAGGATTTACAGTTAAGGTTAAGGCAAAAATTGTCAGGATTAGAATATGATGTAATTAATACTAAAATAAAAGATGCTGTTTCCAACAAGAAAGATAAAAAGCTTAAGACCATTCAGAAAAAACTGCAAGATCTCAAAGACAAGCAGTGTGAGAGTAATGTTTATGTAGAACAATCCCACAAATTTTATCCTAGAGTTGTTAATTTAACGGACATAAATTTTGATGACAGTGAAAATAAATTATTAGGGAAATGGAATAAATATAATCCCCCCTCCAATCCAATTCATGATAATGACATAAAAAATATTATTATTGAGGCAGAGACTGCAATTTCATTTATTGATAGGGACAAGCAAGATAGGATCCGATGTGAGGTTGTAGACAGAATCGAAAAAATAATTTTGAAATCAAAAAAGAGGAAAATAAGGAAGAAACAGCTAGAAACATACAGGAAAGATAAAAATCTTGCTAAACAAATTGGTGAAAAAATCACAAACCAAAAAGCCAGGATAGTACAGGCGGATAAATCAAATTCTACTGTTATTATATCAGAAGATGACCTGGATAGGAAAGTAAATGAATTTTTCCAAAAGAATGGGGTTATTAAAATTGATAACAGAACTAAAATGTACAATGAAAATATAAAAAAGCTGTTAAACAATAATTGTGTCATTAACCCGAAGAAAGGCAAAAGTTTGTTTGATTCCAAAGCAAAGCCTCCTACTTTTAAGCCACTGATTAAAACCCACAAACAAGATAACCCAGTCAGACCAGTTATTAACAGTATCGGTACACCATCTTATCAGTTAGGAAAACATCTCAGTAAACTTATTAAGAAGGGTGTAGATATGG
The DNA here is from genome assembly GCA_035578135.1 of Flexamia atlantica. Classification (NCBI taxonomy): domain Eukaryota; kingdom Metazoa; phylum Arthropoda; class Insecta; order Hemiptera; family Cicadellidae; genus Flexamia; species Flexamia atlantica. Next base: position 1,709,960 of record JAQJVK010000059.1, on the reverse strand, counting down.
ATTCTACTAATACCTGTAAAAACTCAAAGCAGTTCATAGATAACTTCAAATCATTTAATATTAACAGAAATCAAACAATGATTACTCTGGATATTGACAATATGTACGGGAACATTCCTAAGGATGAGGCGATAGATGCTCTACATGAGAAACTTGAAAAGTCAAAGAATTTCTCAACTGATGAAATTAAAGATATAGTAACTTTGGTAAAAGAAATTACAAACCAAAACTATTTTCAATGGAAGGATTGTTTCTATTATAGCCCAAATGGCCTGCCAATGGGAGGACCTCTTTCAGCACTTCTGGCTGAAATATATGTACAGCGGTTTGAGGAATTAAATATCTTAAATGAAAGAAATCCTTTCCATAGTAAAATTGAATTTTACTGCAGATATGTAGATGATTCTTTTATTGTATTTAAAGGCACCAAAAGGCAAGCTAATGTTATGCTAAACCACTTAAACAGCCAGCACCCTACAATTAAGTTTAAAATAGAATGCGAAGAAAATAATGCAGTAACCTTTTTGGATGTTAAAATAACAAGGAACCACAACAAAGTAGAGTTCGGCATACATAGAAAACCCACACAATCTGACTTAGTAATTCCTAAAGATTCTAATCACCCTATCTCATATAAAATGTCATCATTCCGTTCTATGGTATATAGATTACTAAACTACAATTTGTCACCAGAAGAGTTCCACAAAGAAAGAAACATCATATATAAAATTGCATTAAGTAATGGTTATGAAACAGATATCATTGATAAACTTATTAGAAAAACAAAATTCAGAATGAAAAACCAGCAAAAGAATGTAACAGCTGACAAAAAATTCATTCCCATGGGCTACACAAATAAATATTCCCATTGCATTGGAAAGATTTTTCAAAAACACTCCTTCCAACCAGGCTACAAAATGTGTAATACATTATCTTTGACAAAAAAATTTTGTTCAAATAGAAAAAGGGGAAAAAAAAGGGTGTTTATCTCATAGAATGTGACAAGGATGCTGGATGTAGTAAAAAGTATATTGGCTATACCAACAGATCATTTAAGGACAGATTTAAGGAACACAGTGCCAGAAAACAAAACAACCCAACATCAATAGTTGCCCAGCATTTAAAGTCACATCCTAATCATTCTATAAATTTGGACAAATCTTTAAAAATATTAAAGCAGTGCAACAATAAAAATAAGGCAAAAGTTTGGGAGGAATATTTTATTTTTAAACATTTTTCAGAAAATAATAGTGACAATCTCCTTAACAAAAAAGATGAGTATTCAAATAAACTAACATTCAAATTATACAATAGCCTGGAAAACAAGAATTCAAATCAGCTGAAAGGTGTCCTTGACTAACCACCTACTGGCAGTTGTTAGTAGATCTACAGGATCCATACTGTATGGACAATTTGAGGTTAAAATGTGTACACATCGACTGTTAACATGGTGGAAAAATGTATATATATGTGTTTGTTTGTGTAGTGAAGTAAAAACGTTTTTTAAATCCCGACAATCATGGAAATGTGCTCAAGTTAATAATTAGATAATTACAGGACTGAAGATGATTCGTCATAGAATCGAAACCGGTCTCTTGTAATAAAAAGATATTTGACATCTACAGGCTATACTACCAAATTTGGTGAGTTTTAATTTTATAATATAAGGTGTCAAGGCTTCAGCAATCTATTGATAATATGGCAAGCCAAGCCATTCAAGCCAAACCGCTCATCAACAAGCTGAAACATGAGCAACTAAAATTAATGAACACTAATTTAAACATTAGTTTCAACAAAACTTGTAAAAAGGACAAACTCATTCCTAGCTACATAAAGATTAACATTCCAAATGATTCAGATTCAGCAAAAAAGACTTTGACCCAAGCTAAAAAACTTTGGTTAAATAATGAAATAAAAAGTCTATATAGGAAATCAGCTATAGTTTCAAAAAACATAAAGGATTTACAGTTAAGGTTAAGGCAAAAATTGTCAGGATTAGAATATGATGTAATTAATACTAAAATAAAAGATGCTGTTTCCAACAAGAAAGATAAAAAGCTTAAGACCATTCAGAAAAAACTGCAAGATCTCAAAGACAAGCAGTGTGAGAGTAATGTTTATGTAGAACAATCCCACAAATTTTATCCTAGAGTTGTTAATTTAACGGACATAAATTTTGATGACAGTGAAAATAAATTATTAGGGAAATGGAATAAATATAATCCCCCCTCCAATCCAATTCATGATAATGACATAAAAAATATTATTATTGAGGCAGAGACTGCAATTTCATTTATTGATAGGGACAAGCAAGATAGGATCCGATGTGAGGTTGTAGACAGAATCGAAAAAATAATTTTGAAATCAAAAAAGAGGAAAATAAGGAAGAAACAGCTAGAAACATACAGGAAAGATAAAAATCTTGCTAAACAAATTGGTGAAAAAATCACAAACCAAAAAGCCAGGATAGTACAGGCGGATAAATCAAATTCTACTGTTATTATATCAGAAGATGACCTGGATAGGAAAGTAAATGAATTTTTCCAAAAGAATGGGGTTATTAAAATTGATAACAGAACTAAAATGTACAATGAAAATATAAAAAAGCTGTTAAACAATAATTGTGTCATTAACCCGAAGAAAGGCAAAAGTTTGTTTGATTCCAAAGCAAAGCCTCCTACTTTTAAGCCACTGATTAAAACCCACAAACAAGATAACCCAGTCAGACCAGTTATTAACAGTATCGGTACACCATCTTATCAGTTAGGAAAACATCTCAGTAAACTTATTAAGAAGGGTGTAGATATGGATTCTACTAATACCTGTAAAAACTCAAAGCAGTTCATAGATAACTTCAAATCATTTAATATTAACAGAAATCAAACAATGATTACTCTGGATATTGACAATATGTACGGGAACATTCCTAAGGATGAGGCGATAGATGCTCTACATGAGAAACTTGAAAAGTCAAAGAATTTCTCAACTGATGAAATTAAAGATATAGTAACTTTGGTAAAAGAAATTACAAACCAAAACTATTTTCAATGGAAGGATTGTTTCTATTATAGCCCAAATGGCCTGCCAATGGGAGGACCTCTTTCAGCACTTCTGGCTGAAATATATGTACAGCGGTTTTGAGGAATTAAATATCTTAAATGAAAGAAATCCTTTCCATAGTAAAATTGAATTTTACTGCAGATATGTAGATGATTCTTTTATTGTATTTAAAGGCACCAAAAGGCAAGCTAATGTTATGCTAAACCACTTAAACAGCCAGCACCCTACAATTAAGTTTAAAATAGAATGCGAAGAAAATAATGCAGTAACCTTTTTGGATGTTAAAATAACAAGGAACCACAACAAAGTAGAGTTCGGCATACATAGAAAACCCACACAATCTGACTTAGTAATTCCTAAAGATTCTAATCACCCTATCTCATATAAAATGTCATCATTCCGTTCTATGGTATATAGATTACTAAACTACAATTTGTCACCAGAAGAGTTCCACAAAGAAAGAAACATCATATATAAAATTGCATTAAGTAATGGTTATGAAACAGATATCATTGATAAACTTATTAGAAAAACAAAATTCAGAATGAAAAACCAGCAAAAGAATGTAACAGCTGACAAAAAATTCATTCCCATGGGCTACACAAATAAATATTCCCATTGCATTGGAAAGATTTTTCAAAAACACTCCTTCCAACCAGGCTACAAAATGTGTAATACATTATCTTTGACAAAAAATTTTGTTCAAATAGAAAAAGGGGAAAAAAAGGGTGTTTATCTCATAGAATGTGACAAGGATGCTGGATGTAGTAAAAAGTATATTGGCTATACCAACAGATCATTTAAGGACAGATTTAAGGAACACAGTGCCAGAAAACAAAACAACCCAACATCAATAGTTGCCCAGCATTTAAAGTCACATCCTAATCATTCTATAAATTTGGACAAATCTTTAAAAATATTAAAGCAGTGCAACAATAAAAATAAGGCAAAAGTTTGGGAGGAATATTTTATTTTTAAACATTTTTCAGAAAATAATAGTGACAATCTCCTTAACAAAAAAGATGAGTATTCAAATAAACTAACATTCAAATTATACAATAGCCTGGAAAACAAGAATTCAAATCAGCTGAAAGGTGTCCTTGACTAACCACCTACTGGCAGTTGTTAGTAGATCTACAGGATCCATACTGTATGGACAATTTGAGGTTAAAATGTGTACACATCGACTGTTAACATGGTGGAAAAATGTATATATATGTGTTTGTTTGTGTAGTGAAGTAAAAACGTTTTTTAAATCCCGACAATCATGGAAATGTGCTCAAGTTAATAATTAGATAATTACAGGACTGAAGATGATTCGTCATAGAATCGAAACCGGTCTCTTGTAATAAAAAGATATTTGACATCTACAGGCTATACTACCAAATTTGGTGAGTTTTAATTTTATAATATAAGGTGTCAAGGCTTCAGCAATCTATTGATAATATGGCAAGCCAAGCCATTCAAGCCAAACCGCTCATCAACAAGCTGAAACATGAGCAACTAAAATTAATGAACACTAATTTAAACATAGTTTCAACAAAACTTGTAAAAAGGACAAACTCATTCCTAGCTACATAAAGATTAACATTCCAAATGATTCAGATTCAGCAAAAAAGACTTTGACCCAAGCTAAAAAACTTTGGTTAAATAATGAAATAAAAAGTCTATATAGGAAATCAGCTATAGTTTCAAAAAACATAAAGGATTTACAGTTAAGGTTAAGGCAAAAATTGTCAGGATTAGAATATGATGTAATTAATACTAAAATAAAAGATGCTGTTTCCAACAAGAAAGATAAAAAGCTTAAGACCATTCAGAAAAAACTGCAAGATCTCAAAGACAAGCAGTGTGAGAGTAATGTTTATGTAGAACAATCCCACAAATTTTATCCTAGAGTTGTTAATTTAACGGACATAAATTTTGATGACAGTGAAAATAAATTATTAGGGAAATGGAATAAATATAATCCCCCCTCCAATCCAATTCATGATAATGACATAAAAAATATTATTATTGAGGCAGAGACTGCAATTTCATTTATTGATAGGGACAAGCAAGATAGGATCCGATGTGAGGTTGTAGACAGAATCGAAAAAATAATTTTGAAATCAAAAAAGAGGAAAATAAGGAAGAAACAGCTAGAAACATACAGGAAAGATAAAAATCTTGCTAAACAAATTGGTGAAAAAATCACAAACCAAAAAGCCAGGATAGTACAGGCGGATAAATCAAATTCTACTGTTATTATATCAGAAGATGACCTGGATAGGAAAGTAAATGAATTTTTCCAAAGAATGGGGTTATTAAAATTGATAACAGAACTAAAATGTACAATGAAAATATAAAAAAGCTGTTAAACAATAATTGTGTCATTAACCCGAAGAAAGGCAAAAGTTTGTTTGATTCCAAAGCAAAGCCTCCTACTTTTAAGCCACTGATTAAAACCCACAAACAAGATAACCCAGTCAGACCAGTTATTAACAGTATCGGTACACCATCTTATCAGTTAGGAAAACATCTCAGTAAACTTATTAAGAAGGGTGTAGATATGGATTCTACTAATACCTGTAAAAACTCAAAGCAGTTCATAGATAACTTCAAATCATTTAATATTAACAGAAATCAAACAATGATTACTCTGGATATTGACAATATGTACGGGAACATTCCTAAGGATGAGGCGATAGATGCTCTACATGAGAAACTTGAAAAGTCAAAGAATTTCTCAACTGATGAAATTAAAGATATAGTAACTTTGGTAAAAGAAATTACAAACCAAAACTATTTTCAATGGAAGGATTGTTTCTATTATAGCCCAAATGGCCTGCCAATGGGAGGACCTCTTTCAGCACTTCTGGCTGAAATATATGTACAGCGGTTTGAGGAATTAAATATCTTAAATGAAAGAAATCCTTTCCATAGTAAAATTGAATTTTACTGCAGATATGTAGATGATTCTTTTATTGTATTTAAAGGCACCAAAAGGCAAGCTAATGTTATGCTAAACCACTTAAACAGCCAGCACCCTACAATTAAGTTTAAAATAGAATGCGAAGAAAATAATGCAGTAACCTTTTTGGATGTTAAAATAACAAGGAACCACAACAAAGTAGAGTTCGGCATACATAGAAAACCCACACAATCTGACTTAGTAATTCCTAAAGATTCTAATCACCCTATCTCATATAAAATGTCATCATTCCGTTCTATGGTATATAGATTACTAAACTACAATTTGTCACCAGAAGAGTTCCACAAAGAAAGAAACATCATATATAAAATTGCATTAAGTAATGGTTATGAAACAGATATCATTGATAAACTTATTAGAAAAACAAAATTCAGAATGAAAAACCAGCAAAAGAATGTAACAGCTGACAAAAAATTCATTCCCATGGGCTACACAAATAAATATTCCCATTGCATTGGAAAGATTTTTCAAAAACACTCCTTCCAACCAGGCTACAAAATGTGTAATACATTATCTTTGACAAAAAATTTTGTTCAAATAGAAAAAGGGGAAAAAAGGGTGTTTATCTCATAGAATGTGACAAGGATGCTGGATGTAGTAAAAAGTATATTGGCTATACCAACAGATCATTTAAGGACAGATTTAAGGAACACAGTGCCAGAAAACAAAACAACCCAACATCAATAGTTGCCCAGCATTTAAAGTCACATCCTAATCATTCTATAAATTTGGACAAATCTTTAAAAATATTAAAGCAGTGCAACAATAAAAATAAGGCAAAAGTTTGGGAGGAATATTTTATTTTTAAACATTTTTCAGAAAATAATAGTGACAATCTCCTTAACAAAAAAGATGAGTATTCAAATAAACTAACATTCAAATTATACAATAGCCTGGAAAACAAGAATTCAAATCAGCTGAAAGGTGTCCTTGACTAACCACCTACTGGCAGTTGTTAGTAGATCTACAGGATCCATACTGTATGGACAATTTGAGGTTAAAATGTGTACACATCGACTGTTAACATGGTGGAAAAATGTATATATATGTGTTTGTTTGTGTAGTGAAGTAAAAACGTTTTTTAAATCCCGACAATCATGGAAATGTGCTCAAGTTAATAATTAGATAATTACAGGACTGAAGATGATTCGTCATAGAATCGAAACCGGTCTCTTGTAATAAAAAGATATTTGACATCTACAGGCTATACTACCAAATTTGGTGAGTTTTAATTTTATGTTATGTATTTTGTGACGTCATTTATTTTTTTGACGTTATGTATTTTGTGACGTCATTTATTTTTGTGACGTTATGTATTTTGTGACGTCATTTATTATTGTGACGTCATTTATTTTTGTGACGTTATGTATTTTGTGACGTCATTTATTTTTGTGACGTTATGTATTTTGTGACGTCATTTATTTTTGTGACATTATGTATTTTGTGACGTCATTTATTTTTGTGACGTTATGTATTTTGTGACGTCATTTATTTTTTGACGTTATGTATTATGTGACGTCATTTATTTTTGTGACGTTAGGTATTTTGTGACGTAATTAATTTTTGTGACGTCATTTATTTTTGTGACGTTATGTATTTTGTGACGTCATTTATTTTTGTGACGTTATGTTTTTTGTGTCGTCATTTGTTTTTGTGACGTTTTTTATTTTGTGACGTCATTTATTTTTGTGACGTTATGTATTTTGTGACGTCATTTATTTTTGTGACGTTATGTATTTTGTGACGTCATTTATTTTTGTGACGTTATGTATTTTGTGACGTCATTTATTTTTGTGACGTCATTTATATTTGTGACGTTATGTATTTTGTGACGTCATTTATTTTTGTGACGTTATGTATTAATATTTGAAACGTCATGTATATTTGTGACGTTATGTATTTTGTGACCTCATTTATTTTTGTGACGTTATGTATTTTGTGACGTTATTTATTTTTGTGTCGTTATGTATTTTGTGACGTCATTTATTTTTGTGACGTCATTTATATTTGTGACGTTATGTCTTTTGTGACGTCATTTATTTTTGTGACGTTATTTATTTTGTGACGTTATGTATTTTGTGACGTCATTTATTTTTGTGACGTTATGTATTTTGTGACGTCATTAATTATTGTTACGTCATTTATTTTTGTGACGTTATGTATTTTGTGACCTCATTTATTTTTGTGACGTTATGTATTTTGTGACATTATTTATTTTTTGACGTTATGTATTTTGTGACGTCATTTATTTTTGTGACGTCATTTATATTTGTGACGTTATGTATTTTGTGACGTCATTTATTTTTGTGACGTTATGTATTAATATTTGTGACGTCATTTATATTTGTGACGTTATGTATTTTGTGACCTCATTTATTTTTGTGATGTTATGTATTTTGTGACGTCATTTATTTTTTTGACGTTATGTATTTTGTGACGTCATTTATTTTTGTGACGTTATGTATTTTGTGACGTCATTTATTATTGTGACGTCATTTATTTTTGTGACGTTATGTATTTTGTGACGTCATTTATGTTTGTGACGTTATGTATTTTGTGACGTCATTTATTTTTGTGACGTTATGTATTTTGTGACGTCATTTATATTTGTGACGTTATGTATTTTGTGACGTCATTTATTTTTTTGACGTTATGTATTATGTGACGTCATTTATTTTTGTGACGTTAGGTATTTTTTGACGTAATTAATTTTTGTGACGTCATTTATATTTGTGACGTTAGGTATTTTTTGACGTAATTAATTTTTGTGACGTCATTTATATTTGTGACGTTATGTATTTTGTGACGTCAATTATTTTTGTGACGTTATGTATTTTGTGACATCAATTATTTTTGTGAAGTTATGTATTTTGTGACGTCATTTCTTTTTGTGACGTTAGGTATTTTGTGACGACATTTATTTTTGTGCCGTTATGTATTTTGTGACGTCATTTATTTTTGTGACGTTATGTATTTTGTGACGTAATTAATTTTTGTGACGTCATTTATTTTTGTGACGTTATGTATTTTGTGACGTCATTTATTTTTGTAACGTTATGTATTTTGTGACGTCATTTATTTTTGTGACGTCATTTATTTTTGTGACGTTATGTATTTTGTGACGTCATTTTTTTGTGACGTTTAGTATTTTGTGACGTCATTTATTATTGTGACGTCATTTATTTTTGTGACGTTATGTATTTTGTGACGTCATTTATTTTTGTGACGATATGTGTTTTGTGACGTTATGTATTTTTTGACGTCATTTATTTTTGTGACGTTATGTATTTTGTGACGTCATTTATTTTTGTGACGTTATGTATTTTGTGACGTTATGTATTTTGTGACGTCATTTATTATTGTGACGTCATTTATTTTTGTGACGTTATGTATTTTGTGACGTCATTTATTTTTGTGACGTTATGTATTTTGTGACGTCATTTATTTTTGTGACGTTATGTATTTTGTGACCTCATTTATTTTTGTGACGTTATGTATTTTGCGACGTTATTTATTTTTGTGACGTTATGTATTTTGTGACCACATTTATTTTTGTGACGTTATGTATTTTGTGACGTTATGTATTTTGTGACGTCATTTATTTTTGTGACGTTATGTATTTTGTGACGTCATTTATTTTTGTGACGTTATGTATCTTGTGACGTCATTTATTTTTGTGACGTTATGTATTTTGTGACGTCATTTATTTTTGTGACGTTATGTATTTTGTGACCTCATTTATTTTTGTGACGTTATGTATTTTGTGACGTTATTTATTTTTGTGACGTTATGTATTTTGTGACCTCATTTATTTTTGTGACGTTATGTATTTTGTGACGTCATTTATTTTTGTGACGTTATGTATTTTGTGACGTCATTTTTTTGTGACGTTTAGTATTTTGTGACGTCATTTATTATTGTGACGTCATTTATTTTTGTGACGTTATGTATTTTGTGACGTCATTTATTTTTGTGACGTTATGTATTTTGTGACGTCATTTATTTTTGTGACGTTATGTATTTTGTGACGTCATTTATTTTTGTGACGTTATGTATTTTGTGACGTCATTTATTATTGTGACGTCATTTATTTTTGTGACGTTATGTATTTTGTGACGTCATTTATTTTTGTGACGTTATGTATTAATATTTGTGACGTCATTTATATTTGTGACGTTATGTATTTTGTGACCTCATTTATTTTTGTGACGTTATGTATTTTGTGACGTTATTTATTTTTGTGACGTTATGTATTTTATGACGTCATTTATTTTTGTGACGTCATTTATATTTTTGACGTTATGTATTTTGTGACGTCAATTATTTTTGTGACGTTATGTATTTTGTGACGTCAATTATTTTTGTGAAGTTATGTATTTTGTGACGTCATTTCTTTTTGTGACGTTAGGTATTTTGTGACGTCATTTATTTTTGTGCCGTTATGTATTTTGTGACGTCATTTATTTTTGTGACGTTATGTATTTTGTGACGTCATTTTTTTGTGACGTTTAGTATTTTGTGACGTCATTTATTATTGTGACGTCATTTATTTTTGTGACGTTATGTATTTTGTGACGTCATTTATTTTTGTGACGTCATTTATATTTGTGACGTTATGTATTTTGTGACGTCATTTATTTTTGTGACGTTATGTATTAATATTTGAAACGTCATTTATATTTGTGACGTTATGTATTTTGTGACCTCATTTATTTTTGTGACGTTATGTATTTTGTGACGTTATTTATTTTTGTGTCGTTATGTATTTTGTGACGTCATTTATTTTTGTGACGTCATTTATATTAGTGACGTTATGTCTTTTGTGACATCATTTATTTTTGTGACATTATTTATTTTGTGACGTTATGTATTTTGTGACGTCATTTATTTTGTGACGTTATGTATTTTGTGACGTCATTTATTATTGTTACGTCATTTATTTTTGTGACGTTATGTATTTTGTGACGTCATTTGTTTTTGTGACGTTTTGTTTTTTGTGACGTCATTTATTTTTGTGACGTTTTGTATATTGTGGCGTCATTTATTTTTGTGACGTTATGTATTTTGTGACCTCATTTATTTTTGTGACGTTATGTATTTTGTGACATTATTTATTTTTTGACGTTATGTATTTTGTGACGTCATTTATTTTTGTGACGTCATTTATATTTGTGACGTTATGTATTTTGTGACGTCATATATTTTTGTGACGTTATGTATTAATATTTGTGACGTCATTTATATTTGTGACGTTATGTATTTTGTGACCTCATTTTTTTTTGTGATGTTATGTATTTTGTGACGTCATTTATTTTTTTGACGTTATGTAATTTGTGACGTCATTTATTTTTGTGACGTTATGTATTTTGTGACGTCATTTATGTTTGTGACGTTATGTATTTTGTGACGTCATTTATTTTTGTGACGTTATGTATTTTGTGACGTCATTTATTTTTGTGACGTTATGTATTTTGTGACGTCATTTATTTTTTTGACGTTATGTATTATGTGACGTCATTTATTTTTGTGACGTTAGGTATTTTTTGACGTAATTAATTTTTGTGACGTCATTTATATTTGTGACGTTATGTATTTTGTGACGTCAATTATTTTTGTGACGTTATGTATTTTGTGACGTCAATTATTTTTGTGAAGTTATGTATTTTGTAACGTCATTTCTTTTTGTGACGTTAGGTATTTTGTGACGTCATTTATTTTTGTGCCGTTATGTATTTTGTGACGTCATTTATTTTTGTGACGTTATGTATTTTGTGACGTAATTAATTTTTGTGACGTCATTTATTTTTGTGACGTTATGTATTTTGTGACGTCATTTATTTTTGTGCCGTTATGTATTTTGTGACGTCATTTATTTTTGTGACGTTATGTATTTTGTGACGTCATTTATTTTTGTGACGTTATGTATTTTGTGACGTCATTTTTTTGACGTTTAGTATTTTGTGACGTCATTTATTATTGTGACGTCATCTATTTTTGTGACGTTATGTATTTTGTGACGTCATTTATTTTTGTGACGTCATTTATATTTGTGATGTTATGTATTTTGTGACGTCATTTATTTTTGTGACGTTATGTATTAATATTTGTGACGTCATTTATATTTGTGACGTTATGTATTTTGTGACCTCATTTATTTTTGTGACGTTATGTATTTTGTGACGTTATTTATTTTTGTGACGTTATGTATTTTGTGACGTCATTTATTTTTGTGACGTCATTTATATTTGTGACGTTATGTATTTTGTGACGTGAATTATTTTTGTGACGTTATGTATTTTGTGACGTCAATTATTTTTGTGAAGTTATGTATTTTGTGACGTTATTTCTTTTTGTGACGTTAGGTATTTTGTGACGTCATTTATTTTTTTGCCGTTATGTATTTTGTGACGTCATTTATTTTTGTGACGTTATGTATTTTGTGACGTCATTTTTTTGACGTTTAGTATTTTGTGACGTCATTTATTATTGTGACGTCATCTATTTTTGTGACGTTATGTATTTTGTGACGTCATTTATTTTTGTGACGTCATTTATATCTTTGATGTTATGTATTTTGTGACGTCATTTATTTTTGTGACGTTATGTATTAATATTTGTGACGTCATTTATATTTGTGACGTTATGTATTTTGTGACCTCATTTATTTTTGTGACGTTATGTATTTTGTGACGTTATTTATTTTTGTGACGTTATGTATTTTGTGACGTCATTTATTTTTGTGACGTCATTTATATTTGTGACGTAATGTATTTTGTGACGTCAATTATTTTTATGACGTTATGTATTTTGTGACGTCAATTATTTTTGTGAAGTTATGTATTTTGTGACGTCATTTCTTTTTGTGACGTTATGTATTTTGTGACGTCATTTATTTTTGTGACGTTATGTATTTTGTGACGTTATGTATTTTGTGACGTCATTTATTATTGTGACGTCATTTATTTTTGTGACGTTATGTATTTTGTGACGTCATTTATTTTTGTGACGTTATGTATTTTGTGACGTCATTTATTTTTGTGACGTTATGTATTTTGTGACCTCATTTATTTTTGTGACGTTATGTATTTTGTGACGTTATTTATTTTTGTGACGTTATGTATTTTGTGACCACATTTATTTTTGTGACGTTATGTATTTTGTGACGTTATGTATTTTGTGACGTCATTTATTTTTGTGACGCTATGTATTTTGTGACGTCATTTATTTTTGTGACGTTATGTATTTTGTGACGTCATTTATTTTTGTGACGTTATGTATTTTGTGACGTCATTTATTTTTGTGACGTTATGTATTTTGTGACCTCATTTATTTTTGTGACGTTATGTATTTTGTGACGTTATTTATTTTTGTGACGTTATGTATTTTGTGACCTCATTTATTTTTGTGACGTTATGTATTTTGTGACGTCATTTATTTTTGTGACGTTATGTATTTTGTGACGTCATTTTTTTGTGACGTTTAGTATTTTGTGACGTCATTTATTATTGTGACGTCATTTATTTTTGTGACGTTATGTATTTTGTGACGTCATTTATTTTTGTGACGTTATGTATTTTGTGACGTCATTTATTTTTGTGACGTTATGTATTTTGTGACGTCATTTATTTTTGTGACGTTATGTATTTTGTGACGTCATTTATTATTGTGACGTCATTTATTTTTGTGACGTTATGTATTTTGTGACGTCATTTATTTTTGTGACGTTATGTATTTTGTGACGTCATTTATTTTTGTGACGTTATGTATTTTGTGACCTCATTTATTTTTGTGACGTTATGTATTTTGTGACGTTATTTATTTTTGTGGCGTTATGTATTTTGTGACCTCATTTATTTTTGTGACGTTATGTATTTTGTGACGTCATTTATTTTTGTGACGTCATTTATATTTTTGATGTTATGTATTTTGTGACGTCATTTATTTTTGTGACGTTATGTATTAATATTTGTGACGTCATTTATATTTGTGACGTTATGTATTTTGTGACCTCATTTATTTTTGTGACGTTATGTATTTTGTGACGTTATTTATTTTTGTGACGTTATGTATTTTATGACGTCATTTATTTTTGTGACGTCATTTTTTTGTGACGTTTAGTATTTTGTGACGTCATTTATTATTGTGACGTCATTTATTTTTGTGACGTTATGTATTTTGTGACGTCATTTATTTTTGTGACGTCATTTATATTTTTGATGTTATGTATTTTGTGACGTCATTTATTTTTGTGACGTTATGTATTAATATTTGTGACGTCATTTATATTTGTGACGTTATGTATTTTGTGACCTCATTTATTTTTGTGACGTTATGTATTTTGTGACGTTATTTATTTTTGTGACGTTATGTATTTTATGACGTCATTTATTTTTGTGACGTCATTTTTTTGTGACGTTTAGTATTTTGTGACGTCATTTATTATTGTGACGTCATTTATTTTTGTGACGTTATGTATTTTGTGACGTCATTTATTTTTGTGACGTCATTTATATTTGTGACGTTATGTATTTTGTGACGTCATTTATTTTTGTGACGTTATGTATTAATATTTGAAACGTCATTTATATTTGTGACGTTATGTATTTTGTGACCTCATTTATTTTTGTGACGTTATGTATTTTGTGACGTTATTTATTTTTGTGTCGTTATGTATTTTGTGACGTCATTTATTTTTGTGACGACATTTATATTAGTGACGTTATGTCTTTTGTGACATCATTTATTTTTGTGACATTATTTATTTTGTGACGTTATGTATTTTGTGACGTCATTTATTTTGTGACGTTATGTATTTTGTGACGTCATTTATTATTGTTACGTCATTTATTTTTGTGACGTTATGTATTTTGTGACGTCATTTGTTTTTGTGACGTTTTGTTTTTTGTGACGTCATTTATTTTTGTGACGTTATGTATATTGTGGCGTCATTTATTTTTGTGACGTTATGTATTTTGTGACCTCATTTATTTTTGTGACGTTATGTATTTTGTGACATTATTTATTTTTTGACGTTATGTATTTTGTGACGTCATTTATTTTTGTGACGTCATTTATATTTGTGACATTATGTATTTTGTGACGTCATTTATTTTTGTGACGTTATGTATTAATATTTGTGACGTCATTTATATTTGTGACGTTATGTATTTTGTGACCTCATTTATTTTTGTGATGTTATGTATTTTGTGACGTCATTTATTTTTTTGACGTTATTTATTTTGTGACGTCATTTATTTTTGTGACGTTATGTATTTTGTGACGTCATTTATGTTTGTGACGTTATGTATTTTGTGACGTCATTTATTTTTGTGACGTTATGTATTTTGTGACGTCATTCATTTTTGTGACGTTATGTATTTTGTGACGTCATTTATTTTTTTGACGTTATGTATTATGTGACGTCATTTATTTTTGTGACGTTAGGTATTTTTTGACGTAATTAATTTTTGTGACGTCATTTATATTTGTGACGTTATGTATTTTGTGACGTCAATTATTTTTGTGACGTTATGTATTTTGTGACGTCAATTATTTTTGTGAAGTTATGTATTTTGTGACGTCATTTCTTTTTGTGACGTTAGGTATTTTGTGACGTCATTTATTTTTGTGCCGTTATGTATTTTGTGACGTCATTTATTTTTGTGACGTTATGTATTTTGTGACGTAATTAATTTTTGTGACGTCATTTATTTTTGTGACGTTATGTATTTTGTGACGTCATTTATTTTTGTGCCGTTATGTATTTTGTGACGTCATTTATTTTTGTGACGTTATGTATTTTGTGACGTCATTAATTTTTGTGACGTCATTTATTTTTGTGACGTTATGTATTTTGTGACGTCATTTTTTTGACGTTTAGTATTTTGTGACGTCATTTATTATTGTGACGTCATCTATTTTTGTGACGTTATGTATTTTGTGACGTCATTTATTTTTGTGACGTCATTTATATTTGTGATGCTATGTATTTTGTGACCTCATTTATTTTTGTGACGTTATGTATTTTGTGACGTTATTTATTTTTGTGACGTTATGTATTTTGTGACGTCATTTATTTTTGTGACGTCATTTATATTTGTGACGTTATGTATTTTGTGACGTCAATTATTTTTGTGACGTTATGTATTTTGTGACGTCAATTATTTTTGTGAAGTTATGTATTTTGTGACGTCATTTCTTTTTGTGACGTTAGGTATTTTGTGACGTCATTTATTTTTGTACCGTTATGTATTTTGTGACGTCATTTATTTTTGTGACGTTATGTATTTTGTGACGTCATTTTTTTGTGACGTTTAGTATTTTGTGACGTCATTTATTATTGTGACGTCATTTATTTTTGTGACGTTATGTATTTTGTGACGTCATTTATTTTTGTGACGTCATTTATATTTGTGACGTTATGTATTTTGTGACGTCATTTATTTTTGTGACGTTATGTATTAATATTTGAAACGTCATTTATATTTGTGACGTTATGTATTTTGTGACCTCATTTATTTTTGTGACGTTATGTATTTTGTGACGTTACTTATTTTTGTGTCGTTATGTATTTTGTGACGTCATTTATTTTTGTGACGTCATTTATATTAGTGACGTTATGTCTTTTGTGACGTCATTTATTTTTGTGACGTCATTTATTTTTGTGCCGTTATGTATTTTGTGACGTCATTTATTTTTGTGACGTTATGTATTTTGTGACGTAATTAATTTTTGTGACGTCATTTATTTTTGTGACGTTATGTATTTTGTGACGTCATTTATTTTTGTGACGTTATGTATTTTGTGACGTCATTTATTTTTGTGACGTCATTTATTTTTGTGACGTTATGTATTTTGTGACGTCATTTTTTTGTGACGTTTAGTATTTTGTGACGTCATTTATTATTGTGACGTCATTTATTTTTGTGACGTTATGTATTTTGTGACGTCATTTATTTTTGTGACGATATGTGTTTTGTGACGTTATGTATTTTTTGACGTCATTTATTTTTGTGACGTTATGTATTTTGTGACGTCATTTATTTTTGTGACGTTATGTATTTTGTGACGTCATTTATTTGTGTGACGTCATTTATTTTTGTGACGTTATGTATTTTGTGACGTCATTTATTTTTTTGACGTTATGTTTTTTGTGACGTTATGTATTTTGTGACGTCATTTATTTTTGTGACGTTATGTATTTTGTGACGTCATTTATTTTTGTGACGTCATTTATTTTTGTGACGTTATGTATTTTGTGACGTCATTTATTTTTTTGACGTTATGTTTTTTGTGACGTTATGTATTTTTGTGACGTCATTTATTTTTGTGACGTTATGTATTTTGTGACGTCATTTATTTTTGTGACGTTATGTATTTTGTGACGTAATTAATTTTTGTGACGTCATTTATTTTTGTGACGTTATGTATTTTGTGACGTCATTTATTTTTGTGACGTTATGTATTTTGTGACGTCATTTATTTGTGTGACGTCATTTATTTTTGTGACGTTATGTATTTTTGTGACGTCATTTATTTTTGTGACGTTATGTATTTTGTGACGTCATTTATTATTGTGACGTTATGTATTTTGTGACGTTATTTATTTTTGTGTCGTTATGTATTTTGTGACGTCATTTATTTTTGTGACGTCATTTATATTTGTGACGTTATGTCTTTTGTGACGTCATTTATTTTTGTGACGTTATGTATTTTGTGACGTCATTTATTTTTGTGACGTTATGTATTTTGTGACGTCATTTATTTGTGTGACGTCATTTATTTTTGTGACGTTATGTATTTTGTGACGTCATTTATTTTTGTGACGTTATGTATTTTGTGACGTCAATTATTTTTATGACGTTATGTATTTTGTAACGTTATGTTTTTTGTGGCGTCATTTATTTTTGTGACGTTATGTATTATGTGACCTCATTTATTTTTGTGACGTTATGTATTTTGTGACGTTATTTATTTTTGTGACGTTATGTATTTTGTGACGTCATTTATTTTTGTGACGTCATTTATATTTGTGACGTTATGTATTTTGTGACGTCATTTATTTTTGTGACGTTATGTATTAATATTTGAAACGTCATTTATATTTGTGACGTTATGTATTTTGTGACCTCATTTATTTTTGTGACGTTATGTATTTTGTGACGTTATTTATTTTTGTGTCGTTATGTATTTTGTGACGTCATTTATTTTTGTGACGTCATTTATATTTGTGACGTTATGTCTTTTGTGACGTCATTTATTTTTGTGACGTTATTTATTTTGTGACGTTATGTATTTTGTGACGTCATTTATTTTTGTGACGTTATGTATTTTGTGACGTCATTTATTTTTGTGACGTTATGTATTTTGTGACGTCATTTATTATTGTTACGTCATTTATTTTTGTGACGTTATGTATTTTGTGACGTCATTTGTTTTTGTGACGTTTTGTTTTTTGTGACGTCATTTATTTTTGTGACGTTATGTATATTGTGGCGTCATTTATTTTTGTGACGTTATGTATTTTGTGACCTCATTTATTTTTGTGACGTTATGTATTTTGTGACATTATTTATTTTTTGACGTTATGTATTTTGTGACGTCATTTATTTTTGTGACGTCATTTATATTTGTGACGTTATGTATTTTGTGACGTCATTTATTTTTGTGACGTTATGTATTAATATTTGTGACGTCATTTATATTTGTGACGTTATGTATTTTGTGACCTCATTTATTTTTGTGATGTTATGTATTTTGTGACGTCATTTATTTTTTTGACGTTATGTATTTTGTGACGTCATTTATTTTTGTGACGTTATGTATTTTGTGACGTCATTTATTATTGTGACGTCATTTATTTTTGTGACGTTATGTATTTTGTGACGTCATTTATGTTTGTGACGTTATGTATTTTGTGACGTCATTTATTTTTGTGACGTTATGTATTTTGTGACGTCATTTATTTTTGTGACGTTATGTATTTTGTGACGTCATTTATTTTTTTGACGTTATGTATTATGTGACGTCATTTATTTTTGTGACGTTAGGTATTTTTTGACGTAATTAATTTTTGTGACGTCATTTATATTTGTGACGTTATGTATTTTGTGACGTCAATTATTTTTGTGACGTTATGTATTTTGTGACGTCAATTATTTTTGTGAAGTTATGTATTTTGTGACGTCATTTTTTTGTGACGTTAGGTATTTTGTGACGTCATTTATTTTTGTGCCGTTATGTATTTTGTGACGTCATTTCTTTTTGTGATGTTATGTATTTTGTGACGTAATTAATTTTTGTGACGTCATTTATTTTTGTGACGTTATGTATTTTGTGACGTCATTTATTTTTGTGACGTTATGTATTTTGTGACGTCATTTATTTTTGTGACGTCATTTATTTTTGTGACGTTATGTATTTTGTGACGTCATTTTTTTGTGACGTTTAGTATTTTGTGACGTCATTTATTATTGTGACGTCATTTATTTTTGTGACGTTATGTATTTTGTGATGTCATTTATTTTTGTGACGATATGTGTTTTGTGACGTTATGTATTTTTTGACGTCATTTATTTTTGTGACGTTATGTATTTTGTGACGTCATTTATTTTTGTGACGTTATGTATTTTGTGACGTTATGTATTTTGTGACGTCATTTATTATTGTGACGTCATTTATTTTTGTGACGTTATGTATTTTGTGGCGTCATTTACTTTTGTGACGTTATGTATTTTGTGACGTCATTTATTTTTGTGACGTTATGTATTTTGTGACCTCATTTATTTTTGTGACGTTATGTATTTTGTGACGCTATTTATTTTTGTGACGTTATGTATTTTGTGACCTCATTTATTTTTGTGACGTTATGTATTTTGTGACGTTATGTATTTTGTGACGTCATTTATTTTTGTGACGTTATGTATTTTGTGACGTCATTTATTTTTGTGACGTTATGTATTTTGTGACGTCATTTATTTTTGTGACGTTATGTATTTTGTGACGTCATTTATTTTTGTGACGTTATGTATTTTGTGACCTCATTTATTTTTGTGACGTTATGTATTTTGTGACGTTATTTATTTTTGTGACGTTATGTATTTTGTGACCTCATTTATTTTTGTGACGTTATGTATTTTGTGACGTCATTTATTTTTGTGACGTTATGTATTTTGTGACGTCATTTTTTTGTGACGTTTAGTATTTTGTGACGTAATTTATTATTGTGACGTCATTTATTTTTATGACGTCATGTATTTTGTGACGTCATTTATTTTTGTGACGTTATGTATTTTGTGACGTCATTTATTTTTGTGACGTTATGTATTTTGTGACGTCATTTATTTTTGTGACGTTATGTATTTTGTGACGTCATTTATTATTGTGACGTCATTTATTTTTGTGACGTTATGTATTTTGTGACGTCATTTATTTTTGTGACGTTATGTATTTTGTGACATCATTTATTTTTGTGACGTTATGTATTTTGTGACCTCATTTATTTTTGTGACGTTATGTATTTTGTGACGTCATTTATTTTTGTGACGTTATGTATTTTGTGACGTCATTTGTTTTTGTGACGTTTTGTTTTTTGTGACGTCATTTATTTTTGTGACGTTATGTATATTGTGGCGTCATTTATTTTTGTGACGTTATGTATTTTGTAAACTCATTTATTTTTGTGACGTTATGTATTTTGTGACATTATTTATTTTTTGACAATATGTATTTTGTGACGTCATTTATTTTTGTGACGTCATTTATATTTGTGACGTTATGTATTTTGTGACGTCATTTATTTTTGTGACGTTATGTATTAATATTTGTGACGTCATTTATATTTGTGACGTTATGTATTTTGTGACCTCATTTATTTTTGTGATGTTATGTATTTTGTGACGTCATTTATTTTTTTGACGTTATGTATTTTGTGACGTCATTTATTTTTGTGACGTTATGTATTTTGTGACGTCATTTATTATTGTGACGTCATTTATTTTTGTGACGTTATGTATTTTGTGACGTCATTTATGTTTGTGACGTTATGTATTTTGTGACGTCATTTATTTTTGTGACGTTATGTATTTTGTGACGTCATTTATTTTTGTGACGTTATGTATTTTGTGACGTCATTTATTTTTTTGACGTTATGTATTATGTGACGTCATTTATTTTTGTGACGTTAGGTATTTTTTGACGTAATTAATTTTTGTGACGTCATTTATATTTGTGACGTTATGTATTTTGTAACGTCAATTATTTTTGTGACGTTATGTATTTTGTGACGTCAATTATTTTTGTGAAGTTATGTATTTTGTGACGTCATTTTTTTGTGACGTTAGGTATTTTGTGACGTCATTTATTTTTGTGCCGTTATGTATTTTGTGACGTCATTTCTTTTTGTGATGTTATGTATTTTGTGACGTAATTAATTTTTGTGACGTCATTTATTTTTGTGACGTTATGTATTTTGTGACGTCATTTATTTTTGTGACGTTATGTATTTTGTGACGTCATTTATTTTTGTGACGTCATTTATTTTTGTGACGTTATGTATTTTGTGACGTCATTTTTTTGTGACGTTTAGTATTTTGTGACGTCATTTATTATTGTGACGTCATTTATTTTTGTGACGTTATGTATTTTGTGACGTCATTTATTTTTGTGACGATATGTGTTTTGTGACGTTATGTATTTTTTGACGTCATTTATTTTTGTGACGTTATGTATTTTGTGACGTCATTTATTTTTGTGACGTTATGTATTTTGTGACGTTATGTATTTTGTGACGTCATTTATTATTGTGACGTCATTTATTTTTGTGACGTTATGTATTTTGTGGCGTCATTTACTTTTGTGACGTTATGTATTTTGTGACGTCATTTATTTTTGTGACGTTATGTATTTTGTGACCTCATTTATTTTTGTGACGTTATGTATTTTGTGACGCTATTTATTTTTGTGACGTTATGTATTTTGTGACCTCATTTATTTTTGTGACGTTATGTATTTTGTGACGTTATGTATTTTGTGACGTCATTTATTTTTGTGACGTTATGTATTTTGTGACGTCATTTATTTTTGTGACGTTATGTATTTTGTGACGTCATTTATTTTTGTGACGTTATGTATTTTGTGACGTCATTTATTTTTGTGACGTTATGTATTTTGTGACCTCATTTATTTTTGTGACGTTATGTATTTTGTGACGTTATTTATTTTTGTGACGTTATGTATTTTGTGACCTCATTTATTTTTGTGACGTTATGTATTTTGTGACGTCATTTATTTTTGTGACGTTATGTATTTTGTGACGTCATTTTTTTGTGACGTTTAGTATTTTGTGACGTCATTTATTATTGTGACGTCATTTATTTTTGTGACGTCATGTATTTTGTGACGTCATTTATTTTTGTGACGTTATGTATTTTGTGACGTCATTTATTTTTGTGACGTTATGTATTTTGTGACGTCATTTATTTTTGTGACGTTATGTATTTTGTGACGTCATTTATTATTGTGACGTCATTTATTTTTGTGACGTTATGTATTTTGTGACGTCATTTATTTTTGTGACGTTATGTATTTTGTGACATCATTTATTTTTGTGACGTTATGTATTTTGTGACCTCATTTATTTTTGTGACGTTATGTATTTTGTGACGTTATTTATTTTTGTGACGTTATGTATTTTGTGACCTCATTTATTTTTGTGACGTTATGTATTTTGTGACGTCATTTATTTTTGTGACGTCATTTATATTTTTGATGTTATGTATTTTGTGACGTCATTTATTTTTGTGACGTTATGTATTAATATTTGTGACGTCATTTATATTTGTGACGTTATGTATTTTGTGACCTCATTTATTTTTGTGACGTTATGTATTTTGTGAAGTTATTTATTTTTGTGACGTTATGTATTTTGTGACGTCATTTATTTTTGTGACGTCATTTATATTTTTGATGTTATGTATTTTGTGACGTCATTTATTTTTGTGACGTTATGTATTAATATTTGTGACGTCATTTATATTTGTGACGTTATGTATTTTGTGACGTCAATTATTTTTGTGACGTTATGTATTTTGTGACGTCAATTATTTTTGTGAAGTTATGTATTTTGTGACGTCATTTCTTTTTGTGACGTTAGGTATTTTGTGACGTCATTTATTTTTGAGCCGTAATGTATTTTGTGACGTCATTTATTTTTGTGACGTTATGTATTTTGTGACGTAAATAATTTTTGTGACGTCATTTATTTTTGTGACGTTATGTATTTTGTGACGTCATTTATTTTTGTGACGTTATGTATTTTGTGACGTCATTTATTTTTGTGACGTCATTTATTTTTGTGACGTTATGTATTTTGTGACGTCATTTTTTTGTGACGTTTAGTATTTTGTGACGTCATTTATTATTGTGACGTCATTTATTTTTGTGACGTTATGTATTTTGTGACGTCATTTATTTTTGTGACGATATGTGTTTTTTGACGTTATGTATTTTTTGACGTCATTTATTTTTGTGACGTTATGTATTTTGTGACGTCATTTATTTTTGTGACGTTATGTATTTTGTGACGTCATTTATTTGTGTGACGTCATTTATTTTTGTGACGTTATGTATTTTGTGACGTCATTTATTTTTTTGACGTTATGTTTTTTGTGACGTTATGTATTTTTGTGACGTCATTTATTTTTGTGACGTTATGTATTTTGTGACGTCATTTATTTTTGTGACGTTATGTATTTTGTGACGTCATTTATTTTTGTGACGTTATGTATTTTGATACGTCATTTATTTTTGTGACGTTATGAATTTTGTGACGTCATTTATTATTGTGACGTCATTTATTTTTGTGCCGTTATGTATTTTGTGACGTCATTTCTTTTTGTGATGTTATGTATTTTGTGACGTAATTAATTTTTGTGACGTCATTTATTTTTGTGACGTTATGTATTTTGTGACGTCATTTATTTTTGTGACGTTATGTATTTTGTGACGTCATTTATTTTTGTGACGTCATTTATTTTTGTGACGTTATGTATTTTGTGACGTCATTTTTTTGTGACGTTTAGTATTTTGTGACGTCATTTATTATTGTGACGTCATTTATTTTTGTGACGTTATGTATTTTGTGACGTCATTTATTTTTGTGACGATATGTGTTTTGTGACGTTATGTATTTTTTGACGTCATTTATTTTTGTGACGTTATGTATTTTGTGACGTCATTTATTTTTGTGACGTTATGTATTTTGTGACGTTATGTATTTTGTGACGTCATTTATTATTGTGACGTCATTTATTTTTGTGACGTTATGTATTTTGTGGCGTCATTTACTTTTGTGACGTTATGTATTTTGTGACGTCATTTATTTTTGTGACGTTATGTATTTTGTGACCTCATTTATTTTTGTGACGTTATGTATTTTGTGACGCTATTTATTTTTGTGACGTTATGTATTTTGTGACCTCATTTATTTTTGTGACGTTATGTATTTTGTGACGTTATGTATTTTGTGACGTCATTTATTTTTGTGACGTTATGTATTTTGTGACGTCATTTATTTTTGTGACGTTATGTATTTTGTGACGTCATTTATTTTTGTGACGTTATGTATTTTGTGACGTCATTTATTTTTGTGACGTTATGTATTTTGTGACCTCATTTATTTTTGTGACGTTATGTATTTTGTGACGTTATTTATTTTTGTGACGTTATGTATTTTGTGACCTCATTTATTTTTGTGACGTTATGTATTTTGTGACGTCATTTATTTTTGTGACGTTATGTATTTTGTGACGTCATTTTTTTGTGACGTTTAGTATTTTGTGACGTCATTTATTATTGTGACGTCATTTATTTTTGTGACGTCATGTATTTTGTGACGTCATTTATTTTTGTGACGTTATGTATTTTGTGACGTCATTTATTTTTGTGACGTTATGTATTTTGTGACGTCATTTATTTTTGTGACGTTATGTATTTTGTGACGTCATTTATTATTGTGACGTCATTTATTTTTGTGACGTTATGTATTTTGTGACGTCATTTATTTTTGTGACGTTATGTATTTTGTGACATCATTTATTTTTGTGACGTTATGTATTTTGTGACCTCATTTATTTTTGTGACGTTATGTATTTTGTGACGTTATTTATTTTTGTGACGTTATGTATTTTGTGACCTCATTTATTTTTGTGACGTTATGTATTTTGTGACGTCATTTATTTTTGTGACGTCATTTATATTTTTGATGTTATGTATTTTGTGACGTCATTTATTTTTGTGACGTTATGTATTAATATTTGTGACGTCATTTATATTTGTGACGTTATGTATTTTGTGACCTCATTTATTTTTGTGACGTTATGTATTTTGTGAAGTTATTTATTTTTGTGACGTTATGTATTTTGTGACGTCATTTATTTTTGTGACGTCATTTATATTTTTGATGTTATGTATTTTGTGACGTCATTTATTTTTGTGACGTTATGTATTAATATTTGTGACGTCATTTATATTTGTGACGTTATGTATTTTGTGACGTCAATTATTTTTGTGACGTTATGTATTTTGTGACGTCAATTATTTTTGTGAAGTTATGTATTTTGTGACGTCATTTCTTTTTGTGACGTTAGGTATTTTGTGACGTCATTTATTTTTGAGCCGTAATGTATTTTGTGACGTCATTTATTTTTGTGACGTTATGTATTTTGTGACGTAAATAATTTTTGTGACGTCATTTATTTTTGTGACGTTATGTATTTTGTGACGTCATTTATTTTTGTGACGTTATGTATTTTGTGACGTCATTTATTTTTGTGACGTCATTTATTTTTGTGACGTTATGTATTTTGTGACGTCATTTTTTTGTGACGTTTAGTATTTTGTGACGTCATTTATTATTGTGACGTCATTTATTTTTGTGACGTTATGTATTTTGTGACGTCATTTATTTTTGTGACGATATGTGTTTTTTGACGTTATGTATTTTTTGACGTCATTTATTTTTGTGACGTTATGTATTTTGTGACGTCATTTATTTTTGTGACGTTATGTATTTTGTGACGTCATTTATTTGTGTGACGTCATTTATTTTTGTGACGTTATGTATTTTGTGACGTCATTTATTTTTTTGACGTTATGTTTTTTGTGACGTTATGTATTTTTGTGACGTCATTTATTTTTGTGACGTTATGTATTTTGTGACGTCATTTATTTTTGTGACGTTATGTATTTTGTGACGTCATTTATTTTTGTGACGTTATGTATTTTGATACGTCATTTATTTTTGTGACGTTATGAATTTTGTGACGTCATTTATTATTGTGACGTCATTTATTTTTGTGACGTTATGTATTTTGTGACGTCATTTATTTTTTTTACGTTATGTATTTTGTGACGTCATTTATTTTTGTGACGTTATGTATTTTGTGACGTCATTTATTATTGTGACGTCATTTATTTTTGTGACGTTATGTATTTTGTGACGTCATTTATTTTTGTGACGTTATGTATTTAGTGACGTCATTTATTTTTGTGACATTATGTATTTTGTGACGTCATTTATTTTTGTGACGTTATGTATTTTGTGACGTCATTTATTTTTTGACGTTATGTATTATGTGACGTCATTTATTTTTGTGACGTTAGGTATTTTGTGACGTAATTAATTTTTGTGACGTCATTTATTTTTGTGACGTTATGTATTTTGTGACGTCATTTATTTTTGTGACGTTATGTTTTTTGTGACGTCATTTGTTTTGGTGACGTTTTTTATTTTGTGACGTCATTTATTTTTGTGACGTTATGTATTTTGTGACGTCATTTATTTTTGTGACGTTATGTATTTTGTGACGTCATTTATTTTTGTGACGTTATGTATTTTGTGACGTCAATTATTTTTATGACGTTATGTATTTTGTAACGTTATGTATTTTGTGACGTCATTTATTTTTGTGACGTTATGTTTTTTGTGACGTCATTTGTTTTGGTGACGTTTTTTATTTTGTGACGTCATTTATTTTTGTGACGTTATGTATTTTGACGTCATTTATTTTTGTGACGTTATGTATTTTGTGACCTCATTTATTTTTGTGACGTTATGTATTTTGTGACGCTATTTATTTTTGTGACGTTATGTATTTTGTGACCTCATTTATTTTTGTGACGTTATGTATTTTGTGACGTTATGTATTTTGTGACGTCATTTATTTTTGTGACGTTATGTATTTTGTGACGTCATTTATTTTTGTGACGTTATGTATTTTGTGACGTCATTTATTTTTGTGACGTTATGTATTTTGTGACGTCATTTATTTTTGTGACGTTATGTATTTTGTGACCTCATTTATTTTTGTGACGTTATGTATTTTGTGACGTTATTTATTTTTGTGACGTTATGTATTTTGTGACCTCATTTATTTTTGTGACGTTATGTATTTTGTGACGTCATTTATTTTTGTGACGTTATGTATTTTGTGACGTCATTTTTTTGTGACGTTTAGTATTTTGTGACGTCATTTATTATTGTGACGTCATTTATTTTTGTGACGTCATATATTTTGTGACGTCATTTATTTTTGTGACGTTATGTATTTTGTGACGTCATTTATTTTTGTGACGTTATGTATTTTGTGACGTCATTTATTTTTGTGACGTTATGTATTTTGTGACGTCATTTATTATTGTGACGTCATTTATTTTTGTGACGTTATGTATTTTGTGACGTCATTTATTTTTGTGACGTTATTTATTTTGTGACGTCATTTATTTTTGTGACGTTATGTATTTTGTGACCTCATTTATTTTTGTGACGTTATGTATTTTGTGACGTTATTTATTTTTGTGACGTTATGTATTTTGTGACCTCATTTATTTTTGTGACGTTATGTATTTTGTGACGTCATTTATTTTTGTGACGTCATTTATATTTTTGATGTTATGTATTTTGTGACGTCATTTATTTTTGTGACGTTATGTATTAATATTTGTGACGTCATTTATATTTGTGACGTTATGTATTTTGTGACCTCATTTATTTTTGTGACGTTATGTATTTTGTGACGTTATTTATTTTTGTGACGTTATGTATTTTGTGACGTCATTTATTTTTGTGACGTCATTTATATTTGTGACGTTATGTATTTTGTGACGTCAATTATTTTTGTGACGTTATGTATTTTGTGACGTCAATTATTTTTGTGAAGTTATGTATTTTGTGACGTCATTTCTTTTTGTGACGTTAGGTATTTTGTGACGTCATTTATTTTTGAGCCGTAATGTATTTTGTGACGTCATTTATTTTTGTGACGTTATGTATTTTGTGACGTAAATAATTTTTGTGACGTCATTTATTTTTGTGACGTTATGTATTTTGTGACGTCAATTATTTTTGTGACGTTATGTATTTTGTGACGTCATTTATTTTTGTGACGTCATTTATTTTTGTGACGTTATGTATTTTGTGACGTCATTTTTTTGTGACGTTTAGTATTTTGTGACGTCATTTATTATTGTGACGTCATTTATTTTTGTGACGTTATGTATTTTGTGACGTCATTTATTTTTGTGACGATATGTGTTTTTTGACGTTATGTATTTTTTGACGTCATTTATTTTTGTGACGTTATGTATTTTGTGACGTCATTTATTTTTGTGACGTTATGTATTTTGTGACGTCATTTATTTGTGTGACGTCATTTATTTTTGTGACGTTATGTATTTTGTGACGTCATTTATTTTTTTGACGTTATGTTTTTTGTGACGTTATGTATTTTTGTGACGTCATTTATTTTTGTGACGTTATGTATTTTGTGACGTCATTTATTTTTGTGACGTTATTTATTTTGTGACGTTATGTATTTTGTGACGTCATTTATTTTTGTGACGTTATGTATTTTGTGACGTCATTTATTATTGTTACGTCATTTATTTTTGTGACGTTATGTATTTTGTGACGTCATTTGTTTTTGTGACGTTTTGTTTTTTGTGACGTCATTTATTTTTGTGACGTTATGTATATTGTGGCGTCATTTATTTTTGTGACGTTATGTATTTTGTGACCTCATTTATTTTTGTGACGTTATGTATTTTGTGACATTATTTATTTTTGTGACGTTATGTATTTTGTGACGTCATTTATTTTTGTGACGTCATTTATATTTGTGACGTTATGTATTTTGTGACGTCATTTATTTTTGTGACGTTATATATTAATATTTGTGACGTCATTTATATTTGTGACGTTATGTATTTTGTGACCTCATTTATTTTTGTGATGTTATGTATTTTGTGACGTCATTTATTTTTTTGACGTTATGTATTTTGTGACGTCATTTATTTTTGTGACGTTATGTATTTTGTGACGTCATTTATTTTTGTGACGTTATGTATTTTGTGACGTAATTTATTTTTGTGACGTTATGTATTTTGTGACGTCATTTATTTTTTTGACGTTATGTATTATGTGACGTCATTTATTTTTGTGACGTTAGGTATTTTTTGACGTAATTAATTTTTGTGACGTCATTTATATTTGTGACGTTATGTATTTTGTGACGTCAATTATTTTTGTGACGTTATGTATTTTGTGACGTCAATTATTTTTGTAAAGTTATGTATTTTGTGACGTCATTTCTTTTTGTGACGTTAGGTATTTTGTGACGTCATTATTTTTGTGCCGTTATGTATTTTGTGACGTCATTTATTTTTGTGACGTTATGTATTTAGTGACGTAATTATTTTTTGTGACGTCATTTATTTTTGTGACGTTATGTATTTTGTGACGTCATTTATTTTTGTGACGTTATGTATTTTGTGACGTCATTTATTTTTGTGACGTTATGTATTTTGTGACGTCATTTTTTTGTGACGTTTAGTATTTTGTGACGTCATTTATTATTGTGACGTCATTTATTTTTGTGACTTTATGTATTTTGTGACGTCATTTATTTTTGTGACGATATGTGTTTTGTGACGTTATGTATTTTTTGACGTCATTTATTTTTGTGACGTTATGTATTTTGTGACGTCATTTATTTTTGTGACGTTATGTATTTTGTGACGTCATTTATTTGTGTGACGTCATTTATTTTTGTGACGTTATGTATTTTGTGACGTCATTTATTTTTTTGACGTTATGTTTTTTGTGACGTTATGTATTTTTGTGACGTCATTTATTTTTGTGACGTTATGTATTTTGTGACGTCATTTATTTTTGTGACGTTATGTATTTTGTGACGTCATTTATTTTTGTGACGTTATGTATTTTGTGACGTCATTTATTTTTGTGACGTTATGTATTTTGTGACGTTATTTATTTTTGTGACGTTATGTATTTTGTGACGTCATTTATTTTTGTGACGTCATTTATATTTGTGACGTTATGTATTTTGTGACGTCAATTATTTTTGCGACGTTATGTATTTTGTGACGTCAATTATTTTTGTGAAGTTATGTATTTTGTGACGTCATTTCTTTTTGTGACGTTAGGTATTTTGTGACGTCATTTATTTTTGTGCCGTTATGTATTTTGTGACGTCATTTATTTTTGTGACGTTATGTATTTTGTGACGTAATTAATTTTTGTGACGTCATTTATTTTTGTGACGTTATGTATTTTGTGACGTCATTTATTTTTGTGACGTTATGTATTTTGTGACGTCATTTATTTTTGTGACGTCATTTATTTTTGTGACGTTATGTATTTTGTGACGTCATTTTTTTGTGACGTTTAGTATTTTGTGACGTCATTTATTATTGTGACGTCATTTATTTTTGTGACGTTATGTATTTTGTGACGTCATTTATTTTTGTGACGATATGTGTTTTGTGACGTTATGTATTTTTTGACGTCATTTATTTTTGTGACGTTATGTATTTTGTGACGTCATTTATTTTTGTGACGTTATGTATTTTGTGACGTCATTTATTTGTGTGACGTCATTTATTTTTGTGACGTTATGTATTTTGTGACGTCATTTATTTTTTTGACGTTATGTTTTTTGTGACGTTATGTATTTTTGTGACGTCATTTATTTTTGTGACGTTATGTATTTTGTGACGTCATTTATTTTTGTGACGTTATGTATTTTGTGACGTCATTTATTTTTGTGACGTTATGTATTTTGTGACGTCATTTATTTTTGTGACGTTATGAATTTTGTGACGTCATTTATTATTGTGATGTCATTTATTTTGTGACGTTATGTATTTTGTGACGTCATTTATTTTGTTGACGGTATGTATTTTGTGACGTCATTTATTTTTGTGACGTTATGTATTTTGTGACGTCATTTATTATTGTGACGTCATTTATTTTTGTGACGTTATGTATTTTGTGACGTCATTTATTTTTGTGACGTTATGTATTTTGTGACGTCATTTATTTTTGTGACATTATGTATTTTGTGACGTCATTTATTTTTGTGACGTTATGTATTTTGTGACGTCATTTATTTTTTTGACGTTATGTATTATGTGACGTCATTTATTTTTGTGACGTTAGGTATTTTGTGACGTAATTAATTTTTGTGACGTCATTTATTTTTGTGACGTTATGTATTTTGTGACGTCATTTATTTTTGTGACGTTATGTTTTTTGTGACGTCATTTGTTTTTGTGACGTTTTTTATTTTGTGACGTCATTTATTTTTGTGACGTTATGTATTTTGTGACGTCATTTATTTTTGTGACGTTATGTATTAATATTTGAAACGTCATTTATATTTGAGACGTTATGTATTTTGGAACATCATTTATTTTTGTGACGTTATGTATTTTGTGACGTTATTTATTTTTGTGTCGTTATGTATTTTGTGACGTCATTTATTTTTGTGACGTCATTTATATTTGTGACGTTATGTCTTTTGTGACGTCATTTATTTTTGTGACGTTATTTATTTTGTGACGTCAATTATTTTTATGACGTTATGTATTTTGTAACGTTATGTTTTTTGTGGCGTCATTTATTTTTGTGACGTTATGTATTATGTGACCTCATTTATTTTTGTGACGTTATGTATTTTGTGACGTTATTTATTTTTGTGACGTTATGTATTTTGTGACGTCATTTATTTTTGTGACGTCATTTATATTTGTGACGTTATGTATTTTGTGACGTCATTTATTTTTGTGACGTTATGTATTAATATTTGAAACGTCATTTATATTTGTGACGTTATGTATTTTGTGACCTCATTTATTTTTGTGACGTTATGTATTTTGTGACGTTATTTATTTTTGTGTCGTTATGTATTTTGTGACGTCATTTATTTTTGTGACGTCATTTATATTTGTGACGTTATGTCTTTTGTGACGTCATTTATTTTTGTGACGTTATTTATTTTGTGACGTTATGTATTTTGTGACGTCATTTATTTTTGTGACGTTATGTATTTTGTGACGTCATTTATTATTGTTACGTCATTTATTTTTGTGACGTTATGTATTTTGTGACGTCATTTGTTTTTGTGACGTTTTGTTTTTTGTGACGTCATTTATTTTTGTGACGTTATGTATATTGTGGCGTCTTTTATTTTTGTGACGTTATGTATTTTGTGACCTCTTTTATTTTTGTGACGTTATGTATTTTGTGACATTATTTATTTTTTGACGTTATGTATTTTGTGACGTCATTTATTTTTGTGAAGTTATGTATTTTGTGACGTCATTTCTTTTTGTGACGTTAGGTATTTTGTGACGTCATTTATTTTTGTGCCGTTATGTATTTTGTGACGTCATTTATGTTTGTGACGTTATGTATTTTGTGACGTCATTTATTTTTGTGACGTAATGTATTTTGTGACGTCATTTATTTTTGTGACGTTATGTATTTTGTGACGTCATTTATTTTTTTGACGTTATGTATTATGTGACGTCATTTATTTTTGTGACGTTAGGTATTTTTTGACGTAATTAATTTTTGTGACGTCATTTATATTTGTGACGTTATGTATTTTGTGACGTCAATTATTTTTGTGACGTTATGTATTTTGTGACATCAATTATTTTTGTGAAGTTATGTATTTTGTGACGTCATTTTTTTGTGACGTTTAGTATTTTGTGACGTCATTTATTATTGTGACGTCATTTATTTTTGTGACGTTATGTATTTTGTGACGTCATTTATTTTTTTGACGTTATGTATTATGTGACGTCATTTATTTTTGTGACGTTAGGTATTTTTTGACGTAATTAATTTTTGTGACGTCATTTATATTTGTGACGTTAGGTATTTTGTGACGTCATTTATTTTTGTGCCGTTATGTATTTTGTGACGTCATTTATTATTGTGACGTCATTTATTTTTGTGACGTTATGTATTTTGTGACGTCATTTATTTTTGTGACGATATGTGTTTTGTGACGTTATGTATTTTATGACGTCATTTATTTTTGTGACGTTATGTATTTTGTGACGTCATTTATTTTTGTGACGTTATGTATTTTGTGACGTTATGTATTTTGTGACGTCATTTATTATTGTGACGTCATTTATTTTTGTGACGTTATGTATTATGTGACCTCATTTATTTTTGTGACGTTATGTATTTTGTGACGTTATTTATTTTTGTGACGTTATGTATTTTGTGACGTCATTTATTTTTGTGACGTCATTTATATTTGTGACGTTATGTATTTTGTGACGTCATTTATTTTTGTGACGTTATGTATTAATATTTGAAACGTCATTTATATTTGTGACGTTATGTATTTTGTGACCTCATTTATTTTTGTGACGTTATGTATTTTGTGACATTATTTATTTTTGTGACGTTATGTATTTTGTGACGTCATTTATTTTTGTGACGTCATTTATATTTGTGACGTTATGTATTTTGTGACGTCATTTATTTTTGTGACGTTATATATTAATATTTGTGACGTCATTTATATTTGTGACGTTATGTATTTTGTGACCTCATTTATTTTTGTGATGTTATGTATTTTGTGACGTCATTTATTTTTTTGACGTTATGTATTTTGTGACGTCATTTATTTTTGTGACGTTATGTATTTTGTGACGTCATTTATTTTTGTGACGTTATGTATTTTGTGACGTCATTTATTTTTGTGACGTTATGTATTTTGTGACGTCATTTATTTTTTTGACGTTATGTATTATGTGACGTCATTTATTTTTGTGACGTTAGGTATTTTTTGACGTAATTAATTTTTGTGACGTCATTTATATTTGTGACGTTATGTATTTTGTGACGTCAATTATTTTTGTGACGTTATGTATTTTGTGACGTCAATTATTTTTGTGAAGTTATGTATTTTGTGACGTCATTTCTTTTTGTGACGTTAGGTATTTTGTGACGTCATTATTTTTGTGCCGTTATGTATTTTGTGACGTCATTTATTTTTGTGACGTTATGTATTTAGTGACGTAATTATTTTTTGTGACGTCATTTATTTTTGTGACGTTATGTATTTTGTGACGTCATTTATTTTTGTGACGTTATGTATTTTGTGACGTCATTTATTTTTGTGACGTTATGTATTTTGTGACGTCATTTTTTTGTGACGTTTAGTATTTTGTGACGTCATTTATTATTGTGACGTCATTTATTTTTGTGACGTTATGTATTTTGTGACGTCATTTATTTTTGTGACGATATGTGTTTTGTGACGTTATGTATTTTTTGACGTCATTTATTTTTGTGACGTTATGTATTTTGTGACGTCATTTATTTTTGTGACGTTATGTATTTTGTGACGTCATTTATTTGTGTGACGTCATTTATTTTTGTGACGTTATGTATTTTGTGACGTCATTTATTTTTTTGACGTTATGTTTTTTGTGACGTTATGTATTTTTGTGACGTCATTTATTTTTGTGACGTTATGTATTTTGTGACGTCATTTATTTTTGTGACGTTATGTATTTTGTGACGTCATTTATTTTTGTGACGTTATGTATTTTGTGACGTCATTTATTTTTGTGACGTTATGAATTTTGTGACGTCATTTATTATTGTGATGTCATTTATTTTGTGACGTTATGTATTTTGTGACGTCATTTTATTTGTGACGTTATGTATTTTGTGACGTCATTTATTTTTGTGACGTTATGTATTTTGTGACGTCATTTATTTTTGTGACGTTATGTATTTTGTGACGTCATTAATTTTTGTGACGTTATGTTTTTTGTGACGTCATTTTTTTGTGACGTTTAGTATTTTGTGACGTCATTTATTATTGTGTCGTCATTTATTTTTGTGACGTTATGTATTTTGTGACGTCATTTATTTTTTTGACGTTATGTTTTTTGTGACGTTATGTATTTTTGTGACGTCATTTATTTTTGTGACGTTATGTATTTTGTGACGTCATTTATTTTTGTGACGTTATGTATTTTGTGACGTCATTTATTTTTGTGACGTTATGTATTTTGTGACGTCATTTATTTTTGTGACGTTATGAATTTTGTGACGTCATTTATTATTGTGATGTCATTTATTTTGTGACGTTATGTATTTTGTGACGTCATTTATTTTTGTGACGTTATGTATTTTGTGACGTCATTTATTTTTGTGACGTTATGTATTTTGTGACGTCATTTATTTTTGTGACGTTATGTATTTTGTGACGTCATTAATTTTTGTGACGTTATGTTTTTTGTGACGTCATTTTTTTGTGACGTTTAGTATTTTGTGACGTCATTTATTATTGTGTCGTCATTTATTTTTGTGACGTTATGTATTTTGTGACGTCATTTATTTTTGTGACGATATGTGTTTTGTGACGTTATGTATTTTGTGACGTCATTTATTTTTGTGACGTTATGTATTTTGTGACGTCATTTATTTTTGTGACGTTATGTATTTTGTGACCTCATTTATTTTTGTGACGTTATGTATTTTGTGACGTTATTTATTTTTTTGACGTTATGTATTTTGTGACCTCATTTATTTTTGTGACGTTATGTATTTTGTGACGTTATGTATTTTGTGACGTCATATTTTTGTGACGTTATGTATTTTGTGACGTCATTTATTTTTGTGACGTTATGTATTTTGTGACGTCATTTATTATTGTGACGTCATTTATTTTTGTGACGTTATGTATTTTGTGACGTCATTTATATCTGTGACGTTATGTATTTTGTGACGTCATTTATTTTTGTGTCGTTATGTATTTTGTGACCTCATTTATTTTTGTGACGTTATGTATTTTGTGACGTTATTTATTTTTGTGACGTTATGTATTTTGTGACCTCATTTATTTTTGTGACGTTATGTATTTTGTGACGTCATTTATTTTTGTGACGTTATGTATTTTGTGACGTCATTTTTTTGTGACGTTTAGTATTTTGTGACGTCATTTATTATTGTGACGTCATTTATTTTTGTGACGTTATGTATTTTGTGACGTCATTTATTTTTGTGACGTTATGTATTTTGTGACGTTATTTATTTTTGTGACGTTATGTATTTTGTGACGTCATTTATTTTTGTGACGTCATTTATATTTGTGACGTTATGTATTTTGTGACGTCAATTATTTTTGCGACGTTATGTATTTTGTGACGTCAATTATTTTTGTGAAGTTATGTATTTTGTGACGTCATTTCTTTTTGTGACGTTAGGTATTTTGTGACGTCATTTATTTTTGTGCCGTTATGTATTTTGTGACGTCATTTATTTTTGTGACGTTATGTATTTTGTGACGTAATTAATTTTTGTGACGTCATTTATTTTTGTGACGTTATGTATTTTGTGACGTCATTTATTTTTGTGACGTTATGTATTTTGTGACGTCATTTATTTTTGTGACGTCATTTATTTTTGTGACGTTATGTATTTTGTGACGTCATTTTTTTGTGACGTTTAGTATTTTGTGACGTCATTTATTATTGTGACGTCATTTATTTTTGTGACGTTATGTATTTTGTGACGTCATTTATTTTTGTGACGATATGTGTTTTGTGACGTTATGTATTTTTTGACGTCATTTATTTTTGTGACGTTATGTATTTTGTGACGTCATTTATTTTTGTGACGTTATGTATTTTGTGACGTCATTTATTTGTGTGACGTCATTTATTTTTGTGACGTTATGTATTTTGTGACGTCATTTATTTTTTTGACGTTATGTTTTTTGTGACGTTATGTATTTTTGTGACGTCATTTATTTTTGTGACGTTATGTATTTTGTGACGTCATTTATTTTTGTGACGTTATGTATTTTGTGACGTCATTTATTTTTGTGACGTTATGTATTTTGTGACGTCATTTATTTTGTTGACGTTATGTATTTTGTGACGTCATTTATTATTGTGACGTCATTTATTTTTGTGACGTTATGTATTTTGTGACGTCATTTATTTTTGTGACGTTATGTATTTTGTGACGTCATTTATTTTTGTGACATTATGTATTTTGTGACGTCATTTATTTTTGTGACGTTATGTATTTTGTGACGTCATTTATTTTTTTGACGTTATGTATTATGTGACGTCATTTATTTTTGTGACGTTAGGTATTTTGTGACGTAATTAATTTTTGTGACGTCATTTATTTTTGTGACGTTATGTATTTTGTGACGTCATTTATTTTTGTGACGTTATGTTTTTTGTGACGTCATTTGTTTTTGTGACGTTTTTTATTTTGTGACGTCATTTATTTTTGTGACGTTATGTATTTTGTGACGTCATTTATTTTTGTGACGATATGTGTTTTGTGACGTTATGTATTTTTTGACGTCATTTATTTTTGTGACGTTATGTATTTTGTGACGTCATTTATTTTTGTGACGTTATGTATTTTGTGACGTCATTTATTTGTGTGACGTCATTTATTTTTGTGACGTTATGTATTTTGTGACGTCATTTATTTTTTTGACGTTATGTTTTTTGTGACGTTATGTATTTTTGTGACGTCATTTATTTTTGTGACGTTATGTATTTTGTGACGTCATTTATTTTTGTGACGTTATGTATTTTGTGACGTCATTTATTTTTGTGACGTTATGTATTTTGTGACGTCATTTATTTTGTTGACGTTATGTATTTTGTGACGTCATTTATTATTGTGACGTCATTTATTTTTGTGACGTTATGTATTTTGTGACGTCATTTATTTTTGTGACGTTATGTATTTTGTGACGTCATTTATTTTTGTGACATTATGTATTTTGTGACGTCATTTATTTTTGTGACGTTATGTATTTTGTGACGTCATTTATTTTTTTGACGTTATGTATTATGTGACGTCATTTATTTTTGTGACGTTAGGTATTTTGTGACGTAATTAATTTTTGTGACGTCATTTATTTTTGTGACGTTATGTATTTTGTGACGTCATTTATTTTTGTGACGTTATGTTTTTTGTGACGTCATTTGTTTTTGTGACGTTTTTTATTTTGTGACGTCATTTATTTTTGTGACGTTATGTATTTTGTGACGTCATTTATTTTTGTGACGTTATGTATTAATATTTGAAACGTCATTTATATTTGTGACGTTATGTATTTTGTGACCTCATTTATTTTTGTGACGTTATGTATTTTGTGACGTTATTTATTTTTGTGTCGTTATGTATTTTGTGACGTCATTTATTTTTGTGACGTCATTTATATTTGTGACGTTATGTCTTTTGTGACGTCATTTATTTTTGTGACGTTATTTATTTTGTGACGTCAATTATTTTTATGACGTTATGTATTTTGTAACGTTATGTTTTTTGTGGCGTCATTTATTTTTGTGACGTTATGTATTATGTGACCTCATTTATTTTTGTGACGTTATGTATTTTGTGACTTTATTTATTTTTGTGACGTTATGTATTTTGTGACGTCATTTATTTTTGTGACGTCATTTATATTTGTGACGTTATGTATTTTGTGACGTCATTTATTTTTGTGACGTTATGTATTAACATTTGAAACGTCATTTATATTTGTGACGTTATGTATTTTGTGACCTCATTTATTTTTGTGACGTTATGTATTTTGTGACGTTATTTATTTTTGTGTCGTTATGTATTTTGTGACGTCATTTATTTTTGTGACGTCATTTATATTTGTGACGTTATGTCTTTTGTGACGTCATTTATTTTTGTGACGTTATTTATTTTGTGACGTTATGTATTTTGTGACGTCATTTATTTTTGTGACGTTATGTATTTTGTGACGTCATTTATTATTGTTACGTCATTTATTTTTGTGACGTTATGTATTTTGTGACGTCATTTGTTTTTGTGACGTTTTGTTTTTTGTGACGTCATTTATTTTTGTGACGTTATGTATATTGTGGCGTCTTTTATTTTTGTGACGTTATGTATTTTGTGACCTCATTTATTTTTGTGACGTTATGTATTTTGTGACATTATTTATTTTTTGACGTTATGTATTTTGTGACGTCATTTATTTTTGTGAAGTTATGTATTTTGTGACGTCATTTCTTTTTGTGACGTTAGGTATTTTGTGACGTCATTTATTTTTGTGCCGTTATGTATTTTGTGACGTCATTTATGTTTGTGACGTTATGTATTTTGTGACGTCATTTATTTTTGTGACGTAATGTATTTTGTGACGTCATTTATTTTTGTGACGTTATGTATTTTGTGACGTCATTTATTTTTTTGACGTTATGTATTATGTGACGTCATTTATTTTTGTGACGTTAGGTATTTTTTGACGTAATTAATTTTTGTGACGTCATTTATATTTGTGACGTTATGTATTTTGTGACGTCAATTATTTTTGTGACGTTATGTATTTTGTGACATCAATTATTTTTGTGAAGTTATGTATTTTGTGACGTCATTTTTTTGTGACGTTTAGTATTTTGTGACGTCATTTATTATTGTGACGTCATTTATTTTTGTGACGTTATGTATTTTGTGACTTCATATATTTTTTTGACGTTATGTATTATGTGACGTCATTTATTTTTGTGACGTTAGGTATTTTTTGACGTAATTAATTTTTGTGACGTCATTTATATTTGTGACGTTAGGTATTTTGTGACGTCATTTATTTTTGTGCCGTTATGTATTTTGTGACGTCATTTATTATTGTGACGTCATTTATTTTTGTGACGTTATGTATTTTGTGACGTCATTTATTTTTGTGACGATATGTGTTTTGTGACGTTATGTATTTTATGACGTCATTTATTTTTGTGACGTTATGTATTTTGTGACGTCATTTATTTTTGTGACGTTATGTATTTTGTGACGTTATGTATTTTGTGACGTCATTTATTATTGTGACGTCATTTATTTTTGTGACGTTATGTATTATGTGACCTCATTTATTTTTGTGACGTTATGTATTTTGTGACGTTATTTATTTTTGTGACGTTATGTATTTTGTGACGTCATTTATTTTTGTGACGTCATTTATATTTGTGACGTTATGTATTTTGTGACGTCATTTATTTTTGTGACGTTATGTATTAATATTTGAAACGTCATTTATATTTGTGACGTTATGTATTTTGTGACCTCATTTATTTTTGTGACGTTATGTATTTTGTGACGTTATTTATTTTTGTGTCGTTATGTATTTTGTGACGTCATTTATATTTGTGACGTTATGTCTTTTGTGACGTCATTTATTTTTGTGACGTTATTTATTTTGTGACGTTATGTATTTTGTGACGTCATTTATTTTTGTGACGTTATGTATTTTGTGACGTCATTTATTATTGTTACGTCATTTATTTTTGTGACGTTATGTATTTTGTGACGTCATTTGTTTTTGTGACGTTTTGTTTTTTGTGACGTCATTTATTTTTGTGACGTTATGTATATTGTGGCGTCATTTATTTTTGTGACGTTATGTATTTTGTGACCTCATTTATTTTTGTGACGTTATGTATTTTGTGACATTATTTATTTTTTGACGTTATGTATTTTGTGACGTCATTTATTTATGTGACGTCATTTATATTTGTGACGTTATGTATTTTGTGACGTCATTTATTTTTGTGACGTTATGTATTAATATTTGTGACGTCATTTATATTTGTGACGTTATGTATTTTGTGACCTCATTTATTTTTGTGATGTTATGTATTTTGTGACGTCATTTATTTTTTTGACGTTATGTATTTTGTGACGTCATTTATTTTTGTGACGTTATGTTTTTTGTGACGTCATTTATTATTGTGACGTCATTTATTTTTGTGACGTTATGTATTTTGTGACGTCATTTATGTTTGTGACGTTATGTATTTTGTGACGTTATTTATTTTTGTGACGTTATGTATTTTGTGACGTCATTTATTTTTGTGACGTTATGTATTTTGTGACGTCATTTATTTTTTTGACGTTATGTATTATGTGACGTCATTTATTTTTGTGACGTTAGGTATTTTTGACGTAATTAATTTTTGTGACGTCATTTATATTTGTGACGTTATGTATTTTGTGACGTCAATTATTTTTGTGACGTTATGTATTTTGTGACATCAATTATTTTTGTGAAGTTATGTATTTTGTGACGTCATTTCTTTTTGTGACGTTAGGTATTTTGTGACGTCATTTATTTTTGTGCCGTTATGTATTTTGTGACGTCATTTATTTTTGTGACGTTATGTATTTTGTGACGTAATTAATTTTTGTGACGTCATTAATTTTCTTGACGTTATATATTTTGTGACGTCATTTATTTTTGTGACGTTATGTATTTTGTGACGTCATTTATTTTTGTGAAGTCATTTATTTTTGTGACGTTATGTATTTTGTGACGTCATTTTTTTGTGACGTTTAGTATTTTGTGACGTCATTTATTATTGTGACGTCATTTATTTTTGTGACGTTATGTATTTTGTGACGTCATTTATTTTTGTGACGATATGTGTTTTGTGACGTTATGTATTTTTTGACGTCATTTATTTTTGTGACGTTATGTATTTTGTGACGTCATTTATTTTTGTGACGTTATGTATTTTGTGACGTTATGTATTTTGTGACGTCATTTATTATTGTGACGTCATTTATTTTTGTGACGTTATGTATTTTGTGACGTCATTTATTTTTGTGACGTTATGTATTTTGTGACGTCATTTACTTTTGTGACGTTATGTATTTTGTGACCTCATTTATTTTTGTGACGTTATGTATTTTGTGACGTTATTTATTTTTGTGACGTTATGTATTTTGTGACCTCATTTATTTTTGTTACGTTATGTATTTTGTGACGATATGTATTTTGTGACGTCATTTATTTTTGTGACGTTATGTATTTTGTGACGTCATTTATTTTTGTGACGTTATGTATTTTGTGACGTCATTTATTTTTGTGACGTTATGTATTTTTTGACGTCATTTATTTTTGTGACGTTATGTATATTGTGACCTCATTTATTTTTGTGACGTTATGTATTTTGTGACGTTATTTATTTTTTGACGTTATGTATTTTGTGACCTCATTTATTTTTGTGACGTTATGTATTTTGTGACGTCATATATATTTGTGACGTTATGTATTTTGTGACGTCATTTTTTTGTGACGTTTAGTATTTTGTGACGTCATTTATTATTGTGACGTCATTTATTTTTGTGACGTTATGTATTTTGTGACGTCATTTATTTTTGTGACGTTATGTACTTTGTGACGTCATTTATTTTTGTGACGTTATGTATTTTGTGACGTCATTTATTTTTGTGACGTTATGTATTTTGTGACGTCATTTATTATTGTGACGTCATTTATTTTTGTGACGTTATGTATTTTGTGACGTCATTTATTTTTGTGACGTTATGTATTTTGTGACGTCATTTATTTTTGTGACGTTATGTATTTTTTGACCTCATTTATTTTTGTGACGTTATGTATTTTGTGACGTTATTTATTTTTGTGACGTTATGTATTTTGTGACCTCATTTATTTTTGTGACGTTATGTATTTTGTGACGTCATTTATTTTTGTGACGTCATTTATATTTTTGATGTTATGTATTTTG
This sequence comes from Flexamia atlantica, assembly GCA_035578135.1. Classification (NCBI taxonomy): domain Eukaryota; kingdom Metazoa; phylum Arthropoda; class Insecta; order Hemiptera; family Cicadellidae; genus Flexamia; species Flexamia atlantica. The sequence goes on along the minus strand of JAQJVK010000059.1, from coordinate 1,666,996 downwards.
TGACGTCATTTATTTTTGTGACGTTATGTATTAATATTTGTGACGTCATTTATATTTGTGACGTTATGTATTTTGTGACCTCATTTATTTTTGTGACGTTATGTATTTTGTGACGTTATTTATTTTTGTGACGTTATGTATTTTGTGACGTCATTTATTTTTGTGACGTCATTTATATTTGTGACGTTATGTATTTTGTGACGTCAATTATTTTTGTGACGTTATGTATTTTGTGACGTCAATTATTTTTGTGAAGTTATGTATTTTGTGACGTCATTTCTTTTTGTGACGTTAGGTATTTTGTGACGTCATTTATTTTTGTGCCGTTATGTATTTTGTGACGTCATTTATTTTTGTGACGTTATGTATTTTGTGACGTCATTTTTTTGTGACTTTTAGTATTTTGTGACGTCATTTATTATTGTGACGTCATTTATTTTTGTGACGTTATGTATTTTGTGACGTCATTTATTTTTGTGACGTTATGTATTTTGTGACGTTATTTATTTTTGTGACGTTATGTATTTTGTGACGTCATTTATTTTTGTGACGTCATTTATATTTGTGACGTTATGTATTTTGTGACGTCAATTATTTTTGTGACGTTATGTATTTTGTGACGTCAATTATTTTTGTGAAGTTATGTATTTTGTGACGTCATTTCTTTTTGTGACGTTAGGTATTTTGTGACGTCATTTATTTTTGTGCCGTTATGTATTTTGTGACGTCATTTATTTTTGTGACGTTATGTATTTTGTGACGTAATTAATTTTTGTGACGTCATTTATTTTTGTGACGTTATGTATTTTGTGACGTCATTTATTTTTGTGACGTCATTTATTTTTGTGACGTTATGTATTTTGTGACGTCATTTTTTTGTGACGTTTAGTATTTTGTGACGTCATTTATTATTGTGACGTCATTTATTTTTGTGACGTTATGTATTTTGTGACGTCATTTATTTTTGTGACGATATGTGTTTTGTGACGTTATGTATTTTTTGACGTCATTTATTTTTGTGACGTTATGTATTTTGTGACGTCATTTATTTTTGTGACGTTATGTATTTTGTGACGTCATTTATTTGTGTGACGTCATTTATTTTTGTGACGTTATGTATTTTGTGACGTCATTTATTTTTTTGACGTTATGTTTTTTGTGACGTTATGTATTTTTGTGACGTCATTTATTTTCTTGACGTTATGTATTATGTGACGTCATTTATTTTTGTGACGTTAGGTATTTTGTGACGTCATTTATTTTTGTGCCGTTATGTATTTTGTGACGTAATTAATTTTTGTGACGTCATTAATTTTCTTGACGTTATATATTTTGTGACGTCATTTATTTTTGTGACGTTATGTATTTTGTGACGTCATTTATTTTTGTGAAGTCATTTATTTTTGTGACGTTATGTATTTTGTGACGTCATTTTTTTGTGACGTTTAGTATTTTGTGACGTCATTTATTATTGTGACGTCATTTATTTTTGTGACGTTATGTATTTTGTGACGTCATTTATTTTTGTGACGTTATGTATTTTGTGACGTCATTTATTTTTTTGACGTTATGTATTATGTGACGTCATTTATTTTTGTGACGTTAGGTATTTTTGACGTAATTAATTTTTGTGACGTCATTTATATTTGTGACGTTATGTATTTTGTGACGTCAATTATTTTTGTGACGTTATGTATTTTGTGACATCAATTATTTTTGTGAAGTTATGTATTTTGTGACGTCATTTCTTTTTGTGACGTTAGGTATTTTGTGACGTCATTTATTTTTGTGCCGTTATGTATTTTGTGACGTCATTTATTTTTGTGACGTTATGTATTTTGTGACGTCATTTATTTTTGTGAAGTCATTTATTTTTGTGACGTTATGTATTTTGTGACGTCATTTTTTTGTGACGTTTAGTATTTTGTGACGTCATTTATTATTGTGACGTCATTTATTTTTGTGACGTTATGTATTTTGTGACGTCATTTATTTTTGTGACGATATGTGTTTTGTGACGTTATGTATTTTTTGACGTCATTTATTTTTGTGACGTTATGTATTTTGTGACGTCATTTATTTTTGTGACGTTATGTATTTTGTGACGTTATGTATTTTGTGACGTCATTTATTATTGTGACGTCATTTATTTTTGTGACGTTATGTATTTTGTGACGTCATTTATTTTTGTGACGTTATGTATTTTGTGACGTTATGTATTTTGTGACGTCATTTATTATTGTGACGTCATTTATTTTTGTGACGTTATGTATTTTGTGACGTCATTTATTTTTGTGACGTTATGTATTTTGTGACGATATGTATTTTGTGACGTCATTTATTTTTGTGACGTTATGTATTTTGTGACGTCATTTATTTTTGTGACGTTATGTATTTTGTGACGTCATTTATTTTTGTGACGTTATGTATTTTTTGACGTCATTTATTTTTGTGACGTTATGTATTTTGTGACCTCATTTATTTTTGTGACGTTATGTATTTTGTGACGTTATTTATTTTTTGACGTTATGTATTTTGTGACCTCATTTATTTTTGTGACGTTATGTATTTTGTGACGTCATATATATTTGTGACGTTATGTATTTTGTGACGTCATTTTTTTGTGACGTTTAGTATTTTGTGACGTCATTTATTATTGTGACGTCATTTATTTTTGTGACGTTATGTATTTTGTGACGTCATTTATTTTTGTGACGTTATGTACTTTGTGACGTCATTTATTTTTGTGACGTTATGTATTTTGTGACGTCATTTATTTTTGTGACGTTATGTATTTTGTGACGTCATTTATTATTGTGACGTCATTTATTTTTGTGACGTTATGTATTTTGTGACGTCATTTATTTTTGTGACGTTATGTATTTTGTGACGTCATTTATTTTTGTGACGTTATGTATTTTGTGACCTCATTTATTTTTGTGACGTTATGTATTTTGTGACGTTATTTATTTTTGTGACGTTATGTATTTTGTGACCTCATTTATTTTTGTGACGTTATGTATTTTGTGACGTCATTTATTTTTGTGACGTCATTTATATTTTTGATGTTATGTATTTTGTGACGTCATTTATTTTTGTGACGTTATGTATTAATATTTGTGACGTCATTTATATTTGTGACGTTATGTATTTTGTGACCTCATTTATTTTTGTGACGTTATGTATTTTGTGACGTCAATTATTTTTGTGAAGTTATGTATTTTGTGACGTCATTTCTTTTTGTGACGTTAGGTATTTTGTGACGTCATTTATTTTTGTGCCGTTATGTATTTTGTGACGTCATTTATTTTTGTGACGTTATGTATTTTGTGACGTCATTTTTTTGTGACTTTTAGTATTTTGTGACGTCATTTATTATTGTGACGTCATTTATTTTTGTGACGTTATGTATTTTGTGACGTCATTTATTTTTGTGACGTTATGTATTTTGTGACGTTATTTATTTTTGTGACGTTATGTATTTTGTGACGTCATTTATTTTTGTGACGTCATTTATATTTGTGACGTTATGTATTTTGTGACGTCAATTATTTTTGTGACGTTATGTATTTTGTGACGTCAATTATTTTTGTGAAGTTATGTATTTTGTGACGTCATTTCTTTTTGTGACGTTAGGTATTTTGTGACGTCATTTATTTTTGTGCCGTTATGTATTTTGTGACGTCATTTATTTTTGTGACGTTATGTATTTTGTGACGTAATTAATTTTTGTGACGTCATTTATTTTTGTGACGTTATGTATTTTGTGACGTCATTTATTTTTGTGACGTCATTTATTTTTGTGACGTTATGTATTTTGTGACGTCATTTTTTTGTGGCGTTTAGTATTTTGTGACGTCATTTATTATTGTGACGTCATTTATTTTTGTGACGTTATGTATTTTGTGACGTCATTTATTTTTGTGACGATATGTGTTTTGTGACGTTATGTATTTTTTGACGTCATTTATTTTTGTGACGTTATGTATTTTGTGACGTCATTTATTTTTGTGACGTTATGTATTTTGTGACGTCATTTATTTGTGTGACGTCATTTATTTTTGTGACGTTATGTATTTTGTGACGTCATTTATTTTTTTGACGTTATGTTTTTTGTGACGTTATGTATTTTTGTGACGTCATTTATTTTTGTGACGTTATGTATTTTGTGACGTCATTTATTTTTGTGACGTTATGTATTTTGTGACGTCATTTATTTTTGTGACGTTATGTATTTTGTGACGTCATTTATATTTGTGACGTTATGAATTTGTGACGTCATTTATTATTGTGACGTCATTTATTTTTTTGACGTTATGTATTTTGTAACGTCATTTATTTTTTTGACGTTATGTATTTTGTGACGTCAATTATTTTTGTGAAGTTATGTATTTTGTGACGTCATTTCTTTTTGTGACGTTAGGTATTTTGTGACGTCATTTATTTTTGTGCCGTTATGTATTTTGTGACGTCATTTATTTTTGTGACGTTATGTATTTTGTGACGTCATTTTTTTGTGACTTTTAGTATTTTGTGACGTCATTTATTATTGTGACGTCATTTATTTTTGTGACGTTATGTATTTTGTGACGTCATTTATTTTTGTGACGTTATGTATTTTGTGACGTTATTTATTTTTGTGACGTTATGTATTTTGTGACGTCATTTATTTTTGTGACGTCATTTATATTTGTGACGTTATGTATTTTGTGACGTCAATTATTTTTGTGACGTTATGTATTTTGTGACGTCAATTATTTTTGTGAAGTTATGTATTTTGTGACGTCATTTCTTTTTGTGACGTTAGGTATTTTGTGACGTCATTTATTTTTGTGCCGTTATGTATTTTGTGACGTCATTTATTTTTGTGACGTTATGTATTTTGTGACGTAATTAATTTTTGTGACGTCATTTATTTTTGTGACGTTATGTATTTTGTGACGTCATTTATTTTTGTGACGTCATTTATTTTTGTGACGTTATGTATTTTGTGACGTCATTTTTTTGTGACGTTTAGTATTTTGTGACGTCATTTATTATTGTGACGTCATTTATTTTTGTGACGTTATGTATTTTGTGACGTCATTTATTTTTGTGACGATATGTGTTTTGTGACGTTATGTATTTTTTGACGTCATTTATTTTTGTGACGTTATGTATTTTGTGACGTCATTTATTTTTGTGACGTTATGTATTTTGTGACGTCATTTATTTGTGTGACGTCATTTATTTTTGTGACGTTATGTATTTGGTGACGTCATTTATTTTTTTGACGTTATGTTTTTTGTGACGTTATGTATTTTTGTGACGTCATTTATTTTTGTGACGTTATGTATTTTGTGACGTCATTTATTTTTGTGACGTTATGTATTTTGTGACGTCATTTATTTTTGTGACGTTATGTATTTTGTGACGTCATTTATATTTGTGACGTTATGAATTTGTGACGTCATTTATTATTGTGACGTCATTTATTTTTGTGACGTTATGTATTTTGTGACGTCATTTATTTTTTTGACGTTATGTATTTTGTGACGTCATTTATTTTTGTGACGTTATGTATTTTGTGACGTCATTTATTTTTTTGACGTTATGTATTATGTGACGTCATTTATTTTTGTGACGTTAGGTATTTTGTGACGTAATTAATTTTTGTGACGTCATTTATTTTTGTGACGTTATGTATTTTGTGACGTCATTTATTTTTGTGACGTTATGTTTTTTGTGACGTCATTTGTTTTTGTGACGTTTTTTATTTTGTGACGTCATTTATTTTTGTGACGTTATGTATTTTGTGACGTCATTTATTTTTGTGACGTTATGTATTTTGTGACGTTATTTATTTTTGTGTCGTTATGTATTTTGTGACGTCATTTATTTTTGTGACGTCATTTATATTTGTGACGTTATGTCTTTTGTGACGTCATTTATTTTTGTGACGTTATTTATTTTGTGACGTTATGTATTTTGTGACGTCATTTATTTTTGTGACGTTATGTATTTTGTGACGTCATTTATTATTGTTACGTCATTTATTTTTGTGACGTTATGTATTTTGTGACGTCATTTGTTTTTGTGACGTTTTGTTTTTTGTGACGTCATTTATTTTTGTGACGTTATGTATTTTGTGACGTCATTTATTTTTGTGACGTTATGTATTTTGTGACGTCATTTATTATTGTTACGTCATTTATTTTTGTGACGTTATGTATTTTGTGACGTCATTTGTTTTTGTGACGTTTTGTTTTTTGTGACGTCATTTATTTTTGTGACGTTATGTATATTGTGGCGTCATTTATTTTTGTGACGTTATGTATTTTGTGACGTCATTTATTTTTGTGACGTTATGTATTTTGTGACATTATTTATTTTTTGACGTTATGTATTTTGTGACGTCATTTATTTTTGTGACGTCATTTATATTTGTGACGTTATGTATTTTGTGACGTCATTTATTTTTGAGACGTTATGTGTTAATATTTGTGACGTCATTTATATTTGTGACGTTATGTATTTTGTGACCTCATTTATTTTTGTGATGTTATGTATTTTGTGACGTCATTTATTTTTTTGACGTTATGTATTTTGTGACGTCATTTATTTTTGTGACGTTATGTATTTTGTGACGTCATTTATTATTGTGACGTCATTTATTTTTGTGACGTTATGTATTTTGTGACGTCATTTATGTTTGTGACGTTATGTATTTTGTGACGTCATTTATTTTTGTGACGTTATGTATTTTGTGACGTCATTTATTTTTGTGACGTTATGTATTTTGTGACGTCATTTATTTTTTTGACGTTATGTATTATGTGACGTCATTTATTTTTGTGACGTTAGGTATTTTTTGACGTAATTTATTTTTGTGACGTCATTTATATTTGTGACGTTATGTATTTTGTGACGTCAATTATTTTTGTGACGTTATGTATTTTTTGACATAAATTATTTTTGTGAAGTTATGTATTTTGTGACGTCATTTCTTTTTGTGACGTTAGGTATTTTGTGAAGTCATTTATTTTTGTTCCGTTATGTATTTTGTGACGTCATTTATTTTTGTGACGTTATGTATTTTGTGACGTAATTAATTTTTGTGACGTCATTTATTTTTGTGACGTTATGTATTTTGTGACGTCATTTATTTTTGTGACGTTATGTATTTTGTGACGTCATTTATTTTTGTGACGTCATTTATTTTTGTAACGTTATGTATTTTGTGACGTCATTTTTTTGTGACGTTAAGTATTTTGTGACGTCATTTATTATTGTGACGTCATTTATTTTTGTGACGTTATGTATTTTGTGACGTCATTTATTTTTGTGACGATATGTGTTTTGTGACGTTATTTATTTTTTGACGTCATTTATTTTTGTGACGTTATGTATTTTGTGACGTCATTTATTTTTGTGACGTTATGTATTTTGTGACGTTATGTATTTTGTGACGTCATTTATTATTGTGACGTCATTTATTTTTGTGACGTTATGTATTTTGTGACGTCATTTATTTTTGTGACGTTATGTATTTTGTGACAATATTTTTGTGACGTTATGTATTTTGTGACCTCATTTATTTTTGTGACGTTATGTATTTTGTGACGTTATTTATTTTTGTGACGTTATGTATTTTGTGACCTCATTTATTTTTGTGACGTTATGTATTTTGTGACGTTTTGTATTTTGTGACGTCATTTATTTTTGTGACGTTATGTATTTTGTGACGTCAATTATTTTTGTGACGTTATGTATTTTGTGACGTCAATTATTTTTGTGAAGTTATGTATTTTGTGACGTCATTTCTTTTTGTGACGTTAGGTATTTTGTGACGTCATTTATTTTTGTGCCGTTATGTATTTTGTGACGTCATTTATTTTTGTGACGCTATGTATTTTGTGACGTAAATAATTTTTGTGACGTCATTTATTTTTGTGACGTTATGTATTTTGTGACGTCATTTATTTTTGTGACGTTATGTATTTTGTGACGTCATTTATTTTTGTGACGTCATTTATTTTTGTGACGTTATGTATTTTGTGACGTCATTTATTTTTGTGACGTTATGTATTAATATTTGTGACGTCATTTATATTTGTGACGTTATGTATTTTGTGACGTCATTTATTTTTTTGACGTTATGTATTATGTGACGTCATTTATTTTTGTGACGTTAGGTATTTTTTGACGTAATTTATTTTTGTGACGTCATTTATATTTGTGACGTTATGTATTTTGTGACGTCAATTATTTTTGTGACGTTATGTATTTTTTGACATAAATTATTTTTGTGAAGTTATGTATTTTGTGACGTCATTTCTTTTTGTGACGTTAGGTATTTTGTGACGTCATTTATTTTTGTTCCGTTATGTATTTTGTGACGTCATTTATTTTTGTGACGTTATGTATTTTGTGACGTAATTAATTTTTCTGACGTCATTTATTTTTGTGACGTTATGTATTTTGTGACGTCATTTATTTTTGTGACGTTATGTATTTTGTGACGTCATTTATTTTTGTGACGTCATTTATTTTTGTAACGTTATGTATTTTGTGACGTCATTTTTTTGTGACGTTAAGTATTTTGTGACGTCATTTATTATTGTGACGTCATTTATTTTTGTGACGTTATGTATTTTGTGACGTCATTTATTTTTGTGACGATATGTGTTTTGTGACGTTATGTATTTTTTGACGTCATTTATTTTTGTGACGTTATGTATTTTGTGACGTCATTTATTTTTGTGACGTTATGTATTTTGTGACGTTATGTATTTTGTGACGTCATTTATTATTGTGACGTCATTTATTTTTGTGACGTTATGTATTTTGTGACGTCATTTATTTTTGTGACGTTATGTATTTTGTGACAGTATTTTTGTGACGTTATGTATTTTGTGACCTCATTTATTTTTGTGACGTTATGTATTTTGTGACGTTATTTATTTTTGTGACGTTATGTATTTTGTGACCTCATTTATTTTTGTGACGTTATGTATTTTGTGACGTTTTGTATTTTGTGACGTCATTTATTTTTGTGACGTTATGTATTTTGTGACGTCAATTATTTTTGTGACGTTATGTATTTTGTGACGTCAATTATTTTTGTGAAGTTATGTATTTTGTGACGTCATTTCTTTTTGTGACGTTAGGTATTTTGTGACGTCATTTATTTTTGTGCCGTTATGTATTTTGTGACGTCATTTATTTTTGTGACGCTATGTATTTTGTGACGTAAATAATTTTTGTGACGTCATTTATTTTTGTGACGTTATGTATTTTGTGACGTCATTTATTTTTGTGACGTTATGTATTTTGTGACGTCATTTATTTTTGTGACGTCATTTATTTTTGTGACGTTATGTATTTTGTGACGTCATTTATTTTTGTGACGTTATGTATTAATATTTGTGACGTCATTTATATTTGTGACGTTATGTATTTTGTGACGTCATTTATTTTTTTGACGTTATGTATTATGTGACGTCATTTATTTTTGTGACGTTAGGTATTTTTTGACGTAATTTATTTTTGTGACGTCATTTATATTTGTGACGTTATGTATTTTGTGACGTCAATTATTTTTGTGACGTTATGTATTTTTTGACATAAATTATTTTTGTGAATTTTTGTGTGTTTTTAGTTATGTATTTTGTGACGTCATTTCTTTTTGTGACGTTAGGTATTTTGTGACGTCATTTATTTTTGTTCCGTTATGTATTTTGTGACGTCATTTATTTTTGTGACGTTATGTATTTTGTGACGTAATTAATTTTTGTGACGTCATTTATTTTTGTGACGTTATGTATTTTGTGACGTCATTTATTTTTGTGACGTTATGTATTTTGTGACGTCATTTATTTTTGTGACGTCATTTATTTTTGTAACGTTATGTATTTTGTGACTTCATTTTTTTGTGACGTTAAGTATTTTGTGACGTCATTTATTATTGTGACGTCATTTATTTTTGTGACGTTATGTATTTTGTGACGTCATTTATTTTTGTGACGATATGTGTTTTGTGACGTTATGTATTTTTTGACGTCATTTATTTTTGTGACGTTATGTATTTTGTGACGTCATTTATTATTGTGACGTCATTTATTTTTGTGACGTTATGTATTTTGTGACGTCATTTATTTTTGTGACGTTATGTATTTTGTGACAATATTTTTGTGACGTTATGTATTTTGTGACCTCATTTATTTTTGTGACGTTATGTATTTTGTGACGTTATTTATTTTTGTGACGTTATGTATTTTGTGACCTCATTTATTTTTGTGACGTTATGTATTTTGTGACGTTTTGTATTTTGTGACGTCATTTATTTTTGTGACGTTATGTATTTTGTGACGTCAATTATTTTTGTGACGTTATGTATTTTGTGACGTCAATTATTTTTGTGAAGTTATGTATTTTGTGACGTCATTTCTTTATGTGACGTTAGGTATTTTGTGACGTCATTTATTTTTGTGCCGTTATGTATTTTGTGACGTCATTTATTTTTGTGACGCTATGTATTTTGTGACGTAAATAATTTTTGTGACGTCATTTATTTTTGTGACGTTATGTATTTTGTGACGTCATTTATTTTTGTGACGTTATGTATTTTGTGACGTCATTTATTTTTGTGACGTCATTTATTTTTGTGACGTTATGTATTTTGTGACGTCATTTATTTTTGTGACGTTATGTATTAATATTTGTGACGTCATTTATATTTGTGACGTTATGTATTTTGTGACCTCATTTATTTTTGTGATGTTATGTATTTTGTGACGTCATTTATTTTTTTGACGTTATGTATTTTGTGACGTCATTTATTTTTGTGACGTTATGTATTTTGTGACGTCATTTATTATTGTTACGTCATTTATTTTTGTGACGTTATGTATTTTGTGACGTCATTTGTTTTTGTGACGTTTTGTTTTTTGTGACGTCATTTATTTTTGTGACGTTATGTATATTGTGGCGTCATTTATTTTTGTGACGTTATGTATTTTGTGACGTCATTTATTTTTGTGACGTTATGTATTTTGTGACATTATTTATTTTTTGACGTTATGTATTTTGTGACGTCATTTATTTTTGTGACGTCATTTATATTTGTGACGTTATGTATTTTGTGACGTCATTTATTTTTGTGACGTTATGTATTAATATTTGTGACGTCATTTATATTTGTGACGTTATGTATTTTGTGACCTCATTTATTTTTGTGATGTTATGTATTTTGTGACGTCATTTATTTTTTTGACGTTATGTATTTTGTGACGTCATTTATTTTTGTGACGTTATGTATTTTGTGACGTCATTTATTATTGTGACGTCATTTATTTTTGTGACGTTATGTATTTTGTGACGTCATTTATGTTTGTGACGTTATGTATTTTGTGACGTCATTTATTTTTGTGACGTTATGTATTTTGTGACGTCATTTATTTTTGTGACGTTATGTATTTTGTGACGTCATTTATTTTTTTGACGTTATGTATTATGTGACGTCATTTATTTTTGTGACGTTAGGTATTTTTTGACGTAATTAATTTTTGTGACGTCATTTATATTTGTGACGTTATGTATTTTGTGACGTCAATTATTTTTGTGACGTTATGTATTTTGTGACATCAATTATTTTTGTGAAGTTATGTATTTTGTGACGTCATTTCTTTTTGTGACGTTAGGTATTTTGTGACGTCATTTATTTTTGTGCCGTTATGTATTTTGTGACGTCATTTATTTTTGTGACGTTATGTATTTTGTGACGTAATTAATTTTTGTGACGTCATTTATTTTTGTGACGTTATGTATTTTGTGACGTCATTTATTTTTGTGACGTTATGTATTTTGTGACGTCATTTATTTTTGTGACGTCATTTATTTTTGTAACGTTATGTATTTTGTGACGTCATTTTTTTGTGACGTTTAGTATTTTGTGACGTCATTTATTATTGTGACGTCATTTATTTTTGTGACGTTATGTATTTTGTGACGTCATTTATTTTTGTGACGATATGTGTTTTGTGACGTTATGTATTTTTTGACGTCATTTATTTTTGTGACGTTATGTATTTTGTGACGTCATTTATTTTTGTGACGTTATGTATTTTGTGACGTTATGTATTTTGTGACGTCATTTATTATTGTGACGTCATTTATTTTTGTGACGTTATGTATTTTGTGACGTCATTTATTTTTGTGACGTTATGTATTTTGTGACGTCATTTATTTTTGTGACGTTATGTATTTTGTGACCTCATTTATTTTTGTGACGTTATGTATTTTGTGACGTTATTTATTTTTGTGACGTTATGTATTTTGTGACCTCATTTATTTTTGTGACGTTATGTATTTTGTGACGTTATGTATTTTGTGACGTCATTTATTTTTGTGACGTTATGTATTTTGTGACGTCATTTATTTTTGTGACGTTATGTATTTTGTGACGTCATTTATTTTTGTGACGTTATGTATTTTGTGACGTCATTTATTTTTGTGACGTTATGTATTTTGTGACCTCATTTATTTTTGTGACGTTATGTATTTTGTGACGTTATTTATTTTTGTGACGTTATGTATTTTGTGACCTCATTTATTTTTGTGACGTTATGTATTTTGTGACGTCATTTATTTTTGTGACGTTATGTATTTTGTGACGTCATTTTTTTGTGACATTTAGTATTTTGTGACGTCATTTATTTTTGTGACGTTATGTATTTTGTGACGTCATTTATTTTTGTGACGTTATGTATTTTGTGACGTCATTTATTTTTGTGACGCTATGTATTTTGTGACGTCATTTATTATTGTGACGTCATTTATTTTTGTGACGTTATGTATTTTGTGACGTCATTTATTTTTGTGACGTTATGTATTTTGTGACGTCATTTATTTTTTTGACGTTATGTATTTTGTGACCTCATTTATTTTTGTGACGTTATGTATTTTGTGACGTTATTTATTTTTGTGACGTTATGTATTTTGTGACCTCATTTATTTTTGTGACGTTATGTATTTTGTGACGTCATTTATTTTTGTGACGTCATTTATATTTTTGATGTTATGTATTTTGTGACGTCATTTATTTTTGTGACGTTATGTATTAATATTTGTGACGTCATTTATATTTGTGACGTTATGTATTTTGTGACGTCATTTATTTTTGTGACCTCATTTATTTTTGTGACGTTATGTATTTTGTGACGTCATTTATTTTTGTGACGTTATGTATTTTGTGACGTCATTTATTTTTGTGACGTTATGTATTTTGTGACCTCATTTATTTTTGTGACGTTATGTATTTTGTGACGTTATTTATTTTTGTGACGTTATGTATTTTGTGACGTTATGTATTTTGTGACGTCATTTATTTTTGTGACGTTATGTATTTTGTGACGTCATTTATTTTTGTGACGTTATGTATTTTGTGACGTCATTTATTTTTGTGACGTTATGTATTTTGTGACCTCATTTATTTTTGTGACGTTATGTATTTTGTGACGTTATTTATTTTTGTGACGTTATGTATTCTGTGACCTCATTTATTTTTGTGACGTTATGTATTTTGTGACGTCATTTATTTTTGTGACGTTATGTATTTTGTGACGTCATTTTTTTTGTGACGTTTAGTATTTTGTGACGTCATTTTTTATTGTGACGTCATTTATTTTTGTGACGTTATGTATTTTGTGACGTCATTTATTTTTGTGACGTTATGTATTTTGTGACGTCATTTATTTTTGTGACGTTATGTATTTTGTGACGTCATTTATTTTTGTGACGCTATGTATTTTGTGACGTCATTTATTATTGTGACGTCATTTATTTTTGTGACGTTATGTATTTTGTGACGTCATTTATTTTTGTGACGTTATGTATTTTGTGACGTCATTTATTTTTTTGACGTTATGTATTTTGTGACCTCATTTATTTTTGTGACGTTATGTATTTTGTGACGTTATTTATTTTTGTGACGTTATGTATTTTGTGACGTCATTTATTTTTGTGACGTTATGTATTTTGTGACGTCATTTATTTTTGTGACGTCATTTATATTTTTGATGTTATGTATTTTGTGACGTCATTTATTTTTGTGACGTTATGTATTAATATTTGTGACGTCATTTATATTTGTGACGTTATGTATTTTGTGACGTCATTTATTTTTGTGACCTCATTTATTTTTGTGACGTTATGTATTTTGTGACGTCATTTATTTTTGTGACGTTATGTATTTTGTGACGTCATTTATTTTTGTGACGTTATGTATTTTGTGACCTCATTTATTTTTGTGACGTTATGTATTTTGTGACGTTATTTATTTTTGTGACGTTATGTATTTTGTGACGTTATGTATTTTGTGACGTCATTTATTTTTGTGACGTTATGTATTTTGTGACGTCATTTATTTTTGTGACGTTATGTATTTTGTGACGTCATTTATTTTTGTGACGTTATGTATTTTGTGACCTCATTTATTTTTGTGACGTTATGTATTTTGTGACGTTATTTATTTTTGTGACGTTATGTATTCTGTGACCTCATTTATTTTTGTGACGTTATGTATTTTGTGACGTCATTTATTTTTGTGACGTTATGTATTTTGTGACGTCATTTTTTTGTGACGTTTAGTATTTTGTGACGTCATTTATTATTGTGACGTCATTTATTTTTGTGACGTTATGTATTTTGTGACGTCATTTATTTTTGTGACGTTATGTATTTTGTGACGTCATTTATTTTTGTGACGTTATGTATTTTGTGACCTCATTTATTTTTGTGACGCTATGTATTTTGTGACGTTATTTATTTTTGTGACGTTATGTATTTTGTGACCTCATTTATTTTTGTGACGTTATGTATTTTGTGACGTCATTTATTTTTGTGACGTCATTTATATTTTTGATGTTATGTATTTTGTGACGTCATTTATTTTTGTGACGTTATGTATTAATATTTGTGACGTCATTTATATTTGTGACGTTATGTATTTTGTGACCTCATTTATTTTTGTGACGTTATGTATTTTGTGACGTTATTTATTTTTGTGACGTTATGTATTTTGTGACGTCATTTATTTTTGTGACGTCATTTATATTTGTGACGTTATGTATTTTGTGACGTCAATTATTTTAGTGACGTTATGTATTTTGTGACGTCAATTATTTTTGTGAAGTTATGTATTTTGTGACGTCATTTTTTTTTGTGACGTTAGGTATTTTGTGACGTCATTTATTTTTGTGCCGTTATGTATTTTGTGACGTCAATTATTTTTGTGACGTTATGTATTTTGTGACGTCATTTATTTTTGTGACGATATGTGTTTTGTGACGTCATTTATTTTTGTGACGATATGTGTTTTGTGACGTTATGTATTTTTTGACGTCATTTATTTTTGTGACGTTATGTATTTTGTGACGTCATTTATTTTTGTGACGTTATGTATTTTGTGACGTCATTTATTTGTGTGACGTCATTTATTTTTGTGACGTTATGTATTTTGTGACGTCATTTATTTTTTTGACGTTATGTTTTTTGTGACGTTATGTATTTTTGTGACGTCATTTATTTTTGTGACGTTATGTATTTTGTGACGTCATTTATTTTTGTGACGTTATGTATTTTGTGACGTCATTTATTTTTGTGACGTTATGTATTTTGTGACGTCATTTATTTTTGTGACGTTATGAATTTTGTGACGTCATTTATTATTGTGACGTCATTTATTTTTGTGACGTTATGTATTTTGTGACGTCATTTATTTTTTTTACGTTATGTATTTTGTGACGTCATTTATTTTTGTGACGTTATGTATTTTGTGACGTCATTTATTTTTGTGACATTATGTATTTTGTGACGTCATTTATTTTTGTGACATTATGTATTTTGTGACGTCATTTATTTTTTGACGTTATGTATTATGTGACGTCATTTATTTTTGTGACGTTAGGTATTTTGTGACGTAATTAATTTTTGTGACGTCATTTATTTTTGTGACGTTATGTATTTTGTGACGTCATTTATTTTTGTGACGTTATGTTTTTTGTAACGTCATTTGTTTTTGTGACGTTTTTTATTTTATGACGTCATTTATTTTTGTGACGTTATGTATTTTGTGACGTCATTTATTTTTGTGACGTTATGTATTTTGTGACGTCATTTATTTTTGTGACGTTATGTATTTTGTGACGTCAATTATTTTTATGACGTTATGTATTTTGTAACGTTATGTTTTTTGTGGCGTCATTTATTTTTGTGACGTTATGTATTATGTGACCTCATTTATTTTTGTGACGTTATGTATTTTGTGACGTTATTTATTTTTGTGACGTTATGTATTTTGTGACGTCATATATTTTTGTGACGTCATTTATATTTGTGACGTTATGCATTTTGTGACGTCATTTATTTTTGTGACGTTATGTATTAATATTTGAAACGTCATTTATATTTGTGACGTTATGCATTTTGTGACCTCATTTATTTTTGTGACGTTATGTATTTTGTGACGTTATTTATTTTTGTGTCGTTATGTATTTTGTGACGTCATTTATTTTTGTAACGTCATTTATATTTGTGACGTTATGTCTTTTGTGACGTCATTTATTTTTGTGACGTTATTTATTTTGTGACGTTATGTATTTTGTGACGTCATTTATTTTTGTGACGTTATGTATTTTGTGACGTCATTTATTATTGTTACGTCAATTATTTTTGTGACGTTATGTATTTTGTGACGTCATTTGTTTTTGTGACGTTTTGTTTTTTGTGACGTCATTTATTTTTGTGACGTCATTTATATTTGTGACGTTATGTATTTTGTGACGTCATTTATTTTTGTGACGTTATGTATTAATATTTGAAACGTCATTTATATTTGTGACGTTATGCATTTTGTGACCTCATTTATTTTTGTGACGTTATGTATTTTGTGACATTATTTATTTTTGTGACGTTATGTATTTTGTGACGTCATTTATTTTTGTGACGTCATTTATATTTGTGACGTTATGTATTTTGTGACGTCATTTATTTTTGTGACGTTATGTATTAATATTTGTGACGTCATTTATATTTGTGACGTTATGTATTTTGTGACCTCATTTATTTTTGTGATGTTATGTATTTTGTGACGTCATTTATTATTGTGACGTCATTTATTTTTGTGACGTTATGTATTTTGTGACGTCATTTATGATTGTGACGTTATGTATTTTGTGACGTCATTTATTTTTGTGACGTTATGTATTTTGTGACGTCATTTATTTTTGTGACGTTATGTATTTTGTGACGTCATTTATTTTTTTGACGTTATGTATTTTTAGACGTCATTTATTTTTGTGACGTTAGGTATTTTTTGACGTAATTAATTTTTGTGACGTTATGTATTTTGTGACGTCAATTATTTTTGTGACGTTATGTATTTTGTGACGTCAATTATTTTTGTGAAGTTATGTATTTTGTGACGTCATTTCTTTTTGTGACGTTAGGTATTTTGTGACGTCATTTATTTTTGTGCCGTTATTTATTTTGTGACGTCATTTATTTTTGTGACGTTATGTATTTTGTGACGTAATTAATTTTTGTGACGTCATTTATTTTTGTGACGTTATGTATTTTGTGACGTCATTTATTTTTGTGACGTTATGTATTTTGTGACGTCATTTATTTTTGTGACGTCATTTATTTTTGAGACGTTATGTTTTTTGTGACGTCATTTTTTGTGACGTTTAGTATTTTGTGACGTCATTTATTATTGTGACGTCATTTATTTTTGTGACGTTATGTATTTTGTGACGTCATTTATTTTTGTGCCGTTATTTATTTTGTGACGTCATTTATTTTTGTGACGTTATGTATTTTGTGACGTCATTTATTTTTGTGACGTTATGTATTTTGTGACGTCATTTATTTTTGTGACGTTATGTATTTTGTGACGTCATTTATTATTGTGACGTCATTTATTTTTGTGACGTTATGTATTTTTTGACGTCATTTATTTTTGTGACGTTATGTATTTTGTGACGTCATTTATTTTTGTGACGTTATGTATTTTGTGACCTCATTTATTTTTGTGACGTTATGTATTTTGTGACGTTATTTATTTTTGTGACGTTATGTATTTTGTGACCTCATTTATTTTTGTGACGTTATGTATTTTGTGACGTTATGTATTTTGTGACGTTATGTATTTTGTGACGTCATTTATTTTTGTGACGTTATGTATTTTGTGACGTCATTTATTTTTGTGACGTTACGTATTTTGTGACGTCATTTATTATTGTGACGTCATTTATTTTTGTGACGTTTTTTATTTTGTGACGTCATTTATTTTTGTGGCGTTATGTATTTTGTGACGTCATTTATTTTTGTGACGTTATGTATTTTGTGACGTCATTTATTTTTGTGACGTTATGTATTTTGTGACGTCAATTATTTTTATGACGTTATGTATTTTGTAACGTTATGTTTTTTGTGGCGTCATTTATTTTTGTGACGTTATGTATTATGTGACCTCATTTATTTTTGTGACGTTATGTATTTTGTGACGTTATTTATTTTTGTGACGTTATGTATTTTGTGACGTCATATATTTTTGTGACGTCATTTATATTTGTGACGTTATGTATTTTGTGACGTCATTTATTTTTGTGACGTTATGTATTAATATTTGAAACGTCATTTATATTTGTGACGTTATGTATTTTGTGACGTTATGTCTTTTGTGACGTCATTTATTTTTGTGACGTTATTTATTTTGTGACATTATGTATTTTGTGACGTCATTTATTTTTGTGACGTTATGTATTTTGTGACGTCATTTATTATTGTTACGTCAATTATTTTTGTGACGTTATGTATTTTGTGACGTCATTTGTTTTTGTGACGTTTTGTTTTTTGTGACGTCATTTATTTTTGTGACGTTATGTATATTGTGGCGTCATTTATTTTTGTGACGTTATGTATTTTGTGACCTCATTTATTTTTGTGACGTTATGTATTTTGTGACATTATTTATTTTTGTGACGTTATGTATTTTTGACGTCATTTATTTTTGTGACGTCATTTATATTTGTGACGTTATGTATTTTGTGACGTCATTTATTTTTGTGACGTTATGTATTAATATTTGTGACGTCATTTATATTTGTGACGTCATGTATTTTGTGACCTCATTTATTTTTGTGATGTTATGTATTTTGTGACGTCATTTATTTTTTTGACGTTATGTATTTTGTGACGTCATTTATTTTTGTGACGTTATGTATTTTGTGACGTCATTTATTATTGTGACGTCATTTATTTTTGTGACGTTATGTATTTTGTGACGTCATTTATGTTTGTGACGTTATGTATTTTGTGACGTCATTTATTTTTGTGACGTTATGTATTTTGTGACGTCATTTATTTTTGTGACGTTATGTATTTTGTGACGTCATTTATTTTTTTGACGTTATGTATTATGTGACGTCATTTATTTTTGTGACGTTAGGTATTTTTTGACGTAATTAATTTTTGTGACGTTATGTATTTTGTGACGTCAATTATTTTTGTGACGTTATGTATTTTGTGACGTCAATTATTTTTGTGAAGTTATGTATTTTGTGACGTCATTTCTTTTTGTGACGTTAGGTATTTTGTGACGTCATTTATTTTTGTGCCGTTATGTATTTTGTGACGTCATTTATTTTTGTGACGTTATGTATTTTGTGACGTAATTAATTTTTGTGACGTCATTTATTTTTGTGACGTTATGTATTTTGTGACGTCATTTATTTTTGTGACGTTATGTATTTTGTGACGTCATTTATTTTTTTGACGTCATTTATTTTTGTGACGTTATGTTTTTTGTGACGTCATTTTTTGTGACGTTTAGTATTTTGTGACGTCATTTATTATTGTGACGTCATTTATTTTTGTGACGTTATGTATTTTGTGACGTCATTTATTTTTGTGACGATATGTGTTTTGTGACGTTATGTATTTTTTGACGTCATTTATTTTTGTGACGTTATGTATTTTGTGACGTCATTTATTTTTGTGACGTTATGTATTTTGTGACGTCATTTATTTTTGTGACGTCATTTATTTTTGTGACGTTATGTATTTTGTGACGTCATTTATTATTGTGACGTCATTTATTTTTGTGACGTTATGTATTTTGTGACGTCATTTATTTTTGTGACGTTATGTATTTTGTGACGTCATTTATTTTTGTGACGTTATGTATTTTGTGACCTCATTTATTTTTGTGACGTTATGTATTTTGTGACGTTATTTATTTTTGTGACGTTATGTATTTTGTGACCTCATTTATTTTTGTGACGTTATGTATTTTGTGACGTTATGTATTTTGTGACGTCATTTATTTTTGTGACGTTATGTATTTTGTGACGTCATTTATTTTTGTGACGTTACGTATTTTGTGACGTCATTTATTATTGTGACGTCATTTATTTTTGTGACGTTATGTATTTTGTGACGTCATTTATTTTTGTGACGTTATGTATTTTGTGACGTCATTTATTTTTGTGACGTCATTTATTTTTGTGACGTTATGTTTTTTGTGACGTCATTTTTTGTGACGTTTAGTATTTTGTGACGTCATTTATTATTGTGACGTCATTTATTTTTGTGACGTTATGTATTTTGTGACGTTATTTATTTTTGTGACGTTATGTATTATGTGACGTCATTTATTTTTGTGACGTTAGGTATTTTGTGACGTAATTAATTTTTGTGATTTCATTTATTTTTGTGACGTTATGTATTTTGTGACATCATTTATTTTTGTGAAGTTATGTATTTTGTGACGTCATTTCTTTTTGTGACGTTAGGTATTTTGTGACGTCATTTATTTTTGTGCCGTTATGTATTTTGTGACGTCATTTATTTTTGTGACGTTATGTATTTTGTGACGTAATTAATTTTTGTGACGTCATTTATTTTTGTGACGTTATGTATTTTGTGACGTCATTTATTTTTGTGACGTTATGTATTTTGTGACGTCATTTATTTTTGTGACGTCATTTATTTTTGTGACGTTATGTTTTTTGTGACGTCATTTTTTGTGACGTTTAGTATTTTGTGACGTCATTTATTATTGTGACGTCATTTATTTTTGTGACGTTATGTATTTTGTGACGTCATTTATTTTTGTGACGATATGTGTTTTGTGACGTTATGTATTTTTTGACGTCATTTATTTTTGTGACGTTATGTATTTTGTGACGTCATTTATTTTTGTGACGTTATGTATTTTGTGACGTCATTTATTTTTGTGACGTTATGTATTTTGTGACGTCATTTATTTTTGTGACGTTATGTATTTTGTGACGTCATTTATTATTGTGACGTCATTTATTTTTGTGACGTTATGTATTTTTTGACGTCATTTATTTTTGTGACGTTATGTATTTTGTGACGTCATTTATTTTTGTGACGTTATGTATTTTGTGACCTCATTTATTTTTGTGACGTTATGTATTTTGTGACGTTATTTATTTTTGTGACGTTATGTATTTTGTGACCTCATTTATTTTTGTGACGTTATGTATTTTGTGACGTTATGTATTTTGTGACGTCATTTATTTTTGTGACGTTATGTATTTTGTGACGTCATTTATTTTTGTGACGTTACGTATTTTGTGACGTCATTTATTATTGTGACGTCATTTATTTTTGTGACGTTTTTTATTTTGTGACGTCATTTATTTTTGTGGCGTTATGTATTTTGTGACGTCATTTATTTTTGTGACGTTATGTATTTTGTGACGTCATTTATTTTTGTGACGTTATGTATTTTGTGACGTCAATTATTTTTATGACGTTATGTATTTTGTAACGTTATGTTTTTTGTGGCGTCATTTATTTTTGTGACGTTATGTATTATGTGACCTCATTTATTTTTGTGACGTTATGTATTTTGTGACGTTATTTATTTTTGTGACGTTATGTATTTTGTGACGTCATATATTTTTGTGACGTCATTTATATTTGTGACGTTATGTATTTTGTGACGTCATTTATTTTTGTGACGTTATGTATTAATATTTGAAACGTCATTTATATTTGTGACGTTATGTATTTTGTGACCTCATTTATTTTTGTGACGTTATGTATTTTGTGACGTTATTTATTTTTGTGTCGTTATGTATTTTGTGACGTCATTTATGTTTGTGACGTCATTTATATTTGTGACGTTATGTCTTTTGTGACGTCATTTATTTTTGTGACGTTATTTATTTTGTGACGTTATGTATTTTGTGACGTCATATATTTTTGTGACGTTATGTATTTTGTGACGTCATTTATTATTGTTACGTCAATTATTTTTGTAACGTTATGTATTTTGTGACGTCATTTGTTTTTGTGACGTTTTGTTTTTTGTGACGTCATTTATTTTTGTGACGTTATGTATATTGTGGCGTCATTTATTTTTGTGACGTTATGTATTTTGTGACCTCATTTATTTTTGTGACGTTATGTATTTTGTGACATTATTTATTTTTGTGACGTTATGTATTTTGTGACGTCATTTATTTTTGTGACGTAATTTATATTTGTGACGTTATGTATTTTGTGACGTCATTTATTTTTGTGACGTTATGTATTAATATTTGTGACGTCATTTATATTTGTGACGTTATGTATTTTGTGACCTCATTTATTTTTGTGATGTTATGTATTTTGTGACGTCATGTATTTTTTTGACGTTATGTATTTTGTGACGTCATTTATTTTTGTGACGTTATGTATTTTGTGACGTCATTTATTATTGTGACGTCATTTATTTTTGTGACGTTATGTATTTTGTGACGTCATTTATGTTTGTGACGTTATGT
Source organism: Flexamia atlantica (assembly GCA_035578135.1). NCBI lineage: Eukaryota > Metazoa > Arthropoda > Insecta > Hemiptera > Cicadellidae > Flexamia > Flexamia atlantica. Next base: position 1,644,155 of record JAQJVK010000059.1, on the reverse strand, counting down.
ATTTTGTGACGTCATTTATTTTTGTGACGTTATGTATTTTGTGACGTCATTTATTTTTGTGACGTTATGTATTTTGTGACGTCATTTATTTTTTTGACGTTATGTATTATGTGACGTCATTTATTTTTGTGACGTTAGGTATTTTTTGACGTAATTAATTTTTGTGACGTTATGTATTTTGTGACGTCAATTATTTTTGTGACGTTATGTATTTTGTGACGTCAATTATTTTTGGGAAGTTATGTATTTTGTGACGTCATTTCTTTTTGTGACGTTAGGTATTTTGTGACGTCATTTATTTTTGTGCCGTTATGTATTTTGTGACGTCATTTATTTTTGTGACGTTATGTATTAATATTTGTGACGTCATTTATATTTGTGACGTTATGTATTTTGTGACCTCATTTATTTTTGTGATGTTATGTATTTTGTGACGTCATTTATTATTGTGACGTCATTTATTTTTGTGACGTTATGTATTTTGTGACGTCATTTATGTTTGTGACGTTATGTATTTTGTGACGTCATTTATTTTTGTGACGTTATGTATTTTGTGACGTCATTTATTTTTGTGACGTTATGTATTTTGTGACGTCATTTTTTTTTTTGACGTTATGTATTTTGTGACGTCATTTATTTTTGTGACGTTAGGTATTTTTTGACGTAATTAATTTTTGTGACGTTATGTATTTTGTGACGTCAATTATTTTTGTGACGTTATGTATTTTGTGACGTCAATTATTTTTGTGAAGTTATGTATTTTGTGACGTCATTTCTTTTTGTGACGTTAGGTATTTTGTGACGTCATTTATTTTTGTGCCGTTATTTATTTTGTGACGTCATTTATTTTTGTGACGTTATGTATTTTGTGACGTAATTAATTTTTGTGACGTCATTTATTTTTGTGACGTTATGTATTTTGTGACGTCATTTATTTTTGTGACGTTATGTATTTTGTGACGTCATTTATTTTTGTGACGTCATTTATTTTTGAGACGTTATGTTTTTTGTGACGTCATTTTTTGTGACGTTTAGTATTTTGTGACGTCATTTATTATTGTGACGTCATTTATTTTTGTGACGTTATGTATTTTGTGACGTCATTTATTTTTGTGCCGTTATTTATTTTGTGACGTCATTTATTTTTGTGACGTTATGTATTTTGTGACGTCATTTATTTTTGTGACGTTATGTATTTTGTGACGTCATTTATTTTTGTGACGTTATGTATTTTGTGACGTCATTTATTTTTGTGACGTTATGTATTTTGTGACGTCATTTATTATTGTGACGTCATTTATTTTTGTGACGTTATGTATTTTTTGACGTCATTTATTTTTGTGACGTTATGTATTTTGTGACGTCATTTATTTTTGTGACGTTATGTATTTTGTGACCTCATTTATTTTTGTGACGTTATGTATTTTGTGACGTTATTTATTTTTGTGACGTTATGTATTTTGTGACCTCATTTATTTTTGTGACGTTATGTATTTTGTGACGTTATGTATTTTGTGACGTCATTTATTTTTGTGACGTTATGTATTTTGTGACGTCATTTATTTTTGTGACGTTACGTATTTTGTGACGTCATTTATTATTGTGACGTCATTTATTTTTGTGACGTTTTTTATTTTGTGACGTCATTTATTTTTGTGGCGTTATGTATTTTGTGACGTCATTTATTTTTGTGACGTTATGTATTTTGTGACGTCATTTATTTTTTGACGTTATGTATTTTGTGACGTCAATTATTTTTATGACGTTATGTATTTTGTAACGTTATGTTTTTTGTGGCGTCATTTATTTTTGTGACGTTATGTATTATGTGACCTCATTTATTTTTGTGACGTTATGTATTTTGTGACGTTATTTATTTTTGTGACGTTATGTATTTTGTGACGTCATATATTTTTGTGACGTCATTTATATTTGTGACGTTATGTATTTTGTGACGTCATTTATTTTTGTGACGTTATGTATTAATATTTGAAACGTCATTTATATTTGTGACGTTATGTATTTTGTGACCTCATTTATTTTTGTGACGTTATGTATTTTGTGACGTTATTTATTTTTGTGTCGTTATGTATTTTGTGACGTCATTTATTTTTGTGACGTCATTTATATTTGTGACGTTATTTATTTTGTGACATTATGTATTTTGTGACGTCATTTATTTTTGTGACGTTATGTATTTTGTGACGTCATTTATTATTGTTACGTCAATTATTTTTGTGACGTTATGTATTTTGTGACGTTATGTCTTTTGTGACGTCATTTATTTTTGTGACGTTATTTATTTTGTGACATTATGTATTTTGTGACGTCATTTATTTTTGTGACGTTATGTATTTTGTGACGTCATTTATTATTGTTACGTCAATTATTTTTGTGACGTTATGTATTTTGTGACGTCATTTATTTTTTTGACGTTATGTATTATGTGACGTCATTTATTTTTGTGACGTTAGGTATTTTTTGACGTAATTAATTTTTGTGACGTTATGTATTTTGTGACGTCAATTATTTTTGTGACGTTATGTATTTTGTGACGTCAATTATTTTTGTGAAGTTATGTATTTTGTGACGTCATTTCTTTTTGTGACGTTAGGTATTTTGTGACGTCATTTATTTTTGTGCCGTTATGTATTTTGTGACGTCATTTATTTTTGTGACGTTATGTATTTTGTGACGTAATTAATTTTTGTGACGTCATTTATTTTTGTGACGTTATGTATTTTGTGACGTCATTTATTTTTGTGACGTTATGTATTTTGTGACGTCATTTATTTTTTTGACGTCATTTATTTTTGTGACGTTATGTTTTTTGTGACGTCATTTTTTGTGACGTTTAGTATTTTGTGACGTCATTTATTATTGTGACGTCATTTATTTTTGTGACGTTATGTATTTTGTGACGTCATTTATTTTTGTGACGATATGTGTTTTGTGACGTTATGTATTTTTTGACGTCATTTATTTTTGTGACGTTATGTATTTTGTGACGTCATTTATTTTTGTGACGTTATGTATTTTGTGACGTCATTTATTTTTGTAACGTTATGTATTTTGTGACGTCATTTATTTTTGTGACGTTATGTATTTTGTGACGTCATTTATTATTGTGACGTCATTTATTTTTGTGACGTTATGTATTTTGTGACGTCATTTATTTTTGTGACGTTATGTATTTTGTGACGTCATTTATTTTTGTGACGTTATGTATTTTGTGACCTCATTTATTTTTGTGACGTTATGTATTTTGTGACGTTATTTATTTTTGTGACGTTATGTATTTTGTGACCTCATTTATTTTTGTGACGTTATGTATTTTGTGACGTTATGTATTTTGTGACGTCATTTATTTTTGTGACGTTATGTATTTTGTGACGTCATTTATTTTTGTGACGTTACGTATTTTGTGACGTCATTTATTATTGTGACGTCATTTATTTTTGTGACGTTATGTATTTTGTGACGTTATTTATTTTTGTGACGTTATGTATTTTGTGACGTCATTTATTTTTGTGACGTCATTTATTTTTGTGACGTTATGTTTTTTGTGACGTCATTTTTTGTGACGTTTAGTATTTTGTGACGTCATTTATTATTGTGACGTCATTTATTTTTGTGACGTTATGTATTTTGTGACGTTATTTATTTTTGTGACGTTATGTATTATGTGACGTCATTTATTTTTGTGACGTTAGGTATTTTGTGACGTAATTAATTTTTGTGATTTCATTTATTTTTGTGACGTTATGTATTTTGTGACATCATTTATTTTTGTGACGTTATGTTTTTTGTGACGTCAATCGTTTTTGTGACGTTTTGTATTTTGTGACGTCATTTATTTTTGTGACGTTATGTATTTTGTGACGTCATTTATTTTTGTGACATTATGTATTTTGTGACGTCAATTATTTTTGTGAAGTTATGTATTTTGTGACGTCATTTCTTTTTGTGACGTTAGGTATTTTGTGACGTCATTTATTTTTGTGCCGTTATGTATTTTGTGACGTCATTTATTTTTGTGACGTTATGTATTTTGTGACGTAATTAATTTTTGTGACGTCATTTATTTTTGTGACGTTATGTATTTTGTGACGTCATTTATTTTTGTGACGTTATGTATTTTGTGACGTCATTTATTTTTGTGACGTCATTTATTTTTGTGACGTTATGTTTTTTGTGACGTCATTTTTTGTGACGTTTAGTATTTTGTGACGTCATTTATTATTGTGACGTCATTTATTTTTGTGACGTTATGTATTTTGTGACGTCATTTATTTTTGTGACGATATGTGTTTTGTGACGTTATGTATTTTTTGACGTCATTTATTTTTGTGACGTTATGTATTTTGTGACGTCATTTATTTTTGTGACGTTATGTATTTTGTGACGTCATTTATTTTTGTGACGTTATGTATTTTGTGACGTCATTTATTTTTGTGACGTTATGTATTTTGTGACGTCATTTATTATTGTGACGTCATTTATTTTTGTGACGTTATGTATTTTTTGACGTCATTTATTTTTGTGACGTTATGTATTTTGTGACGTCATTTATTTTTGTGACGTTATGTATTTTGTGACCTCATTTATTTTTGTGACGTTATGTATTTTGTGACGTTATTTATTTTTGTGACGTTATGTATTTTGTGACCTCATTTATTTTTGTGACGTTATGTATTTTGTGACGTTATGTATTTTGTGACGTCATTTATTTTTGTGACGTTATGTATTTTGTGACGTCATTTATTTTTGTGACGTTACGTATTTTGTGACGTCATTTATTATTGTGACGTCATTTATTTTTGTGACGTTTTTTATTTTGTGACGTCATTTATTTTTGTGGCGTTATGTATTTTGTGACGTCATTTATTTTTGTGACGTTATGTATTTTGTGACGTCATTTATTTTTGTGACGTTATGTATTTTGTGACGTCAATTATTTTTATGACGTTATGTATTTTGTAACGTTATGTTTTTTGTGGCGTCATTTATTTTTGTGACGTTATGTATTATGTGACCTCATTTATTTTTGTGACGTTATGTATTTTGTGACGTTATTTATTTTTGTGACGTTATGTATTTTGTGACGTCATATATTTTTGTGACGTCATTTAAATTTGTGACGTTATGTATTTTGTGACGTCATTTATTTTTGTGACGTTATGTATTAATATTTGAAACGTCATTTATATTTGTGACGTTATGTATTTTGTGACCTCATTTATTTTTGTGACGTTATGTATTTTGTGACGTTATTTATTTTTGTGTCGTTATGTATTTTGTGACGTCATTTATGTTTGTGACGTCATTTATATTTGTGACGTTATGTCTTTTGTGACGTCATTTATTTTTGTGACGTTATTTATTTTGTGACGTTATGTATTTTGTGACGTCATATATTTTTGTGACGTTATGTATTTTGTGACGTCATTTATTATTGTTACGTCAATTATTTTTGTGACGTTATGTATTTTGTGACGTCATTTGTTTTTGTGACGTTTTGTTTTTTGTGACGTCATTTATTTTTGTGACGTTATGTATATTGTGGCGTCATTTATTTTTGTGACGTTATGTATTTTGTGACCTCATTTATTTTTGTGACGTTATGTATTTTGTGACATTATTTATTTTTGTGACGTTATGTATTTTGTGACGTCATTTATTTTTGTGACGTAATTTATATTTGTGACGTTATGTATTTTGTGACGTCATTTATTTTTGTGACGTTATGTATTAATATTTGTGACGTCATTTATATTTGTGACGTTATGTATTTTGTGACCTCATTTATTTTTGTGATGTTATGTATTTTGTGACGTCATTTATTTTTTTGACGTTATGTATTTTGTGACGTCATTTATTTTTGTGACGTTATGTATTTTGTGACGTCATTTATTATTGTGACGTCATTTATTTTTGTGACGTTATGTATTTTGTGACGTCATTTATGTTTGTGACGTTATGTATTTTGTGACGTCATTTATTTTTGTGACGTTATGTATTTTGTGACGTCATTTATTTTTGTGACGTTATGTATTTTGTGACGTCATTTATTTTTTTGACGTTATGTATTATGTGACGTCATTTATTTTTGTGACGTTAGGTATTTTTTGACGTAATTAATTTTTGTGACGTTATGTATTTTGTGACGTCAATTATTTTTGTGACGTTATGTATTTTGTGACGTCAATTATTTTTGGGAAGTTATGTATTTTGTGACGTCATTTCTTTTTGTGACGTTAGGTATTTTGTGACGTCATTTATTTTTGTGCCGTTATGTATTTTGTGACGTCATTTATTTTTGTGACGTTATGTATTTTGTGACGTAATTAATTTTTGTGACGTCATTTATTTTTGTGACGTTATGTATTTTGTGACGTCATTTATTTTTGTGACGTTATGTATTTTGTGACGTCATTTATTTTTGTGACGTCATTTATTTTTGTGACGTTATGTTTTTTGTGACGTCATTTTTTGTGACGTTTAGTATTTTGTGACGTCATTTATTATTGTGACGTCATTTATTTTTGTGACGTTATGTATTTTGTGACGTCATTTATTTTTGTGACGATATGTGTTGTGTGACGTTATGTATTTTTTGACGTCATTTATTTTTGTGACGTTATGTATTTTGTGACGTCATTTATTTTTGTGACGTTATGTATTTTGTGACGTTATTTATTTTTGTGACGTTATGTATTTTGTGACGTCATTTATTTTTGTGACGTTATGTATTTTGTGACGTCATTTATTATTGTGACGTCATTTATTTTTGTGACGTTATGTATTTTGTGACGTCATTTATTTTTGTGACGTTATGTATTTTGTGACGTCATTTATTTTTGTGACGTTATGTATTTTGTGACCTCATTTATTTTTGTGACGTTATGTATTTTGTGACGTTATTTATTTTTGTGACGTTATGTATTTTGTGACCTCATTTATTTTTGTGACGTTATGTATTTTGTGACGTTATGTATTTTGTGACGTCATTTATTTTTGTGACGTTATGTATTTTGTGACGTCATTTATTTTTGTGACGTTACGTATTTTGTGACGTCATTTATTATTGTGACGTCATTTATTTTTGTGACGTTATGTATTTTGTGACGTTATTTATTTTTGTGACGTTATGTATTTTGTGACCTCATTTATTTTTGTGACGTTATGTATTTTGTGACGTCATTTATTTTTGTGACGTTATGTATTTTGTGACGTCATTTATTTTTGTGACGTTACGTATTTTGTGACGTCATTTATTATTGTGACCTCATTTATTTTTGTGACGTTATGTATTTTGTGACGTTATTTATTTTTGTGACGTTATGTATTTTGTGACCTCATTTATTTTTGTGACGTTATGTATTTTGTGACGTCATTTATTATTGTGACGTCATTTATTTTTGTGACGTTATGTATTTTGTGACGTCATTTATTTTTGTGACGTTATGTATTTTGTGACGTCATTTATTTTTGTGACGTTATGTATTTTGTGACCTCATTTATTTTTGTGACGTTATGTATTTTGTGACGTTATTTATTTTTGTGACGTTATGTATTTTGTGACCTCATTTATTTTTGTGACGTTATGTATTTTGTGACGTTATGTATTTTGTGACGTCATTTATTTTTGTGACGTTATGTATTTTGTGACGTCATTTATTTTTGTGACGTTACGTATTTTGTGACGTCATTTATTATTGTGACGTCATTTATTTTTGTGACGTTATGTATTTTGTGACGTTATTTATTTTTGTGACGTTATGTATTTTGTGACCTCATTTATTTTTGTGACGTTATGTATTTTGTGACGTCATTTATTTTTGTGACGTTATGTATTTTGTGACGTCATTTATTTTTGTGACGTTACGTATTTTGTGACGTCATTTATTATTGTGACCTCATTTATTTTTGTGACGTTATGTATTTTGTGACGTTATTTATTTTTGTGACGTTATGTATTTTGTGACCTCATTTATTTTTGTGACGTTATGTATTTCGTGACGTCATTTATTTTTGTGACGTTATGTATTTTGTGACGTCATTTTTTTGTGACGTTATGTATTTTGTGACGTCATTTATTTTTGTGACGTTATGTATTTTGTGACGTCATTTATTATTGTGACGTCATTTATTTTTGTGACGTTATGTATTTTGTGACGTCATTTATTTTTGTGACGTTATGTAATTTGTGACGTCATTTATTTTTGTGACGTTATGTATTTTGTGACCTCATTTATTTTTGTGACGTTATGTATTTTGTGACGTTATTTATTTTTGTGACGTTATGTATTATGTGACGTCATTTATTTTTGTGACGTTATGTATTTTGTGACGTCATTTATTTTTGTGACGTCATTTATTTTTGTGACGTTATGTATTTTGTGACGTCATTTATTTATGTGACGTTATGTTTTTTGTGACGTCAATCGTTTTTGTGACGTTTTGTATTTTGTGACGTCATTTATTTTTGTGACGTTATGTATTTTGTGACGTCATTTATTTTTGTGACGTATGTATTTTGTGACGTCATTTATTTTTGTGATGTTATGTATTTTGTGACGTCAATTATTTTTATGACGTTATGTATTTTGTAACGTTATGTATTTTGTGGCGTCATTTATTTTTGTGACGTTATGTATTTTGTGACCTCATTTATTTTTATGACGTTATGTATTTTGTAACGTTATGTATTTTGTGGCGTCATTTATTTTTGTGACGTTATGTATTTTGTGACCTCATTTATTTTTGTGACGTTATGTATTTTGTGACGTTATTTATTTTTGCTTCGTTATGTATTTTGTGACGTCATTTATTTTTCTGACGTCATTTATATTTGTGACGTTATGTATTTTGTGACGTCATTTATTTTTGTGACGTCATTTATATTTGTGACGTTATGTCTTTTGTGACTTCATTTATTTTTGTGACGTTATGTATTTTGTGACGTTATGTATTTTGTGACGTCATTTATTTTTGTGACGTCATTTATATTTGTGACGTTATGTCTTTTGTGACTTCATTTATTTTTGTGACGTTATGTATTTTGTGACGTTATGTATTTTGTGACGTCATTTATTTTTGTGACGTTATGTATTTTGTGACGTCATTTATTATTGTGACGTTATGTATTTTGTGACGTCATTTGTTTTTGTGACGTTTTGTATTTTGTGACGTCATTTATTTTTGTGCCGTTATGTATTTTGTGACGTCATTTCTTTTTGTGACGTTATGTATTTTGTGACGTCATTTTTTGTGACGTTTAGTATTTTGTGACGTCATTTATTATTGTGACGTCATTTATTTTTGTGACGTTATGTATTTTGTGACGTTATTTATTTTTGTGACGTTATGTATTTTGTGACGTCATTTATTTTTGTGACGTCATTTATATTTGTGACGTTATGTCTTTTTTGACTTCATTTATTTTTGTGACGTTATGTATTTTGTGACGTTATGTATTTTGTGACGTCATTTATTTTTGTGACGTTATGTATTTTGTGACGTCATTTATTATTGTGACGTTATGTATTTTGTGACGTCATTTGTTTTTGTGACGTTTTGTATTTTGTGACGTCATTTATTTTTGTGCCGTTATGTATTTTGTGACGTCATTTCTTTTTGTGACGTTATGTATTTTGTGACGTCATTTTTTTGTGACGTTTAGTATTTTGTGACGTCATTTATTATTGTGACGTCATTTATTTTTGTGACGTTATGTATTTTGTGACGTCATTTATTTTTGTGACGTTATGTATTTTGTGACGTCATTTATCTTTGTGACGTTATGTATTTTGTGACGTCATTTATTATTGTGACGTCATTAATTTTTGTGACGTTATGTATTTTGTGACGTCATTTATTTTTGTGACGTTATGTATTTTGTGACCTCATTTATTTTTGTGACGTTATGTATTTTGTGACGTTATTTATTTTTGTGACGTTATGTATTATGTGACGTCATTTATTTTTGTGACGTTAGGTATTTTGTGACGTAATTAATTTTTGTGACGTCATTTATTTTTGTGACGTTATGTATTTTGTGACGTCATTTATTTTTGTGACGTTATGTTTTTTGTGACGTCAATTGTTTTTGTGACGTTTTGTATTTTGTGACGTCATTTATTTTTGTGACGTTATGTATTTTGTGACGTCATTTATTTTTGTGACGTTATGTATTTTGTGCGTCATTTATTTTTGTGATGTTATGTATTTTGTGACGTCAATTATTTTTATGACGTTATGTATTTTGTAACGTTATGTATTTTGTGGCGTCATTTATTTTTGTGACGTTATGTATTTTGTGACCTCATTTATTTTTATGACGTTATGTATTTTGTAACGTTATGTATTTTGTGGCGTCATTTATTTTTGTGACGTTATGTATTTTGTGACCTCATTTATTTTTGTGACGTTATGTATTTTGTGACGTTATTTATTTTTGCTTCGTTATGTATTTTGTGACGTCATTTATTTTTCTGACGTCATTTATATTTGTGACGTTATGTATTTTGTGACGTCATTTATTTTTGTGACGTTATGTATTAATATTTGTGACGTCATTTATATTTGTGACGTTATGTATTTTTATGACCTCATTATTTTTGTGACGTTATGTATTTTGTGACGTTATTTATTTTTGTGACGTTATGTATTTTGTGACGTCATTTATTTTTGTGACGTCATTTATATTTGTGACGTTATGTCTTTTGTGACTTCATTTATTTTTGTGACGTTATGTATTTTGTGACGTTATGTATTTTGTGACGTCATTTATTTTTGTGACGTTATGTATTTTGTGACGTCATTTATTATTGTTACGTCATTTATTTTTGTGACGTTATGTATTTTGTGACGTCATTTGTTTTTGTGACGTTTTGTATTTTGTGACGTAATTAATTTTTGTGACGTCATTTATTTTTGTGACGTTATGTATTTTGTGACGTCATTTATTTTTGTGACGTTATGTATTTTGTGACGTCATTTATTTTTGTGACGTTATGTATTTTGTGACGTTATGTATTTTGTGGTGTCATTTATTTTTGTGACGTTATGTATTTTGTGACGTCATTTATTTTTGTGAAGTTATGTATTTTGTGACGTTATTAATTTTGTGACGTCATTTATTTTTGTGACGTTATGTATTTTGTGACGTCATTTATTTTTGTGACGTTATGTATTTTGTGACGTCATTTATTTTTTGACGTTATTAATTTTGTGACGTCATTTATTTTTGTGACGTTATGTATTTTGTGACGTCATTTATTTTTGTGACGTTATGTATTTTGTGACGTCATTTATTTTTGTGACGTATGTATTTTGTGACGTCATTTATTTTTGTGATGTTATGTATTTTGTGACGTCAATTATTTTTATGACGTTATGTATTTTGTAACGTTATGTATTTTGTGGCGTCATTTATTTTTGTGACGTTATGTATTTTGTGACCTCATTTATTTTTATGACGTTATGTATTTTGTAACGTTATGTATTTTGTGGCGTCATTTATTTTTGTGACGTTATGTATTTTGTGACCTCATTTATTTTTGTGACGTTATGTATTTTGTGACGTTATTTATTTTTGCTTCGTTATGTATTTTGTGACGTCATTTATTTTTCTGACGTCATTTATATTTGTGACGTTATGTATTTTGTGACGTCATTTATTTTTGTGACGTCATTTATATTTGTGACGTTATGTCTTTTGTGACTTCATTTATTTTTGTGACGTTATGTATTTTGTGACGTTATGTATTTTGTGACGTCATTTATTTTTGTGACGTCATTTATATTTGTGACGTTATGTCTTTTGTGACTTCATTTATTTTTGTGACGTTATGTATTTTGTGACGTTATGTATTTTGTGACGTCATTTATTTTTGTGACGTTATGTATTTTGTGACGTCATTTATTATTGTGACGTTATGTATTTTGTGACGTCATTTGTTTTTGTGACGTTTTGTATTTTGTGACGTCATTTATTTTTGTGCCGTTATGTATTTTGTGACGTCATTTCTTTTTGTGACGTTATGTATTTTGTGACGTCATTTTTTGTGACGTTTAGTATTTTGTGACGTCATTTATTATTGTGACGTCATTTATTTTTGTGACGTTATGTATTTTGTGACGTTATTTATTTTTGTGACGTTATGTATTTTGTGACGTCATTTATTTTTGTGACGTCATTTATATTTGTGACGTTATGTCTTTTTTGACTTCATTTATTTTTGTGACGTTATGTATTTTGTGACGTTATGTATTTTGTGACGTCATTTATTTTTGTGACGTTATGTATTTTGTGACGTCATTTATTATTGTGACGTTATGTATTTTGTGACGTCATTTGTTTTTGTGACGTTTTGTATTTTGTGACGTCATTTATTTTTGTGCCGTTATGTATTTTGTGACGTCATTTCTTTTTGTGACGTTATGTATTTTGTGACGTCATTTTTTTGTGACGTTTAGTATTTTGTGACGTCATTTATTATTGTGACGTCATTTATTTTTGTGACGTTATGTATTTTGTGACGTCATTTATTTTTGTGACGTTATGTATTTTGTGACGTCATTTATTTTTGTGACGTTATGTATTTTGTGACGTCATTTATTATTGTGACGTCATTAATTTTTGTGACGTTATGTATTTTGTGACGTCATTTATTTTTGTGACGTTATGTATTTTGTGACCTCATTTATTTTTGTGACGTTATGTATTTTGTGACGTTATTTATTTTTGTGACGTTATGTATTATGTGACGTAATTTATTTTTGTGACGTTAGGTATTTTGTGACGTAATTAATTTTTGTGACGTCATTTATTTTTGTGACGTTATGTATTTTGTGACGTCATTTATTTTTGTGACGTTATGTTTTTTGTGACGTCAATTGTTTTTGTGACGTTTTGTATTTTGTGACGTCATTTATTTTTGTGACGTTATGTATTTTGTGACGTCATTTATTTTTGTGACGTTATGTATTTTGTGCGTCATTTATTTTTGTGATGTTATGTATTTTGTGACGTCAATTATTTTTATGACGTTATGTATTTTGTAACGTTATGTATTTTGTGGCGTCATTTATTTTTGTGACGTTATGTATTTTGTGACCTCATTTATTTTTATGACGTTATGTATTTTGTAACGTTATGTATTTTGTGGCGTCATTTATTTTTGTGACGTTATGTATTTTGTGACCTCATTTATTTTTGTGACGTTATGTATTTTGTGACGTTATTTATTTTTGCTTCGTTATGTATTTTGTGACGTCATTTATTTTTCTGACGTCATTTATATTTGTGACGTTATGTATTTTGTGACGTCATTTATTTTTGTGACGTTATGTATTAATATTTGTGACGTCATTTATATTTGTGACGTTATGTCTTTTGTGCCTTCATTTATTTTTGTGACGTTATGTATTTTGTGACGTTATGTATTTTGTGACGTCATTTATTTTTGTGACGTTATGTATTTTGTGACGTCATTTATTATTGTGACGTTATGTATTTTGTGACGTCATTTGTTTTTGTGACGTTTTGTATTTTGTGACGTCATTTATTTTTGTGCCGTTATGTATTTTGTGACGTCATTTCTTTTTGTGACGTTATGTATTTTGTGACGTCATTTTTTGTGACGTTTAGTATTTTGTGACGTCATTTATTATTGTGACGTCATTTATTTTTGTGACGTTATGTATTTTGTGACGTTATTTATTTTTGTGACGTTATGTATTTTGTGACGTCATTTATTTTTGTGACGTCATTTATATTTGTGACGTTATGTCTTTTTTGACTTCATTTATTTTTGTGACGTTATGTATTTTGTGACGTTATGTATTTTGTGACGTCATTTATTTTTGTGACGTTATGTATTTTGTGACGTCATTTATTATTGTGACGTTATGTATTTTGTGACGTCATTTGTTTTTGTGACGTTTTGTATTTTGTGACGTCATTTATTTTTGTGCCGTTATGTATTTTGTGACGTCATTTCTTTTTGTGACGTTATGTATTTTGTGACGTCATTTTTTTGTGACGTTTAGTATTTTGTGACGTCATTTATTATTGTGACGTCATTTATTTTTGTGACGTTATGTATTTTGTGACGTCATTTATTTTTGTGACGTTATGTATTTTGTGACGTCATTTATTTTTGTGACGTTATGTATTTTGTGACGTCATTTATTATTGTGACGTCATTAATTTTTGTGACGTTATGTATTTTGTGACGTCATTTATTTTTGTGACGTTATGTATTTTGTGACCTCATTTATTTTTGTGACGTTATGTATTTTGTGACGTTATTTATTTTTGTGACGTTATGTATTATGTGACGTCATTTATTTTTGTGACGTTAGGTATTTTGTGACGTAATTAATTTTTGTGACGTCATTTATTTTTGTGACGTTATGTATTTTGTGACGTCATTTATTTTTGTGACGTTATGTTTTTTGTGACGTCAATTGTTTTTGTGACGTTTTGTATTTTGTGACGTCATTTATTTTTGTGACGTTATGTATTTTGTGACGTCATTTATTTTTGTGACGTTATGTATTTTGTGCGTCATTTATTTTTGTGATGTTATGTATTTTGTGACGTCAATTATTTTTATGACGTTATGTATTTTGTAACGTTATGTATTTTGTGGCGTCATTTATTTTTGTGACGTTATGTATTTTGTGACCTCATTTATTTTTATGACGTTATGTATTTTGTAACGTTATGTATTTTGTGGCGTCATTTATTTTTGTGACGTTATGTATTTTGTGACCTCATTTATTTTTGTGACGTTATGTATTTTGTGACGTTATTTATTTTTGCTTCGTTATGTATTTTGTGACGTCATTTATTTTTCTGACGTCATTTATATTTGTGACGTTATGTATTTTGTGACGTCATTTATTTTTGTGACGTTATGTATTAATATTTGTGACGTCATTTATATTTGTGACGTTATGTATTTTTATGACCTCATTATTTTTGTGACGTTATGTATTTTGTGACGTTATTTATTTTTGTGACGTTATTTATTTTTGTGACGTTATGTATTTTGTGACGTCATTTATTTTTGTGACGTCATTTATATTTGTGACGTTATGTCTTTTGTGACTTCATTTATTTTTGTGACGTTATGTATTTTGTGACGTTATGTATTTTGTGACGTCATTTATTTTTGTGACGTTATGTATTTTGTGACGTCATTTATTATTGTTACGTCATTTATTTTTGTGACGTTATGTATTTTGTGACGTCATTTGTTTTTGTGACGTTTTGTATTTTGTGACGTAATTAATTTTTGTGACGTCATTTATTTTTGTGACGTTATGTATTTTGTGACGTCATTTATTTTTGTGACGTTATGTATTTTGTGACGTCATTTATTTTTGTGACGTTATGTATTTTGTGACGTTATGTATTTTGTGGTGTCATTTATTTTTGTGACGTTATGTATTTTGTGACGTCATTTATTTTTGTGAAGTTATGTATTTTGTGACGTTATTAATTTTGTGACGTCATTTATTTTTGTGACGTTATGTATTTTGTGACGTCATTTATTTTTGTGACGTTATGTATTTTGTGACGTCATTTATTTTTTGACGTTATGTATTTTGTGACGTCATTTATTTTTGTGACGTTATGTATTTTGTGACGTTATTTATTTTTGTGACGTTATGTATTTTGTGACGTCATTTATTTTTGTGACGTTATGTATTTTGTGACCTCATTTATTTTTGTGACGTTATGTATTTTGTGACGTTATTTATTTTTGTGACGTTATGTATTATGTGACGTCATTTATTTTTGTGACGTTAGGTATTTTGTGACGTAATTAATTTTTGTGACGTCATTTATTTTTGTGACGTTATGTATTTTGTGACGTCATTTATTTTTGTGACGTTATGTTTTTTGTGACGTCAATCGTTTTTGTGACGTTTTGTATTTTGTGACGTCATTTATTTTTGTGACGTTATGTATTTTGTGACGTCATTTATTTTTGTGACGTTATGTATTTTGTGACGTCATTTATTTTTGTGATGTTATGTATTTTGTGACGTCAATTATTTTTATGACGTTATGTATTTTGTAACGTTATGTATTTTGTGGCGTCATTTATTTTTGTGACGTTATGTATTTTGTGACCTCATTTATTTTTATGACGTTATGTATTTTGTAACGTTATGTATTTTGTGGCGTCATTTATTTTTGTGACGTTATGTATTTTGTGACCTTATTTATTTTTGTGACGTTATGTATTTTGTGACGTCATTTATTTTTCTGACGTCATTTATATTTGTGACGTTATGTATTTTGTGACGTCATTTATTTTTGTGACGTTATGTATTAATATTTGTGACGTCATTTATATTTGTGACGTTATGTATTTTTGTGACCTCATTATTTTTGTGACGTTATGTATTTTGTGACGTTATTTATTTTTGTGACGTCATTTATATTTGTGACGTTATGTCTTTTGTGACTTCATTTATTTTTGTGACGTTATGTATTTTGTGACGTTATGTATTTTGTGACGTCATTTATTTTTGTGACGTTATGTATTTTGTGACGTCATTTAATTTTGTGACGTTATGTATTTTGTGACGTCATTTGTTTTTGTGACGTTTTGTATTTTGTGACGTCATTTATTTTTGTGCCGTTATGTATTTTGTGACGTCATTTCTTTTTGTGACGTTATGTATTTTGTGACGTCATTTTTTTGTGACGTTTAGTATTTTGTGACGTCATTTATTATTGTGACGTCATTTATTTTTGTGACGTTATGTATTTTGTGACGTCATTTATTTTTGTGACGTTATGTATTTTGTGACGTCATTTATTTTTGTGACGTTATGTATTTTGTGACGTCATTTATTATTGTGACGTCATTAATTTTTGTGACGTTATGTATTTTGTGACGTCATTTATTTTTGTGACGTTATGTATTTTGTGACCTCATTTATTTTTGTGACGTTATGTATTTTGTGACGTTATTTATTTTTGTGACGTTATGTATTATGTGACGTCATTTATTTTTGTGACGTTAGGTATTTTGTGACGTAATTAATTTTTGTGACGTCATTTATTTTTGTGACGTTATGTATTTTGTGACGTCATTTATTTTTGTGACGTTATGTTTTTTGTGACGTCAATTGTTTTTGTGACGTTTTGTATTTTGTGACGTCATTTATTTTTGTGACGTTATGTATTTTGTGACGTCATTTATTTTTGTGACGTTATGTATTTTGTGCGTCAATTATTTTTGTGATGTTATGTATTTTGTGACGTCAATTATTTTTATGACGTTATGTATTTTGTAACGTTATGTATTTTGTGGCGTCATTTATTTTTGTGACGTTATGTATTTTGTGACCTCATTTATTTTTATGACGTTATGTATTTTGTAACGTTATGTATTTTGTGGCGTCATTTATTTTTGTGACGTTATGTATTTTGTGACCTCATTTATTTTTGTGACGTTATGTATTTTGTGACGTTATTTATTTTTGCTTCGTTATGTATTTTGTGACGTCATTTATTTTTCTGACGTCATTTATATTTGTGACGTTATGTATTTTGTGACGTCATTTATTTTTGTGACGTTATGTATTAATATTTGTGACGTCATTTATATTTGTGACGTTATGTATTTTGTGGTGTCATTTATATATGTGACGTTATGTATTTTGTGACGTCATTTATTTTTGTGAAGTTATGTATTTTGTGACGTTATTAATTTTGTGACGTCATTTATTTTTGTGACGTTATGTATTTTGTGACGTCATTTATTTTTGTGAAGTTATGTATTTTGTGACGTTATTAATTTTGTGACGTCATTTATTTTTGTGACGTTATGTATTTTGTGACGTCATTTATTTTTGTGACGTTATGTATTTTGTGACGTCATTTATTTTTTGACGTTATGTATTTTGTGACGTCATTTATTTTTGTGACGTTAAGTATTTTTGTGACGTCATTTATTTTTGTGACGTTATGTATTTTGTGACGTCATTTATTTTTGTGACTTCATTTATATTTGTGACGTTATGTATTTTATGACGTCATTTATTTTTGTGACGTCATGTATTTTGTGACGTCATTTATTTTTGTGACGTTATGTATTTTGTGACGTCATTTATTTTTGTGACGTTATGAATTTTGTGACGTCATTTATTATTGTGACGTCATTTATTTTTGTGACGTTATGTATTTTGTGACGTCATTTATTTTTGTGACGTTATGTATTTTGTGACGTCATTTATTTTTGTGTCGCTATGTATTTTGTGACCTCATTTATTTTTGTGACGTTATGTATTTTGTGACGTTATTTATTTTTGTGACGTTATGTATTTTGTGACCTCATTTATTTTTGTGACGTTAAGTATTTTGTGACGTCATTTATTTTTGTGACGTTATGTATTTTGTGACGTCATTTTTTTGTGACGTTATGTATTTTGTGACCTCATTTATTTTTGTGACGTTATGTATTTTGTGACGTTATGTATTTTGTGACGTCATTTATTTTTGTGACGTTATGTATTTTGTGACGTCATTTATTTTTGTGACGTTACGTATTTTGTGACGTCATTTATTATTGTGACGTCATTTATTTTTGTGACGTTTTTTATTTTGTGACGTCATTTATTTTTGTGGCGTTATGTATTTTGTGACGTCATTTATTTTTTTGACGTTATGTATTTTGTGACGTCATTTATTTTTATGACGTTATGTATTTTGTGACGTCAATTATTTTTATGACGTTATGTATTTTGTAACGTTATGTTTTTTGTGGCGTCATTTATTTTTGTGACGTTATGTATTATGTGACCTCATTTATTTTTGTGACGTTATGTATTTTGTGACGTTATTTATTTTTGTGACGTTATGTATTTTGTGACGTCATATATTTTTGTGACGTCATTTATATTTGTGACGTTATGTATTTTGTGACGTCATTTATTTTTGTGACGTTATGTATTAATATTTGAAACGTCATTTATATTTGTGACGTTATGTATTTTGTGACCTCATTTATTTTTGTGACGTTATGTATTTTGTGACGTTATTTATTTTTGTGTCGTTATGTATTTTGTGACGTCATTTATTTTTGTGACGTTATGTATTTTGTGACGTCATTTATTATTGTTACGTCAATTATTTTTGTGACGTTATGTATTTTGTGACGTCATTTGTTTTTGTGACGTTTTGTTTTTTGTGACGTCATTTATTTTTGTGACGTTATGTATATTGTGGCGTCATTTATTTTTGTGACGTTATGTATTCTGTGACCTCATTTATTTTTGTGACGTTATGTATTTTGTGACATTATTTATTTTTGTGACGTTATGTATTTTGTGACGTCATTTATTTTTGTGACGTCATTTATATTTGTGACGTTATGTATTTTGTGACGTCATTTATTTTTGTGACGTTATGTATTATTATTTGTGACGTCATTTATATTTGTGACGTTATGTATTTTGTGACCTCATTTATTTTTGTGATGTTATGTATTTTGTGACGTCATTTATTTTTTTGACGTTATGTATTTTGTGACGTCATTTATTTTTGTGACGTTATGTATTTTGTGACGTCATTTATTATTGTGACGTCATTTATTTTTGTGACGTTATGTATTTTGTGACGTCATTTATGTTTGTGACGTTATGTATTTTGTGACGTTATTTATTTTTGTGACGCTATGTATTTTGTGACGTCATTTATTTTTGTGACGTTATGTATTTTGTGACGTCATTTATTTTTTTGACGTTATGTATTATGTGACGTCATTTATTTTTGTGACGTTAGGTATTTTTTGACGTAATTAATTTTTGTGACGTTATGTATTTTGTGACGTCAATTATTTTTGTGACGTTATGTATTTTGTGACGTCAATTATTTTTGTAAAGTTATGTATTTTGTGACGTCATTTCTTTTTGTGACGTTAGGTATTTTGTGACGTCATTTATTTTTTGACGTTATGTATTTTGTGACGTCATTTATTTTTGTGACGTTAAGTATTTTTGTGACGTCATTTATTTTTGTGACGTTATGTATTTTGTGACGTCATTTATTTTTGTGACTTCATTTATATTTGTGACGTTATGTATTTTATGACGTCATTTATTTTTGTGACGTCATGTATTTTGTGACGTCATTTATTTTTGTGACGTTATGTATTTTGTGACGTCATTTATTTTTGTGACGTTATGAATTTTGTGACGTCATTTATTATTGTGACGTCATTTATTTTTGTGACGTTATGTATTTTGTGACGTCATTTATTTTTGTGACGTTATGTATTTTGTGACGTCATTTATTTTTGTGTCGTTATGTATTTTGTGACCTCATTTATTTTTGTGACGTTATGTATTTTGTGACGTTATTTATTTTTGTGACGTTATGTATTTTGTGACCTCATTTATTTTTGTGACGTTAAGTATTTTGTGACGTCATTTATTTTTGTGACGTTATGTATTTTGTGACGTCATTTTTTTGTGACGTTATGTATTTTGTGACCTCATTTATTTTTGTGACGTTATGTATTTTGTGACGTTATGTATTTTGTGACGTCATTTATTTTTGTGAAGTTATGTATTTTGTGACGTCATTTATTTTTGTGACGTTACGTATTTTGTGACGTCATTTATTATTGTGACGTCATTTATTTTTGTGACGTTTTTTATTTTGTGACGTCATTTATTTTTGTGGCGTTATGTATTTTGTGACGTCATTTATTTTTGTGACGTTATGTATTTTGTGACGTCATTTATTTTTATGACGTTATGTATTTTGTGACGTCAATTATTTTTATGACGTTATGTATTTTGTAACGTTATGTTTTTTGTGGCGTCATTTATTTTTGTGACGTTATGTATTATGTGACCTCATTTATTTTTGTGACGTTATGTATTTTGTGACGTTATTTATTTTTGTGACGTTATGTATTTTGTGACGTCATATATTTTTGTGACGTCATTTATATTTGTGACGTTATGTATTTTGTGACGTCATTTATTTTTGTGACGTTATGTATTAATATTTGAAACGTCATTTATATTTGTGACGTTATGTATTTTGTGACCTCATTTATTTTTGTGACGTTATGTATTTTGTGACGTTATTTATTTTTGTGTCGTTATGTATTTTGTGACGTCATTTATTTTTGTGACGTTATGTATTTTGTGACGTCATTTATTATTGTTACGTCAATTATTTTTGTGACGTTATGTATTTTGTGACGTCATTTGTTTTTGTGACGTTTTGTTTTTTGTGACGTCATTTATTTTTGTGACGTTATGTATATTGTGGCGTCATTTATTTTTGTGACGTTATGTATTCTGTGACCTCATTTATTTTTGTGACGTTATGTATTTTGTGACATTATTTATTTTTGTGACGTTATGTATTTTGTGACGTCATTTATTTTTGTGACGTCATTTATATTTGTGACGTTATGTATTTTGTGACGTCATTTATTTTTGTGACGTTATGTATTATTATTTGTGACGTCATTTATATTTGTGACGTTATGTATTTTGTGACCTCATTTATTTTTGTGATGTTATGTATTTTGTGACGTCATTTATTTTTTTGACGTTATGTATTTTGTGACGTCATTTATTTTTGTGACGTTATGTATTTTGTGACGTCATTTATTATTGTGACGTCATTTATTTTTGTGACGTTATGTATTTTGTGACGTCATTTATGTTTGTGACGTTATGTATTTTGTGACGTTATTTATTTTTGTGACGCTATGTATTTTGTGACGTCATTTATTTTTGTGACGTTATGTATTTTGTGACGTCATTTATTTTTTTGACGTTATGTATTATGTGACGTCATTTATTTTTGTGACGTTAGGTATTTTTTGACGTAATTAATTTTTGTGACGTTATGTATTTTGTGACGTCAATTATTTTTGTGACGTTATGTATTTTGTGACGTCAATTATTTTTGTAAAGTTATGTATTTTGTGACGTCATTTCTTTTTGTGACGTTAGGTATTTTGTGACGTCATTTATTTTTGTGCCGTTATGTATTTTGTGACGTCATTTATTTTTGTGACGTTATGTATTTTGTGACGTAATTAATTTTTTTGACGTCATTTATTTTTGTGACGTTATGTATTTTGTGACGTCATTTATTTTTGTGACGTTATGTATTTTGTGACGTCATTTATTTTTGTGACGTTATGTATTTTGTGACGTCATTTATTTTTGTGACGTTATGTATTTTGTGACGTCATTTATTTTTGTGACGTCATTTATTTTTGTGACGTTATGTTATTTGTGACGTCATTTTTTGTGACGTTTAGTATTTTGTGACGTCATTTATTATTGTGACGTCATTTATTTTTGTGACGTTATGTATTTTTTGACGTCATTTATTTTTGTGACGTTATGTATTTTGTGACGTCATTTATTTTTGTGACGTTATGTATTTTGTGACGTCATTTATTTTTGTGACGTTATGTATTTTGTGACGTCATTTATTTTTGTGACGTTATATATTTTTTCACGTCATTTATTATTGTGACGTCATTTATTTTTGTGACGTTATGTATTTTGTGACGTCATTTAATTTTGTGACGTTATGTATTTTGTGACGTCATTTATTTTTGTGACGTTATGTATTTTGTGACCTCATTTATTTTTGTGACGTTATGTATTTTGTGACGTTATTTATTTTTGTGACGTTATGTATTTTGTGACCTCATTTATTTTTGTGACGTTATGTATTTTGTGACGTTATGTATTTTGTGACGTCATTTATTTTTGTGACGTTATGTATTTTGTGACGTCATTTATTTTTGTGACGTTACGTATTTTGTGACGTCATTTATTATTGTGACGTCATTTATTTTTGTGACGTTATGTATTTTGTGACGTCATTTATTTTTGTGACGTTATGTATTTTGTGACGTCATTTATTTTTGTGTCGTTATGTATTTTGTGACCTCATTTAATTTTGTGACGTTATGTATTTTGTGACGTTATTTATTTTTGTGACGTTATGTATTTTGTGACCTCATTTATTTTTGTGACGTTATGTATTTTGTGACGTCATTTATTTTTGTGACGTTATGTATTTTGTGACGTCATTTTTTTGTGACGTTTAGTATTTTGTGACGTCATTTATTATTGTGACGTCATTTATTTTTGTGACGTTATGTATTTTGTGACGTCATTTATTTTTGTGACGTTATGTATTTTGTGACGTCATTTATTTTTGTGACGTTATGTATTTTGTGACGTCATTTATTATTGTGACGTCATTTATTTTTGTGACGTTATGTATTTTGTGACGTCATTTATTTTTCTGACGTTATGTATTTTGTGACGTCATTTATTTTTGTGACGTTATGTATTTTGTGACCTCATTTATTTTTGTGACGTTATGTATTTTGTGACGTTATTTATTTTTGTGACGTTATGTATTATGTGACGTCATTTATTTTTGTGACGTTAGGTATTTTGTGACGTAATTAATTTTTGTGACGTCATTTATTTTTGTGACGTTATGTATTTTGTGACGTCATTTATTTTTGTGACGTTATGTTTTTTGTGACGTCAATCGTTTTTGTGACGTTTTGTATTTTGTGACGTCATTTATTTTTGTGACGTTATGTATTTTGTGACGTCATTTATTTTTGTGACGTTATGTATTTTGTGACGTCATTTATTTTTGTGATGTTATGTATTTTGTGACGTCAATTATTTTTATGACGTTATGTATTTTGTAACGTTATGTATTTTGTGGCGTCATTTACTTTTGTGACGTTATGTATTTTGTGACCTCATTTATTTTTATGACGTTATGTATTTTGTAACGTTATGTATTTTGTGGCGTCATTTATTTTTGCGATGTTATGTATTTTGTGACCTCATTTATTTTTGTGACGTTATGTATTTTATGACGTTATTTATTTTTGCTTCGTTATGTATTTTGTGACGTCATTTATTTTTCTGACGTCATTTATATTTGTGACGTTATGTATTTTGTGACGTCATTTATTTTTGTGACGTTATGTATTAATATTTGTGACGTCATTTATATTTGTGACGTTATGTCTTTTGTGACTTCATTTATTTTTGTGACGTTATGTATTTTGTGACGTTATGTATTTTGTGACGTCATTTATTTTTGTGACGTTATGTATTT
Organism: Flexamia atlantica; assembly: GCA_035578135.1. NCBI lineage: Eukaryota > Metazoa > Arthropoda > Insecta > Hemiptera > Cicadellidae > Flexamia > Flexamia atlantica. The sequence continues at coordinate 1,619,977 of JAQJVK010000059.1, read as the reverse complement.
TGTGACGTCATTTATTATTGTGACGTTATGTATTTTGTGACGTCATTTGTTTTTGTGACGTTTTGTATTTTGTGACGTCATTTATTTTTGTGCCGTTATGTATTTTGTGACGTCATTTCTTTTTGTGACGTTATGTATTTTGTGACGTCATTTTTTTGTGACGTTTAGTATTTTGTGATGTCATTTATTATTGTGACGTGATTTATTTTTGTGACGTTATGTATTTTGTGACGTCATTTATTTTTGTGACGTTATGTATTTTGTGACGTCATTTATTTTTGTGACGTTATGTATTTTGTGACGTCATTTATTATTGTGACGTCATTAATTTTTGTGACGTTATGTATTTTGTGACGTCATTTATTTTTGTGACGTTATGTATTTTGTGACTTCATTTATTTTTGTGACGTTATGTATTTTGTGACGTTATTTATTTTTGTGACGTTATGTATTATGTGACGTCATTTATTTTTGTGACGTTAGGTATTTTGTGACGTAATTAATTTTTGTGACGTCATTTATTTTTGTGACGTTATGTATTTTGTGACGTCATTTATTTTTGTGACGTTATGTTTTTTGTGACGTCAATTGTTTTTGTGACGTTTTGTATTTTGTGACGTCATTTATTTTTGTGACGTTATGTATTTTGTGACGTCATTTATTTTTGTGACGTTATGTATTTTGTGCGTCATTTATTTTTGTGATGTTATGTATTTTGTGACGTCAATTATTTTTATGACGTTATGTATTTTGTAACGTTATGTATTTTGTGGCGTCATTTATTTTTGTGACGTTATGTATTTTGTGACCTCATTTATTTTTATGACGTTATGTATTTTGTAACGTTATGTATTTGGTGGCGTCATTTATTTTTGTGACGTTATGTATTTTGTGACCTCATTTATTTTTGTGACGTTATGTATTTTGTGACGTTATTTATTTTTGCTTCGTTATGTATTTTGTGACGTCATTTATTTTTCTGACGTCATTTATATTTGTGACGTTATGTATTTTGTGACGTCATTTATATTTGTGACGTTATGTATTTTTGTGACCTCATTATTTTTGTGACGTTATGTATTTTGTGACGTTATTTATTTTTGTGACGTTATGTATTTTGTGACGTCATTTATTTTTGTGACGTCATTTATATTTGTGACGTTATGTCTTTTGTGACTTCATTTACTTTTGTGACGTTATGTATTTTGTGACGTTATGTATTTTGTGACGTCATTTATTTTTGTGACGTTATGTATTTTGTGACGTCATTTATTATTGTTACGTCATTTATTTTTGTGACGTTATGTATTTTGTGACGTCATTTGTTTTTGTGACGTTTTGTATTTTGTGACGTAATTAATTTTTGTGACGTCATTTATTTTTGTGACGTTATGTATTTTGTGACGTCATTTATTTTTGTGACGTTATGTATTTTGTGACGTCATTTATTTTTGTGACGTTATGTATTTTGTGACGTCATTTATTTTTGTGACGTTATGTATTTTGTGACGTTATGTATTTTGTGGTGTCATTTATTTTTGTGACGTTATGTATTTTGTGACGTCATTTATTTTTGTGAAGTTATGTATTTTGTGACGTTATTAATTTTGTGACGTCATTTATTTTTGTGACGTTATGTATTTTGTGACGTCATTTATTTTTGTGACGTTATGTATTTTGTGACGTCATTTATTTTTTGACGTTATGTATTTTGTGACGTCATTTATTTTTGTGACGTTATGTATTTTGTGACGTTATTTATTTTTGTGACGTTATGTATTTTGTGACGTCATTTATTTTTGTGACGTCATTTATATTTGTGACGTTATGTATTTTGTGACATCATTTATTTTTGTGACGTAATGTATTTTGTGACGTATTTAATTTTTGTGACGTCATTTATTTTTGTGACGTTATGTATATTGTGACGTCATTTATTTTTGTGACGTTATGTATTTTGTGACGTCATTTATTTTTGTGACGTTATGTATTTTGTGACGTCATTTATTTTTGTGACGTTATGTATTTTGTGACGTCAATTATTTTTGTGACGTTATGTATTTTGTGACGTCATTTATTTTTGTGACGTTATGTATTTTGTGACGTCATTTATTTTTGTGACGTTATGAATTTTGTGACGTCATTTTTTTGTGACGTTTAGTATTTTGTGACGTCATTTATTATTGTGACGTCATTTATTTTTGTGACGTTATGTATTTTGTGACGTCATTTATTTTTGTGACGATATGTGTTTTGTGACGTTATGTATTTTTTGACGTCATTTATTTTTGTGACGTTATGTATTTTGTGACGTCATTTATTTTTGTGACGTTTTGTATTTTGTGACGTCATTTATTTTTGTGACGTTATGTATTTTGTGACTTCATTTATTTTTGTGACGTTATGTATTTTGTGACGTCATTTATTTTTTTGACGTTATGTATTATGTGACGTCATTTATTTTTGTGACGTTAGGTATTTTGTGACGTAATTAATTTTTGTGACGTCATTTATTTTTGTGACGTTATGTATTTTGTGACGTCATTTATTTTTGTGACGTTATGTTTTTTGTGACGTCATTTGTTTTTGTGACATTTGTATTTTGTGACGTCATTTATTTTTGTGACGTTATGTATTTTGTGACGTCATTTATTTTTGTGACGTTATGTATTTTGTGACGTCATTTATTTTTGTGACGTTATGTATTTTGTGACGTCAATTATTTTTATGACGTTATGTATTTTGTAACGTTATGTATTTTGTGGCGTCATTTATTTTAGTGACGTTATGTATTTTGTGACCTCATTTATTTTTGTGACGTTATGTATTTTGTGACGTCATTTATTATTGTGACGTCATTTATTTGTGTGACGTCATTTATTTTTGTGACGTTATGTATTTTGTGACGTCATTTATTTTTGTGACGTTATGTATTTTGTGACGTCATTTATTTTTGTGACGTTATGTATTTTGTGACGTCATTTATTTTTGTGACGTTATGTATTTTGTGACGTCATTTATTTTTGTGACGTTATGTTTTTTGTGACGTCATTTATTTTTGTGACGTTATGTATTTTGTGACGTTATGTATTTTGTGACGTTATGTATTTTGTGACGTCATTTATTTTTGTGACGTTATGTATTTTGTGACGTCATTTATTTTTGTGACGTTAAGTATTTTGTGACGTCATTTATTTTTCTGACGTTATGTATTTTGTGACGTCATTTATTTTTGTGACGTTATGTATTTTGTGACGTCATTTATTTTTGTGACGTTAAGTATTTTGTGACGTCATTTATTAATGTGACGTCATTTATTTTTGTGACGTTATGTATTTTGTGACGTCATTTATTTTTGTGACGTTATGTATTTTGTGACATCATTAATTTTTGTGACGTAATGTATTTTGTGACGTATTTAATTTTTGTGACGTCATTTATTTTTGTGACGTTATGTATATTGTGACGTCATTTATTTTTGTGACGTTATGTATTTTGTGACGTCATTTATTATTGTGACGTCATTTATTTGTATGACGTCATTTATTTTTGTGACGTTATGTATTTTGTGACGTCATTTATTTTTGTGACGTTATGTATTTTGTGACGTCATTTATTTTTGTGACGTTATGTATTTTGTGACGTCATTTATTTTTGTGACGTTATGTATTTTGTGACGTCATTTATTTTTGTGACGTTATGTATTTTGTGACGTCATTTATTTTTGTGACGTTATGAATTTTGTGACGTCATTTTTTTGTGACGTTTAGTATTTTGTGACGTCATTTATTATTGTGACGTCATTTATTTTTGTGACGTTATGTATTTTGTGACGTCATTTATTTTTGTGACGATATGTGTTTTGTGACGTTATGTATTTTTTGACGTCATTTATTTTTGTGACGTTATGTATTTTGTGACGTCATTTATTTTTGTGACGTTTTGTATTTTGTGACGTCATTTATTTTTGTGACGTTATGTATTTTGTGACTTCATTTATTTTTGTGACGTTATGTATTTTGTGACGTCATTTATTTTTGTGACGTTATGTATTATGTGACGTCATTTATTTTTGTGACGTTAGGTATTTTGTGACGTAATTAATTTTTGTGACGTCATTTATTTTTGTGACGTTATGTATTTTGTGACGTCATTTATTTTTGTGACGTTATGTTTTTTGTGACGTCATTTGTTTTTGTGACATTTGTATTTTGTGACGTCATTTATTTTTGTGACGTTATGTATTTTGTGACGTCATTTATTTTTGTGACGTTATGTATTTTGTGACGTCATTTATTTTTGTGACGTTATGTACTTTGTGACGTCAATTATTTTTATAACGTATGTATTTTGTAACGTTATGTATTTTGTGGCGTCATTTATTTTTGTGACGTTATGTATTTTGTGACCTCATTTATTTTTGTGACGTTATGTATTTTGTGACGTTATTTATTTTTGTGACGTTGTGTATTTTGTGACGTCATTTATTTTTGTGACGTCATTTATATTTGTGACGTTATGTATTTTGTGACGTCATTTATTTTTGTGACGTTATGTATTTTGTGACGTCATTTATTTTTGTGACGTTATGTATTTTGTGACGTCATTTATTTTTGTGACGTTATGTATTTTGTGACGTCATTTATTTTTGTGACGTTATGTATTTTGTGACGTCATTTATTTTCGTGACGTTAAGTATTTTGTGACGTCATTTATTTTTGTGACGTTATGTATTTTGTGACGTCATTTATTTTTGTGACGTTATGTATTTTGTGACGTCATTTATTTTTGTGACGTTAAGTATTTTGTGACGTCATTTATTAATGTGACGTCATTTATTTTTGTGACGTTATGTATTTTGTGACGTCATTTATTTTTGTGACGTTATGTATTTTGTGACGTTATTTATTTTTGTGACGTTGTGTATTTTGTGACGTCATTTATTTTTGTGACGTCATTTATATTTGTGACGTTATGTATTTTGTGACGTCATTTATTTTTGTGACGTTATGTATTTTGTGACGTCATTTATTTTTGTGACGTTATGTATTTTGTGACGTCATTTATTTTTGTGACGTTATGTATTTTGTGACGTTATGTATTTTGTGACGTCATTTATTTTTGTGACGTTATGTATTTTGTGACGTCATTTATTTTTGTGACGTTAAGTATTTTGTGACGTCATTTATTTTTGTGACGTTATGTATTTTGTGACGTCATTTATTTTTGTGACGTTATGTATTTTGTGACGTCATTTATTTTTGTGACGTTAAGTATTTTGTGACGTCATTTATTAATGTGACGTCATTTATTTTTGTGACGTTATGTATTTTGTGACGTCATTTATTTTTGTGACGTTATGTATTTTGTGACATCATTAATTTTTGTGACGTAATGTATTTTGTGACGTATTTAATTTTTGTGACGTCATTTATTTTTGTGACGTTATGTATATTGTGACGTCATTTATTTTTGTGACGTTATGTATTTTGTGACGTCATTTATTATTGTGACGTCATTTATTTGTATGACGTCATTTATTTTTGTGACGTTATGTATTTTGTGACGTCATTTATTTTTGTGACGTTATGTATTTTGTGACGTCAGTTATTTTTGTGACGTTATGTATTTTGTGACGTCATTTATTTTTGTGACGTTATGTATTTTGTGACGTCATTTATTTTTGTGACGTTATGTATTTTGTGACGTCATTTATTTTTGTGACGTTATGAATTTTGTGACGTCATTTTTTTGTGACGTTTAGTATTTTGTGATGTCATTTATTATTGTGACGTCATTTATTTTTGTGACGTTATGTATTTTGTGACGTCATTTATTTTTGTGACGATATGTGTTTTGTGACGTTATGTATTTTTTGACGTCATTTATTTTTGTGACGTTATGTATTTTGTGACGTCATTTATTTTTGTGACGTTTTGTATTTTGTGACGTCATTTATTTTTGTGACGTTATGTATTTTGTGACTTCATTTATTTTTGTGACGTTATGTATTTTGTGACGTCATTTATTTTTGTGACGTTATGTATTATGTGACGTCATTTATTTTTGTGACGTTAGGTATTTTGTGACGTAATTAATTTTTGTGACGTCATTTATTTTTGTGACGTTATGTATTTTGTGACGTCATTTATTTTTGTGACGTTATGTTTTTTGTGACGTCATTTGTTTTTGTGACATTTGTATTTTGTGACGTCATTTATTTTTGTGACGTTATGTATTTTGTGACGTCATTTATTTTTGTGACGTTATGTATTTTGTGACGTCATTTATTATTGTGACGTTATGTATTTTGTGACGTCAATTATTTTTATAACGTTATGTATTTTGTAACGTTATGTATTTTGTGGCGTCATTTATTTTTGTGACGTTATGTATTTTGTGACCTCATTTATTTTTGTGACGTTATGTATTTTGTGACGTTATTTATTTTTGTGACGTTGTGTATTTTGTGACGTCATTTATTTTTGTGACGTCATTTATATTTGTGACGTTATGTATTTTGTGACGTCATTTATTTTTGTGACGTTTTGTATTTTGTGACGTCATTTATTTTTGTGACGTTATGTATTTTGTGACGTCATTTATTTTTGTGACGTTATGTATTTTGTGACGTCATTTATTTTTGTGACGTTATGTATTTTGTGACGTCATTTATTTTTGTGACGTTATGTATTTTGTGACGTCATTTATTTTTGTGACGTTAAGTATTTTGTGACGTCATTTATTAATGTGACGTCATTTATTTTTGTGACGTTATGTATTTTGTGACGTCATTTATTTTTGTGACGTTATGTATTTTGTGACTTCATTTATTTTTGTGACGTTATGTATTTTGTGACGTCATTTATTTTTGTGACGTTATGTATTTTGTGACGTCATTTATTTTTATGACGTTATGTATTTTGTGACGTCATTTATTTTTGTGACGTTATGTATTTTGTGACGTCATTTATTTTTGTGACGTTATGTATTTTGTAACGTCATTTATTTTTGTGACGTTATGTATTTTGTGACGTCATTTATTATTTTGACGTCATTTATTTTTGTGACGTAATTAATTTTTGTGTTGTCATTTATTTTTTTGACGTTATGTATTTTGTGACGTCATTTATTTTTGTGACGTTATGTATTTTGTGACGTCATTTGTTTTTGTGACGTTTTGTATTTTGTGACGTCATTTATTTTTGTGACGTTATGTATATTGTGGCGTCATTTATTTTTGTGACGTTATGTATTTTGTGACCTCATTTATTTTTGTGACGTTATGTATTTTGTGACGTTATTTATTTTTGTGACGTTATGTATTTTGTGACGTCATTTATTTTTGTAACGTCATTTATATTTGTGACGTTATGTATTTTGTGACGTCATTTATTTTTGTGACGTTATGTATTAATATTTGTGACGTCATTTATATTTGTGACGTTATGTATTTTGTGACCTCATTTATTTTTGTGACGTTATGTATTTTGTGACGTTATTTATTTTTGTGACGTTATGTATTTTGTGACGTCATTTATTTTTGTGACGTCATTTATATTTGTGACGTTATGTATTTTGTGACGTCAATTATTTTTGTGACGTTATGTATTTTGTGACGTCAATTATTTTTGTGACGTTATGTATTTTGTGACGTCATTTCTTTTTGTGACGTTAGGTATTTTGTGACGTCATTTATTTTTGTGCCGTTATGTATTTTGTGACGTCATTTATTTTTGTGACGTTATGTATTTTGTGACGTAATTAATTTTTGTGACGTCATTTAATTTTTGTGACGTTATGTATTATGTGACGTCATTTATTTTTGTGACGTTTTGTATTTTGTGGCGTCATTTATTTTTGTGACGTCATTTATTTTTGTGACGTTATGTATTTCGTGACGTCATTTTTTTGTGACGTTTAGTATTTTTTGACGTCATTTATTATTGTGACGTCATTTATTTTTGTGACGTTATGTATTTTGTGACGTCATTTATTTTTGTGACGTTATGTATTTTGTGACGTCATTTATTTTTGTGACGTTATGTATTTTGTGACGTCATTTATTTTTGTGACGTTATGTATTTTGTGACGTCATTTATTATTGTGACGTCATTTATTTGTGTGACGTCATTTATTTTTGTGACGTTATGTATTTTTTGACGTCATTTATTTTTGTGACGTTATGTTTTTTGTGACGTTATGTATTTTTGTGACGTCATTTATTTTTGTGACGCTATGTATTTTGTGACGTCATTTATTTTTGTGACGTTATGAATTTTGTGACGTCATTTATTTTTGTGACGTTAAGTATTTTGTGACGTCATTTATTTTTGTGACTTTATGAATTTTGTGACGTCATTTATTATTGTGACGTCATTTATTTTTGTGACGTTATGTATTTTGTGACGTCATTTATTTTTTTGACTTTATGTATTTTGTGACGTCATTTATTTTTGTGACGTTATGTATTTTGTGACGTCAATTATTTTTATGACGTTATGTATTTTGTAACGTTATGTATTTTGTGGCGTCATTTATTTTTGTGACGTTATATATTATGTGACCTCGTTTATTTTTGTGACGTTATGTATTTTGTGACGTCATTTATTTTTGTGACGTTATGTATTTTGTGACGTCAATTATTTTTATGACTTTATGTATTTCGTAACGTTATGTATTTTGTGGCGTCATTTATTTTTGTGACGTTATATATTATGTGACCTCGTTTATTTTTGTGACGTTATGTATTTTGTGACGTTATTTATTTTTGTGACGTTATGTATTTTGTGACGTCATTTATTTTTGTGACGTCAATTATATTTGTGACGTTATGTATTTTGTGACGTCATTTATTTTTGTGACGTTATGTATTAATATTTGTGACGTCATTTATATTTGTGACGTTATGTATTTTGTGACCTCATTTATTTTTGTGAAGTTATGTATTTTGTGACGTTATTTATTTTCGTGACGTTATGTATTTTGTGACGTCATTTATTTTTGTGACGTCATTTATATTTGTGACGTTATGTCTTTTGTGACGTCATTTATTTTTGTGACGTTATGTATTTTGTGACGTTATGTATTTTGTGACGTCATTTATTTTTGTGACGTTATGTATTTTGTGACGTCATTTATTATTGTTACGTCATTTATTTTTGTGACGTTATGTATTTTGTAACGTCATTTGTTTTTGTGATGTTTTGTTTTTTGTGACGTCATTTATTTTTGTGACGTTATGTATATTGTGGCGTCATTTATTTTTGTGACGTTATGTATTTTGTGACCTCATTTATTTTTGTGACGTTATGTATTTTGTGACGTTAATTATTTTTGTGACGTTATGTATTTTGTGACGTCATTTATTTTTGTGACGTCATTTATATATGTGACGTTATGTATTTTGTGACGTCATTTATTTTTGTGACGTTATGTATTAATATTTGTGACGTCATTTATATTTGTGACGTTATGTATTTTGTGACGTCATTTATTTTTGTGACGTCATTTATATTTGTGACGTTATGTATTTTGTGACGTCATTTATATTTGTGACGTTATGTATTTTGTGACGTCAATTACTTTTGTGACGTTATATATTTTGTGACGTCAATTATTTTTGTGACGTTATGTATTTTGTGACGTCATTTCTTTTTGTGATGTTAGGTATTTTGTGCCGTCATTTATTTTTGTGCCGTTATGTATTTTGTGACGTCAATAATTTTTGTGACGTCATTTATTTTTGTGACGTTATGTATTTTGTGACGTCATTTATTTTTGTGACGTTATGAATTTTGTGACGTCATTTATTATTGTGACGTCATTTATTTTTGTGACGTTATGTATTTTGTGACGTCATTTTTTTGTGACGTTTAGTATTTTGTGACGTCATTTATTATTGTGACGTCATTTATTTTTGTGACGTTATGTATTTTGTGACGTCATTTATTTTTGTGACGATATGTGTTTTGTGACGTTATGTATGTTTTGACGTCATTTATTTTTGTGACGTTGTGTATTTTGTGACGTCATTTATTTTTGTGACGTTATGTATTTTGTGACGTCATTTATTTTTGTAACGTTATGTATTTTGTGACGTCATTTATTATTGTGACGTCATTTATTTGTGTGACGTCATTTATTTTTGTGACGTTATGTATTTTGTGACGTCATTTATTTTTGTGACGTTATGTTTTTTGTGACGTTATGTATTTTTGTGACGTCATTTATTTTTGTGACGTTATGTATTTTGTGACGTCATTTATTTTTGTGACGTTATGTATTTTGTGACGTCATTTATTTTTGTGACGTTATGTATTTTGTTACGTCATTTATTTTTGTGACGTTATGAATTTTGTGACGTCATTTATTATTGTGACGTCATTTATTTTTGTGACGTTATGTATTTTGTGACGTCATTTATTTTTTTGACGTTATGTATTTTGTGACGTCATTTATTTTTGTGACGTTATGTATTTTGTGACGTCATTTATTATTGTGACGTCATTTATTTTTGTGACGTTATGTATTTTGTGACGTCATTTATTTTTGTGACGTTATGTATCTTGTGACGTCATTTATTTTTTGACGTTATGTATTTTGTGACGTCATTTATTTTTGTGACGTTATGTTTTTTGTGACGTTATGTATTTTTGTGACTTCATTTATTTTTGTGACGTTATGTATTTTGTGACGTCATTTTTTTTGTAACGTTATGTATTTTGTGACGTCATTTATTTTTGTGACGTTATGTATTTTGTGACGTCAATTATTTTTATGACGTTATGTATTTTGTAACGTTATGTATTTTGTGGCGTCATTTATTTTTGTGACGTTATGTATTTTGTGACGTCATTTATTTTTGTGACGTTATGTATTTTGTGACGTTATTTATTTTTGTGACGTTATGTATTTTGTGACGTCATTTATTTTTGTGACGTCATTTATGTTTGTGACGTTATGTATTTTGTGACGTCATTTATTTTTGTGACGTTATGTATTAATATTTGTGACGTCATTTATTTTTGTGACCTTATGTATTTTGTGACCTCATTGATTTTTTGTGACGTTATGTATTTTGTGACGTCATTTATTTTTGTGACGTTATGTATTTTGTGACGTCATTTATTTTTGTGACGTCATTTATATTTGTGACGTTATGTATTTTGTGACGTCAATTATTTTTGTGACGTTATGTATTTTGTGACGTCATTTCTTTTTGTGACGTTAGGTATTTTGTGACGTCATTTATTTTTGTTCCGTTATGTATTTTGTGACGTCATTTATTTTTGTGACGTTATGTATTTTGTGACGTAATTAATTTTTGTGACGTCATTTATTTTTGTGACGTTATGTATTTTGTGACCTCATTTATTTTTGTGACGTTATGTATTTTGTGACGTCATTTATTTTTGTGACGTTATGTATTTTGTGACGTTATGTATTTTGTGACGTCATTTATTTTTGTGACGTCATTTATATTTGTGACGTTATTTATTTTGTGACGTCATTTATTATTGTGACGTCATTTATTTTTGTGACGATATGTGTTTTGTGACGTTATGTATTTTTTGACGTCATTTATTTTTGTGACGTTATGTATTTTGTGACGTCATTTATTTTTGTGAGGTTATGTATTTTGTGACGTCATTTATTTTTGTGACGTTATGTATTTTGTGACGTCATTTATTATTGTGACGTCATTTATTTTTGTGACGTTATGTATTTTGTGACGTCATTTATTTTTGTGACGTTATGTATTTTGTGACGTCATTTATTTTTGTGACATTATGTATTTTGTGACCTCATTTATTTTTGTGACGTTATGTATTTTGTGACGTTATTTATTTTTGTGACGTTATGTATTTTGTGACCTCATTTATTTTTGTGACGTTATGTATTTTGTGACGTTATGTATTTTGTGACGTCATTTATTTTTGTGACGTCATTTATATTTGTGACGTTATGTATTTTGTGACGTCATTTATTTTTGTGACGTTAAATATTAATGTTTGTGACGTCATTTATATTTGTGACGTTATGTATTTTGTGACGTCATTTATTTTTGTGACGTCATTTATATTTGTGACGTTATGTATTTTGTGACGTCATTTATTTTTGTGACGTTATGTATTAATATTTGTGACGTCATTTATATTTGTGACGTTATGTATTTTGTGACGTCATTTATTTTTGTGACGTCATTTATATTTGTGACGTTATGTATTTTGTGACGTCATTTATATTTGTGACGTTATGTATTTTGTGACGTCAATTACTTTTGTGACGTTATATATTTTGTGACGTCAATTATTTTTGTGACGTTATGTATTTTGTGACGTCATTTCTTTTTGTGATGTTAGGTATTTTGTGCCGTCATTTATTTTTGTGCCGTTATGTATTTTGTGACGTCAATAATTTATGTGACGTCATTTATTTTTGTGACGTTATGTATTTTGTGACGTCATTTATTTTTGTGACGTTATGTATTTTGTGACGTCATTTATTTTTGTGACGTTATGTATTTTGTGACGTGATTTATTTTTGTGACGTTATGTATTTTCTGACGTCATTTTTTTGTGACGTTTAGTATTTTGTGACGTCATTTATTATTGTGACGTCATTTATTTTTGTGACGTTATGTATTTTGTGACGTCATTTATTTTTGTGACGATATGTGTTTTGTGACGTTATGTATGTTTTGACGTCATTTATTTTTGTGACGTTGTGTATTTTGTGACGTCATTTATTTTTGTGACGTTATGTATTTTGTGACGTCATTTATTTTTGTAACGTTATGTATTTTGTGACGTCATTTATTATTGTGACGTCATTTATTTGTGTGACGTCATTTATTTTTGTGACGTTATGTATTTTGTGACGTCATTTATTTTTGTGACGTTATGTTTTTTGTGACGTTATGTATTTTTGTGACGTCATTTATTTTTGTGACGTTATGTATTTTGTGACGTCATTTATTTTTGTGACGTTATGTATTTTGTGACGTCATTTATTTTTGTGACGTTATGTATTTTGTTACGTCATTTATTTTTGTGACGTTATGAATTTTGTGACGTCATTTATTATTGTGACGTCATTTATTTTTGTGACGTTATGTATTTTGTGACGTCATTTATTTTTTTGACGTTATGTATTTTGTGACGTCATTTATTTTTGTGACGTTATGTATTTTGTGACGTCATTTATTATTGTGACGTCATTTATTTTTGTGACGTTATGTATTTTGTGACGTCATTTATTTTTGTTACGTTATGTATCTTGTGACGTCATTTATTTTTTGACGTTATGTATTATGTGACGTCATTTATTTTTGTGACGTTAGGTATTTTGTGACGTAATTAATTTTTGTGACTTCATTTATTTTTGTGACGTTATGTATTTTGTGACGTCATTTTTTTGTAACGTTATGTATTTTGTGACGTCATTTATTTTTGTGACGTTATGTATTTTGTGACGTCAATTATTTTTATGACGTTATGTATTTTGTAACGTTATGTATTTTGTGGCGTCATTTATTTTTGTGACGTTATGTATTTTGTGACGTCATTTATTTTTGTGACGTTATGTATTTTGTGACGTTATTTATTTTTGTGACGTTATGTATTTTGTGACGTCATTTATTTTTGTGACGTCATTTATGTTTGTGACGTTATGTATTTTGTGACGTCATTTATTTTTGTGACGTTATGTATTAATATTTGTGACGTCATTTATATTTGTGACCTTATGTATTTTGTGACCTCATTGATTTTTGTGACGTTATGTATTTTGTGACGTCATTTATTTTTGTGACGTTATGTATTTTGTGACGTCATTTATTTTTGTGACGTCATTTATATTTGTGACGTTATGTATTTTGTGACGTCATTTATTTTTGTGACGTTATGTATTAATATTTGTGACGTCATTTATATTTGTGACGTTATGTATTTTGTGACGTCATTTATTTTTGTGACGTCATTTATATTTGTGACGTTATGTATTTTGTGACGTCATTTATATTTGTGACGTTATGTATTTTGTGACGTCAATTACTTTTGTGACGTTATATATTTTGTGACGTCAATTATTTTTGTGACGTTATGTATTTTGTGACGTCATTTCTTTTTGTGATGTTAGGTATTTTGTGCCGTCATTTATTTTTGTGCCGTTATGTATTTTGTGACGTCAATAATTTATGTGACGTCATTTATTTTTGTGACGTTATGTATTTTGTGACGTCATTTATTTTTGTGACGTTATGTATTTTGTGACGTCATTTATTTTTGTGACGTTATGTATTTTGTGACGTGATTTATTTTTGTGACGTTATGTATTTTCTGACGTCATTTTTTTGTGACGTTTAGTATTTTGTGACGTCATTTATTATTGTGACGTCATTTATTTTTGTGACGTTATGTATTTTGTGACGTCATTTATTTTTGTGACGATATGTGTTTTGTGACGTTATGTATGTTTTGACGTCATTTATTTTTGTGACGTTGTGTATTTTGTGACGTCATTTATTTTTGTGACGTTATGTATTTTGTGACGTCATTTATTTTTGTAACGTTATGTATTTTGTGACGTCATTTATTATTGTGACGTCATTTATTTGTGTGACGTCATTTATTTTTGTGACGTTATGTATTTTGTGACGTCATTTATTTTTGTGACGTTATGTTTTTTGTGACGTTATGTATTTTTGTGACGTCATTTATTTTTGTGACGTTATGTATTTTGTGACGTCATTTATTTTTGTGACGTTATGTATTTTGTGACGTCATTTATTTTTGTGACGTTATGTATTTTGTTACGTCATTTATTTTTGTGACGTTATGAATTTTGTGACGTCATTTATTATTGTGACGTCATTTATTTTTGTGACGTTATGTATTTTGTGACGTCATTTATTTTTGTGACGTCATTTATATTTGTGACGTTATGTATTTTGTGACGTCATTTATATTTGTGACGTTATGTATTTTGTGACGTCAATTACTTTTGTGACGTTATATATTTTGTGACGTCAATTATTTTTGTGACGTTATGTATTTTGTGACGTCATTTCTTTTTGTGATGTTAGGTATTTTGTGCCGTCATTTATTTTTGTGCCGTTATGTATTTTGTGACGTCAATAATTTATGTGACGTCATTTATTTTTGTGACGTTATGTATTTTGTGACGTCATTTATTTTTGTGACGTTATGTATTTTGTGACGTCATTTATTTTTGTGACGTTATGTATTTTGTGACGTGATTTATTTTTGTGACGTTATGTATTTTCTGACGTCATTTTTTTGTGACGTTTAGTATTTTGTGACGTCATTTATTATTGTGACGTCATTTATTTTTGTGACGTTATGTATTTTGTGACGTCATTTATTTTTGTGACGATATGTGTTTTGTGACGTTATGTATGTTTTGACGTCATTTATTTTTGTGACGTTGTGTATTTTGTGACGTCATTTATTTTTGTGACGTTATGTATTTTGTGACGTCATTTATTTTTGTAACGTTATGTATTTTGTGACGTCATTTATTATTGTGACGTCATTTATTTGTGTGACGTCATTTATTTTTGTGACGTTATGTATTTTGTGACGTCATTTATTTTTGTGACGTTATGTTTTTTGTGACGTTATGTATTTTTGTGACGTCATTTATTTTTGTGACGTTATGTATTTTGTGACGTCATTTATTTTTGTGACGTTATGTATTTTGTGACGTCATTTATTTTTGTGACGTTATGTATTTTGTTACGTCATTTATTTTTGTGACGTTATGAATTTTGTGACGTCATTTATTATTGTGACGTCATTTATTTTTGTGACGTTATGTATTTTGTGACGTCATTTATTTTTTTGACGTTATGTATTTTGTGACGTCATTTATTTTTGTGACGTTATGTATTTTGTGACGTCATTTATTATTGTGACGTCATTTATTTTTGTGACGTTATGTATTTTGTGACGTCATTTATTTTTGTTACGTTATGTATCTTGTGACGTCATTTATTTTTTGACGTTATGTATTATGTGACGTCATTTATTTTTGTGACGTTAGGTATTTTGTGACGTAATTAATTTTTGTGACTTCATTTATTTTTGTGACGTTATGTATTTTGTGACGTCATTTTTTTGTAACGTTATGTATTTTGTGACGTCATTTATTTTTGTGACGTTATGTATTTTGTGACGTCAATTATTTTTATGACGTTATGTATTTTGTAACGTTATGTATTTTGTGGCGTCATTTATTTTTGTGACGTTATGTATTTTGTGACGTCATTTATTTTTGTGACGTTATGTATTTTGTGACGTTATTTATTTTTGTGACGTTATGTATTTTGTGACGTCATTTATTTTTGTGACGTCATTTATGTTTGTGACGTTATGTATTTTGTGACGTCATTTATTTTTGTGACGTTATGTATTAATATTTGTGACGTCATTTATATTTGTGACCTTATGTATTTTGTGACCTCATTGATTTTTTGTGACGTTATGTATTTTGTGACGTCATTTATTTTTGTGACGTTATGTATTTTGTGACGTCATTTATTTTTGTGACGTCATTTATATTTGTGACGTTATGTATTTTGTGACGTCAATTATTTTTGTGACGTTATGTATTTTGTGACGTCATTTCTTTTTGTGACGTTAGGTATTTTGTGACGTCATTTATTTTTGTTCCGTTATGTATTTTGTGA
Source organism: Flexamia atlantica (assembly GCA_035578135.1). Classification (NCBI taxonomy): domain Eukaryota; kingdom Metazoa; phylum Arthropoda; class Insecta; order Hemiptera; family Cicadellidae; genus Flexamia; species Flexamia atlantica. Next base: position 1,603,263 of record JAQJVK010000059.1, on the reverse strand, counting down.
CGTCATTTATTTTTGTGACGTTATGTATTTTGTGACGTAATTAATTTTTGTGACGTCATTTATTTTTGTGACGTTATGTATTTTCTGACGTCATTTTTTTGTGACGTTTAGTATTTTGTGACGTCATTTATTATTGTGACGTCATTTATTTTTGTGACGTTATGTATTTTGTGACGTCATTTATTTTTGTGACGATATGTGTTTTGTGACGTTATGTATGTTTTTACGTCATTTATTTTTGTGGCGTTGTGTATTTTGTGACGTCATTTATTTTTGTGACGTTATGTATTTTGTGACGTCATTTATTTTTGTAACGTTATGTATTTTTTGACGTCATTTATTATTGTGACGTCATTTATTTGTGTGACGTCATTTATTTTTGTGACGTTATGTATTTTGTGACGTCATTTATTTTTGTGACGTTATGTTTTTTGTGACGTTATGTATTTTTGTGACGTCATTTATTTTTGTGACGTTATGTATTTTGTGACGTCATTTATTTTTGTGACGTTATGTATTTTGTGACGTCATTTATTTTTGTGACGTTATGTATTTTGTTACGTCATTTATTTTTGTGACGTTATGAATTTTGTGACGTCATTTATTATTGTGACGTCATTTATTTTTGTGACGTTATGTATTTTGTGACGTCATTTATTATTGTGACGTCATTTATTTTTGTGACGTTATGTATTTTGTGACGTCATTTATTTTTGTGACGTTATGTATTTTGTGACGTAATTAATTTTTTGTGACGTCATTTATTTTTGTGACGTTATGTATTTTGTGACCTCATTTATTTTTGTGACGTTATGTATTTTGTGACGTCATTTATTTTTGTGACGTTATGTATTTTGTGACGTTATGTATTTTGTGACGTCATTTATTTTTGTGACGTCATTTATATTTGTGACGTTATTTATTTTGTGACGTCATTTATTATTGTGACGTCATTTATTTTTGTGACGATATGTGTTTTGTGACGTTATGTATTTTTTGACGTCATTTATTTTTGTGACGTTATGTATTTTGTGACGTCATTTATTTTTGTGACGTTATGTATTTTGTGACGTCATTTATTTTTGTGACGTTATGTATTTTGTGACGTCATTTATTATTGTGACGTCATTTATTTTTGTGACGTTATGTATTTTGTGACGTCATTTATTTTTGTGACGTTATGTATTTTGTGACGTCATTTATTTTTGTGACATTATGTATTTTGTGACCTCATTTATTTTTGTGACGTTATGTATTTTGTGACGTTATTTATTTTTGTGACGTTATGTATTTTGTGACCTCATTTATTTTTGTGACGTTATGTATTTTGTGACGTTATGTATTTTGTGACGTCATTTATTTTTGTGACGTCATTTATATTTGTGACGTTATGTATTTTGTGACGTCATTTATTTTTGTGACGTTAAATATTAATGTTTGTGACGTCATTTATATTTGTGACGTTATGTATTTTGTGACGTCATTTATTTTTGTGACGTCATTTATATTTGTGACGTTATGTATTTTGTGACGTCATTTATTTTTGTGACGTTATGTATTAATATTTGTGACGTCATTTATATTTGTGACGTTATGTATTTTGTGACGTCATTTATTTTTGTGACGTCATTTATATTTGTGACGTTATGTATTTTGTGACGTCATTTATATTTGTGACGTTATGTATTTTGTGACGTCAATTACTTTTGTGACGTTATATATTTTGTGACGTCAATTATTTTTGTGACGTTATGTATTTTGTGACGTCATTTCTTTTTGTGATGTTAGGTATTTTGTGCCGTCATTTATTTTTGTGCCGTTATGTATTTTGTGACGTCAATAATTTATGTGACGTCATTTATTTTTGTGACGTTATGTATTTTGTGACGTCATTTATTTTTGTGACGTTATGTATTTTGTGACGTCATTTATTTTTGTGACGTTATGTATTTTGTGACGTGATTTATTTTTGTGACGTTATGTATTTTCTGACGTCATTTTTTTGTGACGTTTAGTATTTTGTGACGTCATTTATTATTGTGACGTCATTTATTTTTGTGACGTTATGTATTTTGTGACGTCATTTATTTTTGTGACGATATGTGTTTTGTGACGTTATGTATGTTTTGACGTCATTTATTTTTGTGACGTTGTGTATTTTGTGACGTCATTTATTTTTGTGACGTTATGTATTTTGTGACGTCATTTATTTTTGTAACGTTATGTATTTTGTGACGTCATTTATTATTGTGACGTCATTTATTTGTGTGACGTCATTTATTTTTGTGACGTTATGTATTTTGTGACGTCATTTATTTTTGTGACGTTATGTTTTTTGTGACGTTATGTATTTTTGTGACGTCATTTATTTTTGTGACGTTATGTATTTTGTGACGTCATTTATTTTTGTGACGTTATGTATTTTGTGACGTCATTTATTTTTGTGACGTTATGTATTTTGTTACGTCATTTATTTTTGTGACGTTATGAATTTTGTGACGTCATTTATTATTGTGACGTCATTTATTTTTGTGACGTTATGTATTTTGTGACGTCATTTATTTTTTTGACGTTATGTATTTTGAGACGTCATTTATTTTTGTGACGTTATGTATTTTGTGACGTCATTTATTATTGTGACGTCATTTATTTTTGTGACGTTATGTATTTTGTGACGTCATTTATTTTTGTTACGTTATGTATCTTGTGACGTCATTTATTTTTTGACGTTATGTATTATGTGACGTCATTTATTTTTGTGACGTTAGGTATTTTGTGACGTAATTAATTTTTGTGACTTCATTTATTTTTGTGACGTTATGTATTTTGTGACGTCATTTTTTTTGTAACGTTATGTATTTTGTGACGTCATTTATTTTTGTGACGTTATGTATTTTGTGACGTCAATTATTTTTATGACGTTATGTATTTTGTAACGTTATGTATTTTGTGGCGTCATTTATTTTTGTGACGTTATGTATTTTGTGACGTCATTTATTTTTGTGACGTTATGTATTTTGTGACGTTATTTATTTTTGTGACGTTATGTATTTTGTGACGTCATTTATTTTTGTGACGTCATTTATGTTTGTGACGTTATGTATTTTGTGACGTCATTTATTTTTGTGACGTTATGTATTAATATTTGTGACGTCATTTATATTTGTGACCTTATGTATTTTGTGACCTCATTGATTTTTTGTGACGTTATGTATTTTGTGACGTCATTTATTTTTGTGACGTTATGTATTTTGTGACGTCATTTATTTTTGTGACGTCATTTATATTTGTGACGTTATGTATTTTGTGACGTCAATTATTTTTGTGACGTTATGTATTTTGTGACGTCATTTCTTTTTGTGACGTTAGGTATTTTGTGACGTCATTTATTTTTGTTCCGTTATGTATTTTGTGACGTCATTTATTTTTGTGACGTTATGTATTTTGTGACGTAATTAATTTTTGTGACGTCATTTATTTTTGTGACGTTATGTATTTTCTGACGTCATTTTTTTGTGACGTTTAGTATTTTGTGACGTCATTTATTATTGTGACGTCATTTATTTTTGTGACGTTATGTATTTTGTGACGTCATTTATTTTTGTGACGATATGTGTTTTGTGACGTTATGTATGTTTTGACGTCATTTATTTTTGTGGCGTTGTGTATTTTGTGACGTCATTTATTTTTGTGACGTTATGTATTTTGTGACGTCATTTATTTTTGTAACGTTATGTATTTTTTGACGTCATTTATTATTGTGACGTCATTTATTTGTGTGACGTCATTTATTTTTGTGACGTTATGTATTTTGTGACGTCATTTATTTTTGTGACGTTATGTTTTTTGTGACGTTATGTATTTTTGTGACGTCATTTATTTTTGTGACGTTATGTATTTTGTGACGTCATTTATTTTTGTGACGTTATGTATTTTGTGACGTCATTTATTTTTGTGACGTTATGTATTTTGTTACGTCATTTATTTTTGTGACGTTATGAATTTTGTGACGTCATTTATTATTGTGACGTCATTTATTTTTGTGACGTTATGTATTTTGTGACGTCATTTATTATTGTGACGTCATTTATTTTTGTGACGTTATGTATTTTGTGACGTCATTTATTTTTGTGACGTTATGTATCTTGTGACGTCATTTATTTTTTGATGTTATGTATTATGTGACGTCATTTATTTTTGTGACGTTAGGTATTTTGTGACGTAATTAATTTTTGTGACTTCATTTATTTTTGTGACGTTATGTATTTTGTGACGTCATTTTTTTCGTAACGTTATGTATTTTGTGACGTCATTTATTTTTGTGACGTTATGTATTTTGTGACGTCAATTATTTTTATGACGTTATGTATTTTGTAACGTTATGTATTTTGTGGCGTCATTTATTTTTGTGACGTTATGTATTTTGTGACGTCATTTATTTTTGTGACGTTATGTATTTTGTGACGTTATTTATTTTTGTGACGTTATGTATTTTGTGACGTCATTTATTTTTGTGACGTTATGTATTAATATTTGTGACGTCATTTATATTTGTGACCTTATGTATTTTGTGACCTCATTGATTTTTTGTGACGTTATGTATTTTGTGACGTCATTTATTTTTGTGACGTTATGTATTTTGTGACGTCATTTATTTTTGTGACGTCATTTATATTTGTGACGTTATGTATTTTGTGACGTCAATTATTTTTGTGACGTTATGTATTTTGTGACGTCATTTCTTTTTGTGACGTTATGTATTTTGTGACGTCATTTATTTTTGTGACGTTATGTATTAATATTTGTGACGTCATTTATATTTGTGACCTTATGTATTTTGTGACCTCATTGATTTTTTGTGACGTTATGTATTTTGTGACGTCATTTATTTTTGTGACGTTATGTATTTTGTGACGTCATTTATTTTTGTGACGTCATTTATATTTGTGACGTTATGTATTTTGTGACGTCAATTATTTTTGTGACGTTATGTATTTTGTGACGTCATTTCTTTTTGTGACGTTATGTATTTTGTGACGTCATTTATTTTTGTGACGTTATGTATTTTGTGACGTAATTAATTTTTGTGACGTCATTTATTTTTGTGACGTTATGTATTTTGTGACCTCATTTATTTTTGTGACGTTATGTATTTTGTGACGTCATTTATTTTTGTGACGTTATGTATTTTGTGACGTTATGTATTTTGTGACGTCATTTATTTTTGTGACGTCATTTATATTTGTGACGTTATTTATTTTGTGACGTCATTTATTATTGTGACGTCATTTATTTTTGTGACGATATGTGTTTTGTGACGTTATGTATTTTTTGACGTCATTTATTTTTGTGACGTTATGTATTTTGTGACGTCATTTATTTTTGTGACGTTATGTATTTTGTGACGTCATTTATTTTTGTGACGTTATGTATTTTGTGACGTCATTTATTATTGTGACGTCATTTATTTTTGTGACGTTATGTATTTTGTGACGTCATTTATTTTTGTGACGTTATGTATTTTGTGACGTCATTTATTTTTGTGACATTATGTATTTTGTGACCTCATTTATTTTTGTGACGTTATGTATTTTGTGACGTTATTTATTTTTGTGACGTTATGTATTTTGTGACCTCATTTATTTTTGTGACGTTATGTATTTTGTGACGTTATGTATTTTGTGACGTCATTTATTTTTGTGACGTCATTTATATTTGTGACGTTATGTATTTTGTGACGTCATTTATTTTTGTGACGTTAAATATTAATGTTTGTGACGTCATTTATATTTGTGACGTTATGTATTTTGTGACGTCATTTATTTTTGTGACGTCATTTATATTTGTGACGTTATGTATTTTGTGACGTCATTTATTTTTGTGACGTTATGTATTAATATTTGTGACGTCATTTATATTTGTGACGTTATGTATTTTGTGACGTCATTTATTTTTGTGACGTCATTTATATTTGTGACGTTATGTATTTTGTGACGTCATTTATATTTGTGACGTTATGTATTTTGTGACGTCAATTACTTTTGTGACGTTGTATATTTTGTGACGTCAATTATTTTTGTGACGTTATGTATTTTGTGACGTCATTTCTTTTTGTGATGTTAGGTATATTGTGCCGTCATTTATTTTTGTGCCGTTATGTATTTTGTGACGTCAATAATTTTTGTGACGTCATTTATTTTTGTGACGTTATGTATTTTGTGACGTCATTTATTTTTGTGACGTTATGTATTTTGTGACGTGATTTATTTTTGTGACGTTATGTATTTTGTGACGTGATTTATTTTTGTGACGTTATGTATTTTCTGACGTCATTTTTTTGTGACGTTTAGTATTTTGTGACGTCATTTATTATTGTGACGTCATTTATTTTTGTGACGTTACGTATTTTGTGACGTCATTTATTTTTGTGACGATATGTGTTTTGTGACGTTATGTATGTTTTGACGTCATTTATTTTTGTGACGTTGTGTATTTTGTGACGTCATTTATTTTTGTGACGTTATGTATTTTGTGACGTCATTTATTTTGGTAACGTTATGTATTTTGTGACGTCATTTATTATTGTGACGTCATTTATTTGTGTGACGTCATTTATTTTTGTGACGTTATGTATTTTGTGACGTCATTTATTTTTGTGACGTTATGTTTTTTGTGACGTTATGTATTTTTGTGACGTCATTTATTTTTGTGACGTTATGTATTTTGTGACGTCATTTATTTTTGTGACGTTATGTATTTTGTGACGTCATTTATTTTTTTGACGTTATGTATTTTGTTACGTCATTTATTTTTGTGACGTTATGAATTTTGTGACGTCATATATTATTGTGACGTCATTTATTTTTGTGACGTTATGTATTTTGTGACGTCATTTATTTTTTTGACGTTATGTATTTTGTGACGTCATTTATTTTTGTGACGTTATGTATTTTGTGACGTCATTTATTATTGTGACGTCATTTATTTTTGTGACGTTATGTATTTTGTGACGTCATTTATTTTTGTTACGTTATGTATCTTGTGACGTCATTTATTTTTTGACGTTATGTATTATGTGACGTCATTTATTTTTGTGACGTTAGGTATTTTGTGACGTAATTAATTTTTGTGACTTCATTTATTTTTGTGACGTTATGTATTTTGTGACGTCATTTTTTTTGTAACGTTATGTATTTTGTGACGTCATTTATTTTTGTGACGTTATGTATTTTGTGACGTCAATTATTTTTATGACGTTATGTATTTTGTAACGTTATGTATTTTGTGGCGTCATTTATTTTTGTGACGTTATGTATTTTGTGACGTCATTTATTTTTGTGACGTTATGTATTTTGTGACGTTATTTATTTTTGTGACGTTATGTATTTTGTGACGTCATTTATTTTTGTGACGTCATTTATGTTTGTGACGTTATGTATTTTGTGACGTCATTTATTTTTGTGACGTTATGTATTAATATTTGTGACGTCATTTATATTTGTGACCTTATGTATTTTGTGACCTCATTGATTTTTTGTGACGTTATGTATTTTGTGACGTCATTTATTTTTGTGACGTTATGTATTTTGTGACGTCATTTATTTTTGTGACGTCATTTATATTTGTGACGTTATGTATTTTGTGACGTCAATTATTTTTGTGACGTTATGTATTTTGTGACGTTATGTATTTTTTGACGTCATTTATTTTTGTGACGTTATGTATTTTGTGACGTCATTTATTTTTGTGACGTTATGTATTTTGTGACGTCATTTATTTTTGTGACGTTATGTATTTTGTGACGTCATTTATTTTTGTGACGTTATGTATTTTGTGACGTAATTAATTTTTGTGACGTCATTTATTTTTGTGACGTTATGTATTTTGTGACCTCATTTATTTTTGTGACGTTATGTATTTTGTGACCTCATTTATTTTTGTGACGTTATGTATTTTGTGACGTCATTTATTTTTGTGACGTCATTTATATTTGTGACGTTATTTATTTTGTGACGTCATTTATTATTGTGACGTCATTTATTTTTGTGACGATATGTGTTTTGTGACGTTATGTATTTTTTGACGTCATTTATTTTTGTGACGTTATGTATTTTGTGACGTCATTTATTTTTGTGACGTTATGTATTTTGTGACGTCATTTATTTTTGTGACGTTATGTATTTTGTGACGTCATTTATTATTGTGACGTCATTTATTTTTGTGACGTTATGTATTTTGTGACGTCATTTATTTTTGTGACGTTATGTATTTTGTGACGTCATTTATTTTTGTGACATTATGTATTTTGTGACCTCATTTATTTTTGTGACGTTATGTATTTTGTGACGTTATTTATTTTTGTGACGTTATGTATTTTGTGACCTCATTTATTTTTGTGACGTTATGTATTTTGTGACGTTATGTATTTTGTGACGTCATTTATTTTTGTGACGTCATTTATATTTGTGACGTTATGTATTTTGTGACGTCATTTATTTTTGTGACGTTAAATATTAATGTTTGTGACGTCATTTATATTTGTGACGTTATGTATTTTGTGACGTCATTTATTTTTGTGATGTTATGTATTTTGTGACGTAATTTATTTTTTTGACGTTATGTATTTTGTGACGTCATTTATTTTTGTGACGTTATGTTTTTTGTGACGTCATTTGTTTTTGTGACGTTTTGTATTTTGTGACGTCATTTATTTTTGTGACGTTATGTATTTTGTGACGTCATTTATTTTTGTGACGTTATGTATTTTGTGACGTCATTTATTTTTGTGACGTTATGTATTTTGTGACGTCAATTATTTTTATGACGTTATGTATTTTATAACGTTATGTATTTTGTGGCGTCATTTATTTTTGTGACGTTATGTATTTTGTGACCTCATTTATTTATATGACGTTATGTATTTTGTAACGTTATGTATTTTGTGGCGTCATTTATTTTTGTGACGTTATGTATTTTGTGACCTCATTTATTTTTGTGACGTTATGTATTTTGTGACGTTATTTATTTTTGTTTCGTTATGTATTTTGTGACGTCATTTATTTTTGTGACGTCATTTATATTTGTGACGTTATGTATTTTGTGACGTCATTTATATTTGTGACGTTATGTATTAATATTTGTGACGTCATTTATATTTGTGACGTTATGTATTTTGTGACCTCATTATTTTTGTGCCGTTATGTATTTTGTGACGTTATTTATTTTTGTGACGTTATGTATTTTGTGACGTCATTTATTTTTGTGACGTCATTTATATTTGTGACGTTATGTCTTTTGTGACGTCATTTATTTTTGTGACGTTATGTATTTTGTGACGTTATGTATTTTGTGACGTCATTTATTTTTGTGACGTTATATATTTTGTGACGTCATTTATTATTGTTACGTCATTTATTTTTGTGACGTTATGTATTTTGTGACGTCATTTGTTTTTGTGACGTTATGTATTTTGTGACGTTATTAATTTTTGTGACGTCATTTATTTTTGTGACGTTTTGTATTTTTTGACGTCATTTATTTTTGTGACGTTATGTATTTTGTGACGTCATTTATTTTTGTGACGTTATGTATTTTGTGACGTCATTTATTTTTGTGACGTTATGTATTTTGTGACGTTATGTATTTTTTGACGTCATTTATTTTTGTGACGTTATGTATTTTGTGACGTCATTTATTTTTGTGACGTTATGTATTTTGTGACGTCATTTATTTTTGTGACCTTATGTATTTTGTGACGTCATTTATTTTTGTGACGTTAGGTATTTTGTGACGTAATTAATTTTTGTGTTGTCATTTATTTTTGTGACGTTATGTATTTTGTGACGTCATTTATTTTTGTGACGTTATGTATTTTGTGACGTCATTTGTTTTTGTGACGTTTTATATTTTATGACGTCATTTATTTTTGTGACGTTATGTATATTGTGGCGTCATTTATTTTTGTGACGTTATGTATTTTGTGACCTCATTTATTTTTGTGACGTTATGTATTTTGTGACGTTATTTATTTTTGTGACGTTATGTATTTTGTGACGTCATTTATTTTTGTGACGTCATTTATATTTGTGACGTTAAGTATTTTGTGATCATTTATTTTTGTGACGTTATGTATTTTGTGACGTCATTTATTTTTGTGACGTTATGTATTTTGTGACGTCATTTATTTTTGTGACGTCATTTATTTTTGTGACGTTATGTATTTTGTGACGTAATTTTTTTGTGACGTTTAGTATTTTGTGACGTCATTTATTATTGTGACGTCATTTATTTTTGTGACGTTATGTATTTTGTGACGTCATTTATTTTTGTGACGATATGTGTTTTGTGACGCTATGTATTTTTTGACGTCATTTATTTTTGTGACGTTATGTATTTTGTGACGTCATTTATTTTTGTGACGTTATGTATATTGTGACGTCATTTATTTTTGTGACGTTATGTATTTTGTGACGTCATTTATTATTGTGACGTCATTTATTTGTGTGACGTCATTTATTTTTGTGACGTTATGTATTTTGTGACGTCATTTATTTTTGTGACGTTATGTATTTTGTGACGTCATTTATTTTTGTGACGTTATGTATTTTGTGACGTCATTTATTTTTGTGACGTTATGTATTTTGTGACGTCATTTATTTTTGTGACGTTATGTATTTTGTGACGTCATTTATTTTTGTGACGTTATGAATTTTGTGACGTAATTTTTTTGTGACGTTTAGTATTTTGTGACGTCATTTATTATTGTGACGTCATTTATTTTTGTGACGTTATGTATTTTGTGACGTCATTTATTTTTGTGACGATATGTGTTTTGTGACGTTATGTATTTTTTGACGTCATTTATTTTTGTGACGTTATGTATTTTGTGACGTCATTTATTTTTGTGACGTTTTGTATCTTGTGACGTCATTTATTTTTGTGACGTTATGTATTTTGTGACGTCATTTATTTTTGTGACGTTATGTATTTTGTGACGTCATTTATTTTTTTGACGTTATGTATTATGTGACGTCATTTATTTTTGTGACGTTAGGTATTTTGGGACGTAATTAATTTTTGTTACGTCATTTATTTTTGTGACGTTATGTATTTTGTGACGTCATTTATTTTTGTGACGTTATGTTTTTTTTGACGTCATTTGTTTTTGTGACATTTGTATTTTGTGACGTCATTTATTTTTGTGACGTTATGTATTTTGTGACGTCATTTATTTTTGTGACGTTATGTATTTTGTGACGTCAATTATTTATATGACGTTATGTATTTTGTAACGTTATGTATTTTGTGGCGTCATTTATTTTTGTGACGTTATGTATTTTGTGACCTCATTTATTTTTGTGACGTTATGTATTTTGTGACGTTATTTATTTTTGTGACGTTGTGTATTTTGTGACGTCATTTATTTTTGTGACGTCATTTATATTTGTGACGTTATCTCTTTTGTGACGTCATTTATTTTTGTGACGTTATGTATTTTGTGACGTTATGTATTTTGTGACGTCATTTATTTTTGTGACGTTATGTATTTTGTGACGTCATTTATTATTGTTACGTCATTTATTTTTGTGACGTTATGTATTTTGTGACGTCATTTGTTTTTGTGACGTTATGTATTTTGTGACGTAATTAATTTTTGTGACGTCATTTATTTTTGTGACGTTATGTATTTTGTGACGTCATTTATTTTTGTGACGTTATGTATTTTGTGACGTCATTTATTTTTGTGACGTTATGTATTTTGTGACGTCATTTATTTTTGTGACGTTATGTATTTTGTGACGTTATGTATTTTTTGACGTTATTTATTTTTGTGACGTTATGTATTTTGTGACGTCATTTATTTTTGTGACGTTATGTATTTTGTGACGTCATTTATTTTTGTGACGTTATGTATTTTGTGACGTCATTTATTTTTGTGACGTTAGGTATTTTGTGACGTAATTAATTTTTGTGTTGTCATTTATTTTTGTGACGTTATGTATTTTGTGACGTCATTTATTTTTGTGACGTTATGTATTTTGTGACGTCATTTGTTTTTGTGACGTTTTATATTTTATGACGTCATTTATTTTTGTGACGTTATGTATATTGTGGCGTCATTTATTTTTGTGACGTTATGTATTTTGTGACCTCATTTATTTTTGTGACGTTATGTATTTTGTGACGTTATTTATTTTTGTGACGTTATGTATTTTGTGACGTCTTTTATTTTTGTGACGTCATTTATATTTGTGACGTTAAGTATTTTGTGATCATTTATTTTTGTGACGTTATGTATTTTGTGACGTCATTTATTTTTGTGACGTTATGTATTTTGTGACGTCATTTATTTTTGTGACGTCATTTATTTTTGTGACGTTATGTATTTTGTGACGTAATTTTTTTGTGACGTTTAGTATTTTGTGACGTCATTTATTATTGTGACGTCATTTATTTTTGTGACGTTATGTATTTTGTGACGTCATTTATTTTTGTGACGATATGTGTTTTGTGACGTTATGTATTTTTTGACGTCATTTATTTTTGTGACGTTATGTATTTTGTGACGTCATTTATTTTTGTGACGTTATGTATATTGTGACGTCATTTATTTTTGTGACGTTATGTATTTTGTGACGTCATTTATTATTGTGACGTCATTTATTTGTGTGACGTCATTTATTTTTGTGACGTTATGTATTTTGTGACGTCATTTATTTTTGTGACGTTATGTATTTTGTGACGTCATTTATTTTTGTGACGTTATGTATTTTGTGACGTCATTTATTTTTGTGACGTTATGTATTTTGTGACGTCATTTATTTTTGTGACGTTATGTATTTTGTGACGTCATTTATTTTTGTGACGTTATGAATTTTGTGACGTAATTTTTTTGTGACGTTTAGTATTTTGTGACGTCATTTATTATTGTGACGTCATTTATTTTTGTGACGTTATGTATTTTGTGACGTCATTTATTTTTGTGACGATATGTGTTTTGTGACGTTATGTATTTTTTGACGTCATTTATTCTTGTGACGTTATGTATTTTGTGACGTCATTTATTTTTGTGACGTTTTGTATTTTGTGACGTCATTTATTTTTGTGACGTTATGTATTTTGTGACGTCATTTATTTTTGTGACGTTATGTATTTTGTGACGTCATTTATTTTTTTGACGTTATGTATTATGTGACGTCATTTATTTTTGTGACGTTAGGTATTTTGGGACGTAATTAATTTTTGTTAAGTCATTTATTTTTGTGACGTTATGTATTTTGTGACGTCATTTATTTTTGTGACGTTATGTTTTTTGTGACGTCATTTGTTTTTGTGACATTTGTATTTTGTGACGTCATTTATTTTTGTGACGTTATGTATTTTGTGACGTCATTTATTTTTGTGACGTTATGTATTTTGTGACGTCAATTATTTATATGACGTTATGTATTTTGTAACGTTATGTATTTTGTGGCGTCATTTATTTTTGTGACGTTATGTATTTTGTGACCTCATTTATTTTTGTGACGTTATGTATTTTGTGACGTTATTTATTTTTGTGACGTTGTGTATTTTGTGACGTCATTTATTTTTGTGACGTCATTTATATTTGTGACGTTATGTATTTTGTGACGTCATTTATTTTTGTGACGTTATGTATTTTGTGACGTCATTTATTTTTGTGACGTTATGTATTTTGTGACGTCATTTATTTTTGTGACGTTATGTATTTTGTGACGTCATTTATTTTTGTGACGTTATGTATTTTGTGACGTTATGTGTTTTGTGACGTCATTTATTTTTGTGACGTTATGTATTTTGTGACGTCATATATTTTTGTGACGTTAAGTATTTTGTGACGTCATTTATTATTGTGACGTCATTTATTTTTGTGACGTTATGTATTTTGTGACGTCATGTTTTTTGTGACGTTATGTATTTTGTGGCGTCATTTATTTTTGTGACGTTATGTATTATGTGACCTCGTTTATTTTTGTGACGTTATGTATTTTGTGACGTTATTTATTTTTGTGACGTTATGTATTTTGTGACGTCATTTATTTTTGTGACGTTATGTATTTTGTGACGTCATTTATTATTGTGACGTCATTTATTTGTGTGACGTCATTTATTTTTGTGACGTTATGTATTTTGTGACGTCATTTATTTTTGTGACGTTATGTTTTTTGTGACGTTATGTATTTTTGTGACGTCATTTATTTTTGTGACGCTATGTATTTTGTGACGTCATTTATTTTTGTGACGTTATGAATTTTGTGACGTCATTTATTTTTGTGACGTTAAGTATTTTGTGACGTCATTTATTTTTGTGACGTTATGAATTTTGTGACGTCATTTATTATTGTGACGTCATTTATTTTTGTGACGTTATGTATTTTGTGACGTCATTTATTTTTTTGACTTTATGTATTTTGTGACGTCATTTATTTTTGTGACGTTATGTATTTTGTGATGTCATTTATTATTGTGACGTCATTTATTTTTGTGACGTCATTTATTTTTGTGACGTTATGTATTTTGTGACGTCATTTATTTTTGTGACGTTATGTATTTTGTGACGTCATTTATTTTTGTGACGTTATGTATTTTGTGACATCATTTATTTTTGAGACGTTATGTATTTTGTGACGTCATTTATTTTTTTGACGTTATGTATTATGTGACGTCATTTATTTTTGTAACGTTAGGTATTTTGTGACGTAATTAATTTTTGTGACGTCATTTATTTTTGTGACGTTATGTATTTTGTGACGTCAATTATTTTTATGACGTTATGTATTTTGTAACGTTATGTATTTTGTGGCGTCATTTATTTTTGTGACGTTATGTATTATGTGACCTCGTTTATTTTTGTGACGTTATGTATTTTGTGACGTTATTTATTTTTGTGACGTTATGTATTTTGTGACGTCATTTATTTTTGTGACGTCAATTATATTTGTGACGTTATGTATTTTGTGACGTCATTTATTTTTGTGACGTTATGTATTAATATTTGTGACGTCATTTATATTTGTGACGTTATGTATTTTGTGACCTCATTTATTTTTGTGAAGTTATGTATTTTGTGACGTCATTTATTTTTGTGACGTTATGAATTTTGTGACGTAATTTTTTTGTGACGTTTAGTATTTTGTGACGTCATTTATTATTGTGACGTCATTTATTTTTGTGACGTTATGTATTTTGTGACGTCATTTATTTTTGTGACGATATGTGTTTTGTGACGTTATGTATTTTTTGACGTCATTTATTTTTGTGACGTTATGTATTTTGTGACGTCATTTATTTTTGTGACGTTTTGTATTTTGTGACGTCATTTATTTTTGTGACGTTATGTATTTTGTGACGTCATTTATTTTTGTGACGTTATGTATTTTGTGACGTCATTTATTTTTTTGACGTTATGTATTATGTGACGTCATTTATTTTTGTGACGTTAGGTATTTTGGGACGTAATTAATTTTTGTTACGTCATTTATTTTTGTGACGTTATGTATTTTGTGACGTCATTTATTTTTGTGACGTTATGTTTTTTTTGACGTCATTTGTTTTTGTGACATTTGTATTTTGTGACGTCATTTATTTTTGTGACGTTATGTATTTTGTGACGTCATTTATTTTTGTGACGTTATGTATTTTGTGACGTCAATTATTTATATGACGTTATGTATTTTGTAACGTTATGTATTTTGTGGCGTCATTTATTTTTGTGACGTTATGTATTTTGTGACCTCATTTATTTTTGTGACGTTATGTATTTTGTGACGTTATTTATTTTTGTGACGTTGTGTATTTTGTGACGTCATTTATTTTTGTGACGTCATTTATATTTGTGACGTTATCTCTTTTGTGACGTCATTTATTTTTGTGACGTTATGTATTTTGTGACGTTATGTATTTTGTGACGTCATTTATTTTTGTGACGTTATGTATTTTGTGACGTCATTTATTATTGTTACGTCATTTATTTTTGTGACGTTATGTATTTTGTGACGTCATTTGTTTTTGTGACGTTATGTATTTTGTGACGTAATTAATTTTTGTGACGTCATTTATTTTTGTGACGTTATGTATTTTGTGACGTCATTTATTTTTGTGACGTTATGTATTTTGTGACGTCATTTATTTTTGTGACGTTATGTATTTTGTGACGTCATTTATTTTTGTGACGTTATGTATTTTGTGACGTTATGTATTTTTTGACGTCATTTATTTTTGTGACGTTATGTATTTTGTGACGTCATTTATTTTTGTGACGTTATGTATTTTGTGACGTCATTTATTTTTGTGACGTTATGTATTTTGTGACGTCATTTATTTTTGTGACGTTAGGTATTTTGTGACGTAATTAATTTTTGTGTTGTCATTTATTTTTGTGACGTTATGTATTTTGTGACGTCATTTATTTTTGTGACGTTATGTATTTTGTGACGTCATTTGTTTTTGTGACGTTTTATATTTTATGACGTCATTTATTTTTGTGACGTTATGTATATTGTGGCGTCATTTATTTTTGTGACGTTATGTATTTTGTGACCTCATTTATTTTTGTGACGTTATGTATTTTGTGACGTTATTTATTTTTGTGACGTTATGTATTTTGTGACGTCTTTTATTTTTGTGACGTCATTTATATTTGTGACGTTAAGTATTTTGTGATCATTTATTTTTGTGACGTTATGTATTTTGTGACGTCATTTATTTTTGTGACGTTATGTATTTTGTGACGTCATTTATTTTTGTGACGTCATTTATTTTTGTGACGTTATGTATTTTGTGACGTAATTTTTTTGTGACGTTTAGTATTTTGTGACGTCATTTATTATTGTGACGTCATTTATTTTTGTGACGTTATGTATTTTGTGACGTCATTTATTTTTGTGACGATATGTGTTTTGTGACGTTATGTATTTTTTGACGTCATTTATTTTTGTGACGTTATGTATTTTGTGACGTCATTTATTTTTGTGACGTTATGTATATTGTGACGTCATTTATTTTTGTGACGTTATGTATTTTGTGACGTCATTTATTATTGTGACGTCATTTATTTGTGTGACGTCATTTATTTTTGTGACGTTATGTATTTTGTGACGTCATTTATTTTTGTGACGTTATGTATTTTGTGACGTCATTTATTTTTGTGACGTTATGTATTTTGTGACGTCATTTATTTTTGTGACGTTATGTATTTTGTGACGTCATTTATTTTTGTGACGTTATGTATTTTGTGACGTCATTTATTTTTGTGACGTTATGAATTTTGTGACGTAATTTTTTTGTGACGTTTAGTATTTTGTGACGTCATTTATTATTGTGACGTCATTTATTTTTGTGACGTTATGTATTTTGTGACGTCATTTATTTTTGTGACGATATGTGTTTTGTGACGTTATGTATTTTTTGACGTCATTTATTCTTGTGACGTTATGTATTTTGTGACGTCATTTATTTTTGTGACGTTTTGTATTTTGTGACGTCATTTATTTTTGTGACGTTATGTATTTTGTGACGTCATTTATTTTTGTGACGTTATGTATTTTGTGACGTCATTTATTTTTTTGACGTTATGTATTATGTGACGTCATTTATTTTTGTGACGTTAGGTATTTTGGGACGTAATTAATTTTTGTTACGTCATTTATTTTTGTGACGTTATGTATTTTGTGACGTCATTTATTTTTGTGACGTTATGTTTTTTGTGACGTCATTTGTTTTTGTGACATTTGTATTTTGTGACGTCATTTATTTTTGTGACGTTATGTATTTTGTGACGTCATTTATTTTTGTGACGTTATGTATTTTGTGACGTCAATTATTTATATGACGTTATGTATTTTGTAACGTTATGTATTTTGTGGCGTCATTTATTTTTGTGACGTTATGTATTTTGTGACCTCATTTATTTTTGTGACGTTATGTATTTTGTGACGTTATTTATTTTTGTGACGTTGTGTATTTTGTGACGTCATTTATTTTTGTGACGTCATTTATATTTGTGACGTTATGTATTTTGTGACGTCATTTATTTTTGTGACGTTATGTATTTTGTGACGTCATTTATTTTTGTGACGTTATGTATTTTGTGACGTCATTTATTTTTGTGACGTTATGTATTTTGTGACGTCATTTATTTTTGTGACGTTATGTATTTTGTGACGTTATGTGTTTTGTGACGTCATTTATTTTTGTGACGTTATGTATTTTGTGACGTCATATATTTTTGTGACGTTAAGTATTTTGTGACGTCATTTATTATTGTGACGTCATTTATTTTTGTGACGTTATGTATTTTGTGACGTCATGTTTTTTGTGACGTTATGTATTTTGTGGCGTCATTTATTTTTGTGACGTTATGTATTATGTGACCTCGTTTATTTTTGTGACGTTATGTATTTTGTGACGTTATTTATTTTTGTGACGTTATGTATTTTGTGACGTCATTTATTTTTGTGACGTTATGTATTTTGTGACGTCATTTATTATTGTGACGTCATTTATTTGTGTGACGTCATTTATTTTTGTGACGTTATGTATTTTGTGACGTCATTTATTTTTGTGACGTTATGTTTTTTGTGACGTTATGTATTTTTGTGACGTCATTTATTTTTGTGACGCTATGTTTTTTGTGACGTCATTTGTTTTTGTGACGTTTTGTATTTTGTGACGTCATTTATTTTTGTGACATTATGTATTTTGTGACGTCATTTATTTTTGTGCCGTTATGTATTTTGTGACGTCATTTATTTTTGTAACGTTAGGTATTTTGTGACGTAATTAATTTTTGTGACGTCATTTATTTTTGTGACGTTATGTATTTTGTGACGTCATTTATTTTTGTGACGTTATGTTTTTTGTGACGTCATTTGTTTTTGTGACGTTTTGTATTTTGTGACGTCATTTATTTTTGTGACATTATGTATTTTGTGACGTCATTTATTTTTGTGCCGTTATGTATTTTGTGACGTCATTTATTTTTGTGACGTTATGTATTTTGTGACGTCAATTATTTTTATGACGTTATGTATTTTGTAACGTTATGTATTTTGTGGCGTCATTTATTTTTGTGACGTTATGTATTATGTGACCTCGTTTATTTTTGTGACGTTATGTATTTTGTGACGTTATTTATTTTTGTGACGTTATGTATTTTGTGACGTCATTTATTTTTGTGACGTCAATTATATTTGTGACGTTATGTATTTTGTGACGTCATTTATTTTTGTGACGTTATGTATTAATATTTGTGACGTCATTTATATTTGTGACGTTATGTATTTTGTGACCTCATTTATTTTTGTGAAGTTATGTATTTTGTGACGTTATTTATTTTTGTGACGTTATGTATTTTGTGACGTCATTTATTTTTGTGACGTCATTTGTATTTGTGACGTTATGTCTTTTGTGACGTCATTTATTTTTGTGACGTTATGTATTTTGTGACGTTATGTATTTTGTGACGTCATTTATTTTTGTGACGTTATGTATTTTGTGACGTCATTTATTATTGTTACGTCATTCATTTTTGTGACGTTATGTATTTTGTAACGTCATTTGTTTTTGTGATGTTTTGTTTTTTGTGACGTCATTTATTTTTGTGACGTTATGTATATTGTGGCGTCATTTATTTTTGTGACGTTATGTATTTTGTGACGTCATTTATTATTGTGACGTCATTTATTTTTGTGACGTTATGTATTTTGTGACGTCATTTATTTTTGTGACGTTATGTATTTTGTGACGTCATGTTTTTTGTGACGTTATGTATTTTGTGGCGTCATTTATTTTTGTGACGTTATGTATTATGTGACCTCGTTTATTTTTGTGACGTTATGTATTTTGTGACGTTATTTATTTTTGTGACGTTATGTATTTTGTGACGTCATTTATTTTTGTGACGTTATGTATTTTGTGACGTCATTTATTATTGTGACGTTATTTATTTGTGTGACGTCATTTATTTTTGTAACGTTATGTATTTTGTGACGTCATTTATTTTTGTGACGTTATGTTTTTTGTGACGTTATGTATTTTTGTGACGTCATTTATTTTTGTGACGCTATGTATTTTGTGACGTCATTTATTTTTGTGACGTTATGAATTTTGTGACGTCATTTATTTTTGTGACGTTAAGTATTTTGTGACGTCATTTATTTTTGTGACGTTATGAATTTTGTGACGTCATTTATTATTGTGATGTCATTTATTTTTGTGACGTTATGTATTTTGTGACGTCATTTATTTTTTTGACTTTATGTATTTTGTGACGTCATTTATTTTTGTGACGTTATGTATTTTGTGATGTCATTTATTATTGTGACGTCATTTATTTTTGTGACGTCATTTATTTTTGTGACGTTATGTATTTTGTGACGTCATTTATTTTTGTGACGTTATGTATTTTGTGACGTCATTTATTTTTGTGACGTTATGTATTTTGTGACATCATTTATTTTTGAGACGTTATAAATTTTGTGACGTCATTTATTTTTCTGACGTTATGTATTATGTGACGTCATTTATTTTTGTGACGTTAGGTATTTTGTGACGTAATTAATTTTTGTGACGTCATTTATTTTTGTGACGTTATGTATTTTGTGACGTCATTTATTTTTGTGACGTTATGTTTTTTGTGACGTCATTTGTTTTTGTGACGTTTTGTATTTTGTGACGTCATTTATTTTTGTGCCGTTATGTATTTTGTGACGTCATTTATTTTTGTGACGTTATGTATTTTGTGACGTCAATTATTTTTATGACGTTATGTATTTTGTAACGTTATGTATTTTGTGGCGTCATTTATTTTTGTGACGTTATGTATTATGTGACCTCGTTTATTTTTGTGACGTTATGTATTTTGTGACGTTATTTATTTTTGTGACGTTATGTATTTTGTGACGTCATTTATTTTTGTGACGTCAATTATATTTGTGACGTTATGTATTTTGTGACGTCATTTATTTTTGTGACGTTATGTATTAATATTTGTGACGTCATTTATATTTGTGACGTTATGTATTTTGTGACCTCATTTATTTTTGTGAAGTTATGTATTTTGTGACGTTATTTATTTTTGTGACGTTATGTATTTTGTGACGTCATTTATTTTTGTGACGTCATTTATATTTGTGACGTTATGTCTTTTGTGACGTCATTTATTTTTGTGACGTTATGTATTTTGTGACGTTATGTATTTTGTGACGTCATTTATTTTTGTGACGTTATGTATTTTGTGACGTCATTTATTATTGTTACGTCATTTATTTTTGTGACGTTATGTATTTTGTAACGTCATTTGTTTTTGTGATGTTTTGTTTTTTGTGACGTCATTTATTTTTGTGACGTTATGTATATTGTGGCGTCATTTATTTTTGTGACGTTATGTATTTTGTGACCTCATTTATTTTTGTGACGTTATGTATTTTGTGACGTTATTTATTTTTGTGACGTTATGTATTTTGTGACGTCATTTATTTTTGTGACGTCATTTATATTTGTGACGTTATGTATTTTGTGACGTCATTTATTTTTGTGACGTTATGTATTAATATTTGTGACGTCATTAATTTTTGTGACGTCATTTATTTTTGTGACGTTATGTATTTTGTGACGTCATTTATTTTTGTGACGTTATGTATTTTGTGACGTCATTTATTTTTGTGACGTTATGTATTTTGTGACGTCATTTATTTTTGTGACGTTATGTATTTTGTGACGTCATTTTTTTGTGACGTTTAGTATTTTGTGACGTCATTTATTATTGTGACGTCATTTATTTTTGTGACGTTATGTATTTTGTGACGTCATTTATTTTTGTGACGAGATGTTTTTTGTGACGTTATGTATGTTTTGACGTCATTTATTTTTGTGACGTTGTGTATTTTGTGACGTCATTTATTTTTGTGACGTTATGTATTTTGTGACGTCATTTATTTTTGTGACGTTATGTATTTTGTGACGTCATTTATTATTGTGACGTCATTTATTTGTGTGACGTCATTTATTTTTGTGACGTTATGTATTTTGTGACGTCATTTATTTTTGTGACGTTATGTTTTTTGTGACGTTATGTATTTTTGTGACGTTATGAATTTTGTGACGTCATTTATTAATGTGACGTCATTTATTTTTGTGACGTTATGTATTTTGTGACGTCATTTATTTTTTTGACGTTATGTATTTTGTGACGTCATTTATTTTTGTGACGTTATGTATTTTGTGACGTCATTTATTATTGTGACGTAATTTATTTTTGTGACGTTATGTATTTTGTGACGTCATTTATTTTTGTGACGTTATGTATCTTGTGACGTCATTTATTTTTCGACGTTATGTATTATGTGACGTCATTAATTTTTGTGACGTTAGGTATTTTGTGACGTTATTAATTTTTGTGACTTCATTTATTTTTGTGACGTTATGTATTTTGTGACGTCATTTTTTTTGTAACGTTATGTATTTTGTGACGTCATTTATTTTTGTGACGTTATGTATTTTGTTACGTCATTTATTTTTGTGACGTTATGAATTTTGTGACGTCATTTATTATTGTGACGTCATTTATTTTTGTGACGTTATGTATTTTGTGACGTCATTTATTTTTTTGACGTTATGTATTTTGTGACGTCATTTATTTTTGTGACGTTATGTATTTTGTGACGTCATTTGTTATTGTGACGTAATTTATTTTTGTGACGTTATGTATTTTGTGACGTCATTTATTTTTGTGACGTTATGTATCTTTTGACGTCATTTATTTTTTGACGTTATGTATTATGTGACGTCATTAATTTTTGTGACGTTAGGTATTTTGTGACGTTATTAATTTTTGTGACTTCATTTATTTTTGTGACGTTATGTATTTTGTGACGTCATTTTTTTTGTAACGTTATGTATTTTGTGACGTCATTTATTTTTGTGACGTTATGTATTTTGTGACGTCAATTATTTTTATGACGTTATGTATTTTGTAACGTTATGTATTTTGTGGCGTCATTTATTTTTGTGACGTTTTGTATTTTGTGACGTCATTTATTTTTGTTACGTTATGTATTTTGTGACGTTTTTATTTTTGTGACGTTATGTATTTTGTGACGTCATTTATTTTTGTGACGTCATTTATATTTGTGACGTTATGTATTTTGTGACGTCATTTATTTTTGTGACGTTATGTATTAATATTTGTGACGTCATTTATATTTGTGACGTTATGTATTTTGTGACCTCATTGATTTTTTGTGACGTTATGTATTTTGTGACGTCATTTATTTTTGTGACGTTATGTATTTTGTGACGTCATTTATTTTTGTGACGTCATTTATATTTGTGACGTTATGTATTTTGTGACGTCAATTATTTTTGTGACGTTATGTATTTTGTGACGTCATTTCTTTTTTGACGTTAGGTATTTAGTGACGTCATTTATTTTTGTTCCGTTATGTATTTTGTGACGTCATTTATTTTTGTGACGTTATGTATTTTGTGACGTAATTTATTATTGTGACGTCATTTATTTTTGTGACGTTATGTATTTTGTGACCTCATTTATTTTTGTGACGTTATGTATTTTGTGACCTCATTTATTTTTGTGACGTTATGTATTTTGTGACGTTATGTATTTTGTGACGTCATTTATTTTTGATGTCATTTATTTTTGTGACGATATGTGTTTTGTGACGTTATGTATTTTTTGACGTCATTTATTTTTGTGACGTTATGTATTTTGTGACGTCATTTATTTATGTGACGTTATGTATTTTGTGACGTTATTTATTTTTGTGACGTTATGTATTTTGTGACGTCATTTATTATTGTGACGTCATTTATTTTTGTGACGTTATGTATTTTGTGACGTCATTTATTTTTGTGACGTTATGTATTTTGTGACGTCATTTATTTTTGTGACATTATGTATTTTGTGACCTCATTTATTTTTGTGACGTTACGTATTTTGTGACGTTATTTATTTTTGTGACGTTATGTATTTTGTGACCTCATTTATTTTTGTGACGTTATGTATTTTGTGACGTTATGTATTTTGTGACGTCATTTATTTTTGTGACGTCATTTATATTTGTGACGTTATGTATTTTGTGACGTCATTTATTTTTGTGACGTTAAATATTAATGTTTGTGACGTCATTTATATTTGTGACGTTATGTATTTTGTGACCTCATTTATTTTTGTGATGTTATGTATTTTGTGACGTAAATTATTTTTTTGACGTTATGTATTTTGTGACGTCATTTATTTTTGTGACGTTATGTTTTTTGTGACGTCATGTATTTTTGTGACATTTTGTATTTTGTGACGTCATTTATTTTTGTGACGTTATGTATTTTGTGACGTCATTTATTTTTGTGACGCTATGTATTTTGTGACGTCATTTATTTTTGTGACGTTATGTATTTTGTGACGTCAATTTTTTTTATGACGTTATGTATTTTATAACGTTATGTATTTTGTGACGTCATTTATTTTTGTGACGTCATTTATTTTTGTGACGTTATGTATTTTGTGACGTAATTTTTTTGTGACGTTTAGTATTTTGTGACGTCATTTATTATTGTGACGTCATTTATTTTTGTGACGTTATGTATTTTGTGACGTCATTTATTTTTGTGACGATATGTGTTTTGTGACGTTATGTATTTTTTGACGTCATTTATTTTTGTGACGTTATGTATTTTGTGACGTCATTTATTTTTGTGACGTTATGTATATTGTGACGTCATTTATTTTTGTGACGTTATGTATTTTGTGACGTCATTTATTATTGTGACGTCATTTATTTGTGTGACGTCATTTATTTTTGTGACGTTATGTATTTTGTGACGTCATTTATTTTTGTGACGTTATGTATTTTGTGACGTCATTTATTTTTGTGACGTTAAATATTAA
Organism: Flexamia atlantica; assembly: GCA_035578135.1. NCBI lineage: Eukaryota > Metazoa > Arthropoda > Insecta > Hemiptera > Cicadellidae > Flexamia > Flexamia atlantica. The sequence continues at coordinate 1,578,338 of JAQJVK010000059.1, read as the reverse complement.
TGTTTGTGACGTCATTTATATTTGTGACGTTATGTATTTTGTGACCTCATTTATTTTTGTGATGTTATGTATTTTGTGACGTAAATTATTTTTTTGACGTTATGTATTTTGTGACGTCATTTATTTTTGTGACGTTATGTTTTTTGTGACGTCATGTATTTTTGTGACATTTTGTATTTTGTGACGTCATTTATTTTTGTGACGTTATGTATTTTGTGACGTCATTTATTTTTGTGACGCTATGTATTTTGTGACGTCATTTATTTTTGTGACGTTATGTATTTTGTGACGTCAATTTTTTTTATGACGTTATGTATTTTATAACGTTATGTATTTTGTGACGTCATTTATTTTTGTGACGTCATTTATTTTTGTGACGTTATGTATTTTGTGACGTAATTTTTTTGTGACGTTTAGTATTTTGTGACGTCATTTATTATTGTGACGTCATTTATTTTTGTGACGTTATGTATTTTGTGACGTCATTTATTTTTGTGACGATATGTGTTTTGTGACGTTATGTATTTTTTGACGTCATTTATTTTTGTGACGTTATGTATTTTGTGACGTCATTTATTTTTGTGACGTTATGTATATTGTGACGTCATTTATTTTTGTGACGTTATGTATTTTGTGACGTCATTTATTATTGTGACGTCATTTATTTGTGTGACGTCATTTATTTTTGTGACGTTATGTATTTTGTGACGTCATTTATTTTTGTGACGTTATGTATTTTGTGACGTCATTTATTTTTGTGACGTTATGTATTTTGTGACGTCATTTATTTTTGTGACGTTATGTATTTTGTGACGTCATTTATTTTTGTGACGTTATGTATTTTGTGACGTCATTTATTTTTGTGACGTTATGAATTTTGTGACGTAATTTTTTTGTGACGTTTAGTATTTTGTGACGTCATTTATTATTGTGACGTCATTTATTTTTGTGACGTTATGTATTTTGTGACGTCATTTATTTTTGTGACGTTATGTTTTTTGTGACGTCATTTGTTTTTGTGACATTTGTATTTTGTGACGTCATTTATTTTTGTGACGTTATGTATTTTGTGACGTCATTTATTTTTGTGACGTTATGTATTTTGTGACGTCAATTATTTATATGACGTTATGTATTTTGTAACGTTATGTATTTTGTGGCGTCATTTATTTTTGTGACGTTATGTATTTTGTGACCTCATTTATTTTTGTGACGTTATGTATTTTGTGACGTTATTTATTTTTGTGACGTTGTGTATTTTGTGACGTCATTTATTTTTGTGACGTCATTTATATTTGTGACGTTATGTATTTTGTGACGTCATTTATTTTTGTGACGTTATGTATTTTGTGACGTCATTTATTTTTGTGACGTTATGTATTTTGTGACGTCATTTATTTTTGTGACGTTATGTATTTTGTGACGTCCTTTATTTTTGTGACGTTATGTATTTTGTGACGTTATGTGTTTTGTGACGTCATTTATTTTTGTGACGTTATGTATTTTGTGACGTCATATATTTTTGTGACGTTAAGTATTTTGTGACGTCATTTATTATTGTGACGTCATTTATTTTTGTGACGTTATGTATTTTGTGACGTCATTTATTTTTGTGACGTTATGTATTTTGTGACGTCATGTTTTTTGTGACGTTATGTATTTTGTGGCGTCATTTATTTTTGTGACGTTATGTATTATGTGACCTCGTTTATTTTTGTGACGTTATGTATTTTGTGACGTTATTTATTTTTGTGACGTTATGTATTTTGTGACGTCATTTATTTTTGTGACGTTATGTATTTTGTGACGTCATTTATTATTGTGACGTCATTTATTTGTGTGACGTCATTTATTTTTGTGACGTTATGTATTTTGTGACGTCATTTATTTTTGTGACGTTATGTTTTTTGTGACGTTATGTATTTTTGTGACGTCATTTATTTTTGTGACGCTATGTATTTTGTGACGTCATTTATTTTTGTGACGTTATGAATTTTGTGACGTCATTTATTTTTGTGACGTTAAGTATTTTGTGACGTCATTTATTTTTGTGACGTTAAGTATTTTGTGACGTCATTTATTTTTGTGACGTTATGAATTTTGTGACGTCATTTATTATTGTGACGTCATTTATTTTTGTGACGTTATGTATTTTGTGACGACATTTATTTTTTTGACTTTATGTATTTTGTGACGTCATTTATTTTTGTGACGTTATGTATTTTGTGATGTCATTTATTATTGTGACGTCATTTATTTTTGTGACGTCATTTATTTTTGTGACGTTATGTATTTTGTGACGTCATTTATTTTTGTGACGTTATGTATTTTGTGACGTCATTTATTTTTGTGACGTTATGTATTTTGTGACATCATTTATTTTTGAGACGTTATGTATTTTGTGACGTCATTTATTTTTTTGACGTTATGTATTATGTGACGTCATTTATTTTTGTGACGTTAGGTATTTTGTGACGTAATTAATTTTTGTGACGTCATTTATTTTTGTGACGTTATGTATTTTGTGACGTCATTTATTTTTGTGACGTTATGTTTTTTGTGACGTCATTTGTTTTTGTGACGTTTTGTATTTTGTGACGTCATTTATTTTTGTGACATTATGTATTTTGTGACGTCATTTATTTTTGTGCCGTTATGTATTTTGTGACGTCATTTATTTTTGTGACGTTATGTATTTTGTGACGTCAATTATTTTTATGACGTTATGTATTTTGTAACGTTATGTATTTTGTGGCGTCATTTATTTTTGTGACGTTATGTATTATGTGACCTCGTTTATTTTTGTGACGTTATGTATTTTGTGACGTTATTTATTTTTGTGACGTTATGTATTTTGTGACGTCATTTATTTTTTTGACGTCAATTATATTTGTGACGTTATGTATTTTGTGACGTCATTTATTTTTGTGACGTTATGTATTAATATTTGTGACGTCATTTATATTTGTGACGTTATGTATTTTGTGACCTCATTTATTTTTGTGAAGTTATGTATTTTGTGACGTTATTTATTTTTGTGACGTTATGTATTTTGTGACGTCATTTATTTTTGTGACGTCATTTGTATTTGTGACGTTATGTCTTTTGTAACGTCATTTATTTTTGTGACGTTATGTATTTTGTGACGTTATGTATTTTGTGACGTCATTTATTTTTGTGACGTTATGTATTTTGTGACGTCATTTATTATTGTTACGTCATTTATTTTTGTGACGTTATGTATTTTGTAACGTCATTTGTTTTTGTGATGTTTTGTTTTTTGTGACGTCATTTATTTTTGTGACGTTATGTATATTGTGGAGTCATTTATTTTTGTGACGTTATGTATTTTGTGACGTCATTTATTATTGTGACGTCATTTATTTTTGTGACGTTATGTATTTTGTGACGTCATTTATTTTTGTGACGTTATGTATTTTGTGACGTCATGTTTTTTGTGACGTTATGTATTTTGTGGCGTCATTTATTTTTGTGACGTTATGTATTATGTGACCTCGTTTATTTTTGTGACGTTATGTATTTTGTGACGTTATTTATTTTTGTGACGTTATGTATTTTGTGACGTCATTTGTTTTTGTGACGTTATGTATTTTGTGACGTCATTTATTATTGTGACGTCATTTATTTGTGTGACGTCATTTATTTTTGTGACGTTATGTATTTTGTGACGTCATTTATTTTTGTGACGTTATGTTTTTTGTGACGTTATGTATTTTTGTGACGTCATTTATTTTTGTGACGCTATGTATTTTGTGACGTCATTTATTTTTGTGACGTTATGAATTTTGTGACGTCATTTATTTTTGTGACGTTAAGTATTTTGTGACGTCATTTATTTTTGTGACGTTATGAATTTTGTGACGTCATTTATTATTGTGACGTCATTTATTTTTGTGACGTTATGTATTTTGTGACGTCATTTATTTTTTTGACTTTATGTATTTTGTGACGTCATTTATTTTTGTGACGTTATGTATTTTGTGATGTCATTTATTATTGTGACGTCATTTATTTTTGTGACGTCATTTATTTTTGTGACGTTATGTATTTTGTGACGTCATTTATTTTTGTGACATTATGTATTTTGTGACGTCATTTATTTTTGTGACGTTATGTATTTTGTGACATCATTTATTTTTGAGACGTTATGTATTTTGTGACGTCATTTATTTTTTTGACGTTATGTATTATGTGACGTCATTTATTTTTGTGACGTTAGGTATTTTGTGACGTAATTAATTTTTGTGACGTCATTTATTTTTGTGACGTTATGTATTTTGTGACGTCATTTATTTTTGTGACGTTATGTTTTTTGTGACGTCATTTGTTTTTGTGACGTTTTGTATTTTGTGACGTCATTTATTTTTGTGACATTATGTATTTTGTGACGTCATTTATTTTTGTGCCGTTATGTATTTTGTGACGTCATTTATTTTTGTGACGTTATGTATTTTGTGACGTCAATTATTTTTATGACGTTATGTATTTTGTAACGTTATGTATTTTGTGGCGTCATTTATTTTTGTGACGTTATGTATTATGTGACCTCGTTTATTTTTGTGACGTTATGTATTTTGTGACGTTATTTATTTTTGTGACGTTATGTATTTTGTGACGTCATTTATTTTTGTGACGTCAATTATATTTGTGACGTTATGTATTTTGTGACGTCATTTATTTTTGTGACGTTATGTATTAATATTTGTGACGTCATTTATATTTGTGACGTTATGTATTTTGTGACCTCATTTATTTTTGTGAAGTTATGTATTTTGTGACGTTATTTATTTTTGTGACGTTATGTATTTTGTGACGTCATTTATTTTTGTGACGTCATTTATATTTGTGACGTTATGTCTTTTGTGACGTCATTTATTTTTGTGACGTTATGTATTTTGTGACGTTATGTATTTTGTGACGTCATTTATTTTTGTGACGTTATGTATTTTGTGACGTCATTTATTATTGTTACGTCATTTATTTTTGGGACGTTATGTATTTTGTAACGTCATTTGTTTTTGTGATGTTTTGTTTTTTGTGACGTCATTTATTTTTGTGACGTTATGTATATTGTGGCGTCATTTATTTTTGTGACGTTATGTATTTTGTGACCTCATTTATTTTTGTGACGTTATGTATTTTGTGACGTTATTTATTTTTGTGACGTTATGTATTTTGTGACGTCATTTATTTTTGTGACGTCATTTATATTTGTGACGTTATGTATTTTGTGACGTCATTTATTTTTGTGACGTTATGTATTAATATTTGTGACGTCATTAATTTTTGTGACGTCATTTATTTTTGTGACGTTATGTATTTTGTGACGTCATTTATTTTTGTGACGTTATGTATTTTGTGACGTCATTTATTTTTGTGACGTTATGTATTTTGTGACGTCATTTATTTTTGTGACGTTATGTATTTTGTGACGTCATTTTTTGTGACGTTTAGTATTTTGTGACGTCATTTATTATTGTGACGTCATTTATTTTTGTGACGTTATGTATTTTGTGACGTCATTTATTTTTGTGACGATATGTGTTTTGTGACGTTATGTATGTTTTGACGTCATTTATTTTTGTGACGTTGTGTATTTTGTGACGTCATTTATTTTTGTGACGTTATGTATTTTGTGACGTCATTTATTATTGTGACGTCATTTATTTGTGTGACGTCATTTATTTTTGTGACGTTATGTATTTTGTGACGTCATTTATTTTTGTGACGTTATGTTTTTTGTGACGTTATGTATTTTTGTGACGTTATGAATTTTGTGACGTCATTTATTATTGTGACGTCATTTATTTTTGTGACGTTATGTATTTTGTGACGTCATTTATTTTTTTGACGTTATGTATTTTGTGACGTCATTTATTTTTGTGACGTTATGTATTTTGTGACGTCATTTATTATTGTGACGTAATTTATTTTTGTGACGTTATGTATTTTGTGACGTCATTTATTTTTGTGACGTTATGTATTAATATTTGTGACGTCATTTATATTTGTGACGTTATGTATTTTGTGACCTCATTGATTTTTTGTGACGTTATGTATTTTGTGACGTCATTTATTTTTGTGACGTTATGTATTTTGTTACGTCATTTATTTTTGTGACGTCATTTATATTTGTGACGTTATGTATTTTGTGACGTCAATTATTTTTGTGACGTTATGTATTTTGTGACGTCATTTCTTTTTGTGACGTTAGGTATTTAGTGACGTCATTTATTTTTGTTCCGTTATGTATTTTGTGACGTCATTTATTTTTGTGACGTTATGTATTTTGTGACGTAATTTATTATTGTGACGTCATTTATTTTTGTGACGTTATGTATTTTGTGACCTCATTTTTTTTTGTGACGTTATGTATTTTGTGACCTCATTTATTTTTGTGACGTTATGTATTTTGTGACGTTATGTATTTTGTGACGTCATTTATTTTTGATGTCATTTATTTTTGTGACGATATGTGTTTTGTGACGTCATTTATTTTTGTGACGTTATGTATTTTGTGACGTCATTTATTTATGTGACGTTATGTATTTTGTGACGTTATTTATTTTTGTGACGTTATGTATTTTGTGACGTCATTTATTATTGTGACGTCATTTATTTTTGTGACGTTATGTATTTTGTGACGTCATTTATTTTTGTGACGTTATGTATTTTGTGACGTCATTTATTTTTGTGACATTATGTATTTTGTGACCTCATTTATTTTTGTGACGTTATGTATTTTGTGACGTTATTTATTTTTGTGACGTTATGTATTTTGTGACCTCATTTATTTTTGTGACGTTATGTATTTTGTGACGTTATGTATTTTGTGACGTTATGTATTTTGTGACGTCATTTATTTTTGTGACGTCATTTATATTTGTGACGTTATGTATTTTGTGACGTCATTTATTTTTGTGACGTTAAATATTAATGTTTGTGACGTCATTTATATTTGTGACGTTATGTATTTTGTGACCTCATTTATTTTTGTGATGTTATGTATTTTGTGACGTAAATTATTTTTTTGACGTTATGTATTTTGTGACGTCATTTATTTTTGTGACGTTATGTTTTTTTGTGACGTCATTTATTTTTGTGACATTTTGTATTTTGTGACGTCATTTATTTTTGTGACGTTATGTATTTTGTGACGTCATTTATTTTTGTGACGCTATGTATTTTGTGACGTCATTTATTTTTGTGACGTTATGTATTTTGTGACGTCAATTTTTTTATGACGTTATGTATTTTATAACGTTATGTATTTTGTGGCGTCATTTATTTTTGTGACGTTATGTATTTTGTGACCTCATTTATTTATATGACGTTATGTATTTTGTAACGTTATGTATTTTGTAGCGTCATTTATTTTTGTGACGTTATGTATTTTGTGACCTTATTTATTTTTGTGACGTTATGTATTTTGTGACGTCATTTATTTTTGTGACGTCATTTATATTTGTGACGTTATGTATTATGTGACGTCATTTATTTTTGTGACGTTATGTATTAATATTTGTGACGTCATTTATATTTGTGACGTTATGTATTTTGTGACCTCATTATTTTTGTGACGTTATGTATTTTGTAACGTTATTTATTTTTGTGACGTTATGTATTTTGTGACGTCATTTATTTTTGTGACGTCATTTATATTTGTGACGTTATGTCTTTTGTGACGTCATTTATTTTTGTGACGTTATGTATTTTGTGACGTTATGTATTTTGTGACGTCATTTATTTTTGTGACGTTATGTATTTTGTGACGTCATTTATTTTTGTGACGTTATGTATTTTGTGACGTCATTTATTATTGTTACGTCATTTATTTTTGTGACGTTATGTATTTTGTGACGTCATTTGTTTTTGTGACGTTATGTATTTTGTGACGTAATTAATTTTTGTAACGTCATTTATTTTTGTGACGTTATGTATTTTGTGACGTCATTTATTTTTGTGACGTTATGTATTTTGTGACGTCATTTATTTTTGTGACGTTATGTATTTTGTGACGTCATTTATTTTTGTGACGTTATGTATTTTGTGACGTCATTTATTTTTGTGAAGTTATGTATTTTGTGACGTTATTAATTTTTTGACGTCATTTATTTTTGTGACGTTATGTATTTTGTGACATCATTTATTTTTGTGACGTTATGTATTTTGTGACGTCATTTATTTTTGTGACGTTATGTATTTTGTGACGTCATTTATTTTTGTGACGTTATGTATTTTGTGACGTAATTAATTTTTGTGTTGTCATTTATTTTTGTGACGTTATGTATTTTGTGACGTCATTTATTTTTGTGACGTTATGTATTTTGTGACGTCATTTGTTTTTGTGACGTTTTATATTTTATGACGTCATTTATTTTTGTGACGTTATGTATATTGTGGCGTCATTTATTTTTGTGACGTTATGTATTTTGTGACCTCATTTATTTTTTGACGTTATGTATTTTGTGACGTTATTTATTTTTGTGACGTTATGTATTTTGTGACGTCATTTATTTTTGTGACGTCATTTATATTTGTGACCTTATGAATTTTTTGATATCATTTATTTTTGTGACGTTATGTATTTTGTGACGTCATTTATTTTTGTGACGTTATGTATTTTGTGACGTCATTTATTTTTGTGACGTCATTTATTTTTGTGACGTTATGTATTTTGTGACGTCATTTTTTTGTGACGTTTAGTATTTTGTGACGTCATTTATAATTGTGACGTCATTTATTTTTGTGACGTTATGTATTTTGTGACGTCATTTATTTTTGTGACGATATGTGTTTTGTGACGTTATGTATTTTTTGACGTCATTTATTTTTGTGACGTTATGTATTTTGTGACGTCATTTATTTTTGTGACGTTATGTATATTGTGACGTCATTTATTTTTGTGACGTTATGTATTTTGTGACGTCATTTATTATTGTGACGTCATTTATTTGTGTGACGTCATTTATTTTTGTGACGTTATGTATTTTGTGACGTCATTTATTTTTGTGACGTTATGTATTTTGTGACGTCATTTATTTTTGTGACGTTATGTATTTTGTGACGTCATTTATTTTTGTGACGTTATGTATTTTGTGACGTCATTTATTTTTGTGACGTTATGTATTTTGTGACGTAATTTATTTTTGTGACGTTATGAATTTTGTGACGTCATTTTTTTGTGACGTTTAGTATTTTGTGACGTCATTTATTATTGTGACGTCATTTATTTTTGTGACGTTATGTATTTTGTGACGTCATTAATTTTTGTGACGTTATGTGTTTTGTGACGTTATGTATTTTTTGACGTCATTTATTTTTGTGACGTTATATATTTTGTGACGTCATTTATTTTTGTGACGTTATGTATTAATATTTGTGACGTCATTTATATTTGTGACGTTATGTATTTTGTGACCACATTATTTTTGTGACGTTATGTATTTTGTAACGTTATTTATTTTTGTGACGTTATGTATTTTGTGACGTCATTTATTTTTGTGACGTCATTTATATTTGTGACGTTATGTCTTTTGTGACGTCATTTATTTTTGTGACGTTATGTATTTTGTGACGTTATGTATTTTGTGACGTCATTTATTTTTGTGACGTTATGTATTTTGTGACGTCATTTATTATTGTTACGTCATTTATTTTTGTGACGTTATGTATTTTGTGACGTCATTTTTTTTTGTGACGTTATGTATTTTGTGACGTAATTAATTTTTGTAACGTCATTTATTTTTGTGACGTTATGTATTTTGTGACGTCATTTATTTTTGTGACGTTATGTATTTTGTGACGTCATTTATTTTTGTGACGTTATGTATTTTGTGACGTCATTTATTTTTGTGACGTTATGTATTTTGTGACGTCAATTATTTTTATGACGTTATGTATTTTGTAACGTTATGTATTTTGTGGCGTCATTTATTTTTGTGACGTTTTGTATTTTGTGACGTCATTTATTTTTGTTACGTTATGTATTTTGTGACGTTTTTTATTTTTGTGACGTTATGTATTTTGTGACGTCATTTATTTTTGTGACGTCATTTATATTTGTGACGTTATGTATTTTGTGACGTCATTTATTTTTGTGACGTTATGTATTAATATTTGTGACGTCATTTATATTTGTGACGTTATGTATTTTGTGACCTCATTGATTTTTTGTGACGTTATGTATTTTGTGACGTCATTTATTTTTGTGACGTTATGTATTTTGTGACGTCATTTATTTTTGTGACGTCATTTATATTTGTGACGTTATGTATTTTGTGACGTCAATTATTTTTGTGACGTTATGTATTTTGTGACGTCATTTCTTTTTGTGACGTTAGGTATTTAGTGACGTCATTTATTTTTGTTCCGTTATGTATTTTGTGACGTCATTTATTTTTGTGACGTTATGTATTTTATGACGTAATTTATTATTGTGACGTCATTTATTTTTGTGACGTTATGTATTTTGTGACCTCATTTATTTTTGTGACGTTATGTATTTTGTGACCTCATTTATTTTTGTGACGTTATGTATTTTGTGACGTTATGTATTTTGTGACGTCATTTATTTTTGATGTCATTTATTTTTGTGACGATATGTGTTTTGTGACGTTATGTATTTTTTGACGTCATTTATTTTTGTGACGTTATGTATTTTGTGACGTCATTTATTTATGTGACGTTATGTATTTTGTGACGTTATTTATTTTTGTGACGTTATGTATTTTGTGACGTCATTTATTATTGTGACGTCATTTATTTTTGTGACGTTATGTATTTTGTGACGTCATTTATTTTTGTGACGTTATGTATTTTGTGACGTCATTTATTTTTGTGACATTATGTATTTTGTGACCTCATTTATTTTTGTGACGTTATGTATTTTGTGACGTTATTTATTTTTGTGACGTTATGTATTTTGTGACCTCATTTATTTTTGTGACGTTATGTATTTTGTGACGTTATGTATTTTGTGACGTCATTTATTTTTGTGACGTCATTTATATTTGTGACGTTATGTATTTTGTGACGTCATTTATTTTTGTGACGTTAAATATTAATGTTTGTGACGTCATTTATATTTGTGACGTTATGTATTTTGTGACCTCATTTATTTTTGTGATGTTATGTATTTTGTGACGTAAATTATTTTTTTGACGTTATGTATTTTGTGACGTCATTTATTTTTGTGACGTTATGTTTTTTGTGACGTCATTTATTTTTGTGACATTTTGTATTTTGTGACGTCATTTATTTTTGTGACGTTATGTATTTTGTGACGTCATTTATTTTTGTGACGTTATGTATTTTGTGACGTCATTTATTTTTGTGACGTTATGTATTTTGTGACGTCAATTTTTTTTATGACGTTATGTATTTTATAACGTTATGTATTTTGTGGCGTCATTTATTTTTGTGACGTTATGTATTTTGTGACCTCATTTATTTATATGACGTTATGTATTTTGTAACGTTATGTATTTTGTGGCGTCATTTATTTTTGTGACGTTATGTATTTTGTGACCTCATTTATTTTTGTGACGTTATGTATTTTGTGACGTTATTTATTTTTTTTTCGTTATGTATTTTGTGACGTCATTTATTTTTGTGACGTCATTTATATTTGTGACGTTATGTATTATGTGACGTCATTTATTTTTGTGACGTTATGTATTAATATTTGTGACGTCATTTATATTTGTGACGTTATGTATTTTGTGACCTCATTATTTTTGTGACGTTATGTATTTTGTAACGTTATTTATTTTTGTGACGTTATGTATTTTGTGACGTCATTTATTTTTGTGACGTCATTTATATTTGTGACGTTATGTCTTTTGTGACGTCATTTATTTTTGTGACGTTATGTATTTTGTGACGTTATGTATTTTGTGACGTCATTTATTTTTGTGACGTTATGTATTTTGTGACGTCATTTATTTTTGTGACGTTATGTATTTTGTGACGTCATTTATTATTGTTACGTCATTTATTTTTGTGACGTTATGTATTTTGTGACGTCATTTATTATTGTTACGTCATTTATTTTTGTGACGTTATGTATTTTGTGACGTCATTTGTTTTTGTGACGTTATGTATTTTGTGACGTAATTAATTTTTGTAACGTCATTTATTTTTGTGACGTTATGTATTTTGTGACGTCATTTATTTTTGTGACGTTATGTATTTTGTGACGTCATTTATTTTTGTGACGTTATGTATTTTGTGACGTCATTTATTTTTGTGACTTTATGTATTTTGTGACGTTATGTATTTTGTGACGTCATTTATTTTTGTGACGTTATGTATTTTGTGACGTCATTTATTTTTGTGAAGTTATGTATTTTGTGACGTTATTAATTTTTTGACGTCATTTATTTTTGTGACGTTATATATTTTGTGACATCATTTATTTTTGTGACGTTATGTATTTTGTGACGTCATTTATTTTTGTGACGTTATGTATTTTGTGACGTCATTTATTTTTGTGACGTTATGTATTTTGTGACGTAATTAATTTTTGTGTTGTCATTTATTTTTGTGACGTTATGTATTTTGTGACGTCATTTATTTTTGTGACGTTATGTATTTTGTGACGTCATTTGTTTTTGTGACGTTTTATATTTTATGACGTCATTTATTTTTGTGACGTTATGTATATTATGGCGTCATTTATTTTTGTGACGTTATGTATTTTGTGACCTCATTTATTTTTTGACGTTATGTATTTTGTGACGTTATTTATTTTTGTGACGTTATGTATTTTGTGACGTCATTTATTTTTGTGACGTCATTTATATTTGTGACCTTATGTATTTTGTGATATCATTTATTTTTGTGACGTTATGTATTTTGTGACGTCATTTATTTTTGTGACGTTATGTATTTTGTGACGTCATTTATTTTTGTGACGTCATTTATTTTTGTGACGTTATGTATTTTGTGACGTCATTTTTTTGTGACGTTTAGTATTTTGTGACGTCATTTATTATTGTGACGTCATTTATTTTTGTGACGTTATGTATTTTGTGACGTCATTTATTTTTGTGACGATATGTGTTTTGTGACGTTATGTATTTTTTGACGTCATTTATTTTTGTGACGTTATGTATTTTGTGACGTCATTTATTTTTGTGACGTTATGTATATTGTGACGTCATTTATTTTTGTGACGTTATGTATTTTGTGACGTCATTTATTATTGTGACGTCATTTATTTGTGTGACGTCATTTATTTTTGTGACGTTATGTATTTTGTGACGTCATTTATTTTTGTGACGTTATGTATTTTGTGACGTCATTTATTTTTGTGACGTTATGTATTTTGTGACGTCATTTATTTTTGTGACGTTATGTATTTTGTGACGTCATTTATTTTTGTGACGTTATGTATTTTGTGACGTAATTTATTTTTGTGACGTTATGAATTTTGTGACGTCATTTTTTTGTGACGTTTAGTATTTTGTGACGTCATTTATTATTGTGACGTCATTTATTTTTGTGACGTTATGTATTTTGTGACGTCATTTATTTTTGTGACGTTATGTGTTTTGTGACGTTATGTATTTTTTGACGTCATTTATTTTTGTGACGTTATATATTTTGTGACGTCATTTATTTTTGTGACGTTATGTATTAATATTTGTGACGTCATTTATATTTGTGACGTTATGTATTTTGTGACCTCATTATTTTTGTGACGTTATGTATTTTGTAACGTTATTTATTTTTGTGACGTTATGTATTTTGTGACGTCATTTATTTTTGTGACGTCATTTATATTTGTGACGTTATGTCTTTTGTGACGTCATTTATTTTTGTGACGTTATGTATTTTGTGACGTTATGTATTTTGTGACGTCATTTATTTTTGTGACGTTATGTATTTTGTGACGTCATTTATTATTGTTACGTCATTTATTTTTGTGACGTTATGTATTTTGTGACGTCATTTGTTTTTGTGACGTTATGTATTTTGTGACGTAATTAATTTTTGTAACGTCATTTATTTTTGTGACGTTATGTATTTTGTGACGTCATTTATTTTTGTGACGTTATGTATTTTGTGACGTCATTTATTTTTGTGACGTTATGTATTTTGTGACGTCATTTATTTTTGTGAAGTTATGTATTTTGTGACGTTATTAATTTTTTGACGTCATTTATTTTTGTGACGTTATGTATTTTGTGACATCATTTATTTTTGTGACGTTATGTATTTTGTGACGTCATTTATTTTTGTGACGTTATGTATTTTGTGACGTCATTTATTTTTGTGACGTTATGTATTTTGTGACGTAATTAATTTTTGTGTTGTCATTTATTTTTGTGACGTTATGTATTTTGTGACGTCATTTATTATTGTGACGTTATGTATTTTGTGACGTCATTTGTTTTTGTGACGTTTTATATTTTATGACGTCATTTATTTTTGTGACGTTATGTATATTGTGGCGTCATTTATTTTTGTGACGTTATGTATTTTGTGACCTCATTTATTTTTTGACGTTATGTATTTTGTGACGTTATTTATTTTTGTGACGTTATGTATTTTGTGACGTCATTTATTTTTGTGACGTCATTTATATTTGTGACCTTATGTATTTTGTGATATCATTTATTTTTGTGACGTTATGTATTTTGTGACGTCATTTATTTTTGTGACGTTATGTATTTTGTGACGTCATTTATTTTTGTGACGTCATTTATTTTTGTGACGTTATGTATTTTGTGACGTCATTTTTTTGTGACGTTTAGTATTTTGTGACGTCATTTATTATTGTGACGTCATTTATTTTTGTGACGTTATGTATTTTGTGACGTCATTTATTTTTGTGACGATATGTGTTTTGTGACGTTATGTATTTTTTGACGTCATTTATTTTTGTGACGTTATGTATTTTGTGACGTCATTTATTTTTGTGACGTTATGTATATTGTGACGTCATTTATTTTTGTGACGTTATGTATTTTGTGACGTCATTTATTATTGTGACGTCATTTATTTGTGTGACGTCATTTATTTTTGTGACGTTATGTATTTTGTGACGTCATTTATTTTTGTGACGTTATGTATTTTGTGACGTCATTTATTTTTGTGACGTTATGTATTTTGTGACGTCATTTATTTTTGTGACGTTATGTATTTTGTGACGTCATTTATTTTTGTGACGTTATGTATTTTGTGACGTAGTTTATTTTTGTGACGTTATGAATTTTGTGACGTCATTTTTTTGTGACGTTTAGTATTTTGTGACGTCATTTATTATTGTGACGTCATTTATTTTTGTGACGTTATGTATTTTGTGACGTCATTTATTTTTGTGACGTTATGTGTTTTGTGACGTTATGTGTTTTGTGACGTTATGTATTTTTTGACGTCATTTATTTTTGTGACGTTATATATTTTGTGACGTCATTTATTTTTGTGACGTTATGTATTAATATTTGTGACGTCATTTATATTTGTGACGTTATGTATTTTGTGACCTCATTATTTTTGTGACGTTATGTATTTTGTAACGTTATTTATTTTTGTGACGTTATGTATTTTGTGACGTCATTTATTTTTGTGACGTCATTTATATTTGTGACGTTATGTCTTTTGTGACGTCATTTATTTTTGTGACGTTATGTATTTTGTGACGTTATGTATTTTGTGACGTTATGTATTTTTTGACGTCATTTATTTTTGTGACGTTATGTATTTTGTGACGTCATTTATTTTTGTGACGTTATGTATTTTGTGACGTCATTTATTTTTGTGACGTTATGTATTTTGTGACGTCATTTATTTTTTGACGTTATGTATTTTGTGACGTTATGTATTTTGTGACGTCATTTATTTTTGTGACGTTATGTATTTTGTGACGTCATTTATTTTTGTGAAGTTATGTATTTTGTGACGTTATTAATTTTTTGACGTCATTTATTTTTGTGACGTTATGTATTTTGTGACGTCATTTATTTTTGTGACGTTATGTATTTTGTGACGTCATTTATTTTTGTGACGTTATGTATTTTGTGACGTAATTTATTTTTGTGACGTTATGTATTTTGTGACGTAATTAATTTTTGTGTTAACATTTATTTTTGTGACGTTATGTATTTTGTGACGTCATTTATTTTTGTGACGTTATGTATTTTGTGACGTCATTTGTTTTTGTGACGTTTTATATTTTATGACGTCATTTATTTTTGTGACGTTATGTATATTGTGGCGTCATTTATTTTTGTGACGTTATGTATTCTGTGACCTCATTTATTTTTTGACGTTATGTATTTTGTGACGTTATTTATTTTTGTGACGTTATGTATTTTGTGACGTCATTTATTTTTGTGACGTCATTTATATTTGTGACGTTATGTATTTTGTGATATCATTTATTTTTGTGACGTTATGTATTTTGTGACGTCATTTTTTTTTGTGACGTTATGTATTTTGTGACGTCATTTATTTTTGTGACGTCATTTATTTTTGTGACGTTATGTATTTTGTTACGTCATTTTTTTGTGACGTTTAGTATTTTGTGACGTCATTTATTATTGTGACGTCATTTATTTTTGTGACGTTATGTATTTTGTGACGTCATTTATTTTTGTGACGATATGTGTTTTGTGACGTTATGTATTTTTTGACGTCATTTATTTTTGTGACGTTTTGTATTTTGTGACGTCATTTATTTTTGTGACGTTATGTATATTGTGACGTCATTTATTTTTGTGACGTTATGTATTTTGTGACGTCATTTATTATTGTGACGTCATTTATTTGTGTGACGTCATTATTTTTGTGACGTTATGTATTTTGTGACGTCATTTATTTTTGTGACGTTATGTATTTTGTGACGTCATTTATTTTTGTGACGTTATGTATTTTGTGACGTCATTTATTTTTGTGACGTTATGTATTTTGTGACGTCATTTATTTTTGTGACGTTATGTATTTTGTGACGTAATTTATTTTTGTGACGTTATGAATTTTGTGACGTCATTTTTTTGTGACGTTTAGTATTTTGTGACGTCATTTATTATTGTGACGTAATTTATTTTTGTGACGTTATGTATTTTGTGACGTCATTTATTTTTGTGACGATATGTGTTTTGTGACGTTATGTATTTTTTGACGTCATTTATGTTTGTGACGTTATGTATTTTGTGACGTCGTTTATTTTTGTGACGTTTTTTATTTTGTGACGTCATTTATTTTTGTGACGTTATGTATTTTGTGACGTCATTTATTTTTGTGACGTTATGTATTTTGTGACGTCATTTATTATTTTGACGTTATGTATTATGTGACGTCATTTATTTTTGTGACGTTAGGTATTTTGTGACGTAATTAATTTTTGTGACGTCATTTATTTTTGTGACGTTATGTATTTTGTGACGTCATTTATTTTTGTGACGTTATGTTTTTTGTGACGTCATTTATTTTTGTGACGTTATGTATTTTGTGACGTCATTTATTTTTGTGACGTTATGTATTTTGTGACGTCAATTATTTATATGACGTTATGTATTTTGTAACGTTATGTATTTTGTGGCGTCATTTATTTTTGTGACGTTATGTATTTTGTGGCGTCATTTATTTTTGTGACGTTATGTATTTTGTGACCTCATTTATTTTTTGACGTTATGTATTTTGTGACGTTATTTATTTTTGTGACGTTATGTATTTTGTGACGTCATTTATTTTTGTGACGTCATTTATATTTGTGACCTTATGTATTTTGTGATATCATTTATTTTTGTGACGTTATGTATTTTGTGACGTCATTTATTTTTGTGACGTTATGTATTTTGTGACGTCATTTATTTTTGTGACGTCATTTATTTTTGTGACGTTATGTATTTTGTGACGTCATTTTTTTGTGACGTTTAGTATTTTATGACGTCATTTATTATTGTGACGTCATTTATTTTTGTGACGTTATGTATTTTGTGACGTCATTTATTTTTGTGACGATATGTGTTTTGTGACGTTATGTATTTTTTGACGTCATTTATTTTTGTGACGTTATGTATTTTGTGACGTCATTTATTTTTGTGACGTTATGTATATTGTGACGTCATTTATTTTTGTGACGTTATGTATTTTGTGACGTCATTTATTATTGTGACGTCATTTATTTGTGTGACGTCATTTATTTTTGTGACGTTATGTATTTTGTGACGTCATTTATTTTTGTGACGTTATGTATTTTGTGACGTCATTTATTTTTGTGACGTTATGTATTTTGTGACGTCATTTATTTTTGTGACGTTATGTATTTTGTGACGTCATTTATTTTTGTGACGTTATGTATTTTGTGACGTAATTTATTTTTGTGACGTTATGAATTTTGTGACGTCATTTTTTTGTGACGTTTAGTATTTTGTGACGTCATTTATTATTGTGACGTCATTTATTTTTGTGACGTTATGTATTTTGTGACGTCATTTATTTTTGTGACGTTATGTGTTTTGTGACGTTATGTATTTTTTGACGTCATTTATTTTTGTGACGTTATATATTTTGTGACGTCATTTATTTTTGTGACGTTATGTATTAATATTTGTGACGTCATTTATATTTGTGACGTTATGTATTTTGTGACCTCATTATTTTTGTGACGTTATGTATTTTGTAACGTTATTTATTTTTGTGACGTTATGTATTTTGTGACGTCATTTATTTTTGTGACGTCATTTATATTTGTGACGTTATGTCTTTTGTGACGTCATTTATTTTTGTGACGTTATGTATTTTGTGACGTTATGTATTTTGTGACGTCATTTATTTTTGTGACGTTATGTATTTTGTGACGTCATTTATTATTGTTACGTCATTTATTTTTGTGACGTTACGTATTTTGTGACGTCATTTGTTTTTGTGACGTTATGTATTTTGTGACGTAATTAATTTTTGTAACGTCATTTATTTTTGTGACGTTATGTATTTTGTGACGTCATTTATTTTTGTGACGTTATGTATTTTGTGACGTCATTTATTTTTGTGACGTTATGTATTTTGTGACGTCATTTATTTTTGTGACGTTATGTATTTTGTGACGTTATGTATTTTGTGACGTCATTTATTTTTGTGACGTTATGTATTTTGTGACGTCATTTATTTTTGTGAAGTTATGTATTTTGTGAAGTTATTAATTTTTTGACGTCATTTATTTTTGTGACGTTATGTATTTTGTGACGTCATTTATTTTTGTGACGTTATGTATTTTGTGACGTCATTTATTTTTGTGACGTTATGTATTTTGTGACGTAATTAATTTTTGTGTTAACATTTATTTTTGTGACGTTATGTATTTTGTGACGTCATTTATTTTTGTGACGTTATGTATTTTGTGACGTCATTTGTTTTTGTGACGTTTTATATTTTATGACGTCATTTATTTTTGTGACGTTATGTATATTGTGGCATCATTTATTTTTGTGACGTTATGTATTTTGTGACCTCATTTATTTTTTGACGTTATGTATTTTGTGACGTTATTTATTTTTGTGACGTTATGTATTTTGTGACGTCATTTATTTTTGTGACGTCATTTATATTTGTGACGTTATGTATTTTGTGATATCATTTATTTTTGTGACGTTATGTATTTTGTGACGTCATTTTTTTTTGTGACGTTATGTATTTTGTGACGTCATTTATTTTTGTGACGTCATTTATTTTTGTGACGTTATGTATTTTGTTACGTCATTTTTTTGTGACGTTTAGTATTTTGTGACGTCATTTATTATTGTGACGTCATTTATTTTTGTGACGTTATGTATTTTGTGACGTCATTTATTTTTGTGACGATATGTGTTTTGTGACGTTATGTATTTTTTGACGTCATTTATTTTTGTGACGTTTTGTATTTTGTGACGTCATTTATTTTTGTGACGTTATGTATATTGTGACGTCATTTATGTTTGTGACGTTATGTATTTTGTGACGTCATTTATTATTGTGACGTCATTTATTTGTGTGACGTCATTATAATTGTGACGTTATGTATTTTGTGACGTCATTTATTTTTGTGACGTTATGTATTTTGTGACGTCATTTATTTTTGTGACGTTATGTATTTTGTGACGTCATTTATTTTTGTGACGTTATGTATTTTGTGACGTCATTTATTTTTGTGACGTTATGTATTTTGTGACGTAATTTATTTTTGTGACGTTATGAATTTTGTGACGTCATTTTTTTGTGACGTTTAGTATTTTGTGACGTCATTTATTATTGTGACGTCATTTATTTTTTGACGTTATGTATTTTGTGACGTCATTTATTTTTGTGACGATATGTGTTTTGTGACGTTATGTATTTTTTGACGTCATTTATTTTTGTGACGTTATGTATTTTGTGACGTCGTTTATTTTTGTGACGTTTTTTATTTTGTGACGTCATTTATTTTTGTGACGTTATGTATTTTGTGACGTCATTTATTTTTGTGACGTTATGTATTTTGTGACGTCATTTATTTTTTTGACGTTATGTATTATGTGACGTCATTTATTTTTGTGACGTTAGGTATTTTGTGACGTAATTAATTTTTGTGACGTCATTTATTTTTGTGACGTTATGTATTTTGTGACGTCATTTATTTTTGTGACGTTATGTTTTTTGTGACGTCATTTATTTTTGTGACGTTATGTATTTTGTGACTTCATTTATTTTTGTGACGTTATGTATTTTGTGACGTCAATTATTTATATGACGTTATGTATTTTGTAACGTTATGTATTTTGTGGCGTCATTTATTTTTGTGACGTTATGTATTTTGTGACCTCATTTATTTTTGTGACGTTATGTATTTTGTGACGTTATTTATTTTTGTGACGTTGTGTATTTTGTGACGTCATTTATTTTTGTGACGTCATTTATATTTGTGACGTTATGTATTTTGTGACGTCATTTATTTTTGTGACGTTATGTATTTTGTGACGTCATTTATTTTTTTGACGTTATGTATTTTGTGACGTCATTTATTTTTGTGACGTTATGTATTTTGTGACGTCATTTATTTTTGTGACGTTATGTATTTTGTGACGTTATGTATTTTGTGACGTCATTTATTTTTGTGACGTTATGTATTTTGTGACGTCATATATTTTTGTGACGTTAAGTATTTTGTGACGTCATTTATTATTGTGACGTCATTTATTTTTGTGATGTTATGTATTTTGTGACCTCATTTATTTTTTGACGTTATGTATTTTGTGACGTTATTTATTTTTGTGACGTTATGTATTTTGTGACGTCATTTATTTTTGTGACGTCATTTATATTTGTGACGTTATGTATTTTGTGATATCATTTATTTTTGTGACGTTATGTATTTTGTGACGTCATTTTTTTTTGTGACGTTATGTATTTTGTGACGTCATTTATTTTTGTGACGTCATTTATTTTTGTGACGTTATGTATTTTGTTACGTCATTTTTTTGTGACGTTTAGTATTTTGTGACGTCATTTATTATTGTGACGTCATTTATTTTTGTGACGTTATGTATTTTGTGACGTCATTTATTTTTGTGACGATATGTGTTTTGTGACGTTATGTATTTTTTGACGTCATTTATTTTTGTGACGTTTTGTATTTTGTGACGTCATTTATTTTTGTGACGTTATGTATATTGTGACGTCATTTATTTTTGTGACGTTATGTATTTTGTGACGTCATTTATTATTGTGACGTCATTTATTTGTGTGACGTCATTATAATTGTGACGTTATGTATTTTGTGACGTCATTTATTTTTGTGACGTTATGTATTTTGTGACGTCATTTATTTTTGTGACGTTATGTATTTTGTGACGTCATTTATTTTTGTGACGTTATGTATTTTGTGACGTCATTTATTTTTGTGACGTTATGTATTTTGTGACGTAATTTATTTTTGTGACGTTATGAATTTTGTGACGTCATTTTTTTGTGACGTTTAGTATTTTGTGACGTCATTTATTATTGTGACGTCATTTATTTTTTGACGTTATGTATTTTGTGACGTCATTTATTTTTGTGACGATATGTGTTTTGTGACGTTATGTATTTTTTGACGTCATTTATTTTTGTGACGTTATGTATTTTGTGACGTCGTTTATTTTTGTGACGTTTTTTATTTTGTGACGTCATTTATTTTTGTGACGTTATGTATTTTGTGACGTCATTTATTTTTGTGACGTTATGTATTTTGTGACGTCATTTATTTTTTTGACGTTATGTATTATGTGACGTCATTTATTTTTGTGACGTTAGGTATTTTGTGACGTAATTAATTTTTGTGACGTCATTTATTTTTGTGACGTTATGTATTTTGTGACGTCATTTATTTTTGTGACGTTATGTTTTTTGTGACGTCATTTATTTTTGTGACGTTATGTATTTTGTGACGTCATTTATTTTTGTGACGTTATGTATTTTGTGACGTCAATTATTTATATGACGTTATGTATTTTGTAACGTTATGTATTTTGTGGCGTCATTTATTTTTGTGACGTTATGTATTTTGTGACCTCATTTATTTTTGTGACGTTATGTATTTTGTGACGTTATTTATTTTTGTGACGTTGTGTATTTTGTGACGTCATTTATTTTTGTGACGTCATTTATATTTGTGACGTTATGTATTTTGTGACGTCATTTATTTTTGTGACGTTATGTATTTTGTGACGTCATTTATTTTTTTGACGTTATGTATTTTGTGACGTCATTTATTTTTGTGACGTTATGTATTTTGTGACGTCATTTATTTTTGTGACGTTATGTATTTTGTGACGTTATGTATTTTGTGACGTCATTTATTTTTGTGACGTTATGTATTTTGTGACGTCATATATTTTTGTGACGTTAAGTATTTTGTGACGTCATTTATTATTGTGACGTCATTTATTTTTGTGACATTATGTATTTTGTGACGTCGTTTATTTTTGTGACGTTATGTATTTTGTAACGTCATTTATTTTTGTGACGTTATGTATTTTGTGACGTCATTTATTATTGTGACGTCATTTATTTTTGTGACGTAATTAATTTTTGTGTTGTCATTTATTTTTGTGACGTTATGTATTTTGTGACGTCATTTATTTTTGTGACGTTATGTATTTTGTGACGTCATTTGTTTTTGTGACGTTTTGTATTTTGTGACGTCATTTATTTTTGTGACGTTATGTATATTGTGGCGTCATTTATTTTTGTGACGTTATGTATTTTGTGACCACATTTATTTTTGTGACGTTATGTATTTTGTGACGTTATTTATTTTTGTGACGTTATGTATTTTGTGACGTCATTTATTTTTGTAACGTCATTTATATTTGTGACGTTTTGTGTTTTGTGACGTCATTTATTTTTGTGACGTTATGTATTAATATTTGTGACGTCATTTATATTTGTGACGCTATGTATTTTGTGACCTCATTTATTTTTGTGACGTTATGTATTTTGTGACGTTATTTATTTTTGTGACGTTATGTATTTTGTGACGTCATTTATTTTTGTGACGTCATTTATATTTGTGACGTTATGTATTTTGTGACGTCAATTATTTTTGTGACGTTATGTATTTTGTGACGTCAATTGTTTTTGTGACGTTATGTATTTTGTGACGTCATTTCTTTTTGTGACGTTAGGTATTTTGTGACGTCATTTATTTTTGTGCCGTTATGTATTTTGTGACGTCATTTATTTTTGTGACGTTATGTATTTTGTGACGTAATTAATTTTTGTGACGTCATTTATTTTTGTGACGTTATGTATTACGTGACGTCATTTATTTTTGTGACGTTATGTATTTTGTGACGTCATTTATTTTTGTGACGTCATTTATTTTTGTGACGTTATGTATTTTGTGACGTCATTTTTTTGTGACGTTTAGTATTTTGTGACGTCATTTATTATTGTGACGTCATTTATTTTTGTGACGTTATGTATTTTGTGACGTCATTTATTTTTGTGACGATATGTGTTTTGTGACGTTATGTATTTTTTGACGTCATTTATTTTTGTGACGTTATGTATTTTGTGACGTCATTTATTTTTGTGACGTTATGTATTTTGTGACGTCATTTATTATTGTGACGTCATTTATTTGTGTGACGTCATTTATTTTTGTGACGTTATGTATTTTGTGACGTCATTTTTTTTGTGACGTTATGTTTTTTGCGACGTTATGTATTTTTTTGACGTCATTTAGTTTTGTGACGCTATGTATTTTGTGACGTCATTTATTTTTGTGACGTTATGTATTTTGTGACGTCATTTATTTTTGTGACGTTATGTATTTTGTGACGTCATTTATTTTTGTGACGTTATGAATTTTGTGACGTCATTTATTATTGTGACGTCATTTATTTTTGTGACGTTATGTAATTTGTGACGTCATTTATTTTTTTGACTTTGTGTATTTTGTGACGTCATTTATTTTTGTGACGTTATGTATTTTGTGACGTCATTTATTATTGTGACGTCATTTATTTTTGTGACGTTATGTATTTTGTGACGTAATTAATTTTTGTGACGTCATTTATTTTTGTGACGTTATGTATTTTGTGACGTCATTTATTTTTGTGACGTTATGTTTTTTGTGACGTCATTTGTTTTTGTGACGTTTTGTATTTTGTGACGTCTTTTAATTTTGTGACCTTATGTATTTTGTGACGTCATTTATTTTTGTGACGTTATGTATTTTGTGACGTCATTTATTTTTGTGACGTTATGTATTTTGTGACGTCAATTATTTTTATGACGTTATGTATTTTGTAACGTTATGTATTTTGTGGCGTCATTTATTTTTGTGACGTTATGTATTATGTGACCTCGTTTATTTTTGTGACGTTATGTATTTTGTGACGTTATTTATTTTTGTGACGTTATGTATTTTGTGACGTCATTTATTTTTGTGACGTCATTTATATTTGTGACGTTATGTATTTTGTGACGTCATTTATTTTTGTGACGTTATGTATTAATATTTGCGACGTCATTTATATTTGTGACGTTATGTATTTTGTGACCTCATTTATTTTTGTGAAGTTATGTATTTTGTGACGTTATTTATTTTTGTGACGTTATGTATTTTGTGACGTCATTTATTTTTGTGACGTCATTTATATTTGTGACGTTATGTCTTTTGTGACGTCATTTATTTTTGTGACGTTATGTATTTTGTGACGTTATGTATTTTGTGAAGTCATTTATTTTTGTGACGTTATGTATTTTGTGACGTCATTTATTATTGTTACGTCATTTATTTTTGCGACGTTATGTATTTTGTGACGTCATTTGTTTTTGTGATGTTTTGTTTTTTGTGACGTCATTTATTTTTGTGACGTTATGTATATTTTGGCGTCATTTATTTTTGTGACGTTATGTATTTTGTGACCTCATTTATTTTTGTGACGTTATGTATTTTGTGACGTTATTTATTTTTGTGACGTTATGTATTTTGTGACGTCATTTATTTTTGTGACGTCATTTATATTGTGACATGCATTTTGTGACGTCATTTATTTTTGTGACATTATGTATTAATATTTGTGACGTCATTTATATTTGTGACGTTATGTATTTTGTGACGTCATTTATTTTTGTGACGTCATTTATATTTGTGACGTTATGTATTTTGTGACGTCATTTATATTTGTGACGTTATGTATTTTGTGACGTCAATTATTTTTGTGACGTTATATATTTTGTGACGTCAATTATTTTTGTGACGTTATGTATTTTGTGACGTCATTTCTTTTTGTGACGTCATTTATTTTTGTGCCGTTATGTATTTTGTGACGTCATTAATTTCTGTGACGTCATTTATTTTTGTGACGTTATGTATTTTGTGACGTCATTTATTTTTGTGACGTTATGTATTTTGTGACGTCATTTATTTTTGTGACGTTATGTATTTTGTGACGTCATTTATTTTTGTGACTTTATGTTTTTTGTGACGTCATTTTTTTGTGACGTTTAGTATTTTGTGACGTCATTTATTATTGTGACGTCATTTATTTTTGTGACGATATGGGTTTTGTGACGTTATGTATGTTTTGACGTCATTTATTTTTGTGACGTTATGTATTTTGTGACGTCATTTATTTTTGTGACGTTATGTATTTTGTGACGTCATTTATTTTTGTGACGTTATGTATTTTGTGACGTTATGTATTTTGTGACGTTATGTATTTTGTGACGTCATTTTATTTTTGTGACGTTATGTATTTTGTGACGTCATATATTTTTAAGACGTTAAGTATTTTGTGACGTCATTTATTTTTGTGACGTTATGTATTTTGTAACGTCATTTATTTTTGTGACGTTATGTATTTTGTGACGTCATTTATTATTGTGACGTCATTTATTTTTGTGACGTAATTAATTTTTGTGTTGTCATTTATTTTTGTGACGTTATGTATTTTGTGACGTCATTTATTTTTGTGACGTTATGTATTTTGTGACGTCATTTGTTTTTGTGACGTTTTGTATTTTGTGACGTCATTTATTTTTGTGACGTTATGTTTATTGTGGCATCATTTATTTTTGTGACGTTATGTATTTTGTGACGTTATTTATTTTTGTGACGTTATGTATTTTGTGATGTCATTTATTTTTGTGACGTCATTTATATTGTGACATGCATTTTGTGACGTCATTTATTTTTGTGACGTTATGTATTAATATTTTTGACGTCATTTATATTTGTGACGTTATGTATTTTGTGACGTCATTTATTTTTTTGACGTCATTTATTTTTGTGACGTTATGTATTTTGTGACGTCATTTATTTTTGTGACGTTATGTATTTTGTGACGTCATTTATTATTGTGACGTCATTTATTTGTGTGACGTCATTTATTTTTGTGACGTTATGTATTTTGTGACGTCATTTTTTTTGTGACGTTATGTTTTTTGCGACGTTATGTATTTTTGTGACGTCATTTAGTTTTGTGACGCTATGTATTTTGTGACGTCATTTATTTTTGTGACGTTATGTATTTTGTGACGTCATTTATTTTTGTGACGTTATGTATTTTGTGACGTCATTTATTTTTGTGACGTTATGAATTTTGTGACGTCATTTATTATAGTGACGTCATTTATTTTTGTGACGTTATGTAATTTGTGACGTCATTTATTTTTTTGACTTTGTGTATTTTGTGACGTCATTTATTTTTGTGACGTTATGTATTTTGTGACGTCATTTATTATTGTGACGTCATTTATTTTTGTGACGTTATGTATTTTGTGACGTAATTAATTTTTGTGACGTCATTTATTTTTGTGACGTTATGTATTTTGTGACGTCATTTATTTTTGTGACGTTATGTTTTTTGTGACGTCATTTGTTTTTGTGACGTTTTGTATTTTGTGACGTCATTTAATTTTGTGACCTTATGTATTTTGTGACGTCATTTATTTTTGTGACGTTATGTATTTTGTGACGTCATTTATTTTTGTGACGTTATGTATTTTGTGACGTCAATTATTTTTATGACGTTATGTATTTTGTAACGTTATGTATTTTGTGGCGTCATTTATTTTTGTGACGTTATGTATTATGTGACCTCGTTTATTTTTGTGACGTTATGTATTTTGTGACGTTATTTATTTTTGTGACGTTATGTATTTTGTGACGTCATTTATTTTTGTGACGTCATTTATATTTGTGACGTTATGTATTTTGTGACGTCATTTATTTTTGTGACGTTATGTATTAATATTTGCGACGTCATTTATAATTGTGACGTTATGTATTTTGTGACCTCATTTATTTTTGTGAAGTTATGTATTTTGTGACGTTATTTATTTTTGTGACGTTATGTATTTTGTGACGTCATTTATTTTTGTGACGTCATTTATATTTGTGACGTTATGTCTTTTGTGACGTCATTTATTTTTGTGACGTTATGTATTTTGTGACGTTATGTATTTTGTGAAGTCATTTATTTTTGTGACGTTATGTATTTTGTGACGTCATTTATTATTGTTACGTCATTTATTTTTGCGACGTTATGTATTTTGTGACGTCATTTGTTTTTGTGATGTTTTGTTTTTTTGTGACGTCATTTATTTTTGTGACGTTATGTATATTGTGGCGTCATTTATTTTTGTGA
The DNA here is from genome assembly GCA_035578135.1 of Flexamia atlantica. Lineage (NCBI taxonomy): Eukaryota > Metazoa > Arthropoda > Insecta > Hemiptera > Cicadellidae > Flexamia > Flexamia atlantica. Next base: position 1,550,211 of record JAQJVK010000059.1, on the reverse strand, counting down.
CGTTATGTATTTTGTGACCTCATTTATTTTTGTGACGTTATGTATTTTGTGACGTTATTTATTTTTGTGACGTTATGTATTTTGTGACGTCATTTATTTTTGTGACGTCATTTATATTGTGACATGCATTTTGTGACGTCATTTATTTTTGTGACATTATGTATTAATATTTGTGACGTCATTTATATTTGTGACGTTATGTATTTTGTGACGTCATTTATTTTTGTGACGTCATTTATATTTGTGACGTTATGTATTTTGTGACGTCATTTATATTTGTGACGTTATGTATTTTGTGACGTCAATTATTTTTGTGACGTTATATATTTTGTGACGTCAATTATTTTTGTGACGTTATGTATTTTGTGACGTCATTTCTTTTTGTGACGTCATTTATTTTTGTGCCGTTATGTATTTTGCGACGTCATTAATTTCTGTGACGTCATTTATTTTTGTGACGTTATGTATTTTGTGACGTCATTTATTTTTGTGACGTTATGTATTTTGTGACGTCATTTATTTTTGTGACGTTATGTATTTTGTGACGTCATTTATTTTTGTGACGTTATGTATTTTGTGACGTCATTTTTTTGTGACGTTTAGTATTTTGTGACGTCATTTATTATTGTGACGTCATTTATTTTTGTGACGATATGGGTTTTGTGACGTTATGTATGTTTTGACGTCATTTATTTTTGTGACGTTATGTATTTTGTGACGTCATTTATTTTTGTGACGTTATGTATTTTGTGACGTCATTTATTTTTGTGACGTTATGTATTTTGTGACGTTATGTATTTTGTGACGTTATGTATTTTGTGACGTCATTTTATTTTTGTGACGTTATGTATTTTGTGACGTCATATATTTTTAAGACGTTAAGTATTTTGTGACGTCATTTATTTTTGTGACGTTATGTATTTTGTAACGTCATTTATTTTTGTGACGTTATGTATTTTGTGACGTCATTTATTATTGTGACGTCATTTATTTTTGTGACGTAATTAATTTTTGTGTTGTCATTTATTTTTGTGACGTTATGTATTTTGTGACGTCATTTATTTTTGTGACGTTATGTATTTTGTGACGTCATTTGTTTTTGTGACGTTTTGTATTTTGTGACGTCATTTATTTTTGTGACGTTATGTTTATTGTGGCATCATTTATTTTTGTGACGTTATGTATTTTGTGACGTTATTTATTTTTGTGACGTTATGTATTTTGTGATGTCATTTATTTTTGTGACGTCATTTATATTGTGACATGCATTTTGTGACGTCATTTATTTTTGTGACGTTATGTATTAATATTTTTGACGTCATTTATATTTGTGACGTTATGTATTTTGTGACGTCATTTATTTTTGTGACGTCATTTATATTTGTGACGTTATGTATTTTGTGACGTCATTTATATTTGTGACGTTATGTATTTTGTGACGTCAATTATTTTTGTGACGTTATATATTTTGTGACGTCAATTATTTTTGTGACGTTATGTATTTTGTGACGTCATTTCTTTTTGTGACGTTAGGTATTTTGTGACGTCAATTGTTTTTGTGACGTTATGTATTTTGTGACGTCATTTCTTTTTGTGACGTTAGGTATTTTGTGACGTCATTTATTTTTGTGCCGTTATGTATTTTGTGACGTCATTTATTTTTGTGACGTTATGTATTTTGTGACGTAATTAATTTTTGTGACGTCATTTATTTTTGTGACGTTATGTATTATGTGACGTCATTTATTTTTGTGACGTTATGTATTTTGTGACGTCATTTATTTTTGTGACGTCATTTATTTTTGTGACGTTATGTATTTTGTGACGTCATTTTTTTGTGACGTTTAGTATTTTGTGACGTCATTTATGATTGTGACGTCATTTATTTTTCTGACGTTATGTATTTTGTGACGTCATTTATTTTTGTGACGATATGTGTTTTGTGACGTTATGTATTTTTTGACGTCATTTATTTTTGTGACGTTATGTATTTTGTGACGTCATTTATTTTTGTGACGTTATGTATTTTGTGACGTCATTTATTATTGTGACGTCATTTATTTGTTTGACGTCATTTATTTTTGTGACGTTATGTATTTTGTGACGTCATTTTTTTGTGACGTTATGTTTTTTGCGACGTTATGTATTTTTGTGACGTCATTTATTTTTGTGACGCTATGTATTTTGTGACGTCATTTATTTTTGTGACGTTATGTATTTTGTGACGTCATTTATTTTTGTGACGTTATGTATTTTGTGACGTCATTTATTTTTGTGACGTTATGAATTTTGTGACGTCATTTATTATTGTGACGTCATTTATTTTTGTGACGTTATGTAATTTGTGACGTCATTTATTTTTTTGACTTTATGTATTTTGTGACGTCATTTATTTTTGTGACGTTATGTATTTTGTGACGTCATTTATTATTGTGACGTCATTTATTTTTGTGACGTTATGTATTTTGTGACGTCATTTATCTTTGTGACGTTATGTATTTCGTGACGTCATTTATTTTTGTGACGTTATGTATTTTGTGACGTCATTTATTTTTGAGACGTTATGTATTTTGTGACGTAATTTATTTTTTTGACGTTATGTATTATGTGACGTCATTAATTTTTGTGACGTTAGGTATTTTGTGACGTAATTAATTTTTGTGACGTCATTTATTTTTGTGACGTTATGTATTTTGTGACGTCATTTATTTTTGTGACGTTATGTTTTTTGTGACGTCATTTGTTTTTGTGACGTTATGTATTTTGTGACCTCATTTATTTTTGTGACGTTATGTATTTTGTGACTTCATTTATTTTTGAGACATTATGTATTTTGTGACGTCATTTATTTTTGTGACGTTATGTATTTTGTGACGTCATTTATTTTTGTGACGTTATGTATTTTGTGACGTCATTTATTTTTGTGACGTTATGTATTATGTGACCTCGTTTATTTTTGTGACGTTATGTATTTTGTGTAGTTATTTATTTTTGTGACGTTATGTATTTTGTGACGTCATTTATTTTTGTGACGTCATTTATATTTGTGACGTTATGTATTTTGTGACGTTTTATTTTTGTGACGTTATGTATTAATATTTGCGACGTCATTTATATTTGTGACGTTATGTATTTTGTGACCTCATTTATTTTTGTGAAGTTATGTATTTTGTGACGTTATTTATTTTTGTGACGTTATGTATTTTGTGACGTCATTTATTTTTGTGACGTCATTTATATTTGTGACGTTATGTCTTTTGTGACGTCATTTATTTTTGTGACGTTATGTATTTTGTGAAGTCATTTATTTTTGTGACGTTATGTATTTTGTGACGTCATTTATTTTTGTGACGTCATTTATATTTGTGACGTTATGTATTTTGTGACGTCATTTATATTTGTGACGTTATGTATTTTGTGACGTCAATTATTTTTGTGACGTTATATATTTTGTGACGTTAATTATTTTTGTGACGTTATGTATTTTGTGACGTCATTTCTTTTTGTGACGTTAGGTATTTTGTGACGTCATTTATTTTTGTGCCGTTATGTATTTTGTGACGTCATTAATTTTTGTGACGTCATTTATTTTTGTGACGTTATGTATTTTGTGACGTCATTTATTTTTGTGACGTTATGTATTTTGTGACGTCATTTATTTTTGTGACGTTATGTATTTTGTGACGTCATTTATTTTTGTGACGTTATGTATTTTGTGACGTCATTTTTTTGTGACGTTTAGTATTTTGTGACGACATTTATTATTGTGACGTCATTTATTTTTGTGACGATATGGGTTTTGTGACGTTATGTATGTTTTGACGTCATTTATTTTTGTGACGTTATGTATTTTGTGACGTCATTTATTTTTGTGACGTTATGTATTTTGTGACGTCATTTATTTTTGTGACGTTTTGTATTTTGTGACGTCATTTATTATTGTGACGTCATTTATTAGTGTGACGTCATTTATTTTTGTGACGTTATGTATTTTGTGACGTCATTTATTTTTGTGACGTTATGTTTTTTGTGACGTTATGTATTTTTGTGACGTCATTTATTTTTGTGACGTTATGTATTTTGTGACGTTATTTATTTTTGTGACGTTGTGTATTTTGTGACGTCATTTATATTTGTGACGTCATTTATATTTGTGACGTTATGTATTTTGTGACGTCATTTATTTTTGTGACGTTATGTATTTTGTGACGTCATTTATTTTTGTGACGTTATGTATTTTGTGACGTCATTTATTTTTGTGACGTTATGTATTTTGTGACGTCATTTATTTTTGTGACGTTATGTATTTTGTGACGTTATGTATTTTGTGACGTTATGTATTTTGTGACGTTATGTATTTTGTGACGTCATTTATTTTTGTGACGTTATGTATTTTGTGACGTCATATATTTTTAAGACGTTAAGTATTTTGTGACGTCATTTATTATTGTGACGTCATTTATTTTTGTGACGTTATGTATTTTGTGACGTCATTTATTTTTGTGACGATATGTATTTTGTGACTTCATTTATTTTTGTGACGTTATGTATTTTGTGACGTCATTTATTTTTGTGACGTTATGTATTTTGTGACGTCATTTATTTTTATGACGTTATGTATTTTGTGACGTCATTTATTTTTGTGACATTATGTATTTTGTGACGTTATTTATTAATGTGACGTTATGTATTTTGTAACGTCATTTATTTTTGTGACGTTATGTATTTTGTGACGTCATTTATTATTGTGACGTCATTTATTTTTGTGACGTAATTAATTTTTGTGTTGTCATTTATTTTTGTGACGTTATGTATTTTGTGACGTCATTTATTTTTGTGACGTTATGTATTGTATGACGTCATTTGTTTTTGTGACGTTTTGTATTTTGTGACGTCATTTATTTTTGTGACGTTATGTATATTGTGGCATCATTTATTTTTGTGACGTTATGTATTTTGTGACGTTATTTATTTTTGTGACGTTATGTATTTTGTGACGTCATTTATTTTTGTGACGTCATTTATATTGTGACATGCATTTTGTGACGTCATTTATATTTGTGACGTTATGTATTTTGTGACGTCATTTATTTTTGTGACGTCATTTATATTTGTGACGTTATGTATTTTGTGACGTCATTTATATTTGTGACGTTATGTATTTTGTGACGTCAATTATTTTTGTGACGTTATATATTTTGTGACGTCAATTATTTTTGTGACGTTATGTATTTTGTGACGTCATTTCTTTTTGTGACGTTAGGTATTTTGTGACGTCATTTATTTTTGTGCCGTTATGTATTTTGTGACGTCATTAATTTTTGTGACGTCATTTATTTTTGTGACGTTATGTATTTTGTGACGTCATTTATTTTTGTGACGTTATGTATTTTGTGACGTCATTTATTTTTGTGACGTTATGTATTTTGTGACGTTATTTATTTTTGTGACGTTATGTATTTTGTGACGTCATTTATATTTGTGACGTTATGTATTTTGTGACGTCATTTATTTTTGTGACGTTATGTATTAATATTTGCGACGTCATTTATATTTGTGACGTTATGTATTTTGTGACCTCATTTATTTTTGTGAAGTTATGTATTTTGTGACGTTATTTATTTTTGTGACGTTATGTATTTTGTGACGTCATTTATTTTTGTGACGTCATTTATATTTGTGACGTTATGTCTTTTGTGACGTCATTTATTTTTGTGACGTTATGTATTTTGTGAAGTCATTTATTTTTGTGACGTTATGTATTTTGTGACGTCATTTATTATTGTTACGTCATTTATTTTTGTGACGTTATGTATTTTGTGACGTCATTTGTTTTTGTGATGTTTTGTATTTTGTGACCTCATTTATTTTTGTGACGTTATGTATTTTGTGACGTTATTTATTTTTGTGACCTTATGTATTTTGTGACGTCATTTATTTTTGTGACGTCATTTATATTGTGACATGCATTTTGTGACGTCATTTATTTTTGTGACATTATGTATTAATATTTGTGACGTCATTTATATTTGTGACGTTATGTATTTTGTGACGTCATTTATTTTTGTGACGTCATTTATATTTGTGACGTTATGTATTTTGTGACGTCATTTATATTTGTGACGTTATGTATTTTGTGACGTCAATTATTTTTGTGACGTTATATATTTTGTGACGTCAATTATTTTTGTGACGTTATGTATTTTGTGACGTCATTTCTTTTTGTGACGTTAGGTATTTTGTGACGTCATTTATTTTTGTGCCGTTATGTATTTTGTGACGTCATTAATTTTTGTGACGTCATTTATTTTTGTGACGTTATGTATTTTGTGACGTCATTAATTTTTGTGACGTTATGTATTTTGTGACGTCATTTATTTTTGTGACGTTATGTATTTTGTGACGCCATTTATTTTTGTGACGTTATGTATTTTGTGACGTCATTTTTTTGTGACGTTTAGTATTTTGTGACGTCATTTATTATTGTGACGTCATTTATTTTTGTGACGATATGGGTTTTGTGACGTTATGTATGTTTTGACGTCATTTATTTTTGTGACGTTATGTATTTTGTGACGTCATTTATTTTTGTGACGTTATGTATTTTGTGACGTCATTTATTTTTGTGACGTTTTGTATTTTGTGACGTCATTTATTATTGTGACGTCATTTATTAGTGTGACGTCATTTATTTTTGTGACGTTATGTATTTTGTGACGTCATTTATTTTTGTGACGTTATGTTTTTTGTGACGTTATGTATTTTTGTGACGTCATTTATTTTTGTGACGTTATGTATTTTGTGACGTTATTTATTTTTGTGATGTTGTGTATTTTGTGACGTCATTTATTTTTGTGACGTCATTTATATTTGTGACGTTATGTATTTTGTGACGTCATTTATTTTTGTGACCTTATGTATTTTGTGATGTCATTTATTTTTGTGACGTTATGTATTTTGTGACGTCATTTATTTTTGTGACGTTATGTATTTTGTGACGTCATTTATTTTTGTGACGTTATGTTTTTTGTGACGTCATTTGTTTTTGTGACGTTTTGTATTTTGTGACGTCATTTAATTTTGTGATCTTATGTATTTTGTGACGTCATTTATTTTTGTGACGTTATGTATTTTGTGACGTCATTTATTTTTGTGACGTTATGTATTTTGTGACGTCAATTATTTTTATGACGTTATGTATTTTGTAACGTTATGTATTTTGTGGCGTCATTTATTTTTGTGACGTTATGTATTATGTGACCTCGTTTATTTTTGTGACGTTATGTATTTTGTGACGTTATTTATTTTTGTGACGTTATGTATTTTGTGACGTCATTTATTTTTGTGACGTCATTTATATTTGTGACGTTATGTATTTTGTGACGTCATTTATTTTTGTGACGTTATGTATTAATATTTGCGACGTCATTTATATTTGTGACGTTATGTATTTTGTGACCTCATTTATTTTTGTGAAGTTATGTATTTTGTGACGTTATTTATTTTTGTGACGTTATGTATTTTGTGACGTCATTTATTTTTGTGACGTCATTTATATTTGTGACGTTATGTCTTTTGTGACGTCATTTATTTTTGTGACGTTATGTATTTTGTGACGTTATGTATTTTGTGAAGTCATTTATTTTTGTGACGTTATGTATTTTGTGACGTCATTTGTTTTTGTGATGTTTTGTTTTTTGTGACGTCATTTATTTTTGTGACGTTATGTATATTGTGGCGTCATTTATTTTTGTGACGTTATGTATTTTGTGACCTCATTTATTTTTGTGACGTTATGTATTTTGTGACGTTATTTATTTTTGTGACGTTATGTATTTTGTGACGTCATTTATTTTTGTGACGTCATTTATATTGTGACATGCAATTAGTGACGTCATTTATTTTTGTGACGTTATGTATTAATATTTGTGACGTCATTTATATTTGTGACGTTATGTATTTTGTGACGTCATTTATTTTTGTGACGTCATTTATATTTGTGACGTTATGTATTTTGTGACGTCATTTATATTTGTGACGTTATGTATTTTGTGACGTCAATTATTTTTGTGACGTTATATATTTTGTGACGTCAATTATTTTTGTGACGTTATGTATTTTGTGACGTCTTTTCTTTTTGTGACGTCATTTATTTTTGTGCCGTTATGTATTTTGTGACGTCATTAATTTCTGTGACGTCATTTATTTTTGTGACGTTATGTATTTTGTGACGTCATTTATTTTTGTGACGTTATGTATTTTGTGACGTCATTTATTTTTGTGACGTTATGTATTTTGTGACGTCATTTATTTTTGTGACGTTATGTATTTTGTGACGTCATTTTTTTGTGACGTTTAGTATTTTGTGACGTCATTTATTATTGTGACGTCATTTATTTTTGTGACGATATGGGTTTTGTGACGTTATGTATGTTTTGACGTCATTTATTTTTGTGACGTTATGTATTTTGTGACGTCATTTATTTTTGTGACGTTATGTATTTTGTGACGTCATTTATTTTTGTGACGTTTTGTATTTTGTGACGTCATTTATTATTGTGACGTCATTTATTAGTGTGACGTCATTTATTTTTGTAACGTTATGTATTTTGTGACGTCATTTATTTTTGTGACGTTATGTTTTTTGTGACGTTATGTATTTTTGTGACGTCATTTATTTTTGTGACGTTATGTATTTTGTGACGTTATTTATTTTTGTGACGTTGTGTATTTTGTGACGTCATTTATTTTTGTGACGTCATTTATATTTGTGACGTTATGTATTTTGTGACGTCATTTATTTTTGTGACGTTATGTATTTTGTGACGTCATTTATTTTTGTGACGTTATGTATTTTGTGACGTCATTTATTTTTGTGACGTTATGTATTTTGTGACGTCATTTATTTTTGTGACGTTATGTATTTTGTGACGTTATGTATTTTGTGACGTTATGTATTTTGTGACGTTATTTATTTTTGTGACGTTATGTATTTTGTGACGTCATTTTTTTGTGACGTTATGTTTTTTGCGACGTTATGTATTTTTGTGACGTCATTTATTTTTGTGACGCTATGTATTTTGTGACGTCATTTATTTTTGTGACGTTATGTATTTTGTGACGTCATTTATTTTTGTGACGTTATGTATTTTGTGACGTCATTTATTTTTGTGACGTTATGAATTTTGTGACGTCATTTATTATTGTGACGTCATTTATTTTTGTGACGTTATGTAATTTGTGACGTCATTTATTTTTTTGACTTTATGTATTTTGTGACGTCATTTATTTTTGTGACGTTATGTATTTTGTGACGTCATTTATTATTGTGACGTCATTTATTTTTGTGACGTTATGTATTTTGTGACGTCATTTATTTTTGTGACGTTATGTATTTCGTGACGTCATTTATTTTTGTGACGTTATGTATTTTGTGACGTCATTTATTTTTGAGACGTTATGTATTTTGTGACGTCATTTATTTTTTTGACGTTATGTATTATGTGACGTCATTAATTTTTGTGACGTTAGGTATTTTGTGACGTAATTAATTTTTGTGACGTCATTTATTTTTGTGACGTTATGTATTTTGTGACGTCATTTATTTTTGTGACGTTATGTTTTTTGTGACGTCATTTGTTTTTGTGACGTTATGTATTTTGTGACCTCATTTATTTTTGTGACGTTATGTATTTTGTGACTTCATTTATTTTTGAGACATTATGTATTTTGTGACGTCATTTATTTTTGTGACGTTATGTATTTTGTGACGTCATTTATTTTTGTGACGTTATGTATTTTGTGACGTCATTTATTTTTGTGACGTTATGTATTATGTGACCTCGTTTATTTTTGTGACGTTATGTATTTTGTGTAGTTATTTATTTTTGTGACGTTATGTATTTTGTGACGTCATTTATTTTTGTGACGTCATTTATATTTGTGACGTTATGTATTTTGTGACGTCATTTATTTTTGTGACGTTATGTATTAATATTTGCGACGTCATTTATATTTGTGACGTTATGTATTTTGTGACCTCATTTATTTTTGTGAAGTTATGTATTTTGTGACGTTATTTATTTTTGTGACGTTATGTATTTTGTGACGTCATTTATTTTTGTGACGTCATTTATATTTGTGACGTTATGTCTTTTGTGACGTCATTTATTTTTGTGACGTTATGTATTTTGTGAAGTCATTTATTTTTGTGACGTTATGTATTTTGTGACGTCATTTATTTTTGTGACGTCATTTATATTTGTGACGTTATGTATTTTGTGACGTCATTTATATTTGTGACGTTATGTATTTTGTGACGTCAATTATTTTTGTGACGTTATATATTTTGTGACGTCAATTATTTTTGTGACGTTATGTATTTTGTGACGTCATTTCTTTTTGTGACATTAGGTATTTTGTGACGTCATTTATTTTTGTGCCGTTATGTATTTTGTGACGTCATTAATTTTTGTGACGTCATTTATTTTTGTGACGTTATGTATTTTGTGACGTCATTTATTTTTGTGACGTTATGTATTTTGTGACGTCATTTATTTTTGTGACGTTATGTATTTTGTGACGTCATTTATTTTTGTGACGTTATGTATTTTGTGACGTCATTTTTTTGTGACGTTTAGTATTTTGTGACGACATTTATTATTGTGACGTCATTTATTTTTGTGACGATATGGGTTTTGTGACGTCATTTATTATTGTGACGTCATTTATTTTTGTGACGTTATGTAATTTGTGACGTCATTTATTTTTTTGACTTTATGTATTTTGTGACGTCATTTATTTTTGTGACGTTATGTATTTTGTGACGTCATTTATTATTGTGACGTCATTTATTTTTGTGACGTTATGTATTTTGTGACGTCATTTATTTTTGTGACGTTATGTATTTCGTGACGTCATTTATTTTTGTGACGTTATGTATTTTGTGACGTCATTTATTTTTGAGACGTTATGTATTTTGTGACGTCATTTATTTTTTTGACGTTATGTATTATGTGACGTCATTAATTTTTGTGACGTTAGGTATTTTGTGACGTAATTAATTTTTGTGACGTCATTTATTTTTGTGACGTTATGTATTTTGTGACGTCATTTATTTTCGTGACGTTATGTTTTTTGTGACGTCATTTGTTTTTGTGACGTTATGTATTTTGTGACCTCATTTATTTTTGTGACGTTATGTATTTTGTGACTTCATTTATTTTTGAGACATTATGTATTTTGTGACGTCATTTATTTTTGTGACGTTATGTATTTTGTGACGTCATTTATTTTTGTGACGTTATGTATTTTGTGACGTCATTTATTTTTGTGACGTTATGTATTATGTGACCTCGTTTATTTTTGTGACGTTATGTATTTTGTGTAGTTATTTATTTTTGTGACGTTATGTATTTTGTGACGTCATTTATTTTTGTGACGTCATTTATATTTGTGACGTTATGTATTTTGTGACGTCATTTATTTTTGTGACGTTATGTATTAATATTTGCGACGTCATTTATATTTGTGACGTTATGTATTTTGTGACCTCATTTATTTTTGTGAAGTTATGTATTTTGTGACGTTATTTATTTTTGTGACGTTATGTATTTTGTGACGTCATTTATTTTTGTGACGTCATTTATATTTGTGACGTTATGTCTTTTGTGACGTCATTTATTTTTGTGACGTTATGTATTTTGTGAAGTCATTTATTTTTGTGACGTTATGTATTTTGTGACGTCATTTATTTTTGTGACGTCATTTATATTTGTGACGTTATGTATTTTGTGACGTCATTTATATTTGTGACGTTATGTATTTTGTGACGTCAATTATTTTTGTGACGTTATATATTTTGTGACGTCAATTATTTTTGTGACGTTATGTATTTTGTGACGTCATTTCTTTTTGTGACGTTAGGTATTTTGTGACGTCATTTATTTTTGTGCCGTTATGTATTTTGTGACGTCATTAATTTTTGTGACGTCATTTATTTTTGTGACGTTATGTATTTTGTGACGTCATTTATTTTTGTGACGTTATGTATTTTGTGACGTCATTTATTTTTGTGACGTTATGTATTTTGTGACGTCATTTATTTTTGTGACGTTATGTATTTTGTGACGTCATTTTTTTGTGACGTTTAGTATTTTGTGACGACATTTATTATTGTGACGTCATTTATTTTTGTGACGATATGGGTTTTGTGACGTTATGTATGTTTTGACGTCATTTATTTTTGTGACGTTATGTATTTTGTGACGTCATTTATTAGTGTGACGTCATTTATTTTTGTGACGTTATGTATTTTGTGACGTCATTTATTTTTGTGACGTTATGTTTTTTGTGACGTTATGTATTTTTGTGACGTCATTTATTTTTGTGACGTTATGTATTTTGTGACGTTATTTATTTTTGTGACGTTGTGTATTTTGTGACGTCATTTATTTTTGTGACGTCATTTATATTTGTGACGTTATGTATTTTGTGACGTCATTTATTTTTGTGACGTTATGTATTTTGTGACGTCATTTATTTTTGTGACGTTATGTATTTTGTGACGTCATTTATTTTTGTGACGTTATGTATTTTGTGACGTCATTTATTTTTGTGACGTTATGTATTTTGTGACGTTATGTATTTTGTGAAGTTATGTATTTTTTGACGTTATGTATTTTGTGACGTCATTTATTTTTGTGACGTTATGTATTTTGTGACGTCATATATTTTTAAGACGTTAAGTATTTTGTGACGTCATTTATTATTGTGACGTCATTTATTTTTGTGACGTTATGTATTTTGTGACGTCATTTATTTTTGTGACGATATGTATTTTGTGACTTCATTTATTTTTGTGACGTTATGTATTTTGTGACGTCATTTATTTTTGTGACGTTATGTATTTTGTGACGTCATTTATTTTTATGACGTTATGTATTTTGTGACGTCATTTATTTTTGTGACATTATGTATTTTGTGACGTCATTTATTTTTGTGACGTTATGTATTTTGTAACGTCATTTATTTTTGTGACGTTATGTATTTTGTGACGTCATTTATTATTGTGACGTCATTTATTTTTGTGACGTAATTAATTTTTGTGTTGTCATTTATTTTTGTGACGTTATGTATTTTGTGACGTCATTTATTTTTGTGACGTTATGTATTTTATGACGTCATTTGTTTTTGTGACGTTTTGTATTTTGTGACGTCATTTATTTTTGTGACGTTATGTATATTGTGGCATCATTTATTTTTGTGACGTTATGTATTTTGTGACGTTATTTATTTTTGTGACGTTATGTATTTTGTGACGTCATTTATTTTTGTGACGTCATTTATATTGTGACATGCATTTTGTGACGTCATTTATTTTTGTGACGTTATGTATTAATATTTGTGACGTCATTTATATTTGTGACGTTATGTATTTTGTGACGTCATTTATTTTTGTGACGTCATTTATATTTGTGACGTTATGTATTTTGTGACGTCATTTATATTTGTGACGTTATGTATTTTGTGACGTCAATTATTTTTGTGACGTTATATATTTTGTGACGTCAATTATTTTTGTGACGTTATGTATTTTGTGACGTCATTTCTTTTTGTGACGTTAGGTATTTTGTGACGTCATTTATTTTTGTGCCGTTATGTATTTTGTGACGTCATTAATTTTTGTGACGTCATTTATTTTTGTGACGTTATGTATTTTGTGACGTCATTTATTTTTGTGACGTTATGTATTTTGTGACGTCATTTATTTTTGTGACGTTATGTATTTTGTGACGTTATTTATTTTTGTGACGTTATGTATTTTGTGACGTCATTTATTTTTGTGACGTCATTTATATTTGTGACGTTATGTATTTTGTGACGTCATTTATTTTTGTGACGTTATGTATTAATATTTGCGACGTCATTTATATTTGTGACGTTATGTATTTTGTGACCTCATTTATTTTTGTGAAGTTATGTATTTTGTGACGTTATTTATTTTTGTGACGTTATGTATTTTGTGACGTCATTTATTTTTGTGACGTCATTTATATTTGTGACGTTATGTCTTTTGTGACGTCATTTATTTTTGTGACGTTATGTATTTTGTGAAGTCATTTATTTTTGTGACGTTATGTATTTTGTGACGTCATTTATTATTGTTACGTCATTTATTTTTGTGACGTTATGTATTTTGTGACGTCATTTGTTTTTGTGATGTTTTGTATTTTGTGACCTCATTTATTTTTGTGACGTTATGTATTTTGTGACGTTATTTATTTTTGTGACCTTATGTATTTTGTGACGTCATTTATTTTTGTGACGTCATTTATATTGTGACATGCATTTTGTGACGTCATTTATTTTTGTGACGTTATGTATTAATATTTGTGACGTCATTTATATTTGTGACGTTATGTATTTTGTGACGTCATTTATTTTTGTGACGTCATTTATATTTGTGACGTTATGTATTTTGTGACGTCATTTATATTTGTGACGTTATGTATTTTGTGACGTCAATTATTTTTGTGACGTTATATATTTTGTGACGTCAATTATTTTTGTGACGTTATGTATTTTGTGACGTCATTTCTTTTTGTGACGTTAGGTATTTTGTGACGTCATTTATTTTTGTGCCGTTATGTATTTTGTGACGTCATTAATTTTTGTGACGTCATTTATTTTTGTGACGTTATGTATTTTGTGACGTCATTAATTTTTGTGACGTTATGTATTTTGTGACGTCATTTATTTTTGTGACGTTATGTATTTTGTGACGCCATTTATTTTTGTGACGTTATGTATTTTGTGACGTCATTTTTTTGTGACGTTTAGTATTTTGTGACGTCATTTATTATTGTGACGTCATTTATTTTTGTGACGATATGGGTTTTGTGACGTTATGTATGTTTTGACGTCATTTATTTTTGTGACGTTATGTATTTTGTGACGTCATTTATTTTTGTGACGTTATGTATTTTGTGACGTCATTTATTTTTGTGACGTTTTGTATTTTGTGACGTCATTTATTATTGTGACGTCATTTATTAGTGTGACGTCATTTATTTTTGTGACGTTATGTATTTTGTGACGTCATTTATTTTTGTGACGTTATGTTTTTTGTGACGTTATGTATTTTTGTGACGTCATTTATTTTTGTGACGTTATGTATTTTGTGACGTTATTTATTTTTGTGACGCTGTGTATTTTGTGACGTCATTTATTTTTGTGACGTCATTTATATTTGTGACGTTATGTATTTTGTGACGTCATTTATTTTTGTGACGTTATGTATTTTGTGACGTCATTTATTTTTGTGACGTTATGTATTTTGTGACGTCATTTATTTTTGTGACGTTATGTATTTTGTGACGTCATTTATTTTTGTGACGTTATGTTTTTTGTGACGTCATTTGTTTTTGTGACGTTTTGTATTTTGTGACGTCATTTAATTTTGTGATGTTATGTATTTTGTGACGTCATTTATTTTTGTGACGTTATGTATTTTGTGACCTCGTTTATTTTTGTGACGTTATGTATTTTGTGACGTTATTTATTTTTGTGACGTTATGTATTTTGTGACGTCATTTATTTTTGTGACGTTAAGTATTTTGCGACGTCATTTATTATTGTGACGTTATGTATTAATATTTGCGACGTCATTTATATTTGTGACGTTATGTATTTTGTGACCTCATTTATTTTTGTGAAGTTATGTATTTTGTGACGTTATTTATTTTTGTGACGTTATGTATTTTGTGACGTCATTTATTTTTGTGACGTCATTTATATTTGTGACGTTATGTCTTTTGTGACGTCATTTATTTTTGTGACGTTATGTATTTTGTGACGTTATGTATTTTGTGAAGTCATTTATTTTTGTGACGTTATGTATTTTGTGACGTCATTTGTTTTTGTGATGTTTTGTTTTTTGTGACGTCATTTATTTTTGTGACGTTATGTATATTGTGGCGTCATTTATTTTTGTGACGTTATGTATTTTGTGACCTCATTTATTTTTGTGACGTTATGTATTTTGTGACGTTATTTATTTTTGTGACGTTATGTATTTTGTGACGTCATTTATTTTTGTGACGTCATTTATATTGTGACATGCAATTTGTGACGTCATTTATTTTTGTGACGTTATGTATTAATATTTGTGACGTCATTTATATTTGTGACGTTATGTATTTTGTGACGTCATTTATTTTTGTGACGTCATTTATATTTGTGACGTTATGTATTTTGTGACGTCATTTATATTTGTGACGTTATGTATTTTGTGACGTCAATTATTTTTGTGACGTTATATATTTTGTGACGTCAATTATTTTTGTGACGTTATGTATTTTGTGACGTCATTTCTTTTTGTGACGTCATTTATTTTTGTGCCGTTATGTATTTTGTGACGTCATTAATTTCTGTGACGTCATTTATTTTTGTGACGTTATGTATTTTGTGACGTCATTTATTTTTGTGACGTTATGTATTTTGTGACGTCATTTATTTTTGTGACGTTATGTATTTTGTGACGTCATTTATTTTTGTGACGTTATGTATTTTGTGACGTCATTTTTTTGTGACGTTTAGTATTTTTTGACGTCATTTATTATTGTGACGTCATTTATTTTTGTGACGATATGGGTTTTGTGACGTTATGTATGTTTTGACGTCATTTATTTTTGTGACGTTATGTATTTTGTGACGTCATTTATTTTTGTGACGTTATGTATTTTGTGACGTCATTTATTTTTGTGACGTTTTGTATTTTGTGACGTCATTTATTATTGTGACGTCATTTATTAGTGTGACGTCATTTATTTTTGTAACGTTATGTATTTTGTGACGTCATTTATTTTTGTGACGTTATGTTTTTTGTGACGTTATGTATTTTTGTGACGTCATTTATTTTTGTGACGTTATGTATTTTGTGACGTTATTTATTTTTGTGACGTTGTGTATTTTATGACGTCATTTATTTTTGTGACGTCATTTATATTTGTGACGTTATGTATTTTGTGACGTCATTTATTTTTGTGACGTTATGTATTTTGTGACGTCATTTATTTTTGTGACGTTATGTATTTTGTGACGTCATTTATTTTTGTGACGTTATGTATTTTGTGACGTCATTTATTTTTGTGACGTTATGTATTTTGTGACGTTATGTATTTTGTGACGTTATGTATTTTGTGACGTCATTTATTTTTGTGACGTTATGTATTTTGTGACGTCATATATTTTTAAGACATTAAGTATTTTGTGACGTCATTTATTTTTGTGACGTTATGTATTTTGTAACGTCATTTATTTTTGTGACGTTATGTATTTTGTGACGTCATTTATTATTGTGACGTCATTTATTTTTGTGACGTAATTAATTTTTGTGTTGTCATTTATTTTTGTGACGTCATGTATTTTGTGACGTCATTTATTTTTGTGACGTTATGTATTTTGTGACGTCATTTGTTTTTGTGACGTTTTGTATTTTGTGACGTCATTTATTTTTGTGACGTTATGTTTATTGTGGCATCATTTATTTTTGTGACGTTATGTATTTTGTGACGTCATTTTTTTGTGACGTTTAGTATTTTGTGACGTCATTTATGATTGTGACGTCATTTATTTTTGTGACGTTATGTATTTTGTGACGTCATTTATTTTTGTGACGATATGTGTTTTGTGACGTTATGTTTTTTTTGACGTCATTTATTTTTGTGACGTTATGTATTTTGTGACGTCATTTATTTTTGTGACGTTATGTATTTTGTGACGTCATTTATTATTGTGACGTCATTTATTTGTTTGACGTCATTTATTTTTGTGACGTTATGTATTTTGTGACGTCATTTTTTTTGTGACGTTATGTTTTTTGCGACGTTATGTATTTTTGTGACGTCATTTATTTTTGTGACGCTATGTATTTTGTGACGTCATTTATTTTTGTGACGTTATGTATTTTGTGACGTCATTTATTTTTGTGACGTTATGTATTTTGTGACGTCATTTATTTTTGTGACGTTATGAATTTTGTGACGTCATTTATTATTGTGACGTCATTTATTTTTGTGACGTTATGTAATTTGTGACGTCATTTATTTTTTTGACTTTATGTATTTTGTGACGTCATTTATTTTTTTGACGTTATGTATTTTGTGACGTCATTTATTATTGTGACGTCATTTATTTTTGTGACGTTATGTATTTTGTGACGTCATTTATTTTTGTGACGTTATGTATTTCGTGACGTCATTTATTTTTGT
The DNA here is from genome assembly GCA_035578135.1 of Flexamia atlantica. Lineage (NCBI taxonomy): Eukaryota > Metazoa > Arthropoda > Insecta > Hemiptera > Cicadellidae > Flexamia > Flexamia atlantica. Next base: position 1,531,939 of record JAQJVK010000059.1, on the reverse strand, counting down.
GACGTTATGTATTTTGTGACGTCATTTATTTTTGAGACGTTATGTATTTTGTGACGTCATTTATTTTTTTGACGTTATGTATTATGTGACGTCATTAATTTTTGTGACGTTAGGTATTTTGTGACGTAATTAATTTTTTTGACGTCATTTATTTTTGTGACGTTATGTATTTTGTGACGTCATTTATTTTTGTGACGTTATGTTTTTTGTGACGTCATTTGTTTTTGTGACGTTATGTATTTTGTGTTGTCATTTATTTTTGTGACGTTATGTATTTTGTGACGTCATTTATTTTTGTGACGTTATGTATTTTGTGACGTCATTTGTTTTTGTGACGTTTTGTATTTTGTGACGTCATTTATTTTTGTGACGTTATGTTTATTGTGGCATCATTTATTTTTGTGACGTTATGTATTTTGTGACGTTATTTATTTTTGTGACGTTATGTATTTTGTGATGTCATTTATTTTTGTGACGTCATTTATATTGTGACATGCATTTTGTGACGTCATTTATTTTTGTGACGTTATGTATTAATATTTGTGACGTCATTTATATTTGTGACGTTATGTATTTTGTGACGTCATTTATTTTTGTGACGTCATTTATATTTGTGACGTTATGTATTTTGTGACGTCATTTATATTTGTGACGTTATGTATTTTGTGACGTCAATTATTTTTGTGACGTTATATATTTTGTGACGTCAATTATTTTTGTGACGTTATGTATTTTGTGACGTCATTTCTTTTTGTGACGTTAGGTATTTTGTGACGTCAATTGTTTTTGTGACGTTATGTATTTTGTGACGTCATTTCTTTTTGTGACGTTAGGTATTTTGTGACGTCATTTATTTTTGTGCCGTTATGTATTTTGTGACGTCATTTATTTTTGTGACGTTATGTATTTTGTGACGTAATTAATTTTTGTGACGTCATTTATTTTTGTGACGTTATGTATTATGTGACGTCATTTATTTTTGTGACGTTATGTATTTTGTGACGTCATTTATTTTTGTAACGTTATGTTTTTTGTGACGTCATTTGTTTTTGTGACGTTATATATTTTGTGTTGTCATTTATTTTTGTGACGTTATGTATTTTGTGACGTCATTTATTTTTGTGACGTTATGTATTTTGTGACGTCATTTGTTTTTGTGACGTTTTGTATTTTGTGACGTCATTTATTTTTGTGACGTTATGTTTATTGTGGCATCATTTATTTTTGTGACGTTATGTATTTTGTGACGTTATTTATTTTTGTGACGTTATGTATTTTGTGATGTCATTTATTTTTGTGACGTCATTTATATTGTGACATGCATTTTGTGACGTCATTTATTTTTGTGACGTTATGTATTAATATTTGTGACGTCATTTATATTTGTGACGTTATGTATATTGTGACGTCATTTATTTTTGTGACGTCATTTATATTTGTGACGTTATGTATTTTGTGACGTCATTAATATTTGTGACGTTATGTATTTTGTGACGTCAATTATTTTTGTGACGTTATATATTTTGTGACGTCAATTATTTTTGTGACGTTATGTATTTTGTGACGTCATTTCTTTTTGTGACGTTAGGTATTTTGTGACGTCAATTGTTTTTGTGACGTTATGTATTTTGTGACGTCATTTCTTTTTGTGACGTTAGGTATTTTGTGACGTCATTTATTTTTGTGCCGTTATGTATTTTGTGACGTCATTTATTTTTGTGACGTTATGTATTTTGTGACGTCATTTATTTTTGTGACGTCATTTATTTTTGTGACGTTATGTATTTTGTGACGTCATTTTTTTGTGACGTTTAGTATTTTGTGACGTCATTTATGATTGTGACGTCATTTATTTTTGTGACGTTATGTATTTTGTGACGTCATTTATTTTTGTGACGATATGTGTTTTGTGACGTTATGTTTTTTTGACGTCATTTATTTTTGTGACGTTATGTATTTTGTGACGTCATTTATTTTAGTGACGTTATGTATTTTGTGACGTCATTTATTATTGTGACGTCATTTATTTGTTTGACGTCATTTATTTTTGTGACGTTATGTATTTTGTGACGTCATTTTTTTTGTGACGTTATGTTTTTTGCGACGTTATGTATTTTTGTGACGTCATTTATTTTTGTGACGCTATGTATTTTGTGACGTCATTTATTTTTGTGACGTTATGTATTTTGTGACGTCATTTATTTTTGTGACGTTATGTATTTTGTGACGTCATTTATTTTTGTGACGTTATGAATTTTGTGACGTCATTTATTATTGTGACGTCATTTATTTTTGTGACGTTATGTAATTTGTGACGTCATTTATTTTTTTGACTTTATGTATTTTGTGACGTCATTTATTTTTGTGACGTTATGTATTTTGTGACGTCATTTATTATTGTGACGTCATTTATTTTTGTGACGTTATGTATTTTGTGACGTCATTTATTTTTGTGACGTTATGTATTTCGTGACGTCATTTATTTTTGTGACGTTATGTATTTTGTGACGTCATTTATTTTTGAGACGTTATGTATTTTGTGACGTCATTTATTTTTTTGACGTTATGTATTATGTGACGTCATTAATTTTTGTGACGTTAGGTATTTTGTGACGTAATTAATTTTTGTGACGTCATTTATTTTTGTGACGTTATGTATTTTGTGACGTCATTTATTTTTGTGACGTTATGTTTTTTGTGACGTCATTTGTTTTTGTGACGTTATGTATTTTGTGACGTCATTTATTTTTGTGACGTTATGTATTTTGTGACTTCATTTATTTTTGAGACATTATGTATTTTGTGACGTCATTTATTTTTGTGACGTTATGTATTTTGTGACGTCATTTATTTTTGTGACGTTATGTATTTTGTGACGTCATTTATTTTTGTGACGTTATGTATTATGTGACCTCGTTTATTTTTGTGACGTTATGTATTTTGTGTAGTTATTTATTTTTGTGACGTTATGTATTTTGTGACGTCATTTATTTTTGTGACGTCATTTATATTTGTGACGTTATGTATTTTGTGACGTCATTTATTTTTGTGACGTTATGTATTAATATTTGCGACGTCATTTATATTTGTGACGTTATGTATTTTGTGACCTCATTTATTTTTGTGAAGTTATGTATTTTGTGACGTTATTTATTTTTGTGACGTTATGTATTTTGTGACGTCATTTATTTTTGTGACGTCATTTATATTTGTGACGTTATGTCTTTTGTGACGTCATTTATTTTTGTGACGATATGTATTTTGTGAAGTCATTTATTTTTGTGACGTTATGTATTTTGTGACGTCATTTATTATTGTTACGTCATTTATTTTTGTGACGTTATGTATTTTGTGACGTCATTTGTTTTTGTGATGTTTTGTTTTTTGTGACGTCATTTATTTTTGTGACGTTATGTATATTGTGGCGTCATTTATTTTTGTGACGTTATGTATTTTGTGACGTTATTTATTTTTGTGACGATATGTATTTTGTGACGTCATTTATTTTTGTGACGTCATTTATATTGTGACATGCATTTTGTGACGTCATTTATTTTTGTGACGTTATGTATTAATATTTGTGACGTCATTTATATTTGTGACGTTATGTATTTTGTGACGTCATTTATTTTTGTGACGTCATTTATATTTGTGACGTTATGTATTTTGTGACGTCATTTATATTTGTGACGTTATGTATTTTGTGACGTCAATTATTTTTGTGACGTTATATATTTTGTGACGTCAATTATTTTTGTGACGTTATGTATTTTGTGACGTCATTTCTTTTTGTGACGTTATGTATTTTGTGACGTCATTTATTTTTGTGACGTTATGTATTTTGTGACGTCATTTTTTTGTGACGTTTAGTATTTTGTGACGACATTTATTATTGTGACGTCATTTATTTTTGTGGAGATATGGGTTTTGTGACGTTATGTATGTTTTGACGTCATTTATTTTTGTGACGTTATGTATTTTGTGACGTCATTTATTTTTGTGACGTTATGTATTTTGTGACGTCATTTATTTTTGTGACGTTATGTATTTTGTGACGTCATTTTTTTGTGACGTTTAGTATTTTGTGACGACATTTATTATTGTGACGTCATTTATTTTTGTGACGATATGGGTTTTGTGACGTTATGTATGTTTTGACGTCATTTATTTTTGTGACGTTATGTATTTAGTGACGTCATTTATTTTTGTGACGTTATATATTTTGTGACGTCATTTCTTTTTGTGACGTTAGGTATTTTGTGACGTCATTTATTTTTGTGCCGTTATGTATTTTGTGACGTCATTTATTTTTGTGACGTTATGTATTTTGTGACGTAATTAATTTTTGTGACGTCATTTATTTTTGTGACGTTATGTATTATGTGACGTCATTTATTTTTCTGACGTTATGTATTTTGTGACGTTATGTATTTTGTGACGTCATTTATTTTTGAGACGTTATGTATTTTGTGACGTCATTTATTTTTTTGACGTTATGTATTATGTGACGTCATTAATTTTTGTGACGTTAGGTATTTTGTGACGTAATTAATTTTTGTGACGTCATTTATTTTTGTGACGTTATGTATTTTGTGACGTCATTTATTTTTGTAACGTTATGTTTTTTGTGACGTCATTTGTTTTTGTGACGTTATATATTTTGTGTTGTCATTTATTTTTGTGACGTTATGTATTTTGTGACGTCATTTATTTTTGTGACGTTATGTATTTTGTGACGTCATTTGTTTTTGTGACGTTTTGTATTTTGTGACGTCATTTATTTTTGTGACGTTATGTTTATTGTGGCATCATTTATTTTTGTGACGTTATGTATTTTGTGACGTTATTTATTTTTGTGACGTTATGTATTTTGTGATGTCATTTATTTTTGTGACGTCATTTATATTGTGACATGCATTTTGTGACGTCATTTATTTTTGTGACGTTATGTATTAATATTTGTGACGTCATTTATATTTGTGACGTTATGTATATTGTGACGTCATTTATTTTTGTGACGTCATTTATATTTGTGACGTTATGTATTTTGTGACGTCATTTATATTTGTGACGTTATGTATTTTGTGACGTCAATTATTTTTGTGACGTTATATATTTTGTGACGTCAATTATTTTTGTGACGTTATGTATTTTGTGACGTCATTTCTTTTTGTGACGTTAGGTATTTTGTGACGTCAATTGTTTTTGTGACGTTATATATTTTGTGACGTCATTTCTTTTTGTGACGTTAGGTATTTTGTGACGTCATTTATTTTTGTGCCGTTATGTATTTTGTGACGTCATTTATTTTTGTGACGTTATGTATTTTGTGACGTCATTTATTTTTGTGACGTCATTTATTTTTGTGACGTTATGTATTTTGTGACGTCATTTTTTTGTGACGTTTAGTATTTTGTGACGTCATTTATGATTGTGACGTCATTTATTTTTGTGACGTTATGTATTTTGTGACGTCATTTATTTTTGTGACGATATGTGTTTTGTGACGTTATGTTTTTTTGACGTCATTTATTTTTGTGACGTTATGTATTTTGTGACGTCATTTATTTTAGTGACGTTATGTATTTTGTGACGTCATTTATTATTGTGACGTCATTTATTTGTTTGACGTCATTTATTTTTGTGACGTTATGTATTTTGTGACGTCATTTTTTTTGTGACGTTATGTTTTTTGCGACGTTATGTATTTTTGTGACGTCATTTATTTTTGTGACGCTATGTATTTTGTGACGTCATTTATTTTTGTGACGTTATGTATTTTGTGACGTCATTTATTTTTGTGACGTTATGTATTTTGTGACGTCATTTATTTTTGTGACGTTATGAATTTTGTGACGTCATTTATTATTGTGACGTCATTTATTTTTGTGACGTTATGTAATTTGTGACGTCATTTATTTTTTTGACTTTATGTATTTTGTGACGTCATTTATTTTTGTGACGTTATGTATTTTGTGACGTCATTTATTATTGTGACGTCATTTATTTTTGTGACGTTATGTATTTTGTGACGTCATTTATTTTTGTGACGTTATGTATTTCGTGACGTCATTTATTTTTGTGACGTTATGTATTTTGTGACGTCATTTATTTTTGAGACGTTATGTATTTTGTGACGTCATTTATTTTTTTGACGTTATGTATTATGTGACGTCATTAATTTTTGTGACGTTAGGTATTTTGTGACGTAATTAATTTTTGTGTTGTCATTTATTTTTGTGACGTTATGTATTTTGTGACGTCATTTATTTTTGTGACGTTATGTTTTTTGTGACGTCATTTGTTTTTGTGACGTTATGTATTTTGTGACGTCATTTATTTTTGTGACGTTATGTATTTTGTGACTTCATTTATTTTTGAGACATTATGTATTTTGTGACGTCATTTATTTTTGTGACGTTATGTATTTTGTGACGTCATTTATTTTTGTGACGTTATGTATTTTGTGACGTCATTTATTTTTGTGACGTTATGTATTATGTGACCTCGTTTATTTTTGTGACGTTATGTATTTTGTGTAGTTATTTATTTTTGTGACGTTATGTATTTTGTGACGTCATTTATTTTTGTGACGTCATTTATATTTGTGACGTTATGTATTTTGTGACGTCATTTATTTTTGTGACGTTATGTATTAATATTTGCGACGTCATTTATATTTGTGACGTTATGTATTTTGTGACCTCATTTATTTTTGTGAAGTTATGTATTTTGTGACGTTATTTATTTTTGTGACGTTATGTATTTTGTGACGTCATTTATTTTTGTGACGTCATTTATATTTGTGACGTTATGTCTTTTGTGACGTCATTTATTTTTGTGACGATATGTATTTTGTGAAGTCATTTATTTTTGTGACGTTATGTATTTTGTGACGTCATTTATTATTGTTACGTCATTTATTTTTGTGACGTTATGTATTTTGTGACGTCATTTGTTTTTGTGATGTTTTGTTTTTTGTGACGTCATTTATTTTTGTGACGTTATGTATATTGTGGCGTCATTTATTTTTGTGACGTTATGTATTTTGTGACCTCATTTATTTTTGTGACGTTATGTATTTTGTGACGTTATTTATTTTTGTGACGATATGTATTTTGTGACGTCATTTATTTTTGTGACGTCATTTATATTGTGACATGCATTTTGTGACGTCATTTATTTTTGTGACGTTATGTATTAATATTTGTGACGTCATTTATATTTGTGACGTTATGTATTTTGTGACGTCATTTATTTTTGTGACGTCATTTATATTTGTGACGTTATGTATTTTGTGACGTCATTTATATTTGTGACGTTATGTATTTTGTGACGTCAATTATTTTTGTGACGTTATATATTTTGTGACGTCAATTATTTTTGTGACGTTATATATTTTGTGACGTCATTTCTTTTTGTGACGTTATGTATTTTGTGACGTCATTTATTTTTGTGACGTTATGTATTTTGTGACGTCATTTTTTTGTGACGTTTAGTATTTTGTGACGACATTTATTATTGTGACGTCATTTATTTTTGTGGAGATATGGGTTTTGTGACGTTATGTATGTTTTGACGTCATTTATTTTTGTGACGTTATGTATTTTGTGACGTCATTTATTTTTGTGACGTTATGTATTTTGTGACGTCATTTATTTTTGTGACGTTATGTATTTTGTGACGTCATTTTTTTGTGACGTTTAGTATTTTGTGACGACATTTATTATTGTGACGTCATTTATTTTTGTGACGATATGGGTTTTGTGACGTTATGTATGTTTTGACGTCATTTATTTTTGTGACGTTATGTATTTAGTGACGTCATTTATTTTTGTGACGTTATGTATTTTGTGACGTCATTTATTTTTGTGACGTTTTGTATTTTGTGACGTCATTTATTATTGTGACGTCATTTATTAGTGTGACGTCATTTATTTTTGTGACGTTATGTATTTTGTGACGTCATTTATTTTTGTGACGTTATGTTTTTTGTGACGTTATGTATTTTTGTGACGTCATTTATTTTTGTGACGTTATGTATTTTGTGACGTTATTTATTTTTGTGACGTTGTGTATTTTGTGACGTCATTTATTTTTGTGACGTCATTTATATTTGTGACGTTATGTATTTTGTGACGTCATTTATTTTTGTGACGTTATGTATTTTGTGACGTCATTTATTTTTGTGACGTTATGTATTTTGTGACGTCATTTATTTTTGTGACGTTATGTATTTTGTGACGTCATTTATTTTTGTGACGTTATGTATTTTGTGACGTTATGTATTTTGTGACGTTATGTATTTTGTGACGTCATTTATTTTTGTGACGTTATGTATTTTGTGACGTCATATATTTTTAAGACGTTAAGTATTTTGTGACGTCATTTATTATTGTGACGTCATTTATTTTTGTGACGTTATGTATTTTGTGACGTCATTTATTTTTGTGACGATATGTATTTTGTGACTTCATTTATTTTTGTGACGTTATGTATTTTGTGACGTCATTTATTTTTGTGACGTTATGTATTTTGTGACGTCATTTATTTTTATGACGTTATGTATTTTGTGACGTCATTTATTTTTGTGACATTATGTATTTTGTGACGTCATTTATTTTTGTGATGTTATGTATTTTGTAACGTCATTTATTTTTGTGACGTTATGTATTTTGTGACGTCATTTATTATTGTGACGTCATTTATTTTTGTGACGTAATTAATTTTTGTGTTGTCATTTATTTTTGTGACGTTATGTATTTTGTGACGTCATTTATTTTTGTGACGTTATGTATTTTGTGACGTCATTTGTTTTTGTGACGTTTTGTATTTTGTGACGTCATTTATTTTTGTGACGTTATGTATATTGTGGCATCATTTATTTTTGTGACGTTATGTATTTTGTGACGTTATTTATTTTTGTGACGTTATGTATTTTGTGACGTCATTTATTTTTGTGACGTCATTTATATTGTGACATGCATTTTGTGACGTCATTTATTTTTGTGACGTTATGTTAATATTTGTGACGTCATTTATATTTGTGACGTTATATATTTTGTGACGTCATTTATTTTTGTGACGTCATTTATATTTGTGACGTTATGTATTTTGTGACGTCATTTATATTTGTGACGTTATGTATTTTGTGACGTCAATTATTTTTGTGACGTTATATATTTTGTGACGTCAATTATTTTTGTGACGTTATGTATTTTGTGACGTCATTTCTTTTTGTGACGTTAGGTATTTTGTGACGTCATTTATTTTTGTGCCGTTATGTATTTTGTGACGTCATTAATTTTTGTGACGTCATTTATTTTTGTGACGTTATGTATTTTGTGACGTCATTTATTTTTGTGACGTTATGTATTTTGTGACGTCATTTATTTTTGTGACGTTATGTATTTTGTGACGTTATTTATTTTTGTGACGTTATGTATTTTGTGACGTCATTTATTTTTGTGACGTCATTTATATTTGTGACGTTATGTATTTTGTGACGTCATTTATTTTTGTGACGTTATGTATTAATATTTGCGACGTCATTTATATTTGTGACGTTATGTATTTTGTGACCTCATTTATTTTTGTGAAGTTATGTATTTTGTGACGTTATTTATTTTTGTGACATTATGTATTTTGTGACGTCATTTATTTTTGTGACGTCATTTATATTTGTGACGTTATGTCTTTTGTGACGTCATTTATTTTTGTGACGTTATGTATTTTGTGACCTCATTTATTTTTGTGACGTTATGTATTTTGTGACGTTATTTATTTTTGTGACGATATGTATTTTGTGACGTCATTTATTTTTGTGACGTCATTTATATTGTGACATGCATTTTGTGACGTCATTTATTTTTGTGACGTTATGTATTAATATTTGTGACGTCATTTATATTTGTGACGTTATGTATTTTGTGACGTCATTTATTTTTGTGACGTCATTTATATTTGTGACGTTATGTATTTTGTGACGTCATTTATATTTGTGACGTTATGTATTTTGTGACGTCAATTATTTTTGTGACGTTATATATTTTGTGACGTGAATTATTTTTGTGACGTTATGTATTTTGTGACGTCATTTCTTTTTGTGACGTTATGTATTTTGTGACGTCATTTATTTTTGTGACGTTATGTATTTTGTGACGTCATTTTTTTGTGACGTTTAGTATTTTGTGACGACATTTATTATTGTGACGTCATTTATTTTTGTGGAGATATGGGTTTTGTGACGTTATGTATGTTTTGACGTCATTTATTTTTGTGACGTTATGTATTTTGTGACGTCATTTATTTTTGTGACGTTATGTATTTTGTGACGTCATTTATTTTTGTGACGTTATGTATTTTGTGACGTCATTTTTTTGTGACGTTTAGTATTTTGTGACGACATTTATTATTGTGACGTCATTTATTTTTGTGACGATATGGGTTTTGTGACGTTATGTATGTTTTGACGTCATTTATTTTTGTGACGTTATGTATTTAGTGACGTCATTTATTTTTGTGACGTTATGTATTTTGTGACGTCATTTATTTTTGTGACGTTTTGTATTTTGTGACGTCATTTATTATTGTGACGTCATTTATTAGTGTGACGTCATTTATTTTTGTGACGTTATGTATTTTGTGACGTCATTTATTTTTGTGACGTTATGTTTTTTGTGACGTTATGTATTTTTGTGACGTCATTTATTTTTGTGACGTTATGTATTTTGTGACGTTATTTATTTTTGTGACGTTGTGTATTTTGTGACGTCATTTATTTTTGTGACGTCATTTATATTTGTGACGTTATGTATTTTGTGACGTCATTTATTTTTGTGACGTTATGTATTTTGTGACGTCATTTGTTTTTGTGATGTTTTGTTTTTTGTGACGTCATTTATTTTTGTGACGTTATGTATATTGTGGCGTCATTTATTTTTGTGACGTTATGTATTTTGTGACCTCATTTATTTTTGTGACGTTATGTATTTTGTGACGTTATTTATTTTTGTGACGATATGTATTTTGTGACGTCATTTATTTTTGTGACGTCATTTATATTGTGACATGCATTTTGTGACGTCATTTATTTTTGTGACGTTATGTATTAATATTTGTGACGTCATTTATATTTGTGACGTTATGTATTTTGTGACGTCATTTATTTTTGTGACGTCATTTATATTTGTGACGTTATGTATTTTGTGACGTCATTTATATTTGTGACGTTATGTATTTTGTGACGTCAATTATTTTTGTGACGTTATATATTTTGTGACGTCAATTATTTTTGTGACGTTATATATTTTGTGACGTCATTTCTTTTTGTGACGTTATGTATTTTGTGACGTCATTTATTTTTGTGACGTTATGTATTTTGTGACGTCATTTTTTTGTGACGTTTAGTATTTTGTGACGACATTTATTATTGTGACGTCATTTATTTTTGTGGAGATATGGGTTTTGTGACGTTATGTATGTTTTGACGTCATTTATTTTTGTGACGTTATGTATTTTGTGACGTCATTTATTTTTGTGACGTTATGTATTTTGTGACGTCATTTATTTTTGTGACGTTATGTATTTTGTGACGTCATTTTTTTGTGACGTTTAGTATTTTGTGACGACATTTATTATTGTGACGTCATTTATTTTTGTGACGATATGGGTTTTGTGACGTTATGTATGTTTTGACGTCATTTATTTTTGTGACGTTATGTATTTAGTGACGTCATTTATTTTTGTGACGTTATGTATTTTGTGACGTCATTTATTTTTGTGACGTTTTGTATTTTGTGACGTCATTTATTATTGTGACGTCATTTATTAGTGTGACGTCATTTATTTTTGTGACGTTATGTATTTTGTGACGTCATTTATTTTTGTGACGTTATGTTTTTTGTGACGTTATGTATTTTTGTGACGTCATTTATTTTTGTGACGTTATGTATTTTGTGACGTTATTTATTTTTGTGACGTTGTGTATTTTGTGACGTCATTTATTTTTGTGACGTCATTTATATTTGTGACGTTATGTATTTTGTGACGTCATTTATTTTTGTGACGTTATGTATTTTGTGACGTCATTTATTTTTGTGACGTTATGTATTTTGTGACGTCATTTATTTTTGTGACGTTATGTATTTTGTGACGTCATTTATTTTTGTGACGTTATGTATTTTGTGACGTTATGTATTTTGTGACGTTATGTATTTTGTGACGTCATTTATTTTTGTGACGTTATGTATTTTGTGACGTCATATATTTTTAAGACGTTAAGTATTTTGTGACGTCATTTATTATTGTGACGTCATTTATTTTTGTGACGTTATGTATTTTGTGACGTCATTTATTTTTGTGACGATATGTATTTTGTGACTTCATTTATTTTTGTGACGTTATGTATTTTGTGACGTCATTTATTTTTGTGACGTTATGTATTTTGTGACGTCATTTATTTTTATGACGTTATGTATTTTGTGACGTCATTTATTTTTGTGACATTATGTATTTTGTGACGTCATTTATTTTTGTGATGTTATGTATTTTGTAACGTCATTTATTTTTGTGACGTTATGTATTTTGTGACGTCATTTATTATTGTGACGTCATTTATTTTTGTGACGTAATTAATTTTTGTGTTGTCATTTATTTTTGTGACGTTATGTATTTTGTGACGTCATTTATTTTTGTGACGTTATGTATTTTGTGACGTCATTTGTTTTTGTGACGTTTTGTATTTTGTGACGTCATTTATTTTTGTGACGTTATGTATATTGTGGCATCATTTATTTTTGTGACGTTATGTATTTTGTGACGTTATTTATTTTTGTGACGTTATGTATTTTGTGACGTCATTTATTTTTGTGACGTCATTTATATTGTGACATGCATTTTGTGACGTCATTTATTTTTGTGACGTTATGTTAATATTTGTGACGTCATTTATATTTGTGACGTTATATATTTTGTGACGTCATTTATTTTTGTGACGTCATTTATATTTGTGACGTTATGTATTTTGTGACGTCATTTATATTTGTGACGTTATGTATTTTGTGACGTCAATTATTTTTGTGACGTTATATATTTTGTGACGTCAATTATTTTTGTGACGTTATGTATTTTGTGACGTCATTTCTTTTTGTGACGTTAGGTATTTTGTGACGTCATTTATTTTTGTGCCGTTATGTATTTTGTGACGTCATTAATTTTTGTGACGTCATTTATTTTTGTGACGTTATGTATTTTGTGACGTCATTTATTTTTGTGACGTTATGTATTTTGTGACGTCATTTATTTTTGTGACGTTATGTATTTTGTGACGTTATTTATTTTTGTGACGTTATGTATTTTGTGACGTCATTTATTTTTGTGACGTCATTTATATTTGTGACGTTATGTATTTTGTGACGTCATTTATTTTTGTGACGTTATGTATTAATATTTGCGACGTCATTTATATTTGTGACGTTATGTATTTTGTGACCTCATTTATTTTTGTGAAGTTATGTATTTTGTGACGTTATTTATTTTTGTGACATTATGTATTTTGTGACGTCATTTATTTTTGTGACGTCATTTATATTTGTGACGTTATGTCTTTTGTGACGTCATTTATTTTTGTGACGTTATGTATTTTGTGACCTCATTTATTTTTGTGACGTTATGTATTTTGTGACGTTATTTATTTTTGTGACGATATGTATTTTGTGACGTCATTTATTTTTGTGACGTCATTTATATTGTGACATGCATTTTGTGACGTCATTTATTTTTGTGACGTTATGTATTAATATTTGTGACGTCATTTATATTTGTGACGTTATGTATTTTGTGACGTCATTTATTTTTGTGACGTCATTTATATTTGTGACGTTATGTATTTTGTGACGTCATTTATATTTGTGACGTTATGTATTTTGTGACGTCAATTATTTTTGTGACGTTATATATTTTGTGACGTCAATTATTTTTGTGACGTTATGTATTTTGTGACGTCATTTCTTTTTGTGACGTTATGTATTTTGTGACGTCATTTATTTTTGTGACGTTATGTATTTTGTGACGTCATTTTTTTGTGACGTTTAGTATTTTGTGACGACATTTATTATTGTGACGTCATTTATTTTTGTGGAGATATGGGTTTTGTGACGTTATGTATGTTTTGACGTCATTTATTTTTGTGACGTTATGTATTTTGTGACGTCATTTATTTTTGTGACGTTATGTATTTTGTGACGTCATTTATTTTTGTGACGTTATGTATTTTGTGACGTCATTTTTTTGTGACGTTTAGTATTTTGTGACGACATTTATTATTGTGACGTCATTTATTTTTGTGACGATATGGGTTTTGTGACGTTATGTATGTTTTGACGTCATTTATTTTTGTGACGTTATGTATTTAGTGACGTCATTTATTTTTGTGACGTTATGTATTTTGTGACGTCATTTATTTTTGTGACGTTTTGTATTTTGTGACGTCATTTATTATTGTGACGTCATTTATTAGTGTGACGTCATTTATTTTTGTGACGTTATGTATTTTGTGACGTCATTTATTTTTGTGACGTTATGTTTTTTGTGACGTTATGTATTTTTGTGACGTCATTTATTTTTGTGACGTTATGTATTTTGTGACGTTATTTATTTTTGTGACGTTGTGTATTTTGTGACGTCATTTATTTTTGTGACGTCATTTATATTTGTGACGTTATGTATTTTGTGACGTCATTTATTTTTGTGACGTTATGTATTTTGTGACCTCATTTATTTTTGTGACGTTATGTATTTTGTGACGTCATTTATTTTTGTGACGTTATGTATTTTGTGACGTCATTTATTTTTGTGACGTTATGTATTTTGTGACGTTATGTATTTTGTGACGTTATGTATTTTGTGACGTCATTTATTTTTGTGACGTTATGTATTTTGTGACGTCATATATTTTTAAGACGTTAAGTATTTTGTGACGTCATTTATTTTTGTGACATTATGTATTTTGTGACGTCATTTATTTTTGTGATGTTATGTATTTTGTAACGTCATTTATTTTTGTGACGTTATGTATTTTGTGACGTCATTTATTATTGTGACGTCATTTATTTTTGTGACGTAATTAGTTTTTGTGTTGTCATTTATTTTTGTGACGTTATGTATTTTGTGACGTCATTTATTTTTGTGACGTTATGTATTTTGTGACGTCATTTGTTTTTGTGACGTTTTGTATTTTGTGACGTCATTTATTTTTGTGACGTTATGTATATTGTGGCATCATTTATTTTTGTGACGTTATGTATTTTGTGACGTTATTTATTTTTGTGACGTTATGTATTTTGTGACGTCATTTATTTTTGTGACGTCATTTATATTGTGACATGCATTTTGTGACGTCATTTATTTTTGTGACGTTATGTATTAATATTTGTGACGTCATTTATATTTGTGACGTTATATATTTTGTGACGTCATTTATTTTTGTGACGTCATTTATATTTGTGACGTTATGTATTTTGTGACGTCATTTATATTTGTGACGTTATGTATTTTGTGACGTCAATTATTTTTGTGACGTTATATATTTTGTGACGTCAATTATTTTTGTGACGTTATGTATTTTGTGACGTCATTTCTTATTGTGACGTTAGGTATTTTGTGACGTCATTTATTTTTGTGCCGTTATGTATTTTGTGACGTCATTAATTTTTGTGACGTCATTTATTTTTGTGACGTTATGTATTTTGTGGCGTCATTTATTTTTGTGACGTTATGTATTTTGTGACGTCATTTATTTTTGTGACGTTATGTATTTTGTGACGTTATTTATTTTTGTGACGTTATGTATTTTGTGACGTCATTTATTTTTGTGACGTCATTTATATTTGTGACGTTATGTATTTTGTGACGTCATTTATTTTTGTGACGTTATGTATTAATATTTGCGACGTCATTTATATTTGTGACGTTATGTATTTTGTGACCTCATTTATTTTAGTGAAGTTATGTATTTTGTGACGTTATTTATTTTTGTGACATTATGTATTTTGTGACGTCATTTATTTTTGTGACGTCATTTATATTTGTGACGTTATGTCTTTTGTGACGTCATTTTTTTTGTGACGTTATGTATTTTGTGAAGTCATTTATTTTTGTGACGTTATGTATTTTGTGACGTCATTTATTATTGTTACGTCATTTATTTTTGTGACGTTATGTATTCTGTGACGTCATTTGTTTTTGTGATGTTTTGTTTTTTGTGACGTCATTTATTTTTGTGACGTTATGTATATTGTGGCGTCATTTATTTTTGTGACGTTATGTATTTTGTGACCTCATTTATTTTTGTGACGTTATGTATTTTGTGACGTTATTTCTTTTTGTGACGTTATGTATTTTGTGACGTCATTTATTTTTGTGACGTCATTTATATTGTGACATGCATTTTGTGACGTCATTTATTTTTGTGACGTTATGTATTAATATTTGTGACGTCATTTATATTTGTGACGTTATGTATTTTGTGACGTCATTTATTTTTGTGACGTCATTTATATTTGTGACGTTATGTATTTTGTGACGTCATTTATATTTGTGACGTTATGTATTTTGTGACGTCAATTATTTTTGTGACGTTATATATTTTGTGACGTCAATTATTTTTGTGACGTTATGTATTTTGTGACGTCATTTCTTTTTGTGACGTTAGGTATTTTGTGACGTCAATTATTTTTGTGCCGTTATGTATTTTGTGACGTCATTAATTTTTGTGACGTCATTTATTTTTGTGACGTTATGTATTTTGTGACGTCATTTATTTTTGTGACGTTATGTATTTTGTGACGTCATTTATTTTTGTGACGTTATGTATTTTGTGACGTCATTTATTTTTGTGACGTTATGTATTTTGTGACGTCATTTTTTTGTGACGTTTAGTATTTTGTGACGTCATTTATTATTGTGACGTCATTTATTTTTGTGACGATATGGGTTTTGTGACGTTATGTATGTTTTGACGTCATTTATTTTTGTGACGTTATGTATTTTGTGACGTCATTTATTTTTGTGACGTTATGTATTTTGTGACGTCATTTATTTTTGTGACGTTTTGTATTTTGTGACGTCATTTATTATTGTGACGTCATTTATTAGTGTGACGTCATTTATTTTTGTGACGTTATGTATTTTGTGACGTCATTTATTTTTGTGACGTTATGTTTTTTGTGACGTTATGTATTTTTGTGACGTCATATATTTTTGTGACGTTATGTATTTTGTGACGTTATTTATTTTTGTGACGTTGTGTATTTTGTGACGTCATTTATTTTTGTGACGTCATTTATATTTGTGACGTTATGTATTTTGTGACGTTATTTATTTTTGTGACGTTATGTATTTTGTGACGTCATTTATTTTTGTGACGTTATGTATTTTGTGACGTCATTTATTTTTGTGACGTTATGTATTTTGTGACGTCATTTATTTTTGTGACGTTATGTATTTTGTGACGTTATGTATTTTGTGACGTTATGTATTTTGTGACGTCATTTATTTTTGTGACGTTATGTATTTTGTGACGTCATATATTTTTAAGACGTTAAGTATTTTGTGACGTCATTTATTATTGTGACGTCATTTATTTTTGTGACGTTATGTATTTTGTGACGTCATTTATTTTTGTGACGTTATGTATTTTGTGACTTCATTTATTTTTGTGACGTTTTTTTTTGTGACGTCATTTATTTTTGTGACGTTATGTATTTTGTGACGTCATTTATTTTTATGACGTTATGTATTTTGTGACGTCATTTATTTTTGTGACATTATGTATTTTGTGACGTCATTTATTTTTGTGACGTTATGTATTTTGTAACGTCATTTATTTTTGTGACGTTATGTATTTTGTGACGTCATTTATTATTGTGACGTCATTTATTTTTGTGACGTAATTAATTTTTGTGTTGTCATTTATTTTTGTGACGTTATGTATTTTGTGACGTCATTTATTTTTGTGACGTTATGTATTTTGTGACGTCATTTGTTTTTGTGACGTTTTGTATTTTGTGACGTCATTTATTTTTGTGACGTTATGTATATTGTGGCATCATTTATTTTTGTGACGTTATGTATTTTGTGACGTTATTTATTTTTGTGACGTTATGTATTTTGTGACGTCATTTATTTTTGTGACGTCATTTATATTGTGACATGAATTTTGTGACGTCATTTATTTTTGTGACGTTATGTATTAATATTTGTGACGTCATTTATATTTGTGACGTTATGTATTTTGTGACGTCATTTATTTTTGTGACGTCATTTATATTTGTGACGTTATGTATTTTGTGACGTCATTTATATTTGTGACGTTATGTATTTTGTGACGTCAATTATTTTTGTGACGTTATATATTTTGTGACGTCAATTATTTTTGTGACGTTATGTATTTTGTGACGTCATTTCTTTTTGTGACGTTAGGTATTTTGTGACGTCATTTATTTTTGTGCCGTTATGTATTTTGTGACGTCATTAATTTCTGTGACGTCATTTATTTTTGTGACGTTATGTATTTTGTGACGTCATTTATTTTTGTGACGTTATGTATTTTGTGACGTCATTTATTTTTGTGACGTTATGTATTTTGTGACGTCATTTATTTTTGTGACGTTATGTATTTTGTGACGTCATTTCTTTGTGACGTTTAGTATTTTGTGACGTCATTTATTATTGTGACGTCATTTATTTTTGTGACGATATGGGTTTTGTGACGTTATGTATGTTTTGACGTCATTTATTTTTGTGACGTTATGTATTTTGTGACGTCATTTATTTTTGTGACGTTATGTATTTTGTGACGTCATTTATTTTTGTGACGTTTTGTATTTTGTGACGTCATTTATTATTGTGACGTCATTTATTAGTGTGACGTCATTTATTTTTGTGACGTTATGTATTTTGTGACGTCATTTATTTTTGTGACGTTATGTTTTTTGTGACGTTATGTATTTTTGTGACGTCATTTATTTTTGTGACGTTATTTATTTTATTGACGTTGTGTATTTTGTGACGTCATTTATTTTTGTGACGTCATTTATATTTGTGACGTTATGTATTTTGTGACGTCATTTATTTTTGTGACGTTATGTATTTTGTGACGTCATTTATTTTTGTGACGTTATGTATTTTGTGACGTCATTTATTTTTGTGACGTTATGTATTTTGTGACGTCATTTATTTTTGTGACGTTATGTATTTTGTGACGTTATGTATTTTGTGATGTTATGTATTTTGTAACGTCATTTATTTTTGTGACGTTATGTATTTTGTGACGTCATTTATTATTGTGACGTCATTTATTTTTGTGACGTAATTAATTTTTGTGTTGTCATTTATTTTTGTGACGTTATGTATTTTGTGACGTCATTTATTTTTGTGACGTTATGTATTTTGTGACGTCATTTGTTTTTGTGACGTTTTGTATTTTGTGACGTCATTTATTTTTGTGACGTTATGTATATTGTGGCATCATTTATTTTTGTGACGTTATGTATTTTGTGACGTTATTTATTTTTGTGACGTTATGTATTTTGTGACGTCATTTATTTTTGTGACGTCATTTATATTGTGACATGCATTTTGTGACGTCATTTATTTTTGTGACGTTATGTTAATATTTGTGACGTCATTTATATTTGTGACGTTATATATTTTGTGACGTCATTTATTTTTGTGACGTCATTTATATTTGTGACGTTATGTATTTTGTGACGTCATTTATATTTGTGACGTTATGTATTTTGTGACGTCAATTATTTTTGTGACGTCAATTATTTTTGTGACGTTATATATTTTGTGACGTCAATTATTTTTGTGACGTTATGTATTTTGTGACGTCATTTCTTTTTGTGACGTTAGGTATTTTGTGACGTCATTTATTTTTGTGCCGTTATGTATTTTGTGACGTCATTAATTTTTGTGACGTCATTTATTTTTGTGACGTTATGTATTTTGTGACGTCATTTATTTTTGTGACGTTATGTATTTTGTGACGTCATTTATTTTTGTGACGTTATGTATTTTGTGACGTTATTTATTTTTGTGACGTTATGTATTTTGTGACGTCATTTATTTTTGTGACGTCATTTATATTTGTGACGTTATGTATTTTGTGACGTCATTTATTTTTGTGACGTTATGTATTAATATTTGCGACGTCATTTATATTTGTGACGTTATGTATTTTGTGACCTCATTTATTTTTGTGAAGTTATGTATTTTGTGACGTTATTTATTTTTGTGACATTATGTATTTTGTGACGTCATTTATTTTTGTGACGTCATTTATATTTGTGACGTTATGTCTTTTGTGACGTCATTTATTTTTGTGACGTTATGTATTTTGTGACCTCATTTATTTTTGTGACGTTATGTATTTTGTGACGTTATTTATTTTTGTGACGATATGTATTTTGTGACGTCATTTATTTTTGTGACGTCATTTATATTGTGACATGCATTTTGTGACGTCATTTATTTTTGTGACGTTATGTATTAATATTTGTGACGTCATTTATATTTGTGACGTTATGTATTTTGTGACGTCATTTATTTTTGTGACGTCATTTATATTTGTGACGTTATGTATTTTGTGACGTCATTTATATTTGTGACGTTATGTATTTTGTGACGTCAATTATTTTTGTGACGTTATATATTTTGTGACGTCAATTATTTTTGTGACGTTATGTATTTTGTGACGTCATTTCTTTTTGTGACGTTATGTATTTTGTGACGTCATTTATTTTTGTGACGTTATGTATTTTGTGACGTCATTTTTTTGTGACGTTTAGTATTTTGTGACGACATTTATTATTGTGACGTCATTTATTTTTGTGGAGATATGGGTTTTGTGACGTTATGTATGTTTTGACGTCATTTATTTTTGTGACGTTATGTATTTTGTGACGTCATTTATTTTTGTGACGTTATGTATTTTGTGACGTCATTTATTTTTGTGACGTTATGTATTTTGTGACGTCATTTTTTTGTGACGTTTAGTATTTTGTGACGACATTTATTATTGTGACGTCATTTATTTTTGTGACGATATGGGTTTTGTGACGTTATGTATGTTTTGACGTCATTTATTTTTGTGACGTTATGTATTTAGTGACGTCATTTATTTTTGTGACGTTATGTATTTTGTGACGTCATTTATTTTTGTGACGTTTTGTATTTTGTGACGTCATTTATTATTGTGACGTCATTTATTAGTGTGACGTCATTTATTTTTGTGACGTTATGTATTTTGTGACGTCATTTATTTTTGTGACGTTATGTTTTTTGTGACGTTATGTATTTTTGTGACGTCATTTATTTTTGTGACGTTATGTATTTTGTGACGTTATTTATTTTTGTGACGTTGTGTATTTTGTGACGTCATTTATTTTTGTGACGTCATTTATATTTGTGACGTTATGTATTTTGTGACGTCATTTATTTTTGTGACGTTATGTATTTTGTGACGTCATTTATTTTTGTGACGTTATGTATTTTGTGACGTCATTTATTTTTGTGACGTTATGTATTTTGTGACGTCATTTATTTTTGTGACGTTATGTATTTTGTGACGTTATGTATTTTGTGACGTTATGTATTTTGTGACGTCATTTATTTTTGTGACGTTATGTATTTTGTGACGTCATATATTTTTAAGACGTTAAGTATTTTGTGACGTCATTTATTTTTGTGACATTATGTATTTTGTGACGTCATTTATTTTTGTGATGTTATGTATTTTGTAACGTCATTTATTTTTGTGACGTTATGTATTTTGTGACGTCATTTATTATTGTGACGTCATTTATTTTTGTGACGTAATTAGTTTTTGTGTTGTCATTTATTTTTGTGACGTTATGTATTTTGTGACGTCATTTATTTTTGTGACGTTATGTATTTTGTGACGTCATTTGTTTTTGTGACGTTTTGTATTTTGTGACGTCATTTATTTTTGTGACGTTATGTATATTGTGGCATCATTTATTTTTGTGACGTTATGTATTTTGTGACGTTATTTATTTTTGTGACGTTATGTATTTTGTGACGTCATTTATTTTTGTGACGTCATTTATATTGTGACATGCATTTTGTGACGTCATTTATTTTTGTGACGTTATGTATTAATATTTGTGACGTCATTTATATTTGTGACGTTATATATTTTGTGACGTCATTTATTTTTGTGACGTCATTTATATTTGTGACGTTATGTATTTTGTGACGTCATTTATATTTGTGACGTTATGTATTTTGTGACGTCAATTATTTTTGTGACGTTATATATTTTGTGACGTCAATTATTTTTGTGACGTTATGTATTTTGTGACGTCATTTCTTATTGTGACGTTAGGTATTTTGTGACGTCATTTATTTTTGTGCCGTTATGTATTTTGTGACGTCATTAATTTTTGTGACGTCATTTATTTTTGTGACGTTATGTATTTTGTGGCGTCATTTATTTTTGTGACGTTATGTATTTTGTGACGTCATTTATTTTTGTGACGTTATGTATTTTGTGACGTTATTTATTTTTGTGACGTTATGTATTTTGTGACGTCATTTATTTTTGTGACGTCATTTATATTTGTGACGTTATGTATTTTGTGACGTCATTTATTTTTGTGACGTTATGTATTAATATTTGCGACGTCATTTATATTTGTGACGTTATGTATTTTGTGACCTCATTTATTTTAGTGAAGTTATGTATTTTGTGACGTTATTTATTTTTGTGACATTATGTATTTTGTGACGTCATTTATTTTTGTGACGTCATTTATATTTGTGACGTTATGTCTTTTGTGACGTCATTTTTTTTTGTGACGTTATGTATTTTGTGAAGTCATTTATTTTTGTGACGTTATGTATTTTGTGACGTCATTTATTATTGTTACGTCATTTATTTTTGTGACGTTATGTATTCTGTGACGTCATTTGTTTTTGTGATGTTTTGTTTTTTGTGACGTCATTTATTTTTGTGACGTTATGTATATTGTGGCGTCATTTATTTTTGTGACGTTATGTATTTTGTGACCTCATTTATTTTTGTGACGTTATGTATTTTGTGACGTTATTTCTTTTTGTGACGTTATGTATTTTGTGACGTCATTTATTTTTGTGACGTCATTTATATTGTGACATGCATTTTGTGACGTCATTTATTTTTGTGACGTTATGTATTAATATTTGTGACGTCATTTATATTTGTGACGTTATGTATTTTGTGACGTCATTTATTTTTGTGACGTCATTTATATTTGTGACGTTATGTATTTTGTGACGTCATTTATATTTGTGACGTTATGTATTTTGTGACGTCAATTATTTTTGTGACGTTATATATTTTGTGACGTCAATTATTTTTGTGACGTTATGTATTTTGTGACGTCATTTCTTTTTGTGACGTTAGGTATTTTGTGACGTCAATTATTTTTGTGCCGTTATGTATTTTGTGACGTCATTAATTTTTGTGACGTCATTTATTTTTGTGACGTTATGTATTTTGTGACGTCATTTATTTTTGTGACGTTATGTATTTTGTGACGTCATTTATTTTTGTGACGTTATGTATTTTGTGACGTCATTTATTTTTGTGACGTTATGTATTTTGTGACGTCATTTTTTTGTGACGTTTAGTATTTTGTGACGTCATTTATTATTGTGACGTCATTTATTTTTGTGACGATATGGGTTTTGTGACGTTATGTATGTTTTGACGTCATTTATTTTTGTGACGTTATGTATTTTGTGACGTCATTTATTTTTGTGACGTTATGTATTTTGTGACGTCATTTATTTTTGTGACGTTTTGTATTTTGTGACGTCATTTATTATTGTGACGTCATTTATTAGTGTGACGTCATTTATTTTTGTGACGTTATGTATTTTGTGACGTCATTTATTTTTGTGACGTTATGTTTTTTGTGACGTTATGTATTTTTGTGACGTCATATATTTTTGTGACGTTATGTATTTTGTGACGTTATTTATTTTTGTGACGTTGTGTATTTTGTGACGTCATTTATTTTTGTGACGTCATTTATATTTGTGACGTTATGTATTTTGTGACGTTATTTATTTTTGTGACGTTATGTATTTTGTGACGTCATTTATTTTTGTGACGTTATGTATTTTGTGACGTCATTTATTTTTGTGACGTTATGTATTTTGTGACGTCATTTATTTTTGTGACGTTATGTATTTTGTGACGTTATGTATTTTGTGACGTTATGTATTTTGTGACGTCATTTATTTTTGTGACGTTATGTATTTTGTGACGTCATATATTTTTAAGACGTTAAGTATTTTGTGACGTCATTTATTATTGTGACGTCATTTATTTTTGTGACGTTATGTATTTTGTGACGTCATTTATTTTTGTGACGTTATGTATTTTGTGACTTCATTTATTTTTGTGACGTTTTTTTTTTGTGACGTCATTTATTTTTGTGACGTTATGTATTTTGTGACGTCATTTATTTTTATGACGTTATGTATTTTGTGACGTCATTTATTTTTGTGACATTATGTATTTTGTGACGTCATTTATTTTTGTGACGTTATGTATTTTGTAACGTCATTTATTTTTGTGACGTTATGTATTTTGTGACGTCATTTATTATTGTGACGTCATTTATTTTTGTGACGTAATTAATTTTTGTGTTGTCATTTATTTTTGTGACGTTATGTATTTTGTGACGTCATTTATTTTTGTGACGTTATGTATTTTGTGACGTCATTTGTTTTTGTGACGTTTTGTATTTTGTGACGTCATTTATTTTTGTGACGTTATGTATATTGTGGCATCATTTATTTTTGTGACGTTATGTATTTTGTGACGTTATTTATTTTTGTGACGTTATGTATTTTGTGACGTCATTTATTTTTGTGACGTCATTTATATTGTGACATGCATTTTGTGACGTCATTTATTTTTGTGACGTTATGTATTAATATTTGTGACGTCATTTATATTTGTGACGTTATGTATTTTGTGACGTCATTTATTTTTGTGACGTCATTTATATTTGTGACGTTATGTATTTTGTGACGTCATTTATATTTGTGACGTTATGTATTTTGTGACGTCAATTATTTTTGTGACGTTATATATTTTGTGACGTCAATTATTTTTGTGACGTTATGTATTTTGTGACGTCATTTCTTTTTGTGACGTTAGGTATTTTGTGACGTCATTTATTTTTGTGCCGTTATGTATTTTGTGACGTCATTAATTTCTGTGACGTCATTTATTTTTGTGACGTTATGTATTTTGTGACGTCATTTATTTTTGTGACGTTATGTATTTTGTGACGTCATTTATTTTTGTGACGTTATGTATTTTGTGACGTCATTTATTTTTGTGACGTTATGTATTTTGTGACGTCATTTCTTTGTGACGTTTAGTATTTTGTGACGTCATTTATTATTGTGACGTCATTTATTTTTGTGACGATATGGGTTTTGTGACGTTATGTATGTTTTGACGTCATTTATTTTTGTGACGTTATGTATTTTGTGACGTCATTTATTTTTGTGACGTTATGTATTTTGTGACGTCATTTATTTTTGTGACGTTTTGTATTTTGTGACGTCATTTATTATTGTGACGTCATTTATTAGTGTGACGTCATTTATTTTTGTGACGTTATGTATTTTGTGACGTCATTTATTTTTGTGACGTTATGTTTTTTGTGACGTTATGTATTTTTGTGACGTCATTTATTTTTGTGACGTTATTTATTTTATTGACGTTGTGTATTTTGTGACGTCATTTATTTTTGTGACGTCATTTATATTTGTGACGTTATGTATTTTGTGACGTCATTTATTTTTGTGACGTTATGTATTTTGTGACGTCATTTATTTTTGTGACGTTATGTATTTTGTGACGTCATTTATTTTTGTGACGTTATGTATTTTGTGACGTCATTTATTTTTGTGACGTTATGTATTTTGTGACGTTATGTATTTTGTGACGTTATGTATTTTGTGACGTCATTTATTTTTGTGACGTTATGTATTTTTTGACGTCATATATTTTTAAGACGTTAAGTATTTTGTGACGCCATTTATTATTGTGACGTCATTTATTTTTGTGACGTTATGTATTTTGTGACGTCATTTATTTTTGTGACGTTATGTATTTTGTGACTTCATTTATTTTTGTGACGTTATGTATTTGGTGACGTCATTTATTTTTGTGACGTTATGTATTTTGTGACGTCATTTATTTTTATGACGTTATGTATTTTGTGACGTCATTTATTTTTGTGACATTATGTATGTTGTGACGTCATTTATTTTTGTGACGTTATGTATTTTGTAACGTCATTTATTTTTGTGACGTTATGTATTTTGTGACGTCATTTATTATTGTGACGTCATTTATTTTTGCGACGTAATTAATTTTTGTGTTGTCATTTATTTTTGTGACGTTATGTATTTTGTGACGTCATTTATTTTTGTGACGTTATGTATTTTGTGACGTCATTTGTTTTTGTGACGTTTTGTATTTTGTGACGTCATTTATTTTTGTGACGTTATGTATATTGTTGCATCATTTATTTTTGTGACGTTATGTATTTTGTGACCACATTTATTTTTGTGACGTTATGTATTTTGTGACGTTATTTATTTTTGTGACGTTATGTATTTTGTGACGTCATTTATTTTTGTAACGTCATTTATATTTGTGACGTTATGTATTTTGTGACGTCATTTATTTTTGTGACGTTATGTATTAATATTTGTGACGTCATTTATATTTGTGACGCTATGTATTTTGTGACCTCATTTATTTTTGTGACGTTATGTATTTTGTGACGTTATTTATTTTTGTGACGTTATGTATTTTGTGACGTCATTTATTTTTGTGACGTCATTTATATTTGTGACGTTATGTATTTTGTGACGTCAATTATTTTTGTGACGTTATGTATTTTGTGACGTCAATTATTTTTGTGACGTTATGTATTTTGTGACGTCATTTCTTTTTGTGACGTTAGGTATTTTGTGACGTCATTTATTTTTGTGCCGTTATGTATTTTGTGACGTCATTTATTTTTGTGACGTTATGTATTTTGTGACGTAATTAATTTTTGTGACGTCATTTATTTTTGTGACGTTATGTATAATGTGACGTCATTTATTTTTGTGACGTTATGTATTTTGTGACGTCATTTATTTTTGTGACGTCATTTAATATTGTGACGTTATGTATTTTGTGACGTCATTTTTTTTGACGTTTAGTATTTTGTGACGTCATTTATTATTGTGACGTCATTTATTTTTGTGACGATATGGGTTTTGTGACGTTATGTATGTTTTGACGTCATTTATTTTTGTGACGTTATGTATTTTGTGACGTCATTTATTTTTGTGACGTTATGTATTTAGTGACGTCATTTATTTTTGTGACGTTTTGTATTTTGTGACGTCATTTATTATTGTGACGTCATTTATTAGTGTGACGTCATTTATTTTTGTGACGTTATGTATTTTGTGACGTCATTTATTTTTGTGACGTTATGTTTTTTGTGACGTTATGTATTTTTGTGACGTCATTTATTTTTGTGACGTTATGTATTTTGTGACGTTATTTATTTTTGTGACGTTGTGTATTTTGTGACGTCATTTATTTTTGTGACGTCATTTATATTTGTGACGTTATGTATTTTGTGACGTCATTTATTTTTGTGACGTTATGTATTTTGTGACGTCATTTATTTTTGTGACGTTATGTATTTTGTGACGTCATTTATTTTTGTGACGTTATGTATTTTGTGACGTCATTTATTTTTGTGACGTTATGTATTTTGTGACGTTATGTATTTTGTGACGTTATGTATTTTGTGACGTCATTTATTTTTGTGACGTTATGTATTTTTTGACGTCATATATTTTTAAGACGTTAAGTATTTTGTGACGCCATTTATTATTGTGACGTCATTTATTTTTGTGACGTTATGTATTTTGTGACGTCATTTATTTTTGTGACGTTATGTATTTTGTGACTTCATTTATTTTTGTGACGTTATGTATTTGGTGACGTCATTTATTTTTGTGACGTTATGTATTTTGTGACGTCATTTATTTTTATGACGTTATGTATTTTGTGACGTCATTTATTTTTGTGACATTATGTATGTTGTGACGTCATTTATTTTTGTGACGTTATGTATTTTGTAACGTCATTTATTTTTGTGACGTTATGTATTTTGTGACGTCATTTATTATTGTGACGTCATTTATTTTTGCGACGTAATTAATTTTTGTGTTGTCATTTATTTTTGTGACGTTATGTATTTTGTGACGTCATTTATTTTTGTGACGTTATGTATTTTGTGACGTCATTTGTTTTTGTGACGTTTTGTATTTTGTGACGTCATTTATTTTTGTGACGTTATGTATATTGTTGCATCATTTATTTTTGTGACGTTATGTATTTTGTGACCACATTTATTTTTGTGACGTTATGTATTTTGTGACGTTATTTATTTTTGTGACGTTATGTATTTTGTGACGTCATTTATTTTTGTAACGTCATTTATATTTGTGACGTTATGTATTTTGTGACGTCATTTATTTTTGTGACGTTATGTATTAATATTTGTGACGTCATTTATATTTGTGACGCTATGTATTTTGTGACCTCATTTATTTTTGTGACGTTATGTATTTTGTGACGTTATTTATTTTTGTGACGTTATGTATTTTGTGACGTCATTTATTTTTGTGACGTCATTTATATTTGTGACGTTATGTATTTTGTGACGTCAATTATTTTTGTGACGTTATGTATTTTGTGACGTCAATTATTTTTGTGACGTTATGTATTTTGTGACGTCATTTCTTTTTGTGACGTTAGGTATTTTGTGACGTCATTTATTTTTGTGCCGTTATGTATTTTGTGACGTCATTTATTTTTGTGACGTTATGTATTTTGTGACGTAATTAATTTTTGTGAAGTCATTTATTTTTGTGACGTTATGTATAATGTGACGTCATTTATTTTTGTGACGTTATGTATTTTGTGACGTCATTTATTTTTGTGACGTCATTTAATATTGTGACGTTATGTATTTTGTGACGTCATTTTTTTTGACGTTTAGTATTTTGTGACGTCATTTATTATTGTGACGTCATTTATTTTTGTGACGATATGGGTTTTGTGACGTTATGTATGTTTTGACGTCATTTATTTTTGTGACGTTATGTATTTTGTGACGTCATTTATTTTTGTGACGTTATGTATTTAGTGACGTCATTTATTTTTGTGACGTTTTGTATTTTGTGACGTCATTTATTATTGTGACGTCATTTATTAGTGTGACGTCATTTATTTTTGTGACGTTATGTATTTTGTGACGTCATTTATTTTTGTGACGTTATGTTTTTTGTGACGTTATGTATTTTTGTGACGTCATTTATTTTTGTGACGTTATGTATTTTGTGACGTTATTTATTTTTGTGACGTTGTGTATTTTGTGACGTCATTTATTTTTGTGACGTCATTTATATTTGTGACGTTATGTATTTTGTGACGTCATTTATTTTTGTGACGTTATGTATTTTGTGACGTCATTTATTTTTGTGACGTTATGTATTTTGTGACGTCATTTATTTTTGTGACGTTATGTATTTTGTGACGTCATTTATTTTTGTGACGTTATGTATTTTGTGACGTTATGTATTTTGTGACGTTATGTATTTTGTGACGTCATTTATTTTTGTGACGTTATGTATTTTGTGACGTCATATATTTTTAAGACGTTAAGTATTTTGTGACGTCATTTATTATTGTGACGTCATTTATTTTTGTGACGTTATGTATTTTGTGACGTCATTTATTTTTGTGACGTTATGTATTTTGTGACTTCATTTATTTTTGTGACGTTATGTATTTTGTGACGTCATTTATTTTTGTGACGTTATGTATTTTGTGACGTCATTTATTTTTATGACGTTATGTATTTTGTGACGTCATTTATTTTTGTGACATTATGTATTTTGTGACGTCATTTATTTTTGTGACGTTATGTATTTTGTAACGTCATTTATTTTTGTGACGTTATGTATTTTGTGACGTCATTTATTATTGTGACGTCATTTATTTTTGTGACGTAATTAATTTTTGTGTTGTCATTTATTTTTGTGACGTTATGTATTTTGTGACGTCATTTATTTTTGTGACGTTATGTATTTTGTGACGTCATTTGTTTTTGTGACGTTTTGTATTTTGTGACGTCATTTATTTTTGTGACGTTATGTATATTGTGGCATCATTTATTTTTGTGACGTTATGTATTTTGTGACGTTATTTATTTTTGTGACGTTATGTATTTTGTGACGTCATTTATATTTGTGACGTTATGTATTTTGTGACGTCAATTATTTTTGTGACGTTATATATTTTGTGACGTCAATTATTTTTGTGACGTTATGTATTTTGTGACGTCATTTCTTTTTGTGACGTTAGGTATTTTGTGACGTCATTTATTTTTGTGCCGTTATGTATTTTGTGACGTCATTAATTTCTGTGACGTCATTTATTTTTGTGACGTTATGTATTTTGTGACGTCATTTATTTTTGTGACGTTATGTATTTTGTGACTTCATTTATTTTTGTGACGTTATGTATTTGGTGACGTCATTTATTTTTGTGACGTTATGTATTTTGTGACGTCATTTATTTTTATGACGTTATGTATTTTGTGACGTCATTTATTTTTGTGACATTATGTATGTTGTGACGTCATTTATTTTTGTGACGTTATGTATTTTGTAACGTCATTTATTTTTGTGACGTTATGTATTTTGTGACGTCATTTATTATTGTGACGTCATTTATTTTTGCGACGTAATTAATTTTTGTGTTGTCATTTATTTTTGTGACGTTATGTATTTTGTGACGTCATTTATTTTTGTGACGTTATGTATTTTGTGACGTCATTTGTTTTTGTGACGTTTTGTATTTTGTGACGTCATTTATTTTTGTGACGTTATGTATATTGTGGCATCATTTATTTTTGTGACGTTATGTATTTTGTGACCACATTTATTTTTGTGACGTTATGTATTTTGTGACGTTATTTATTTTTGTGACGTTATGTATTTTGTGACGTCATTTATTTTTGTAACGTCATTTATATTTGTGACGTTATGTATTTTGTGACGTCATTTATTTTTGTGACGTTATGTATTAATATTTGTGACGTCATTTATATTTGTGACGCTATGTATTTTGTGACCTCATTTATTTTTGTGACGTTATGTATTTTGTGACGTTATTTATTTTTGTGACGTTATGTATTTTGTGACGTCATTTATTTTTGTGACGTCATTTATTTTTGTGACGTTATGTATTTTGTGACGTCAATTATTTTTGTGACGTTATGTATTTTGTGACGTCAATTATTTTTGTGACGTTATGTATTTTGTGACGTCATTTCTTTTTGTGACGTTAGGTATTTTGTGACGTCATTTATTTTTGTGCCGTTATGTATTTTGTGACGTCATTTATTTTTGTGACGTTATGTATTTTGTGACGTAATTAATTTTTGTGACGTCATTTATTTTTGTGACGTTATGTATAATGTGACGTCATTTATTTTTGTGACGTTATGTATTTTGTGACGTCATTTATTTTTGTGACGTCATTTAATATTGTGACGTTATGTATTTTGTGACGTCATTTTTTTTGACGTTTGGTATTTTGTGACGTCATTTATTATTGTGACGTCATTTATTTTTGTGACGTTATGTATTTTGTGACGTCATTTATTTTTGTGACGATATGTGTTTTGTGACGTTATGTATTTTTTGACGTCATTTATTTTTGTGACGTTATGTATTTTGTGACGTCATTTATTTTTGTGACGTTATGTATTTTGTGACGTCATTTATTTTTGTGACGTTATGTATTTTGTGACGTCATTTATTATTGTGACGTCATTTATTTGTGTGACGTCATTTATTTTTTTGACGTTATGTATTTTGTGACGTCATTTATTTTTGTGACGTTATGTTTTTTGTGACGTTATGTATTTTTGTGACGTCATTTATTTTTGTGACGTTATGTATTTTGTGACGTCATTTATTTTTGAGACGTTATGTATTTTGTGACGTCATTTATTTTTTTTGAAGTTATGTATTATGTGACGTCATTTATTTTTGTGACGTTAGGTATTTTGTGACGTAATTAATTTTTGTGACGTCATTTATTTTTTTGACGTTATGTATTTTGTGACGTCATTTATTTTTGTGACGTTATGTATTTTGTGACGTCATTTATTTTTGTGACGTTATGAATTTTGTGACGTCATTTATTATTGTGACGTCATTTATTTTTGTGACGTTATGTATTTTGTGACGTCATTTATTTTTTTGACTTTTTGTATTTTGTGACGTCATTTTTTGTGACGTTATGTATTTTGTGACGTCATTTATTATTGTGACGTCATTTATTTTTGTGACGTTATGTATTTTGTGACGTCATTTATTTTTGTGACGTTATGTATTTTGTGACGTCATTTATTTTTGAGACGTTATGTATTTTGTGACGTCATTTATTTTTTTGAAGTTATGTATTATGTGACGTCATTTATTTTTGTGACGTTAGGTATTTTGTGACGTAATTAATTTTTGTGACGTCATTTATTTTTGTGACGTTATGTATTTTGTGACGTCATTTATTTTTGTGCCGTTATGTATTTTGTGACGTCATTAATTTTTGTGACGTCATTTATTCTTGTGACGTTATGTATTTTGTGACGTCATTTAATTTTGTGACGTTATGTATTTTGTGACGTCATTTTTTTGTGACGTTTAGTATTTTGTGACGTCATTTATTATTGTGACGTCATTTATTTTTGTGACGTTATGTATTTTGTGACGTCATTTATTTTTGTGACGTTATGTATTTTGTGACGTCATTTATTTTTGTGACGTTATGTATTTTGTGACGTCATTTATTATTGTGACGTCATTTATTAGTGTGACGTCATTTATTTTTGTGACGTTATGTATTTTGTGACGTCATTTATTTTTGTGACGTTATTTTTTTTTTGACGTTATGTATTTTTGTGACGTCATTTATTTTTGTGACGTTATGTATTTTGTGACGTCATTTATTTTTGTGACGTTATGTATTTTGTGACGTCATTAATTTTTGTGACGTTATGTATTTTGTTACGTCATTTATTTTTGTGACGTTATGAATTTTGTGACGTCATTTATTATTGTGACGTCATTTATTTTTGTGACGTTATGTATTTTGTGACGTCATTTATTTTTTTGACGTTATGTATTTTGTGACGTCATTTATTTTGTGACGTTATGTATTTTGTGACGTCATTTATTATTGTGACGTCATTTATTTTTGTGACGTTATGTATTTTGTGACGTCATTTATTTTTGTGACGTTATGTATTTTGTGACGTCATTTATTTTTTTGACGTTATGTATTATGTGACGTCATTTATTTTTGTGACGTTAGGTATTTTGTGACGTAATTAATTTTTGTGACGTCATTTATTTTTGTGACGTTATGTATTTTGTGACGTCATTTATTTTTGTGACGTTATGTATTTTGTGACGTCATTTATTTTTGTGACGTTATGTATTTTGTGACGTCAATTATTTTTGTGACGTTATGTATTTTGTAGCGTTATGTATTATGTGGCGTCAGTTATTTTTGTGACGTTATGTATTTTGTGACCACATTTATTTTTGTGACGTTATGTATTTTGTGACGTTATTTATTTTTGTGACGTTATGTATTTTGTGACGTCATTTATTTTTGTGACGTCATTTATATTTGTGACGTTATGTATTTTGTGACGTCATTTATTTTTGTGACGTTATGTATTAATATTTGTGACGTCATTTATATTTGTGACGTTATGTATTTTGTGACGTCATTTATTTTTGTGACGTTATGTATTTTGTGACGTCAATTATTTTTGTGACGTTATGTATTTTGTGACGTCATTTCTTTTTGTGACGTTAGGTATTTTGTGACGTCATTTATTTTTGTGCCGTTATGTATTTTGTGACGTCATTTATTTTTGTGACGTTATGTATTTTGTGACGTAATTAATTTTTGTGACGTCATTTATTTTTGTGACGTTATGTATTTTGTGACGTCATTTATTTTTGTGACGTTATGTATTTTGTGACGTCATTTAATTTGTGATGTTATGTATTTTGTGACTTCATTTATTTTTGTGACGTTATGTATTTTGTGTCGTCATTTTTTGTGACGTTTAGTATTTTGTGACGTCATTTATTATTGTGACGTCATTTATTTTTGTGACGTTATGTATTTTGTGACGTCATTTATTTTTGTGACATGTGTTTTGTGACGTTATGTATTTTTTGACGTCATTTATTTTTGTGACGTTATGTATTTTGTGACGTCATTTATTTTTGTGACGTTATGTATTAATATTTGTGACGTCATTTATATTTGTGACGTTATGTATTTTGTGACCTCATTTATTTTTGTGACGTTATGTATTTTGTGACGTTATTTATTTTTGTGACGTTATGTTTTTTGTGACGTTATGTATTTTTGTGACGTCATTTATTTTTGTGACGTTATGTATTTTGTGACGTCATTTATTTTTGAGACGTTATGTATTTTGTGACGTCATTTATTTTTTTTGAAGTTATGTATTATGTGACGTCATTTATTTTTGTGACGTTAGGTATTTTGTGACGTAATTAATTTTTGTGACGTCATTTATTTTTTTGACGTTATGTATTTTGTGACGTCATTTATTTTTGTGACGTCATTTATTCTTGTGACGTTATGTATTTTGTGACGTCATTTAATTTTGTGACGTTATGTATTTTGTGACGTCATTTTTTTGTGACGTTTAGTATTTTGTGACGTCATTTATTTTTGTGACGTCATTTAATATTGTGACGTTATGTATTTTGTGACGTCATTTTTTTTGACGTTTGGTATTTTGTGACGTCATTTATTATTGTGACGTCATTTATTTTTGTGACGTTATGTATTTTGTGACGTCATTTATTTTTGTGACGATATGTGTTTTGTGACGTTATGTATTTTTTGACGTCATTTATTTTTGTGACGTTATGTATTTTGTGACGTCATTTATTTTTGTGACGTTATGTATTTTGTGACGTCATTTATTTTTGTGACGTTATGTATTTTGTGACGTCATTTATTATTGTGACGTCATTTATTTGTGTGACGTCATTTATTTTTTTGACGTTATGTATTTTGTGACGTCATTTATTTTTGTGACGTTATGTTTTTTGTGACGTTATGTATTTTTGTGACGTCATTTATTTTTGTGACGTTATGTATTTTGTGACGTCATTTATTTTTGAGACGTTATGTATTTTGTGACGTCATTTATTTTTTTTGAAGTTATGTATTATGTGACGTCATTTATTTTTGTGACGTTAGGTATTTTGTGACGTAATTAATTTTTGTGACGTCATTTATTTTTTTGACGTTATGTATTTTGTGACGTCATTTATTTTTGTGACGTTATGTATTTTGTGACGTCATTTATTTTTGTGACGTTATGAATTTTGTGACGTCATTTATTATTGTGACGTCATTTATTTTTGTGACGTTATGTATTTTGTGACGTCATTTATTTTTTTGACTTTTTGTATTTTGTGACGTCATTTTTTGTGACGTTATGTATTTTGTGACGTCATTTATTATTGTGACGTCATTTATTTTTGTGACGTTATGTATTTTGTGACGTCATTTATTTTTGTGACGTTATGTATTTTGTGACGTCATTTATTTTTGAGACGTTATGTATTTTGTGACGTCATTTATTTTTTTGAAGTTATGTATTATGTGACGTCATTTATTTTTGTGACGTTAGGTATTTTGTGACGTAATTAATTTTTGTGACGTCATTTATTTTTGTGACGTTATGTATTTTGTGACGTCATTTATTTTTGTGCCGTTATGTATTTTGTGACGTCATTAATTTTTGTGACGTCATTTATTCTTGTGACGTTATGTATTTTGTGACGTCATTTAATTTTGTGACGTTATGTATTTTGTGACGTCATTTTTTTGTGACGTTTAGTATTTTGTGACGTCATTTATTATTGTGACGTCATTTATTTTTGTGACGTTATGTATTTTGTGACGTCATTTATTTTTGTGACGTTATGTATTTTGTGACGTCATTTATTTTTGTGACGTTATGTATTTTGTGACGTCATTTATTATTGTGACGTCATTTATTAGTGTGACGTCATTTATTTTTGTGACGTTATGTATTTTGTGACGTCATTTATTTTTGTGACGTTATTTTTTTTTTGACGTTATGTATTTTTGTGACGTCATTTATTTTTGTGACGTTATGTATTTTGTGACGTCATTTATTTTTGTGACGTTATGTATTTTGTGACGTCATTAATTTTTGTGACGTTATGTATTTTGTTACGTCATTTATTTTTGTGACGTTATGAATTTTGTGACGTCATTTATTATTGTGACGTCATTTATTTTTGTGACGTTATGTATTTTGTGACGTCATTTATTTTTTTGACGTTATGTATTTTGTGACGTCATTTATTTTGTGACGTTATGTATTTTGTGACGTCATTTATTATTGTGACGTCATTTATTTTTGTGACGTTATGTATTTTGTGACGTCATTTATTTTTGTGACGTTATGTATTTTGTGACGTCATTTATTTTTTTGACGTTATGTATTATGTGACGTCATTTATTTTTGTGACGTTAGGTATTTTGTGACGTAATTAATTTTTGTGACGTCATTTATTTTTGTGACGTTATGTATTTTGTGACGTCATTTATTTTTGTGACGTTATGTATTTTGTGACGTCATTTATTTTTGTGACGTTATGTATTTTGTGACGTCAATTATTTTTGTGACGTTATGTATTTTGTAGCGTTATGTATTATGTGGCGTCAGTTATTTTTGTGACGTTATGTATTTTGTGACCACATTTATTTTTGTGACGTTATGTATTTTGTGACGTTATTTATTTTTGTGACGTTATGTATTTTGTGACGTCATTTATTTTTGTGACGTCATTTATATTTGTGACGTTATGTATTTTGTGACGTCATTTATTTTTGTGACGTTATGTATTAATATTTGTGACGTCATTTATATTTGTGACGTTATGTATTTTGTGACGTCATTTATTTTTGTGACGTTATGTATTTTGTGACGTCAATTATTTTTGTGACGTTATGTATTTTGTGACGTCATTTCTTTTTGTGACGTTAGGTATTTTGTGACGTCATTTATTTTTGTGCCGTTATGTATTTTGTGACGTCATTTATTTTTGTGACGTTATGTATTTTGTGACGTAATTAATTTTTGTGACGTCATTTATTTTTGTGACGTTATGTATTTTGTGACGTCATTTATTTTTGTGACGTTATGTATTTTGTGACGTCATTTAATTTGTGATGTTATGTATTTTGTGACTTCATTTATTTTTGTGACGTTATGTATTTTGTGTCGTCATTTTTTGTGACGTTTAGTATTTTGTGACGTCATTTATTATTGTGACGTCATTTATTTTTGTGACGTTATGTATTTTGTGACGTCATTTATTTTTGTGACATGTGTTTTGTGACGTTATGTATTTTTTGACGTCATTTATTTTTGTGACGTTATGTATTTTGTGACGTCATTTTTTTTTGTGACGTTATGTATTAATATTTGTGACGTCATTTATATTTGTGACGTTATGTATTTTGTGACCTCATTTATTTTTGTGACGTTATGTATTTTGTGACGTTATTTATTTTTGTGACGTTATGTATTTTGTGACGTCATTTATTTTTGTGACGTCATTTATATTTATGACGTTATGTCTTTTGTGACGTCATTTATTTTTGTGACGTTATGTATTTTGTGGCGTTATGTATTTTGTGACGTCATTTATTTTTGTGACGTTATGTATTTTGTGACGTCATTTATTATTGTGACGTCATTTATTTTTGTGACGTTATGTATTTTGTGACGTCATTTGTTTTTGTGACGTTTTGTATTTTTTGACGTCATTTATTTTTGTGACGTTATGTATTTTGTGACGTCATTTATTTTTTTGACTTTTTGTATTTTGTGACGTCATTTTTTGTGACGTTATGTATTTTGTGACGTCATTTATTATTGTGACGTCATTTATTTTTGTGACGTTATGTATTTTGTGACGTCATTTATTTTTGTGACGTTATGTATTTTGTGACGTCATTTATTTTTGAGACGTTATGTATTTTGTGACGTCATTTATTTTTTTGAAGTTATGTATTATGTGACGTCATTTATTTTTGTGACGTTAGGTATTTTGTGACGTAATTAATTTTTGTGACGTCATTTATTTTTGTGACGTTATGTATTTTGTGACGTCATTTATTTTTGTGCCGTTATGTATTTTGTGACGTCATTAATTTTTGTGACGTCATTTATTCTTGTGACGTTATGTATTTTGTGACGTCATTTAATTTTGTGACGTTATGTATTTTGTGACGTCATTTTTTTGTGACGTTTAGTATTTTGTGACGTCATTTATTATTGTGACGTCATTTATTTTTGTGACGTTATGTATTTTGTGACGTCATTTATTTTTGTGACGTTATGTATTTTGTGACGTCATTTATTTTTGTGACGTTATGTATTTTGTGACGTCATTTATTATTGTGACGTCATTTATTAGTGTGACGTCATTTATTTTTGTGACGTTATGTATTTTGTGACGTCATTTATTTTTGTGACGTTATTTTTTTTGTGACGTTATGTATTTTTGTGACGTCATTTATTTTTGTGACGTTATGTATTTTGTGACGTCATTTATTTTTGTGACGTTATGTATTTTGTGACGTCATTAATTTTTGTGACGTTATGTATTTTGTTACGTCATTTATTTTTGTGACGTTATGAATTTTGTGACGTCATTTATTATTGTGACGTCATTTATTTTTGTGACGTTATGTATTTTGTGACGTCATTTATTTTTTTGACGTTATGTATTTTGTGACGTCATTTATATTGTGACGTTATGTATTTTGTGACGTCATTTATTATTGTGACGTCATTTATTTTTGTGACGTTATGTATTTTGTGACGTCATTTATTTTTGTGACGTTATGTATTTTGTGACGTCATTTATTTTTTTGACGTTATGTATTATGTGACGTCATTTATTTTTGTGACGTTAGGTATTTTGTGACGTAATTAATTTTTGTGACGTCATTTATTTTTGTGACGTTATGTATTTTGTGACGTCATTTATTTTTGTGACGTTATGTATTTTGTGACGTCATTTATTTTTGTGACGTTATGTATTTTGTGACGTCAATTATTTTTGTGACGTTATGTATTTTGTAGCGTTATGTATTATGTGGCGTCAGTTATTTTTGTGACGTTATGTATTTTGTGACCACATTTATTTTTGTGACGTTATGTATTTTGTGACGTTATTTATTTTTGTGACGTTATGTATTTTGTGACGTCATTTATTTTTGTGACGTCATTTATATTTGTGACGTTATGTATTTTGTGACGTCATTTATTTTTGTGACGTTATGTATTAATATTTGTGACGTCATTTATATTTGTGACGTTATGTATTTTGTGACGTCATTTATTTTTGTGACGTTATGTATTTTGTGACGTCAATTATTTTTGTGACGTTATTTATTTTGTGACGTCATTTCTTTTTGTGACGTTAGGTATTTTGTGACGTCATTTATTTTTGTGCCGTTATGTATTTTGTGACGTCATTTATTTTTGTGACGTTATGTATTTTGTGACGTAATTAATTTTTGTGACGTCATTTATTTTTGTGACGTTATGTATTTTGTGACGTCATTTATTTTTGTGACGTTATGTATTTTGTGACGTCATTTAATTTGTGATGTTATGTATTTTGTGACTTCATTTATTTTTGTGACGTTATGTATTTTGTGTCGTCATTTTTTTGTGACGTTTAGTATTTTGTGACGTCATTTATTATTGTGACGTCATTTATTTTTGTGACGTTATGTATTTTGTGACGTCATTTATTTTTGTGACATGTGTTTTGTGACGTTATGTATTTTTTGACGTCATTTATTTTTGTGACGTTATGTATTTTGTGACGTCATTTATTTTTGTGACGTTATGTATTAATATTTGTGACGTCATTTATATTTGTGACGTTATGTATTTTGTGACCTCATTTATTTTTGTGACGTTATGTATTTTGTGACGTTATTTATTTTTGTGACGTTATGTATTTTGTGACGTCATTTATTTTTGTGACGTCATTTATATTTATGACGTTATGTCTTTTGTGACGTCATTTATTTTTGTGACGTTATGTATTTTGTGGCGTTATGTATTTTGTGACGTCATTTATTTTTGTGACGTTATGTATTTTGTGACGTCATTTATTATTGTGACGTCATTTATTTTTGTGACGTTATGTATTTTGTGACGTCATTTGTTTTTGTGACGTTTTGTATTTTTTGACGTCATTTATTTTTGTGACGTTATGTATATTGTGGCGTCATTTATTTTTGTGACGTTATGTATTTTGTGACCTCATTTATTTTTGTAACGTTATGTATTTTGTGACGTTATTTATTTTTGTGACGTTATGTATTTTGTGACGTCATTTATTTTTGTGACGTTATGTATTTTGTGACGTCATTTATTTTTGTGACGTTATGTATTAATATTTGTGACGTCATTTATATTTGTGACGTTATGTATTTTGTGACCTCATTTATTTTTGTGACGTTATGTATTTTGTGACGTTATTTTTTTTGTGACGTTATGTATTTTGTGACGTCATTTATTTTTGTGACGTCATTTATATTTGTGACGTTATGTATTTTGTGACGTTATATATTTTGTAACGTCAATTATTTTTGTGACGTTATGTATTTTGTGACGTCATTTATTTTTGTGACGTTAGGTATTTTGTGACGTCAATTATTTTTGTGACGTTATATATTTTGTAACGTCAATTATTTTTGTGACGTTATGTATTTTGTGACGTCATTTCTTTTTGTGACGTTAGGTATTTTGTGACGTCATTTATTTTTGTGCCGTTATGTTTTTTGTGACGTCATTTATTTTTGTGACGTTATGTATTTTGTGACGTAATTAATTTTTGTGACGTCATTTATTTTTGTGACGTTATGTATTTTGTGACGTCATTTATTTTTGTGACGTTATGTATTTTGTGACGTCATTTATTTTTGTGACGTTATGTATTTTGTGACGACATTTATTTTTGTGACGTTATGTATTTTGTGACGTCATTTTTTGTGACGTTTAGTATTTTGTGACGTCATTTATTATTGTGACATCATTTATTATTGTGACTTCATTTGTTTTTGTCACGTTATGTATTTTGTGACCTCATTTATTTTTGTGGCGTTATGTATTTTGTGACGTCATTTATTTTTGTGACGTTATGAATTTTGTGACGTCATTTATTATTGTGACGTCATTTATTTTTGTGACGTTATGTATTTTGTGACGTCATTTATTTTTGTGACGTCATTTATTTTTGTGACGTTATGTATTTTGTGACGTCATTTTTTTGTGACGTTTAGTATTTTGTGACGTCATTTATTATTGTGACGTCATTTATTTTTGTGACGTTATGTATTTTGTGACGTCATTTATTTTTGTGACGTTATGTATTTTGTGACGTCATTTATTTTTGAGACGTTATGTATTTTGTGACGTCATTTATTTTTTTGAAGTTATGTATTATGTGACGTCATTTATTTTTGTGACGTTAGGTATTTTGTGACGTAATTAATTTTTGTGACGTCATTTATTTTTGTGACGTTATGTATTTTGTGACGTCATTTATTTTTGTGCCGTTATGTATTTTGTGACGTCATTAATTTTTGTGACGTCATTTATTCTTGTGACGTTATGTATTTTGTGACGTCATTTAATTTTGTGACGTTATGTATTTTGTGACGTCATTTTTTTGTGACGTTTAGTATTTTTTGACGTCATTTATTATTGTGACGTCATTTATTTTTGTGACGTTATGTATTTTGTGACGTCATTTATTTTTGTGACGTTATGTATTTTGTGACGTCATTTATTTTTGTGACGTTATGTATTTTGTGACGTCATTTATTATTGTGACGTCATTTATTAGTGTGACGTCATTTATTT
The DNA here is from genome assembly GCA_035578135.1 of Flexamia atlantica. Classification (NCBI taxonomy): domain Eukaryota; kingdom Metazoa; phylum Arthropoda; class Insecta; order Hemiptera; family Cicadellidae; genus Flexamia; species Flexamia atlantica. The sequence goes on along the minus strand of JAQJVK010000059.1, from coordinate 1,489,697 downwards.
TTTTGACGTTATGTATTTTGTGACGTCATTTATTTTTGTGACGTTATTTTTTTTGTGACGTTATGTATTTTTGTGACGTCATTTATTTTTGTGACGTTATGTATTTTGTGACGTCATTTATTTTTGTGACGTTATGTATTTTGTGACGTCATTAATTTTTGTGACGTTATGTATTTTGTTACGTCATTTATTTTTGTGACGTTATGAATTTTGTGACGTCATTTATTATTGTGACGTCATTTATTTTTGTGACGTTATGTATTTTGTGACGTCATTTATTTTTTTGACGTTATGTATTTTGTGACGTCATTTATTTTGTGACGTTATGTATTTTGTGACGTCATTTATTATTGTGACGTCATTTATTTTTGTGACGTTATGTATTTTGTGACGTCATTTATTTTTGTGACGTTATGTATTTTGTGACGTCATTTATTTTTTTGACGTTATGTATTATGTGACGTCATTTATATTTGTGACGTTATGTATTTTGTGACCTCATTGATTTTTTGTGACGTTATGTATTTTGTGACGTTATTTATTTTTGTGACGTTTTGTATTTTGTGACGTCATTTATTTTTGTGACGTCATTTATATTTGTGACGTTATGTATTTTGTGACGTCATTTATTTTTGTGACGTTATGTATTTTGTGACGTCAATTATTTTTGTGACGTTATGTATTTTGTGACGTCATTTCTTTTTGTGACGTTAGGTATTTTGTGACGTCATTTATTTTTGTGCCGTTATGTATTTTGTGACGTCATTTATTTTTGTGACGTTATGTATTTTGTGACGTAATTAATTTTTGTGACGTCATTTATTTTTGTGACGTTATGTATTTTGTGACGTCATTTATTTTTGTGACGTTATGTATTTTGTGACGTCATTTAATTTGTGATGTTATGTATTTTGTGACTTCATTTATTTTTGTGACGTTATGTATTTTGTGTCGTCATTTTTTTGTGACGTTTAGTATTTTGTGACGTCATTTATTATTGTGACGTCATTTATTTTTGTGACGTTATGTATTTTGTGACGTCATTTATTTTTGTGACATGTGTTTTGTGACGTTATGTATTATTTGACGTCATTTATTTTTGTGACGTTATGTATTTTGTGACGTCATTTATTTTTGTGACGTTATGTATTAATATTTGTGACGTCATTTATATTTGTGACGTTATGTATTTTGTGACCTCATTTATTTTTGTGACGTTATGTATTTTGTGACGTTATTTATTTTTGTGACGTTATGTATTTTGTGACGTCATTTATTTTTGTGACGTCATTTATATTTATGACGTTATGTCTTTTGTGACGTCATTTATTTTTGTGACGTTATGTATTTTGTGGCGTTATGTATTTTGTGACGTCATTTATTTTTGTGACGTTATGTATTTTGTGACGTCATTTATTATTGTTACGTCATTTATTTTTGTGACGTTATGTATTTTGTGACGTCATTTGTTTTTGTGACGTTTTGTATTTTTTGACGTCATTTATTTTTGTGACGTTATGTATATTGTGGCGTCATTTATTTTTGTGACGTTATGTATTTTGTGACCTCATTTATTTTTGTAACGTTATGTATTTTGTGACGTTATTTATTTTTGTGACGTTATGTATTTTGTGACGTCATTTATTTTTGTGACGTCATTTATTTTTGTGACGTTATGTATTTTGTGACGTCATTTATTTTTTTGACGTTATGTATTTTGTGACGTCATTTATTTTGTGACGTTATGTATTTTGTGACGTCATTTATTATTGTGACGTCATTTATTTTTGTGACGTTATGTATTTTGTGACGTCATTTATTTTTGTGACGTTATGTATTTTGTGACGTCATTTATTTTTTTGACGTTATGTATTATGTGACGTCATTTATTTTTGTGACGTTAGGTATTTTGTGACGTAATTAATTTTTGTGACGTCATTTATTTTTGTGACGTTATGTATTTTGTGACGTCATTTATTTTTGTGACGTTATGTATTTTGTGACGTCATTTATTTTTGTGACGTTATGTATTTTGTGACGTCAATTATTTTTGTGACGTTATGTATTTTGTAGCGTTATGTATTTTGTGGCGTCAGTTATTTTTGTGACGTTATGTATTTTGTGACCACATTTATTTTTGTGACGTTATGTATTTTGTGACGTTATTTATTTTTGTGACGTTATGTATTTTGTGACGTCATTTATTTTTGTGACGTCATTTATATTTGTGACGTTATGTATTTTGTGACGTCATTTATTTTTGTGACGTTATGTATTAATATTTGTGACGTCATTTATATTTGTGACGTTATGTATTTTGTGACCTCATTGATTTTTTGTGACGTTATGTATTTTGTGACGTTATTTATTTTTGTGACGTTTTGTATTTTGTGACGTCATTTATTATTGTGACGTCATTTATTTTTGTGACGTTATGTATTTTGTGACGTCATTTATTTTTGTGACGTTATGTATTTTGTGACGTCATTTATTTTTGTGACGTTATGTATTTTGTGACGTCATTTATTATTGTGACGTCATTTATTAGTGTGACGTCATTTATTTTTTTGACGTTATGTATTTTGTGACGTCATTTATTTTTGTGACGTTATTTTTTTTGTGACGTTATGTATTTTTGTGACGTCATTTATTTTTGTGACGTTATGTATTTTGTGACGTCATTTATTTTTGTGACGTTATGTATTTTGTGACGTCATTAATTTTTGTGACGTTATGTATTTTGTTACGTCATTTATTTTTGTGACGTTATGAATTTTGTGACGTCATTTATTATTGTGACGTCATTTATTTTTGTGACGTTATGTATTTTGTGACGTCATTTATTTTTTTGACGTTATGTATTTTGTGACGTCATTTATTTTGTGACGTTATGTATTTTGTGACGTCATTTATTATTGTGACGTCATTTATTTTTGTGACGTTATGTATTTTGTGACGTCATTTATTTTTGTGACGTTATGTATTTTGTGACGTCATTTATTTTTTTGACGTTATGTATTATGTGACGTCATTTATATTTGTGACGTTATGTATTTTGTGACCTCATTGATTTTTTGTGACGTTATGTATTTTGTGACGTTATTTATTTTTGTGACGTTTTGTATTTTGTGACGTCATTTATTTTTGTGACGTCATTTATATTTGTGACGTTATGTATTTTGTGACGTCATTTATTTTTGTGACGTTATGTATTTTGTGACGTCAATTATTTTTGTGACGTTATGTATTTTGTGACGTCATTTCTTTTTGTGACGTTAGGTATTTTGTGACGTCATTTATTTTTGTGCCGTTATGTATTTTGTGACGTCATTTATTTTTGTGACGTTATGTATTTTGTGACGTAATTAATTTTTGTGACGTCATTTATTTTTGTGACGTTATGTATTTTGTGACGTCATTTATTTTTGTGACGTTATGTATTTTGTGACGTCATTTAATTTGTGATGTTATGTATTTTGTGACTTCATTTATTTTTGTGACGTTATGTATTTTGTGTCGTCATTTTTTTGTGACGTTTAGTATTTTGTGACGTCATTTATTATTGTGACGTCATTTATTTTTGTGACGTTATGTATTTTGTGACGTCATTTATTTTTGTGACATGTGTTTTGTGACGTTATGTATTATTTGACGTCATTTATTTTTGTGACGTTATGTATTTTGTGACGTCATTTATTTTTGTGACGTTATGTATTAATATTTGTGACGTCATTTATATTTGTGACGTTATGTATTTTGTGACCTCATTTATTTTTGTGACGTTATGTATTTTGTGACGTTATTTATTTTTGTGACGTTATGTATTTTGTGACGTCATTTATTTTTGTGACGTCATTTATATTTATGACGTTATGTCTTTTGTGACGTCATTTATTTTTGTGACGTTATGTATTTTGTGGCGTTATGTATTTTGTGACGTCATTTATTTTTGTGACGTTATGTATTTTGTGACGTCATTTATTATTGTTACGTCATTTATTTTTGTGACGTTATGTATTTTGTGACGTCATTTGTTTTTGTGACGTTTTGTATTTTTTGACGTCATTTATTTTTGTGACGTTATGTATATTGTGGCGTCATTTATTTTTGTGACGTTATGTATTTTGTGACCTCATTTATTTTTGTAACGTTATGTATTTTGTGACGTTATTTATTTTTGTGACGTTATGTATTTTGTGACGTCATTTATTTTTGTGACGTCATTTATTTTTGTGACGTTATGTATTTTGTGACGTCATTTATTTTTTTGACGTTATGTATTTTGTGACGTCATTTATTTTGTGACGTTATGTATTTTGTGACGTCATTTATTATTGTGACGTCATTTATTTTTGTGACGTTATGTATTTTGTGACGTCATTTATTTTTGTGACGTTATGTATTTTGTGACGTCATTTATTTTTTTGACGTTATGTATTATGTGACGTCATTTATTTTTGTGACGTTAGGTATTTTGTGACGTAATTAATTTTTGTGACGTCATTTATTTTTGTGACGTTATGTATTTTGTGACGTCATTTATTTTTGTGACGTTATGTATTTTGTGACGTCATTTATTTTTGTGACGTTATGTATTTTGTGACGTCAATTATTTTTGTGACGTTATGTATTTTGTAGCGTTATGTATTTTGTGGCGTCAGTTATTTTTGTGACGTTATGTATTTTGTGACCACATTTATTTTTGTGACGTTATGTATTTTGTGACGTTATTTATTTTTGTGACGTTATGTATTTTGTGACGTCATTTATTTTTGTGACGTCATTTATATTTGTGACGTTATGTATTTTGTGACGTCATTTATTTTTGTGACGTTATGTATTAATATTTGTGACGTCATTTATATTTGTGACGTTATGTATTTTGTGACCTCATTGATTTTTTGTGACGTTATGTATTTTGTGACGTTATTTATTTTTGTGACGTTTTGTATTTTGTGACGTCATTTATTTTTGTGACGTCATTTATATTTGTGACGTTATGTATTTTGTGACGTCATTTATTTTTGTGACGTTATGTATTTTGTGACGTCAATTATTTTTGTGACGTTATATATTTTGTGACGTCATTTCTTTTTGTGACGTTAGGTATTTTGTGACGTCATTTATTTTTGTGCCGTTATGTATTTTGTGACGTCATTTATTTTTGTGACGTTATGTATTTTGTGACGTAATTAATTTTTGTGACGTCATTTATTTTTGTGACGTTATGTATTTTGTGACGTCATTTATTTTGGTGACGTTATGTATTTTGTGACGTAATTTAATTTGTGATGTTATGTATTTTGTGACTTCATTTATTTTTGTGACGTTATGTATTTTGTGTCGTCATTTTTTTGTGACGTTTAGTATTTTGTGACGTCATTTATTATTGTGACGTCATTTATTTTTGTGACGTTATGTATTTTGTGACGTCATTTATTTTTGTGACATGTGTTTTGTGACGTTATGTATTTTTTGACGTCATTTATTTTTGTGACGTTATGTATTTTGTGACGTCATTTATTTTTGTGACGTTATGTATTAATATTTGTGACGTCATTTATATTTGTGACGTTATGTATTTTGTGACCTCATTTATTTTTGTGACGTTATGTATTTTGTGACGTTATTTATTTTTGTGACGTTATGTATTTTGTGACGTCATTTATTTTTGTGACGTCATTTATATTTATGACGTTATGTCTTTTGTGACGTCATTTATTTTTGTGACGTTATGTATTTTGTGGCGTTATGTATTTTGTGACGTCATTTATTTTTGTGACGTTATGTATTTTGTGACGTCATTTATTATTGTTACGTCATTTATTTTTGTGACGTTATGTATTTTGTGACGTCATTTGTTTTTGTGACGTTTTGTATTTTTTGACGTCATTTATTTTTGTGACGTTATGTATATTGTGGCGTCATTTATTTTTGTGACGTTATGTATTTTGTGACCTCATTTATTTTTGTAACGTTATGTATTTTGTGACGTTATTTATTTTTGTGACGTTATGTATTTTGTGACGTCATTTATTTTTGTGACGTCATTTATTTTTGTGACGTTATGTATTTTGTGACGTCATTTATTTCTGTGACGTTATGTATTAATATTTGTGACGTCATTTATATTTGTGACGTTATGTATTTTGTGACCTCATTTATTTTTGTGACGTTATGTATTTTGTGACGTTATTTTTTTTTGTGACGTTATGTATTTTGTGACGTCATTTATTTTTGTGACGTCATTTATATTTGTGACGTTATGTATTTTGTGACGTTATATATTTTGTAACGTCAATTATTTTTGTGACGGTATGTATTTTGTGACGTCATTTATTTTTGTGACGTTAGGTATTTTGTGACGTCAATTATTTTTGTGACGTTATATATTTTGTAACGTCAATTATTTTTGTGACGTTATGTATTTTGTGACGTCATTTATTTTTGTGACGTCATTTATTTTTGTGACGTTATGTATTTTGTGACGTCATTTATTTTTGTGACGTTATGTATTTTGTGACGTCATTTATTTTTGTGACGTTATGTATTTTGTGACGACATTTATTTTTGTGACGTTATGTATTTTGTGACGTCATTTTTTTGTGACGTTTAGTATTTTGTGACGTCATTTATTATTGTGACGTCATTTATTATTGTGACTTCATTTATTTTTGTGGCGTTATGTATTTTGTGACGTCATTTATTTTTGTGACGTTATGTATTTTGTGACGTCATTTATTATTGTGACGTCATTTATTTTTGTGACGTTATGTATTTTGTGACGTCATTTATTTTTGTGACGTCATTTATTTTTGTGACGTTATGTATTTTGTGACGTCATTTTTTTGTGACGTTTAGAATTTTGTGACGTCATTTATTATTTAGACGTCATTTATTTTTGTGACGTTATGTATTTTGTGACGTCATTTTTTTGTGCCGTTATGTATTTTGTGACGTCATTAATTTTTGTGACGTCATTTATTTTTGTGACGTTATGTATTTTGTGACGTCATTTATTTTTGTGACGTTATGTATTTTGTGACGTCATTTATTTTTGAGACGTTATGTATTTTGTGACGTCATTTTTTTGTGACGTTTAGTATTTTGTGACGTCATTTATTATTGTGACGTCATTTATTTTATGACGTCATTTATTTTTGTGACGATATGTGTTTTGTGACGTTATGTATTTTTTGACGTCATTTATTTTTGTGACGTTATGTATTTTGTGACGTCATTTATTTTTGTGACGTTATGTATTTTGTGACGTCATTTATTTTTGTGACGTTATGTATTTTGTGACGTCATTTATTTTTGTGACGTTATGTTTTTTGTGACGCTATGTATTTTAGTGACGTCATTTATTTTTGTGACGTTATGTATTTTGTGACGTCATTTATTTGTGTGACGTAATGTATTTTGTGACGTCATTTATTTTTGTGGCGTTATGTATTTTATGACGTCATTTATTTTTGTGACGTTATGAATTTTGTGACGTCATTTATTATTGTGACGTCATTTATTTTTGTGACGTTATGTATTTTGTGACGTCATTTATTTTTTTGACGTTATGTATTTTGTGACGTCATTTATTTTTGTGACGTTATGTATTTTGTGACGTCATTTATTTTTTTGACGTTATGTATTATGTGACGTCATTTATTTTTGTGACGTTAGGTATTTTGTGACGTAATTAATTTTTGTGACGTCATTTATTTTTGTGACGTTATGTATTTTGTGACGTCATTTATTTTTGTGACGTTATGTATTTTGTGACGTCATTTATTTTTGTGACGTTATGTATTTTGTGACGTCAATTATTTTTAGACGTTATGTATTTTGTAGCGTTATGTATTTTGTGGCGTCATTTTTTTTGTGACGTTATGTATTTTGTGACCTCATTTATTTTTGTGACGTTATGTATTTTGTGACGTTATTTATTTTTGTGACGTTATGTATTTTGTGACGTCATTTATATTTGTGACGTTATGTATTTTGTGACGTCATTTATTTTTGTGACGTTATGTATTTTGTGACGTCATTTATTTTTGTGACGTTATGTATTTTGTGACGTCATTTATTTTTGTGACGTTATGTATTTTGTGACGTTATGTATTTTGTGACGTCATTTATTATTGTTACGTCATTTATTTTTGTGACGTTATGTATTTTGTGACGTCATTTGTTTTTGTGACGTTTTGTATTTTTTGACGTCATTTATTTTTGTGACGTTATGTATATTGTGGCGTCATTTATTTTTGTGACGTTATGTATTTTGTGACCTCATTTATTTTTGTAACGTTATGTATTTTGTGACGTTATTTATTTTTGTGACGTTATGTATTTTGTGACGTCATTTATTTTTGTGACGTCATTTATTTTTGTGACGTTATGTATTTTGTGACGTCATTTATTTTTGTGACGTTATGTATTAATATTTGTGACGTCATTTATATTTGTGACGTTATGTATTTTGTGACCTCATTTATTTTTGTGACGTTATGTATTTTGTGACGTTATTTTTTTTTGTGACGTTATGTATTTTGTGACGTCATTTATTTTTGTGACGTCATTTATATTTGTGACGTTATGTATTTTGTGACGTTATATATTTTGTAACGTCAATTATTTTTGTGACGTTATGTATTTTGTGACGTCATTTATTTTTGTGACGTTAGGTATTTTGTGACGTCAATTATTTTTGTGACGTTATATATTTTGTAACGTCAATTATTTTTGTGACGTTATGTATTTTGTGACGTCATTTCTTTTTGTGACGTTAGGTATTTTGTGACGTCATTTATTTTTGTGCCGTTATGTTTTTTGTGACGTCATTTATTTTTGTGACGTTATGTATTTTGTGACGTAATTAATTTTTGTGACGTCATTTATTTTTGTGACGTTATGTATTTTGTGACGTCATTTATTTTTGTGACGTTATGTATTTTGTGACGTCATTTATTTTTGTGACGTTATGTATTTTGTGACGACATTTATTTTTGTGACGTTATGTATTTTGTGACGTCATTTTTTTGTGACGTTTAGTATTTTGTGACGTCATTTATTATTGTGACGTCATTTATTATTGTGACTTCATTTATTTTTGTGGCGTTATGTATTTTGTGACGTCATTTATTTTTGTGACGTTATGTATTTTGTGACGTCATTTATTATTGTGACGTCATTTATTTTTGTGACGTTATGTATTTTGTGACGTCATTTATTTTTGTGACGTCATTTATTTTTGTGACGTTATGTATTTTGTGACGTCATTTTTTTGTGACGTTTAGTATTTTGTGACGTCATTTATTATTTAGACGTCATTTATTTTTGTGACGTTATGTATTTTGTGACGTCATTTTTTTGTGCCGTTATGTATTTTGTGACGTCATTAATTTTTGTGACGTCATTTATTTTTGTGACGTTATGTATTTTGTGACGTCATTTATTTTTGTGACGTTATGTATTTTGTGACGTCATTTATTTTTGAGACGTTATGTATTTTGTGACGTCATTTTTTTGTGACGTTTAGTATTTTGTGACGTCATTTATTATTGTGACGTCATTTATTTTATGACGTCATTTATTTTTGTGACGATATGTGTTTTGTGACGTTATGTATTTTTTGACGTCATTTATTTTTGTGACGTTATGTATTTTGTGACGTCATTTATTTTTGTGACGTTATGTATTTTGTGACGTCATTTATTTTTGTGACGTTATGTATTTTGTGACGTCATTTATTTTTGTGACGTTATGTTTTTTGTGACGCTATGTATTTTAGTGACGTCATTTATTTTTGTGACGTTATGTATTTTGTGACGTCATTTATTTGTGTGACGTAATGTATTTTGTGACGTCATTTATTTTTGTGGCGTTATGTATTTTATGACGTCATTTATTTTTGTGACGTTATGAATTTTGTGACGTCATTTATTAATGTGACGTCATTTATTTTTGTGACGTTATGTATTTTGTGACGTCATTTATTTTTTTGACGTTATGTATTTTGTGACGTCATTTATTTTTGTGACGTTATGTATTTTGTGACGTCATTTATTTTTTTGACGTTATGTATTATGTGACGTCATTTATTTTTGTGACGTTAGGTATTTTGTGACGTAATTAATTTTTGTGACGTCATTTATTTTTGTGACGTTATGTATTTTGTGACGTCATTTATTTTTGTGACGTTATGTATTTTGTGACGTCATTTATTTTTGTGACGTTATGTATTTTGTGACGTCAATTATTTTTAGACGTTATGTATTTTGTAGCGTTATGTATTTTGTGGCGTCATTTTTTTTTGTGACGTTATGTATTTTGTGACCTCATTTATTTTTGTGACGTTATGTATTTTGTGACGTTATTTATTTTTGTGACGTTATGTATTTTGTGACGTCATTTATATTTGTGACGTTATGTATTTTGTGACGTCATTTATTTTTGTGACGTTATGTATTTTGTGACGTCATTTATTTTTGTGACGTTATGTATTTTGTGACGTCATTTATTTTTGTGACGTTATGTATTTTGTGACGTTATGTATTTTGTGACGTTATGTATTTTGTGACGTCATTTATTTTTGTGACGTTATGTATTTTGTGACTTCATATATTTTTAAGACGTTAAGTATTTTGTGACGTCATTTATTATTGTGACGTCATTTATTTTTGTGACGTTATGTATTTTGTGACTTCATTTATTTTTGTGACGTTATGTATTTGGTGACGTCATTTATTTTTGTGACGTTATGTATTTTGTGACGTCATTTATTTTTATGACGTTATGTATTTTGTGACGTCATTTATTTTTGTGACATTATGTATGTTGTGACGTCATTTATTTTTGTGACGTTATGTATTTTGTAACGTCATTTATTTTTGTGACGTTATGTATTTTGTGACGTCATTTATTATTGTGACGTCATTTATTTTTGTGACGTAATTAATTTTTGTGTTGTCATTTATTTTTGTGACGTTATGTATTTTGTGACGTCATTTATTTTTGTGACGTTATGTATTTTGTGACGTCATTTGTTTTTGTGACGTTTTGTATTTTGTGACGTCATTTATTTTTGTGACGTTATGTATATTGTGGCATCATTTATTTTTGTGACGTTATGTATTTTGTGACCACATTTATTTTTGTGACGTTATGTATTTTGTGACGTTATTTATTTTTGTGACGTTATGTATTTTTTGACGTCATTTATTTTTGTAACGTCATTTATATTTGTGACGTTATGTATTTTGTGACGTCATTTATTTTTGTGACGTTATGTATTAATATTTGTGACGTCATTTATATTTGTGACGCTATGTATTTTGTGACCTCATTTATTTTTGTGACGTTATGTATTTTGTGACGACATTTATTTTTGTGACGTTATGTATTTTGTGACGTCATTTTTTTGTGACGTTTAGTATTATGTGACGTCATTTATTATTGTGACGTCATTTATTTTGTAACGTCAATTATTTTTGTGACGTTATGTATTTTGTGACGTCATTTCTTTTTGTGACGTTAGGTATTTTGTGACGTCATTTATTTTTGTGCCGTTATGTTTTTTGTGACGTCATTTATTTTTGTGACGTTATGTATTTTGTGACGTAATTAATTTTTGTGACGTCATTTATTTTTGTGACGTTATGTATTTTGTGACGTCATTTATTTTTGTGACGTTATGTATTTTGTGACGTCATTTATTTTTGTGACGTTATGTATTTTGTGACGACATTTATTTTTGTGACGTTATGTATTTTGTGACGTCATTTTTTTGTGACGTTTAGTATTTTGTGACGTCATTTATTATTGTGACGTCATTTATTATTGTGACTTCATTTATTTTTGTCACGTTATGTATTTTGTGACCTCATTTATTTTTGTGGCGTTATGTATTTTGTGACGTCATTTATTTTTGTGACGTTATGAATTTTGTGACGTCATTTATTATTGTGACGTCATTTATTTTTGTGACGTTATGTATTTTGTGACGTCATTTATTTTTGTGACGTCATTTATTTTTGTGACGTTATGTATTTTGTGACGTCATTTTTTTGTGACGTTTAGTATTTTGTGACGTCATTTATTATTGTGACGTCATTTATTTTTGTGACGTTATGTATTTTGTGACGTCATTTTTTTGTGCCGTTATGTATTTTGTGACGTCATTAACTTTTGTGACGTCATTTATTTTTGTGACGTTATGTATTTTGTGACGTCATTTATTTTTTCATTTATAACGTCACAAAAATAAATGACGTCATAAAATACATAACGCCACAAAAATAAATGACGTCACAAAATACATTACGTCACACAAATAAATGACGTCACAAAATACATAACGTCACAAAAATAAATGACGTCACTAAAATACATAGCGTCACAAAAAACATAACGTCACAAAAATAAATGACGTCACAAAATACATAACGTCACAAAAATAAATGACGTCACAAAATACATAACGTCACAAAAATAAATGACGTCACAAAATACATAACGTCACAAAAATAAATGACGTCAAAAAATACATAACGTCACAAAACACATATCGTCACAAAAATAAATGACGTCATAAAATAAATGACGTCACAATAATAAATGACGTCACAAAATACTAAACGTCACAAAAAAATGACGTCACAAAATACATAACGTCACAAAAATAAATGACGTCACAAAATACATAACGTCACAAAAATAAATGACGTCACAAAATACATAACGTCACAAAAATAAATGACGTCACAAAAATTAATGACGTCACAAAATACATAACGGCACAAAAAAATGACGTCACAAAATACATAACGTCACAAAAATAAATGACGTCACAATAATAAATGACGTCACAAAATACTAAACGTCACAAAAAAATGACGTCACAAAATACATAACGTCACAAAAATAAATGACGTCACAAAAATAAATGACGTCACAAAATACATAACGTCACAAAAATAAATGACGTCACAATAATAAATGACGTCATAAAATAAATGACGTCACAATAATAAATGACGTCACAAAATACTAAACGTCACAAAAAAATGACGTCACAAAATACATAACGTGACAAAAATAAATGACGTCACAAAATACATAACGTCACAAAAATAAATGACGTCACAAAATACATAACGTCACAAAAATAAATGACGTCACAAAAATTAATGACGTCACAAAATACATAACGGCACAAAAAAATGACGTCACAAAATACATAACGTCACAAAAATAAATGACGTCACAATAATAAATGACGTCACAAAATACTAAACGTCACAAAAAAATGACGTCACAAAATACATAACGTCACAAAAATAAATGACGTCACAAAAATAAATGACGTCACAAAATACATAACGTTACAAAAATAAATGACGTCACAAAATACATAACGTCACAAAAATAAATAACGTCAAAAAATACATAACGTCACAAAAATAAATGTGGTCACAAAATACATAACGTCACAAAAATAAATGATGCCACAATATACATAACGTCACAAAAATAAATGACGTCACAAAATACAAAACGTCACAAAAACAAATGACGTCACAAAATACATAACGTCACAAAAATAAATGACGTCACAAAATACATAACGTCACAAAAATAAATTACAACACAAAAATTAATTACGTCACAAAAATAAATGACGTCACAATAATAAATGACGTCACAAAATACATAACGTCACAAAAATAAATGACGTTACAAAATACATAACGTCACAAAAATAAATGACGTCACAACATACATAATGTCACAAAAATAAATGACGTCACAAAATACATAACGTCATAAAAATAAATGACGTCACAAAATACATAACGTCACAAAAATAAATGACGTCACCAAATACATAACGTCACAAAAATAAATGAAGTCACAAAATACATAACGTCACAAAAATAAATGACGTCACAAAATACATAACGTCACAAAAATAAATGACGTCACAATAATAAATGACGTCACAAAATACTTAACGTCTTAAAAATATATGAAGTCACAAAATACATAACGTCACAAAAATAAATGACGTCACAAAATACATAACGTCACAAAATACATAACGTCACAAAATACATAACGTCACAAAAATAAATGACGTCACAAAATACATAACGACACAAAAATAAATGACGTCACAAAATACATAACGTCACAAAAATAAATGACGTCACAAAATACATAACGTCACAAATATAAATGACGTCACAAAATACATAACGTCACAAAAATAAATAACGTCACAAAATACATAACGTCACAAAAATAAATGAGGTCACAAAATACATAACGTCACAAAAAAAAATGACGCCACAAAATACATAACGCTACAAAATACATAACGTCTAAAAATAATTGACGTCACAAAATACATAACGTCACAAAAATAAATGACGTCACAAAATACATAACGTCACAAAAATAAATGACGTCACAAAATACATAACGTCACAAAAATAAATGACGTCACAAAAATTAATTACGTCACAAAATACCTAACGTCACAAAAATAAATGACGTCACATAATACATAACGTCAAAAAAATAAATGACGTCACAAAATACATAACGTCACAAAAATAAATGACGTCACAAAATACATAACGTCAAAAAAATAAATGACGTCACAAAATACATAACGTCACAAAAATAAATGACGTCACAATAATAAATGACGTCACAAAATTCATAACGTCACAAAAATAAATGACGTCATAAAATACATAACGCCACAAAAATAAATGACGTGACAAAATACATTACGTCACACAAATAAATGACGTCACAAAATACATAACGTCACAAAAATAAATGACGTCACTAAAATACATAGCGTCACAAAAAACATAACGTCACAAAAAAAATGACGTCACAAAATACACAACGTCACAAAAATAAATGACGTCACAAAATACATAACGTCACAAAAATAAATGACGTCACAAAATACATAACGTCACAAAAATAAATGACGTCAAAAAATACATAACGTCACAAAACACATATCGTCACAAAAATAAATGACGTCATAAAATAAATGACGTCACAATAATAAATGACGTCACAAAATACTAAACGTCACAAAAAAATGACGTCACAAAATACATAACGTCTCAAAAATAAATGACGTCACAAAATACATAACGTCACAAAAATAAATGACGTCACAAAATACATAACGTCACAAAAATAAATGACGTCACAAAAATTAATGACGTCACAAAATACATAACGGCACAAAAAAATGACGTCACAAAATACATAACGTCACAAAAATAAATGACGTCACAATAATAAATGACGTCATAAAATACTAAACGTCACAAAAAAATGACGTCACAAAATACATAACGTCACAAAAATAAATGACGTCACAAAAATAAATGACGTCACAAAATACATATAGTCACAAAAATAAATGACGTCACAATAATAAATGACGTCACAAAATTCATAACGTCACAAAAATAAATGACGTCACAAAATACATAACGCCACAAAAATAAATGAGGTCACAAAATACATAACGTGACAAAAATAAATGAAGTCACAATAATAAATGACGTCACAATAATAAATGACGTCACAAAATACTAAACGTCAAAAAAAAATGACGTCACAAAATACATAACGTCACAAAAATAAATGTCGTCACAAAATACATAACGTCACAAAAATAAATGACGTCACAAAATACATAACGTCACAAAAATAAATGACGTCACAAAATACATAACGTCACAAAAATAAATGACGTCACAAAAATTAATTACGTCACAAAATACATAACGTCACAAAAATAAATGACGTCACAAAAAACATAACGGCACAAAAATAAATGACGTCACAAAATACCTAACGTCACAAAAAGAAATGACGTCACAAAATACATAACGTCACAAAAATAATTGACGTTACAAAATATATAACGTCACAAAAATAATTGACGTCACAAAATACCTAACGTCACAAAAATAAATGACGTCACAAAATACATAACGTCACAAAAATAATTGACGTTACAAAATATATAACGTCACAAAATACATAACGTCACAAATATAAATGACGTCACAAAAATAAATGACGTCACAAAATACATAACGTCACAAAAAAAATAACGTCACAAAATACATAACGTCACAAAAATAAATGAGGTCACAAAATACATAACGTCACAAATATAAATGACGTCACAAATATTAATACATAACGTCACAAAAATAAATGACGTCACAAAATACATAACGTCACAAAAATAAATGACGTCAAAAAATACATAACGTCACAAAACACATGTCACAAAAATAAATGACGTCACAAAATACATAACGTCACAAAAATAAATGACGTCACAATAATAAATGACGTCACAAAATACTAAACGTCACAAAAAAATGACGACACAAAATACATAACGTCACAAAAATAAATGAAGTCACAAAATACATAACATCACAAATTAAATGACGTCACAAAATACATAACGTCACAAAAATAAATGACGTCACAAAATACATAACGTCACAAAAATAAATGACGTCACAAAAATTAATTACGTCACAAAATACATAACGTCACAAAAATAAATGACGTCACAAAATACATAACGGCACAAAAATAAATGACGTCACAAAATACCTAACGTCACAAAAAGAAATGACGTCACAAAATACATAACGTCACAAAAATAATTGACGTCACAAAATACATAACGTCACAAAAATAAATGACGTCACAAAATACATAACGTCACAAAAATAAATAACGTCACAAAATACATAACGTCACAAAAAATCAATGAGGTCACAAAATACATAACGTCACAAATATAAATGACGTCACAAATATAAATGACGTCACAAATATTAATACATAACGTCACAAAAATAAATGACGTCACAAAATACATAACGTCACAAATATAAATGACGTCACAAAAATAAATGACGTCACAAAATACATAACGTCACAAAAATAAATAACGTCACAAAATACATAACGTCACAAAAATAAATGTGGTCACAAAATACATAACGTCACAAAAATAACTGACGCCACAAAATACATAACGCTACAAAATACATAACGTCACAAAAATAATTGACGTCACAAAATACATAACGTCACAAAAATAAATGACGTCACAAAATACATAACGTCACAAAAATAAATGACGTCACAAAATACATAACGTCACAAAAATAAATGACGTCACAAAAATTAATTACGTCACAAAATACCTAACGTCACAAAAATAAATGACGTCACATAATACATAGCGTCAAAAAAATAAATGACGTCACAAAATACATAACGTCACAAAAATAAATGACGTCACAAAATACATAACGTCACAAAAATAAATGACGTCACAATAATAAATGACGTCACAAAATACATAACGTCACAAAATAAATGACGTCACAAAATACATAACGTCAAAAAAATAAATGACGTCACAAAATACATAACGTCACAAAAACAAATGACGTCACAATAATAAATGACGTCACAAAATTCATAACGTCACAAAAATAAATGACGTAACAAAATACATAACGTCACAAAAATTAATGACGTCACAAAATACATAACGTCACAAAAATAAATGACGTCACAAAATACATAACGTCACAAAAATAAATGACGTCACAAAAATACATAACGTCACAAAAAAAATAACGTCACAAAAATAAATGACGTCACAAAATACATAACGTCACAAAAATAAATGACGTCACACTAATAAATGACGTCACAATAATAAATGACGTCACAAAATACATAACGTCACAAAAATAAATGACGCCACAAAATACATAACGTCACAAAAATAAATGACGTCACAAAATACATAACGTCACAAAAATAAATGACGTCACAATAATAAATGACGTCACAAAATACTAAACGTCACAAAAAAATGACGTCACAAAATACATAACGTCACAAAATTAAATGACGTCACAAAAATTAATGACGTCACAAAATACATAACGGCACAAAAATAAATGACGTCACAAAATACATAACGTCACAAAAATAAATGACGTCACAAAAATTAATTACGTCACAAAATACCTAACGTCACAAAAATAAATGACGTCACATAATACATAACTTCAAAAAAAATAAATGACGTCACAAAATACATAACGTCTCAAAAATAAATGACGTCACAAAATACATAACGTCACAAAAATAAATGACGTCACAAAATACATAACGTCACAAAAATAAATGACGTCACAATAATAAATGACGTCACAAAATACTAAACGTCACAAAAAAATGACGTCACAAAATACATAACGTCACAAAAATAAATGACGTCACAAAAATAAATGACGTCACAAAATACATAACGTCACAAAAATAAATGACGTCACAATAATAAATGACGTCACAAAATTCATAACGTCACAAAAATAAATGACGTCACAAAATACATAACGCCACAAAAATAAATGAGGTCACAAAATACATAACGTGACAAAAATAAATGAAGTCACAATAATAAATGACGTCACAATAATAAATGACGTCACAAAATACTAAACGTCACAAAAAAATGACGTCACAAAATACATAACGTCACAAAAATAAATGTCGTCACAAAATACATAACGTCACAAAAATAAATGACGTCACAAAATACATAACGTCACAAAAATAAATGACGTCACAAAATACATAACGTCACAAAAATAAATGACGTCACAAAAATTAATTACGTCACAAAATACATAACGTCACAAAAATAAATGAGGTCACAAAAAACATAACGGCACAAAAATAAATGACGTCACAAAATACCTAACGTCACAAAAAGAAATGACGTCACAAAATACATAACGTCACAAAAATAATTGACGTTACAAAATATATAACGTCACAAAAATAATTGACGTCACAAAATACCTAACGTCACAAAAATAAATGACGTCACAAAATACATAACGTCACAAAAATAATTGACGTTACAAAATATATAACGTCACAAAATACATAACGTCACAAATATAAATGACGTCACAAAAATAAATGACGTCACAAAATACATAACGTCACAAAAAAAATAACGTCACAAAATACATAACGTCACAAAAATAAATGAGGTCACAAAATACATAACGTCACAAATATAAATGACGTCACAAATATTAATACATAACGTCACAAAAATAAATGACGTCACAAAATACATAACGTCACAAAAATAAATGACGTCAAAAAATACATAACGTCACAAAACACATGTCACAAAAATAAATGACGTCACAAAATACATAACGTCACAAAAATAAATGACGTCACAATAATAAATGACGTCACAAAATACTAAACGTCACAAAAAAATGACGACACAAAATACATAACGTCACAAAAATAAATGAAGTCACAAAATACATAACATCACAAATTAAATGACGTCACAAAATACATAACGTCACAAAAATAAATGACGTCACAAAATACATAACGTCACAAAAATAAATGACGTCACAAAAATTAATTACGTCACAAAATACATAACGTCACAAAAATAAATGACGTCACAAAATACATAACGGCACAAAAATAAATGACGTCACAAAATACCTAACGTCACAAAAAGAAATGACGTCACAAAATACATAACGTCACAAAAATAATTGACGTCACAAAATACATAACGTCACAAAAATAAATGACGTCACAAAATACATAACGTCACAAAAATAAATAACGTCACAAAATACATAACGTCACAAAAAATCAATGAGGTCACAAAATACATAACGTCACAAATATAAATGACGTCACAAATATAAATGACGTCACAAATATTAATACATAACGTCACAAAAATAAATGACGTCACAAAATACATAACGTCACAAATATAAATGACGTCACAAAAATAAATGACGTCACAAAATACATAACGTCACAAAAATAAATAACGTCACAAAATACATAACGTCACAAAAATAAATGTGGTCACAAAATACATAACGTCACAAAAATAACTGACGCCACAAAATACATAACGCTACAAAATACATAACGTCACAAAAATAATTGACGTCACAAAATACATAACGTCACAAAAATAAATGACGTCACAAAATACATAACGTCACAAAAATAAATGACGTCACAAAATACATAACGTCACAAAAATAAATGACGTCACAAAAATTAATTACGTCACAAAATACCTAACGTCACAAAAATAAATGACGTCACATAATACATAACGTCAAAAAAATAAATGACGTCACAAAATACATAACGTCACAAAAATAAATGACGTCACAAAATACATAACGTCACAAAAATAAATGACGTCACAATAATAAATGACGTCACAAAATACATAACGTCACAAAATAAATGACGTCACAAAATACATAACGTCAAAAAAATAAATGACGTCACAAAATACATAACGTCACAAAAACAAATGACGTCACAATAATAAATGACGTCACAAAATTCATAACGTCACAAAAATAAATGACGTAACAAAATACATAACGTCACAAAAATTAATGACGTCACAAAATACATAACGTCACAAAAATAAATGACGTCACAAAATACATAACGTCACAAAAATAAATGACGTCACAAAAATACATAACGTCACAAAAAAAATAACGTCACAAAAATAAATGACGTCACAAAATACATAACGTCACAAAAATAAATGACGTCACACTAATAAATGACGTCACAATAATAAATGACGTCACAAAATACATAACGTCACAAAAATAAATGACGCCACAAAATACATAACGTCACAAAAATAAATGACGTCACAAAATACATAACGTCACAAAAATAAATGACGTCACAATAATAAATGACGTCACAAAATACTAAACGTCACAAAAAAATGACGTCACAAAATACATAACGTCACAAAATTAAATGACGTCACAAAAATTAATGACGTCACAAAATACATAACGGCACAAAAATAAATGACGTCACAAAATACATAACGTCACAAAAATAAATGACGTCACAAAAATTAATTACGTCACAAAATACCTAACGTCACAAAAATAAATGACGTCACATAATACATAACTTCAAAAAAAATAAATGACGTCACAAAATACATAACGTCTCAAAAATAAATGACGTCACAAAATACATAACGTCACAAAAATAAATGACGTCACAAAATACATAACGTCACAAAAATAAATGACGTCACAATAATAAATGACGTCACAAAATACTAAACGTCACAAAAAAATGACGTCACAAAATACATAACGTCACAAAAATAAATGACGTCACAAAAATAAATGACGTCACAAAATACATAACGTCACAAAAATAAATGACGTCACAATAATAAATGACGTCACAAAATTCATAACGTCACAAAAATAAATGACGTCACAAAATACATAACGCCACAAAAATAAATGAGGTCACAAAATACATAACGTGACAAAAATAAATGAAGTCACAATAATAAATGACGTCACAATAATAAATGACGTCACAAAATACTAAACGTCACAAAAAAATGACGTCACAAAATACATAACGTCACAAAAATAAATGTCGTCACAAAATACATAACGTCACAAAAATAAATGACGTCACAAAATACATAACGTCACAAAAATAAATGACGTCACAAAATACATAACGTCACAAAAATAAATGACGTCACAAAAATTAATTACGTCACAAAATACATAACGTCACAAAAATAAATGAGGTCACAAAAAACATAACGGCACAAAAATAAATGACGTCACAAAATACCTAACGTCACAAAAAGAAATGACGTCACAAAATACATAACGTCACAAAAATAATTGACGTTACAAAATATATAACGTCACAAAAATAATTGACGTCACAAAATACCTAACGTCACAAAAATAAATGACGTCACAAAATACATAACGTCACAAAAATAATTGACGTTACAAAATATATAACGTCACAAAATACATAACGTCACAAAAAAAAATAACGTCACAAAATACATAACGTCACAAAAATAAATGAGGTCACAAAATACATAACGTCACAAATATAAATGACGTCACAAATATTAATACATAACGTCACAAAAATAAATGACGTCACAAAATACATAACGTCACAAAAATAAATGACGTCACAAAAATAAATGACGTCACAAAATACATAACGTCACAAAAATAAATAACGTCACAAAATACATAACGTTACAAAAATAAATGAGGTCACAAAATACATAACGTCACAAAAATAAATGACGCCACAATATACATAACGTCACAAAAATAAATGACGTCAAAAAATACAAAACGTCACAAAAACAAATGACGTCACAAAATACATAACGTCACAAAAATAAATGACGTAACAATAATAAATGACGTCACAAAATACATAACGTCACAAAAATAAATGACGTCACAAAATACATAACGCCACAAAATACATAACGTCACAAAAATAAATGACGTCACAAAAGACATAACGTCATAAATATAAATGACGTCACAAAAATAAATGACGTCACAAAATACATAACGTCACAAAAATAAATAACGTCACAAAATACATAACGTCACAAAAATAAATGAGGTCACAAAATACATAACGTCACAAATATAAATGACGTCACAAATATTAATACATAACGTCACAAAAATAAATGACGTCACAAAATACATAACGTCACAAAAATAAATGACGTCAAAAAATACATAACGTCACAAAACACATGTCACAAAAATAAATGACGTCTCAAAATACATAACGTCACAAAAATAAATGACGTCACAATAATAAATGACGTCACAAAATACTAAACGTCACAAAAAATGACGACACAAAATACATAACGTCACAAAAATAAATGAAGTCACAAAATACATAACATCACAAATTAAATGACGTCACAAAATACATAACGTCACAAAAATAAATGACGTCACAAAATACATAACGTCACAAAAATAAATGACGTCACAAAAATTAATTACGTCACAAAATACATAACGTCACAAAAATAAATGAAGTCACAAAATACATAACATCACAAATTAAATGACGTCACAAAATACATAACGTCACAAAAATAAATGACGTCACAAAATACATAACGTCACAAAAATAAATGACGTCACAAAAATTAATGACGTCACAAAATACATAACGTCACAAAAATAAATGACGTCACAAAATACATAACGTCACAAAAATAAATGACGTCACAAAAATTAATGACGTCACAAAATACATAACGTCACAAAACACATATCGTCACAAAAATAAATGACGTCATAAAATAAATGACGTCACAATAATAAATGACGTCACAAAATACTAAACGTCACAAAAAAATGACGTCACAAAATACATAACGTCACAAAAATAAATGACGTCACAAAATACATAACGTCACAAAAATAAATGACGTCACAAAATACATAACGTCACAAAAATAAATGACGTCACAAAAATTAATGACGTCACAAAATACATAACGGCACAAAAAAATGACGTCACAAAATACATAACGTCACAAAAATAAATGACGTCACAATAATAAATGACGTCACAAAATACTAAACGTCACAAAAAAATGACGTCACAAAATACATAACGTCACAAAAATAAATGACGTCACAAAAATAAATGACGTCACAAAATACATAACGTCACAAAAATAAATGACGTCACAATAATAAATGACGTCATAAAATAAATGACGTCACAATAATAAATGACGTCACAAAATACTAAACGTCACAAAAAAATGACGTCACAAAATACATAACGTGACAAAAATAAATGACGTCACAAAATACATAACGTCACAAAAATAAATGACGTCACAAAATACATAACGTCACAAAAATAAATGACGTCACAAAAATTAATGACGTCACAAAATACATAACGGCACAAAAAAATGACGTCACAAAATACATAACGTCACAAAAATAAATGACGTCACAATAATAAATGACGTCACAAAATACTAAACGTCACAAAAAAATGACGTCACAAAATACATAACGTCACAAAAATAAATGACGTCACAAAAATAAATGACGTCACAAAATACATAACGTTACAAAAATAAATGACGTCACAAAATACATAACGTCACAAAAATAAATAACGTCACAAAATACATAACGTCACAAAAATAAATGTGGTCACAAAATACATAACGTCACAAAAATAAATGATGCCACAATATACATAACGTCACAAAAATAAATGACGTCACAAAATACAAAACGTCACAAAAACAAATGACGTCACAAAATACATAACGTCACAAAAATAAATGACGTCACAAAATACATAACGTCACAAAAATAAATTACAACACAAAAATTAATTACGTCACAAAAATAAATGACGTCACAATAATAAATGACGTCACAAAATACATAACGTCACAAAAATAAATGACGTTACAAAATACATAACGTCACAAAAATAAATGACGTCACAACATACATAATGTCACAAAAATAAATGACGTCACAAAATACATAACGTCATAAAAATAAATGACGTCACAAAATACATAACGTCACAAAAATAAATGACGTCACCAAATACATAACGTCACAAAAATAAATGAAGTCACAAAATACATAACGTCACAAAAATAAATGACGTCACAAAATACATAACGTCACAAAAATAAATGACGTCACAATAATAAATGACGTCACAAAATACTTAACGTCTTAAAAATATATGAAGTCACAAAATACATAACGTCACAAAAATAAATGACGTCACAAAATACATAACGTCACAAAATACATAACGTCACAAAATACATAACATCACAAAAATAAATGACGTCACAAAATACATAACGACACAAAAATAAATGACGTCACAAAATACATAACGTCACAAAAATAAATGACGTCACAAAATACATAACGTCACAAATATAAATGACGTCACAAAATACATAACGTCACAAAAATAAATAACGTCACAAAATACATAACGTCACAAAAATAAATGAGGTCACAAAATACATAACGTCACAAAAAAAAATGACGCCACAAAATACATAACGCTACAAAATACATAACGTCTAAAAATAATTGACGTCACAAAATACATAACGTCACAAAAATAAATGACGTCACAAAATACATAACGTCACAAAAATAAATGACGTCACAAAATACATAACGTCACAAAAATAAATGACGTCACAAAAATTAATTACGTCACAAAATACCTAACGTCACAAAAATAAATGACGTCACATAATACATAACGTCAAAAAAATAAATGACGTCACAAAATACATAACGTCACAAAAATAAATGACGTCACAAAATACATAACGTCAAAAAAATAAATGACGTCACAAAATACATAACGTCACAAAAATAAATGACGTCACAATAATAAATGACGTCACAAAATTCATAACGTCACAAAAATAAATGACGTCATAAAATACATAACGCCACAAAAATAAATGACGTGACAAAATACATTACGTCACACAAATAAATGACGTCACAAAATACATAACGTCACAAAAATAAATGACGTCACTAAAATACATAGCGTCACAAAAAACATAACGTCACAAAAAAAATGACGTCACAAAATACACAACGTCACAAAAATAAATGACGTCACAAAATACATAACGTCACAAAAATAAATGACGTCACAAAATACATAACGTCACAAAAATAAATGACGTCAAAAAATACATAACGTCACAAAACACATATCGTCACAAAAATAAATGACGTCATAAAATAAATGACGTCACAATAATAAATGACGTCACAAAATACTAAACGTCAAAAAAAAATGACGTCACAAAATACATAACGTCTCAAAAATAAATGACGTCACAAAATACATAACGTCACAAAAATAAATGACGTCACAAAATACATAACGTCACAAAAATAAATGACGTCACAAAAATTAATGACGTCACAAAATACATAACGGCACAAAAAAATGACGTCACAAAATACATAACGTCACAAAAATAAATGACGTCACAATAATAAATGACGTCATAAAATACTAAACGTCACAAAAAAATGACGTCACAAAATACATAACGTCACAAAAATAAATGACGTCACAAAAATAAATGACGTCACAAAATACATAACGTCACAAAAATAAATGACGTCACAATAATAAATGACGTCACAAAATTCATAACGTCACAAAAATAAATGACGTCACAAAATACATAACGCCACAAAAATAAATGAGGTCACAAAATACATAACGTGACAAAAATAAATGAAGTCACAATAATAAATGACGTCACAATAATAAATGACGTCACAAAATACTAAACGTCAAAAAAAAATGACGTCACAAAATACATAACGTCACAAAAATAAATGTCGTCACAAAATACATAACGTCACAAAAATAAATGACGTCACAAAATACATAACGTCACAAAAATAAATGACGTCACAAAATACATAACGTCACAAAAATAAATGACGTCACAAAAATTAATTACGTCACAAAATACATAACGTCACAAAAATAAATGACGTCACAAAAAACATAACGGCACAAAAATTAATGACGTCACAAAATACCTAACGTCACAAAAAGAAATGACGTCACAAAATACATAACGTCACAAAAATAATTGACGTTACAAAATATATAACGTCACAAAAATAATTGACGTCACAAAATACCTAACGTCACAAAAATAAATGACGTCACAAAATACATAACGTCACAAAAATAATTGACGTTACAAAATATATAACGTCACAAAATACATAACGTCACAAATATAAATGACGTCACAAAAATAAATGACGTCACAAAATACATAACGTCACAAAAAAAATAACGTCACAAAATACATAACGTCACAAAAATAAATGAGGTCACAAAATACATAACGTCACAAATATAAATGACGTCACAAATATTAATACATAACGTCACAAAAATAAATGACGTCACAAAATACATAACGTCACAAAAATAAATGACGTCAAAAAATACATAACGTCACAAAACACATGTCACAAAAATAAATGACGTCACAAAATACATAACGTCACAAAAATAAATGACGTCACAATAATAAATGACGTCACAAAATACTAAACGTCACAAAAAAATGACGACACAAAATACATAACGTCACAAAAATAAATGAAGTCACAAAATACATAACATCACAAATTAAATGACGTCACAAAATACATAACGTCACAAAAATAAATGACGTCACAAAATACATAACGTCACAAAAATAAATGACGTCACAAAAATTAATTACGTCACAAAATACATAACGTCACAAAAATAAATGACGTCACAAAATACATAACGGCACAAAAATAAATGACGTCACAAAATACCTAACGTCACAAAAAGAAATGACGTCACAAAATACATAACGTCACAAAAATAATTGACGTCACAAAATACATAACGTCACAAAAATAAATGACGTCACAAAATACATAACGTCACAAAAATAAATAACGTCACAAAATACATAACGTCACAAAAAATCAATGAGGTCACAAAATACATAACGTCACAAATATAAATGACGTCACAAATATTAATACATAACGTCACAAAAATAAATGACGTCACAAAATACATAACGTCACAAATATAAATGACGTCACAAAAATAAATGACGTCACAAAATACATAACGTCACAAAAATAAATAACGTCACAAAATACATAACGTCACAAAAATAAATGTGGTCACAAAATACATAACGTCACAAAAATAACTGACGCCACAAAATACATAACGCTACAAAATACATAACGTCACAAAAATAATTGACGTCACAAAATACATAACGTCACAAAAATAAATGACGTCACAAAATACATAACGTCACAAAAATAAATGACGTCACAAAATACATAACGTCACAAAAATAAATGACGTCACAAAAATTAATTACGTCACAAAATACCTAACGTCACAAAAATAAATGACGTCACATAATACATAACGTCAAAAAAATAAATGACGTCACAAAATACATAACGTCACAAAAATAAATGACGTCACAAAATACATAACGTCACAAAAATAAATGACGTCACAATAATAAATGACGTCACAAAATACATAACGTCACAAAATAAATGACGTCACAAAATACATAACGTCAAAAAAATAAATGACGTCACAAAATACATAACGTCACAAAAACAAATGACGTCACAATAATAAATGACGTCACAAAATTCATAACGTCACAAAAATAAATGACGTAACAAAATACATAACGTCACAAAAATTAATGACGTCACAAAATACATAACGTCACAAAAATAAATGACGTCACAAAATACATAACGTCACAAAAATAAATGACGTCACAAAAATACATAACGTCACAAAAAAATAACGTCACAAAAATAAATGACGTCACAAAATACATAACGTCACAAAAATAAATGACGTCACACTAATAAATGACGTCACAATAATAAATGACGTCACAAAATACATAACGTCACAAAAATAAATGACGCCACAAAATACATAACGTCACAAAAATAAATGACGTCACAAAATACATAACGTCACAAAAATAAATGACGTCACAATAATAAATGACGTCACAAAATACTAAACGTCACAAAAAAATGACGTCACAAAATACATAACGTCACAAAATTAAATGACGTCACAAAAATTAATGACGTCACAAAATACATAACGGCACAAAAATAAATGACGTCACAAAATACATAACGTCACAAAAATAAATGACGTCACAAAAATTAATTACGTCACAAAATACCTAACGTCACAAAAATAAATGACGTCACATAATACATAACTTCAAAAAAAATAAATGACGTCACAAAATACATAACGTCTCAAAAATAAATGACGTCACAAAATACATAACGTCACAAAAATAAATGACGTCACAAAATACATAACGTCACAAAAATAAATGACGTCACAATAATAAATGACGTCACAAAATACTAAACGTCACAAAAAAATGACGTCACAAAATACATAACGTCACAAAAATAAATGACGTCACAAAAATAAATGACGTCACAAAATACATAACGTCACAAAAATAAATGACGTCACAATAATAAATGACGTCACAAAATTCATAACGTCACAAAAATAAATGACGTCACAAAATACATAACGCCACAAAAATAAATGAGGTCACAAAATACATAACGTGACAAAAATAAATGAAGTCACAATAATAAATGACGTCACAATAATAAATGACGTCACAAAATACTAAACGTCACAAAAAAATGACGTCACAAAATACATAACGTCACAAAAATAAATGTCGTCACAAAATACATAACGTCACAAAAATAAATGACGTCACAAAATACATAACGTCACAAAAATAAATGACGTCACAAAATACATAACGTCACAAAAATAAATGACGTCACAAAAATTAATTACGTCACAAAATACATAACGTCACAAAAATAAATGAGGTCACAAAAAACATAACGGCACAAAAATAAATGACGTCACAAAATACCTAACGTCACAAAAAGAAATGACGTCACAAAATACATAACGTCACAAAAATAATTGACGTTACAAAATATATAACGTCACAAAAATAATTGACGTCACAAAATACCTAACGTCACAAAAATAAATGACGTCACAAAATACATAACGTCACAAAAATAATTGACGTTACAAAATATATAACGTCACAAAATACATAACGTCACAAAAAAAAATAACGTCACAAAATACATAACGTCACAAAAATAAATGAGGTCACAAAATACATAACGTCACAAATATAAATGACGTCACAAATATTAATACATAACGTCACAAAAATAAATGACGTCACAAAATACATAACGTCACAAAAATAAATGACGTCACAAAAATAAATGACGTCACAAAATACATAACGTCACAAAAATAAATAACGTCACAAAATACATAACGTTACAAAAATAAATGAGGTCACAAAATACATAACGTCACAAAAATAAATGACGCCACAATATACATAACGTCACAAAAATAAATGACGTCAAAAAATACAAAACGTCACAAAAACAAATGACGTCACAAAATACATAACGTCACAAAAATAAATGACGTAACAATAATAAATGACGTCACAAAATACATAACGTCACAAAATAAATGACGTCACAAAATACATAACGCCACAAAATACATAACGTCACAAAAATAAATGACGTCACAAAAGACATAACGTCATAAATATAAATGACGTCACAAAAATAAATGACGTCACAAAATACATAACGTCACAAAAATAAATAACGTCACAAAATACATAACGTCACAAAAATAAATGAGGTCACAAAATACATAACGTCACAAATATAAATGACGTCACAAATATTAATACATAACGTCACAAAAATAAATGACGTCACAAAATACATAACGTCACAAAAATAAATGACGTCAAAAAATACATAACGTCACAAAACACATGTCACAAAAATAAATGACGTCTCAAAATACATAACGTCACAAAAATAAATGACGTCACAATAATAAATGACGTCACAAAATACTAAACGTCACAAAAAATGACGACACAAAATACATAACGTCACAAAAATAAATGAAGTCACAAAATACATAACATCACAAATTAAATGACGTCACAAAATACATAACGTCACAAAAATAAATGACGTCACAAAATACATAACGTCACAAAAATAAATGACGTCACAAAAATTAATTACGTCACAAAATACATAACGTCACAAAAATAAATGAAGTCACAAAATACATAACATCACAAATTAAATGACGTCACAAAATACATAACGTCACAAAAATAAATGACGTCACAAAATACATAACGTCACAAAAATAAATGACGTCACAAAAATTAATGACGTCACAAAATACATAACGTCACAAAAATAAATGACGTCACAAAATACATAACGTCACAAAAATAAATGACGTCACAATAATAAATGACGTCACAAAATACATAACGTCACAAAATAAATGACGTCACAAAATACATAACGTCAAAAAAATAAATGACGTCACAAAATACATAACGTCACAAAAACAAATGACGTCACAATAATAAATGACGTCACAAAATTCATAACGTCACAAAAATAAATGACGTAACAAAATACATAACGTCACAAAAATTAATGACGTCACAAAATACATAACGTCACAAAAATAAATGACGTCACAAAATACATAACGTCACAAAAATAAATGACGTCACAAAAATACATAACGTCACAAAAAAAATAACGTCACAAAAATAAATGACGTCACAAAATACATAACGTCACAAAAATAAATGACGTCACACTAATAAATGACGTCACAATAATAAATGACGTCACAAAATACATAACGTCACAAAAATAAATGACGCCACAAAATACATAACGTCACAAAAATAAATGACGTCACAAAATACATAACGTCACAAAAATAAATGACGTCACAATAATAAATGACGTCACAAAATACTAAACGTCACAAAAAAATGACGTCACAAAATACATAACGTCACAAAATTAAATGACGTCACAAAATACATAACGTCACAAGAATAAATGACGTCACAAAAATTAATGACGTCACAAAATACATAACGGCACAAAAATAAATGACGTCACAAAATACATAACGTCACAAAAATAAATGACGTCACAAAAATTAATTACGTCACAAAATACCTAACGTCACAAAAATAAATGACGTCACATAATACATAACGTAATACATAACGTAATACATAACTTCAAAAAAAATAAATGACGTCACAAAATACATAACGTCTCAAAAATAAATGACGTCACAAAATACATAACGTCACAAAAATAAATGACGTCACAAAATACATAACGTCACAAAAATAAATGACGTCACAATAATAAATGACGTCACAAAATACTAAACGTCACAAAAAAATGACGTCACAAAATACATAACGTCACAAAAATAAATGACGTCACAAAAATAAATGACGTCACAAAATACATAACGTCACAAAAATAAATGACGTCACAATAATAAATGACGTCACAAAATTCATAACGTCACAAAAATAAATGACGTCACAAAATACATAACGCCACAAAAATAAATGAGGTCACAAAATACATAACGTGACAAAAATAAATGAAGTCACAATAATAAATGACGTCACAATAATAAATGACGTCACAAAATACTAAACGTCACAAAAAAATGACGTCACAAAATACATAACGTCACAAAAATAAATGTCGTCACAAAATACATAACGTCACAAAAATAAATGACGTCACAAAATACATAACGTCACAAAAATAAATGACGTCACAAAATACATAACGTCACAAAAATAAATGACGTCACAAAAATTAATTACGTCACAAAATACATAACGTCACAAAAATAAATGAGGTCACAAAAAACATAACGGCACAAAAATAAATGACGTCACAAAATACCTAACGTCACAAAAAGAAATGACGTCACAAAATACATAACGTCACAAAAATAACTGACGTTACAAAATATATAACGTCACAAAAATAATTGACGTCACAAAATACCTAACGTCACAAAAATAAATGACGTCACAAAATACATAACGTCACAAAAATAATTGACGTTACAAAATATATAACGTCACAAAATACATAACGTCACAAATATAAATGACGTCACAAAAATAAATGACGTCACAAAATACATAACGTCACAAAAAAAAATAACGTCACAAAATACATAACGTCACAAAAATAAATGAGGTCACAAAATACATAACGTCACAAATATAAATGACGTCACAAATATTAATACATAACGTCACAAAAATAAATGACGTCACAAAATACATAACGTCACAAAAATAAATGACGTCACAAAAATAAATGACGTCACAAAATACATAACGTCACAAAAATAAATAACGTCACAAAATACATAACGTTACAAAAATAAATGAGGTCACAAAATACATAACGTCACAAAAATAAATGACGCCACAATATACATAACGTCACAAAAATAAATGACGTCAAAAAATACAAAACGTCACAAAAACAAATGACGTCACAAAATACATAACGTCACAAAAATAAATGACGTAACAATAATAAATGACGTCACAAAATACATAACGTCACAAAAATAAATGACGTCACAAAATACATAACGCCACAAAATACATAACGTCACAAAAATAAATGACGTCACAAAAGACATAACGTCATAAATATAAATGACGTCACAAAAATAAATGACGTCACAAAATACATAACGTCACAAAAATAAATAACGTCACAAAATACATAACGTCACAAAAATAAATGAGGTCACAAAATACATAACGTCACAAATATAAATGACGTCACAAATATTAATACATAACGTCACAAAAATAAATGACGTCACAAAATACATAACGTCACAAAAATAAATGACGTCAAAAAATACATAACGTCACAAAACACATGTCACAAAAATAAATGACGTCTCAAAATACATAACGTCACAAAAATAAATGACGTCACAATAATAAATGACGTCACAAAATACTAAACGTCACAAAAAATGACGACACAAAATACATAACGTCACAAAAATAAATGAAGTCACAAAATACATAACATCACAAATTAAATGACGTCACAAAATACATAACGTCACAAAAATAAATGACGTCACAAAATACATAACGTCACAAAAATAAATGACGTCACAAAAATTAATTACGTCACAAAATACATAACGTCACAAAAATAAATGACGTCACAAAATACATAACGGCACAAAAATAAATGACGTCACAAAATACCTAACGTCACAAAAAGAAATGACGTCACAAAATACATAACGTCACAAAAATAATTGACGTCACAAAATACATAACGTCACAAAAATAAATGACGTCACAAAATACATAACGTCAC
Source organism: Flexamia atlantica (assembly GCA_035578135.1). Taxonomy (NCBI): domain Eukaryota; kingdom Metazoa; phylum Arthropoda; class Insecta; order Hemiptera; family Cicadellidae; genus Flexamia; species Flexamia atlantica. The sequence continues at coordinate 1,455,699 of JAQJVK010000059.1, read as the reverse complement.
AAATATAAATGACGTCACAAATATAAATGACGTCACAAATATTAATACATAACGTCACAAAAATAAATGACGTCACAAAATACATAACGTCACAAATATAAATGACGTCACAAAAATAAATGACGTCACAAAATACATAACGTCACAAAAATAAATAACGTCACAAAATACATAACGTCACAAAAATAAATGTGGTCACAAAATACATAACGTCACAAAAATAACTGACGCCACAAAATACATAACGCTACAAAATACATAACGTCACAAAAATAATTGACGTCACAAAATACATAACGTCACAAAAATAAATGACGTCACAAAATACATAACGTCACAAAAATAAATGACGTCACAAAATACATAACGTCACAAAAATAAATGACGTCACAAAAATTAATTACGTCACAAAATACCTAACGTCACAAAAATAAATGACGTCACATAATACATAACGTCAAAAAAATAAATGACGTCACAAAATACATAACGTCACAAAAATAAATGACGTCACAAAATACATAACGTCACAAAAATAAATGACGTCACAATAATAAATGACGTCACAAAATACATAACGTCACAAAATAAATGACGTTACAAAATACATAACGTCAAAAAAATAAATGACGTCACAAAATACATAACGTCACAAAAATAAATGACGTCACAATAATAAATGACGTCACAAAATTCATAACGTCACAAAAATAAATGACGTAACAAAATACATAACGTCACAAAAATTAATGACGTCACAAAATACATAACGCCACAAAAATAAATGAGGTCACAAAATACATAACGTGACAAAAATAAATGAAGTCACAATAATAAATGACGTCACAATAATAAATGACGTCACAAAATACTAAACGTCACAAAAAAATGACGTCACAAAATACATAACGTCACAAAAATAAATGTCGTCACAAAATACATAACGTCACAAAAATAAATGACGTCACAAAATACATAACGTCACAAAAATAAATGACGTCACAAAATACATAACGTCACAAAAATAAATGACGTCACAAAAATTAATTACGTCACAAAATACATAACGTCACAAAAATAAATGAGGTCACAAAAAACATAACGGCACAAAAATAAATGACGTCACAAAATACCTAACGTCACAAAAAGAAATGACGTCACAAAATACATAACGTCACAAAAATAACTGACGTTACAAAATATATAACGTCACAAAAATAATTGACGTCACAAAATACCTAACGTCACAAAAATAAATGACGTCACAAAATACATAACGTCACAAAAATAATTGACGTTACAAAATATATAACGTCACAAAATACATAACGTCACAAATATAAATGACGTCACAAAAATAAATGACGTCACAAAATACATAACGTCACAAAAAAAAATAACGTCACAAAATACATAACGTCACAAAAATAAATGAGGTCACAAAATACATAACGTCACAAATATAAATGACGTCACAAATATTAATACATAACGTCACAAAAATAAATGACGTCACAAAATACATAACGTCACAAAAATAAATGACGTCACAAAAATAAATGACGTCACAAAATACATAACGTCACAAAAATAAATAACGTCACAAAATACATAACGTTACAAAAATAAATGAGGTCACAAAATACATAACGTCACAAAAATAAATGACGCCACAATATACATAACGTCACAAAAATAAATGACGTCAAAAAATACAAAACGTCACAAAAACAAATGACGTCACAAAATACATAACGTCACAAAAATAAATGACGTAACAATAATAAATGACGTCACAAAATACATAACGTCACAAAAATAAATGACGTCACAAAATACATAACGCCACAAAATACATAACGTCACAAAAATAAATGACGTCACAAAAGACATAACGTCATAAATATAAATGACGTCACAAAAATAAATGACGTCACAAAATACATAACGTCACAAAAATAAATAACGTCACAAAATACATAACGTCACAAAAATAAATGACGTCACAATAATAAATGACGTCACAAAATACTAAACGTCACAAAAAATGACGACACAAAATACATAACGTCACAAAAATAAATGAAGTCACAAAATACATAACATCACAAATTAAATGACGTCACAAAATACATAACGTCACAAAAATAAATGACGTCACAAAATACATAACGTCACAAAAATAAATGACGTCACAAAAATTAATTACGTCACAAAATACATAACGTCACAAAAATAAATGACGTCACAAAATACATAACGGCACAAAAATAAATGACGTCACAAAATACCTAACGTCACAAAAAGAAATGACGTCACAAAATACATAACGTCACAAAAATAATTGACGTCACAAAATACATAACGTCACAAAAATAAATGACGTCACAAAATACATAACGTCACAAATATAAATGACGTCACAAATATAAATGACGTCACAAATATTAATACATAACGTCACAAAAATAAATGACGTCACAAAATACATAACGTCACAAATATAAATGACGTCACAAAAATAAATGACGTCACAAAATACATAACGTCACAAAAATAAATAACGTCACAAAATACATAACGTCACAAAAATAAATGTGGTCACAAAATACATAACGTCACAAAAATAACTGACGCCACAAAATACATAACGCTACAAAATACATAACGTCACAAAAATAATTGACGTCACAAAATACATAACGTCACAAAAATAAATGACGTCACAAAATACATAACGTCACAAAAATAAATGACGTCACAAAATACATAACGTCACAAAAATAAATGACGTCACAAAAATTAATTACGTCACAAAATACCTAACGTCACAAAAATAAATGACGTCACATAATACATAACGTCAAAAAAATAAATGACGTCACAAAATACATAACGTCACAAAAATAAATGACGTCACAAAATACATAACGTCACAAAAATAAATGACGTCACAATAATAAATGACGTCACAAAATACATAACGTCACAAAATAAATGACGTTACAAAATACATAACGTCAAAAAAATAAATGACGTCACAAAATACATAACGTCACAAAAATAAATGACGTCACAATAATAAATGACGTCACAAAATTCATAACGTCACAAAAATAAATGACGTAACAAAATACATAACGTCACAAAAATTAATGACGTCACAAAATACATAACGTCACAAAAATAAATGACGTCACAAAATACATAACGTCACAAAAATAAATGACGTCACAAAAATACATAACGTCACAAAAAAAATAACGTCACAAAAATAAATGACGTCACAAAATACATAACGTCACGAAAATAAATGACGTCACACTAATAAATGACGTCACAATAATAAATGACGTCACAAAATACATAACGTCACAAAAATAAATGACGTCACAAAATACATAACGTCACAAAAATAAATGACGTCACAAAATACATAACGTCACAAAAATAAATGACGTCACAATAATAAATGACGTCACAAAATACTAAACGTCACAAAAAATGACGTCACAAAATACATAACGTCACAAAATTAAATGACGTCACAAAATACATAACGTCACAAGAATAAATGACGTCACAAAAATTAATGACGTCACAAAATACATAACGGCACAAAAATAAATGACGTCACAAAATACATAACGTCACAAAAATAAATGACGTCACAAAAATTAATTACGTCACAAAATACCTAACGTCACAAAAATAAATGACGTCACATAATACATAACTTCAAAAAAAATAAATGACGTCACAAAATACATAACGTCTCAAAAATAAATGACGTCACAAAATACATAACGTCACAAAAATAAATGACGTCACAAAATACATAACGTCACAAAAATAAATGACGTCACAATAAAAAATGACGTCACAAAATATATAACGTCACAAAAAAATGACGTCACAAAATACAAAAAGTCAAAAAAATAAATGACGTCACAAAATACATAACGTCACAAAAATAAATGACGTCACAATAATAAATGACGTCACAAAATTCATAACGTCACAAAAATAAATGACGTCACAAAATACATAACGTCACAAAAATAAATGACGTCACAAAATACATAACGTCAAAAAAATAAATGACGTCACAAAAATTAATTACGTCACAAAATACCTAACGTCACAAAAATAAATGACGTCACATAATACATAACTTCAAAAAAAATAAATGACGTCACAAAATACATAACGTCTCAAAAATAAATGACGTCACAAAATACATAACGTCACAAAAATAAATGACGTCACAAAAATACATAACGTCACAAAAAACATAACGTCACAAAAATAAATGACGTCACAAAAAACATAACGTCAAAAAAATAAATGACGTCACACAAATAAATGACGTCACAATAATAAATGACGTCACAAAATACATAACGTCACAAAAATAAATGACGTCACAAAATACATAACGTCACAAAAATAAATGACGTCACAAAATACATAACGTCACAAAAATAAATGACGTCAAAAAATACATAACGTCACAAAACACATATCGTCACAAAAATAAATGACGTCACAAAATACATAACGTCACAAAAATAAATGACGTCACAATAATAAATGACGTCACAAAATACTAAACGTCAAAAAAAATGACGTCACAAAATACATAACGTCACAATATTAAATGACGTCACAAAAATAAATGACGTCACAAAATACATAACGTCACAAAAATAAATGACGTCACATTATACATAACGTCACAAAAATAAATGACGTCACAAAAATTAATTACGTCACAAAATACATAACGTCACAAAAATAAATGACGTCACAAAATACATAACGGCACAAAAATAAATGACGTCACAAAATACCTAACGTCACAAAAAGAAATGACGTCACAAAATACATAACGTCACAAAAATAATTGACGTCACAAAATACATAACGTCACAAAAATAATTGACGTCACAAAATACATAACGTCACAAATATAAATGACGTCACAAAAATAAATGACGTCACAAAATACATAACGTCACAAAAATAAATAACGTCACAAAATACATAACGTCACAAAAATAAATGAGGTCACAAAATACATAGCGTCACAAATATAAATGACGTCACAAATATTAATACATAACGTCACAAAAATAAATGACGTCACAAAATACATAACGTCACAAATATAAATGACGTTACAAAAATAAATGACGTCACAAAATACATAACGTCACAAAAATAAATAACGTCACAAAATACATAACGTCACAAAAATAAATGTGGTCACAAAATACATAACGTCACAAAAATAAATGATGCCACAATATACATAACGTCACAAAAATAAATGACGTCACAAAATACAAAACGTCACAAAAACAAATGACGTCACAAAATACATAACGTCACAAAAATAAATGACGTCACAAAATACATAACGTCACAAAAATAAATGACAACACAAAAATTAATTACGTCGCAAAAATAAATGACGTCACAATAATAAATGACGTCACAAAATACATAACGTCACAAAAATAAATGACGTTACAAAATACATAACGTCACAAAAATAAATGACGTCACAACATACATAATGTCACAAAAATAAATGACGTCACAAAATACATAACGTCATAAAAATAAATGACGTCACAAAATACATAACGTCACAAAAATAAATGACGTCACCAAATACATAACGTCACAAAAATAAATGAAGTCACAAAATACATAACGTCACAAAAATAAATGACGTCACAAAATACATAACGTCACAAAAATAAATGACGTCACAGAAATTAATGACGTCACAAAATACATAACGGCACAAAAATAAATGACGTCACAAAATACCTAACGTCACAAAAAGAAATGACGTCACAAAATACATAACGTCACAAAAATAATTGACGTCACAAAATATATAACGTCACAAAAATAATTGACGTCACAAAATACATAACGTCACAAATATAAATGACGTCACAAAATACATAACGTCACAAATATAAATGACGTCACAAAAATAAATGACGTCACAAAATACATAACGTCACAAATATAAATGACGTCACAAATATTAATACATAACGTCTCAAAAATAAATGACGTCACAAAATGCATGTCACAATATAAATGACGTCACAAAAATAAATGACGTCACAAAATACATAACGTCAAAAAAATAAATAACGTCACAAAATACATAACGTCACAAAAATAAATGATGCCACAATATACATAACGTCACAAAAATAAATGACGTCACAAAATACAAAACGTCGCAAAAACAAATGACGTCACAAAATACATAACGTCACAAAAATAAATGACGTCACAAAATACATAACGTCACAAAAATAAATGACAACACAAAAATTAATTACGTCACAAAAATAAATGACGTCACAATAATAAATGACGTCACAAAATACATAACGTCACAAAAATAAATGACGTTACAAAATACATAACGTCACAAAAATAAATGACGTCACAAAATACATAATGTCACAAAAATAAATGACGTCACAAAATACATAACGTCATAAAAATAAATGACGTCACAAAATACATAACGTCACAAAAATAAATGACGTCACAAAATACATAACGTCACAAAAATAAATGAAGTCACAAAATACATAACGTCACAAAAATAAATGACGTCACAAAATACATAACGTCACAAAAATAAATGACGTCACAATAATAAATGACGTCACAAAATACTTAACGTCTTAAAAATATATGACGTCACAAAATACATAACGTCACAAAAATAAATGACGTCACAAAATACATAACGTCACAAAATACATAACGTCACAAAATACATAACGTCACAAAAATAAATGACGTCACAAAATACATAACGTCACAAAAATAAATGACGTCACAAAATACATAACGTCACAAAAATAAATGACGTCACAAAATACATAACGTCACAAAAATAAATGACGTCACAAAATACATAACGTCACAAATATAAATGACGTCACAAAAATAAATGACGTCACAAAATACACAACGTCACAAAAATAAATAACGTCACAAAATACATAACGTCAAAAAATAAATGACGTCACAAAAATACATAACGTCACAAAAAACATAACGTCACAGAAATAAATGACGTCACAAAATACATAACGTCACAAAAATAAATGACGTCACACTAATAAATGACGTCACAATAATAAATGACGTCACAAAATACAAAACGTCACAAAAATAAATGACGTCACAAAATAAATAACGTCACAAAAATAAATGACGTCACAAAATACATAACGTCACAAAAATAAATGACGTCACAATAATAAATGACGTCACAAAATACATAACGTCACAAAAATAAATAATGTCACAAAATACAAAAAGTCAAAAAAATAAATGACGTCACAAAATACATAACGTCACAAAAATAAATGACGTCACAATAATAAATGACGTCACAAAATTCATAACGTCACAAAAATAAATGACGTCACAAAATACATAACGTCACAAAAATAAATGACGTCACAAAATACATAACGTCAAAAAAATAAATGACGTCACAAAAATTAATTACGTCACAAAATACCTAACGTCACAAAAATAAATGACGTCACATAATACATAACTTCAAAAAAAATAAATGACGTCACAAAATACATAACGTCTCAAAAATAAATGACGTCACAAAATACATAACGTCACAAAAATAAATGACGTCACAAAAATACATAACGTCACAAAAAACATAACGTCACAAAAATAAATGACGTCACAAAATACATAACGTCAAAAAAATAAATGACGTCACACAAATAAATGACGTCACAATAATAAATGACGTCACAAAATACATAACGTCACAAAAATAAATGACGTCACAAAATACATAACGTCACAAAAATAAATGACGTCACAAAATACATAACGTCACAAAAATAAATGACGTCAAAAAATACATAACGTCACAAAACACATATCGTCACAAAAATAAATGACGTCACAAAATACATAACGTCACAAAAATAAATGACGTCACAATAATAAATGACGTCACAAAATACTAAACGTCAAAAAAAATGACGTCACAAAATACATAACGTCACAATATTAAATGACGTCACAAAAATAAATGACGTCACAAAATACATAACGTCACAAAAATAAATGACGTCACATTATACATAACGTCACAAAAATAAATGACGTCACAAAAATTAATTACGTCACAAAATACATAACGTCACAAAAATAAATGACGTCACAAAATACATAACGGCACAAAAATAAATGACGTCACAAAATACCTAACGTCACAAAAAGAAATGACGTCACAAAATACATAACGTCACAAAAATTTTATTTTTGTGATGTTATGTATTTTGTGACGTCATTTGTTTTTGTGACGTTTTGTATTTTGTGACGTCATTTATTTTTGTGACGTTATGTATATTGTGGCATCATTTATTTTTGTGACGTTATGTATTTTGTGACCACATTTATTTTTGTGACGTTATGTATTTTGTGACGTTATTTATTTTTGTGACGTTATGTATTTTGTGACGTCATTTATTTTTGTAACGTCATTTATATTTGTGACGTTATGTATTTTGTGACGTCATTTATTTTTGTGACGTTATGTATTAATATTTGTGACGTCATTTATATTTGTGACGCTATGTATTTTGTGACCTCATTTATTTTTGTGACGTTATGTATTTTGTGACGTTATTTATTTTTGTGACGTTATGTATTTTGTGACGTCATTTATTTTTGTGACGTCATTTATATTTGTGACGTTATGTATTTTGTGACGTCAATTATTTTTGTGACGTTATGTATTTTGTGACGTCAATTATTTTTGTGACGTTATGTATTTTGTGACGTCATTTCTTTTTGTGACGTTAGGTATTTTGTGACGTCATTTATTTTTGTGCCGTTATGTATTTTGTGACGTCATTTATTTTTGTGACGTTATGTATTTTGTGACGTAATTAATTTTTGTGACGTCATTTATTTTTGTGACGTTATGTATAATGTGACTTCATTTATTTTTGTGACGTTATGTATTTTGTGACGTCATTTATTTTTGTGACGTCATTTAATATTGTGACGTTATGTATTTTGTGACGTCATTTTTTTTGACGTTTAGTATTTTGTGACGTCATTTATTATTGTGACGTCATTTATTTTTGTGACGTTATGTATTTTGTGACGTCATTTATTTTTGTGACGATATGTGTTTTGTGACGTTATGTATTTTTTGACGTCATTTATTTTTGTGACGTTATGTATTTTGTGACGTCATTTATTTTTGTGACGTTATGTATTTTGTGACGTCATTTATTTTTGTGACGTTATGTATTTTGTGACGTCATTTATTATTGTGACGTCATTTATTTGTGTGACGTCATTTATTTTTTTGACGTTATGTATTTTGTGACGTCATTTATTTTTGTGACGTTATGTTTTTTGTGACGTTATGTATTTTTGTGACGTCATTTATTTTTGTGACGTTATGTATTTTGTGACGTCATTTATTTTTGAGACGTTATGTATTTTGTGACGTCATTTATTTTTTTTGAAGTTATGTATTATGTGACGTCATTTATTTTTGTGACGTTAGGTATTTTGTGACGTAATTAATTTTTGTGACGTCATTTATTTTTTTGACGTTATGTATTTTGTGACGTCATTTATTTTTGTGACGTTATGTATTTTGTGACGTCATTTATTTTTGTGACGTTATGAATTTTGTGACGTCATTTATTATTGTGACGTCATTTATTTTTGTGACGTTATGTATTTTGTGACGTCATTTATTTTTTTGACTTTTTGTATTTTGTGACATTATTTATTTTTGTGACGTTATGTATTTTGTGACGTCATTTATTATTGTGACGTCATTTATTTTTGTGACGTTATGTATTTTGTGACGTCATTTATTTTTGTGACGTTATTTATTTTGTGACGTCATTTATTTTTGTGACGTTTTGTATTTTGTGACGTCATTTATTATTGTGACGTCATTTATTAGTGTGACGTCATTTATTTTTGTGACGTTATGTATTTTGTGACGTCATTTATTTTTGTGACGTTATGTTTTTTGTGACGTTATGTATTTTTGTGACGTCATTTATTTTTGTGACGTTATGTATTTTGTGACGTTATTTATTTTTGTGACGTTGTGTATTTTGTGACGTCATTTATTTTTGTGACGTCATTTATATTTGTGACGTTATGTATTTTGTGACGTCATTTATTTTTGTGACGTTATGTATTTTGTGACGTCATTTATTTTTGTGACGTTATGTATTTTGTGACGTCATTTATTTTTGTGACGTTATGTATTTTGTGACGTCATTTATTTTTGTGACGTTATGTATTTTGTGACGTTATGTATTTTGTGACGTTATGTATTTTGTGACGTCATTTATTTTTGTGACGTTATGTATTTTGTGACGTCATATATTTTTAAGACGTTAAGTATTTTGTGACGTCATTTATTATTGTGACGTCATTTATTTTTGTGACGTTATGTATTTTGTGACGTCATTTATTTTTGTGACGTTATGTATTTTGTGACTTCATTTATTTTTGTGACGTTATGTATTTTGTGACGTCATTTATTTTTGTGACGTTATGTATTTTGTGACGTCATTTATTTTTATGACGTTATGTATTTTGTGACGTCATTTATTTTTGTGACATTATGTATTTTGTGACGTCATTTATTTTTGTGACGTTATGTATTTTGTAACGTCATTTATTTTTGTGACGTTATGTATTTTGTGACGTCATTTATTATTGTGACGTCATTTATTTTTGTGACGTAATTAATTTTTGTGTTGTCATTTATTTTTGTGACGTTATGTATTTTGTGACGTCATTTATTTTTGTGACGTTATGTATTTTGTGACGTCATTTGTTTTTGCGACGTTTTGTATTTTGTGACGTCATTTATTTTTGTGACGTTATGTATATTGTGGCATCATTTATTTTTGTGACGTTATGTATTTTGTGACGTTATTTATTTTTGTGACGTTATGTATTTTGTGTCGTCATTTATTTTTGTGACGTCATTTATATTGTGACATGCATTTTGTGACGTCATTTATTTTTGTGACGTTATGTATTAATATTTGTGACGTCATTTATATTTGTGACGTTATGTATTTTGTGACGTCATTTATTTTTGTGACGTCATTTATATTTGTGACGTTATGTATTTTGTGACGTCATTTATATTTGTGACGTTATGTATTTTGTGACGTCAATTATTTTTGTGACGTTATATATTTTGTGACGTCAATTATTTTTGTGACGTTATGTATTTTGTGACGTCATTTCTTTTTGTGACGTTAGGTATTTTGTGACGTCATTTATTTTTGTGCCGTTATGTATTTTGTGACGTCATTAATTTCTGTGACGTCATTTATTTTTGTGACGTTATGTATTTTGTGACGTCATTTATTTTTGTGACGTTATGTATTTTGTGACTTCATTTATTTTTGTGACGTTATGTATTTGGTGACGTCATTTATTTTTGTGACGTTATGTATTTTTTGACGTCATTTATTTTTATGACGTTATGTATGTTGTGACGTCATTTATTTTTGTGACGTTATGTATTTTGTAACGTCATTTATTTTTGTGACGTTATGTATTTTGTGACGTCATTTATTATTGTGACGTCATTTATTTTTGCGACGTAATTAATTTTTGTGTTGTCATTTATTTTTGTGACGTTATGTATTTTGTGACGTCATTTATTTTTGTGACGTTATGTATTTTGTGACGTCATTTGTTTTTGTGACGTTTTGTATTTTGTGACGTCATTTATTTTTGTGACGTTATGTATATTGTGGCATCATTTATTTTTGTGACGTTATGTATTTTGTGACCACATTTATTTTTGTGACGTTATGTATTTTGTGACGTTATTTATTTTTGTGACGTTATGTATTTTGTGACGTCATTTATTTTTGTAACGTCATTTATATTTGTGACGTTATGTATTTTGTGACGTCATTTATTTTTGTGACGTTATGTATTAATATTTGTGACGTCATTTATATTTGTGACGCTATGTATTTTGTGACCTCATTTATTTTTGTGACGTTATGTATTTTGTGACGTTATTTATTTTTGTGACGTTATGTATTTTGTGACGTCATTTATTTTTGTGACGTCATTTATATTTGTGACGTTATGTATTTTGTGACGTCAATTATTTTTGTGACGTTATGTATTTTGTGACGTCAATTATTTTTGTGACGTTATGTATTTTGTGACGTCATTTCTTTTTGTGACGTTAGGTATTTTGTGACGTCATTTATTTTTGTGCCGTTATGTATTTTGTGACGTCATTTATTTTTGTGACGTTATGTATTTTGTGACGTAATTAATTTTTGTGACGTCATTTATTTTTGTGACGTTATGTATAATGTGACGTCATTTATTTTTGTGACGTTATGTATTTTGTGACGTCATTTATTTTTGTGACGTCATTTAATATTGTGACGTTATGTATTTTGTGACGTCATTTTTTTTGACGTTTAGTATTTTGTGACGTCATTTATTATTGTGACGTCATTTATTTTTGTGACGTTATGTATTTTGTGACGTCATTTATTTTTGTGACGATATGTGTTTTGTGACGTTATGTATTTTTTGACGTCATTTATTTTTGTGACGTTATGTATTTTGTGACGTCATTTATTTTTGTGACGTTATGTATTTTGTGACGTCATTTATTTTTGTGACGTTATGTATTTTGTGACGTCATTTATTATTGTGACGTCATTTATTTGTGTGACGTCATTTATTTTTTTGACGTTATGTATTTTGTGACGTCATTTATTTTTGTGACGTTATGTTTTTTGTGACGTTATGTATTTTTGTGACGTCATTTATTTTTGTGACGTTATGTATTTTGTGACGTCATTTATTTTTGAGACGTTATGTATTTTGTGACGTCATTTATTTTTTTTGAAGTTATGTATTATGTGACGTCATTTATTTTTGTGACGTTAGGTATTTTGTGACGTAATTAATTTTTGTGACGTCATTTATTTTTTTGACGTTATGTATTTTGTGACGTCATTTATTTTTGTGACGTTATGTATTTTGTGACGTCATTTATTTTTGTGACGTTATGAATTTTGTGACGTCATTTATTATTGTGACGTCATTTATTTTTGTGACGTTATGTATTTTGTGACGTCATTTATTTTTTTGACTTTTTGTATTTTGTGACGTCATTTTTTTGTGACGTTATGTATTTTGTGACGTCATTTTTTATTGTGACGTCATTTATTTTTGTGACGTTATGTATTTTGTGACGTCATTTATTTTTGTGACGTTATGTATTTTGTGACGTCATTTATTTTTGAGACGTTATGTATTTTGTGACGTCATTTATTTTTTTTGAAGTTGTGTATTATGTGACGTCATTTATTTTTGTGACGTTAGGTATTTTGTGACGTAATTAATTTTTGTGACGTCATTTATTTTTGTGACGTTATGTATTTTGTGACGTCATTTATTTTTGTGCCGTTATGTATTTTGTGACGTCATTAATTTTTGTGACGTCATTTATTCTTGTGACGTTATGTATTTTGTGACGTCATTTAATTTTGTGACGTTATGTATTTTGTGACGTCATTTTTTTGTGACGTTTAGTATTTTGTGACGTCATTTATTATTGTGACGTCATTTATTTTTGTGACGTTATGTATTTTGTGACGTCATTTATTTTTGTGACGTTATGTATTTTGTGACGTCATTTATTTTTGTGACGTTATGTATTTTGTGACGTCATTTATTATTGTGACGTCATTTATTAGTGTGACGTCATTTATTTTCGTGACGTTATGTATTTTGTGACGTCATTTATTTTTGTGACGTTATTTTTTTTGTGCCGTTATGTATTTTTGTGACGTAATTTATTTTTGTGACGTTATGTATTTTGTGACGTCATTTATTTTTGTGACGTTATGTATTTTGTGACGTCATTAATTTTTGTGACGTTATGTATTTTGTTACGTCATTTATTTTTGTGACGTTATGAATTTTGTGACGTCATTTATTATTGTGACGTCATTTATTTTTGTGACGTTATGTATTTTGTGACGTCATTTATTTTTTTGACGTTATGTATTTTGTGACGTCATTTATTTTGTGACGTTATGTATTTTGTGACGTCATTTATTATTGTGACGTCATTTATTTTTGTGACGTTATGTATTTTGTGACGTCATTTATTTTTGTGACGTTATGTATTTTGTGACGTCATTTATTTTTTTGACGTTATGTATTATGTGACGTCATTTATTTTTGTGACGTTAGGTATTTTGTGACGTAATTAATTTTTGTGACGTCATTTATTTTTGTGACGTTATGTATTTTGTGACGTCATTTATTTTTGTGACGTTATGTATTTTGTGACGTCATTTATTTTTGTGACGTTATGTATTTTGTGACGTCAATTATTTTTGTGACGTTATGTATTTTGTAGCGTTATGTATTTTGTGGCGTCAGTTATTTTTGTGACGTTATGTATTTTGTGACCACATTTATTTTTGTGACGTTATGTATTTTGTGACGTTATTTATTTTTGTGACGTTATGTATTTTGTGACGTCATTTATTTTTGTGACGTCATTTATATTTGTGACGTTATGTATTTTGTGACGTCATTTATTTTTGTGACGTTATGTATTAATATTTGTGACGTCATTTATATTTGTGACGTCATTTATATTTGTGACGTTATGTATTTTGTGACGTCATTTAATTTGTGATGTTATGTATTTTGTGACTTCATTTATTTTTGTGACGTTATGTATTTTGTGTCGTCATTTTTTGTGACGTTTAGTATTTTGTGACGTCATTTATTATTGTGACGTCATTTATTTTTGTGACGTTATGTATTTTGAGACGTCATTTATTTTTGTGACATGTGTTTTGTGACGTTATGTATTTTTTGACGTCATTTATTTTTGTGACGTTATGTATTTTGTGACGTCATTTATTTTTGTGACGTTATGTATTAATATTTGTGACGTCATTTATATTTGTGACGTTATGTATTTTGTGACCTCATTTATTTTTGTGACGTTATGTATTTTGTGACGTTATTTATTTTTGTGACGTTATGTATTTTGTGACGTCATTTATTTTTGTGACGTCATTTATTTTTGTGACGTCATTTATATTTATGACGTTATGTCTTTTGTGACGTCATTTATTTTTGTGACGTTATGTATTTTGTGGCGTTATGTATTTTGTGACGTCATTTATTTTTGTGACGTTATGTATTTTGTGACGTCATTTATTATTGTTACGTCATTTATTTTTTTGACGTTATGTATTTTGTGACGTCATTTGTTTTTGTGACGTTTTGTATTTTTTGACGTCATTTATTTTTGTGACGTTATGTATATTGTGGCGTCATTTATTTTTGTGACGTTATGTATTTTGTGACCTCATTTATTTTTGTAACGTTATGTATTTTGTGACGTTATTTATTTTTGTGACGTTATGTATTTTGTGACGTCATTTATTTTTGTGACGTCATTTATTTTTGTGACGTTATGTATTTTGTGACGTCATTTATTTTTGTGACGTTATGTATTAATATTTGTGACGTCATTTATATTTGTGACGTTATGTATTTTGTGACCTCATTTATTTTTGTGACGTTATGTATTTTGTGACGTTATTTTTTTTTGTGACGTTATGTATTTTGTGACGTCATTTATTTTTGTGACGTCATTTATATTTGTGACGTTATGTATTTTGTGACGTTATATATTTTGTAACGTCAATTATTTTTGTGACGTTATGTATTTTGTGACGTCATTTATTTTTGTGACGTTAGGTATTTTGTGACGTCAATTATTTTTGTGACGTTATATATTTTGTAACGTCAATTATTTTTGTGACGTTATGTATTTTGTGACGTCATTTATTTTTGTGACGTTATGTATTTTGTGACGACATTTATTTTTGTGACGTTATGTATTTTGTGACGTCATTTTTTTGTGACGTTAGGTATTTTGTGACGTCATTTATTTTTGTGCCGTTATGTTTTTTGTGACCTCATTTATTTTTGTGACGTTATGTATTTTGTGACGTAATTAATTTTTGTGACGTCATTTATTTTTGTGACGTTATGTATTTTGTGACGTCATTTATTTTTGTGACGTTATGTATTTTGTGACGTCATTTATTTTTGTGACGTTATGTATTTTGTGACGACATTTATTTTTGTGACGTTATGTATTTTGTGACGTCATTTTTTTGTGACGTTTAGTATTTTGTGACGTCATTTATTATTGTGACGTCATTTATTATTGTGACTTCATTTATTTTTGTCACGTTATGTATTTTGTGACCTCATTTATTTTTGTGGCGTTATGTATTTTGTGACGTCATTTATTTTTGTGACGTTATGAATTTTGTGACGTCATTTATTATTGTGACGTCATTTATTTTTGTGACGTTATGTATTTTGTGACGTCATTTATTTTTGTGACGTCATTTATTTTTGTGACGTTATGTATTTTGTGACGTCATTTTTTTGTGACGTTTAGTATTTTGTGACGTCATTTATTATTGTGACGTCATTTATTTTTGTGACGTTATGTATTTTGTGACGTCATTTATTTTTGTGACGTTATGTATTTTGTGACGTCATTTATTTTTGAGACGTTATGTATTTTGTGACGTCATTTATTTTTTTTGAAGTTATGTATTATGTGACGTCATTTATTTTTGTGACGTTAGGTATTTTGTGACGTAATTAATTTTTGTGACGTCATTTATTTTTGTGACGTTATGTATTTTGTGACGTCATTTATTTTTGTGCCGTTATGTATTTTGTGACGTCATTAATTTTTGTGACGTCATTTATTCTTGTGACGTTATGTATTTTGTGACGTCATTTAATTTTGTGACGTTATGTATTTTGTGACGTCATTTTTTTGTGACGTTTAGTATTTTGTGACGTCATTTATTATTGTGACGTCATTTATTTTTGTGACGTTATGTATTTTGTGACGTCATTTATTTTTGTGACGTTATGTATTTTGTGGCGTCATTTATTTTTGTGACGTTATGTATTTTGTGACGTCATTTATTATTGTGACGTCATTTATTAGTGTGACGTCATTTATTTTTGTGACGTTATGTATTTTGTGACGTCATTTATTTTTGTGACGTTATTTTTTTTGTGACGTTATGTATTTTTGTGACGTCATTTATTTTTGTGACGTTATGTATTTTGTGACGTCATTTATTTTTGTGACGTTATGTATTTTGTGACGTCATTAATTTTTGTGACGTTATGTATTTTGTTACGTCATTTATTTTTGTGACGTTATGAATTTTGTGACGTCATTTATTATTGTGACGTCATTTGTTTTTGTGACGTTATGTATTTTGTGACGTCATTTATTTTTTTGACGTTATGTATTTTGTGACGTCATTTATTTTGTGACGTTATGTATTTTGTGACGTCATTTATTATTGTGACGTCATTTATTTTTGTGACGTTATGTATTTTGTGACGTCATTTATTTTTGTGACGTTATGTATTTTGTGACGTCATTAATTTTTGTGACGTCATTTATTTTTGTGACGTTATGTATTTTGTGACGTCATTTATTTTTGTGACGTTATGTATTTTGTGACGTCATTTAATTTGTGATGTTATGTATTTTGTGACTTCATTTATTTTTGTGACGTTATGTATTTTGTGACGTAATTAATTTTTGTGACGTCATTTATTTTTGTGACGTTATGTATTTTGTGACGTCATTTATTTTTGTGACGTTATGTATTTTGTGTCGTCATTTTTTGTGACGTTTAGTATTTTGTGACGTCATTTATTATTGTGACGTCATTTATTTTTGTGACGTTATGTATTTTGAGACGTCATTTATTTTTGTGACATGTGTTTTGTGACGTTATGTATTTTTTGACGTCATTTATTTTTGTGACGTTATGTATTTTGTGACGTCATTTATTTTTGTGACGTTATGTATTAATATTTGTGACGTCATTTATATTTGTGACGTTATGTATTTTGTGACCTCATTTATTTTTGTGACGTTATGTATTTTGTGACGTTATTTATTTTTGTGACGTTATGTATTTTGTGACGTCATTTATTTTTGTGACGTCATTTATATTTATGACGTTATGTCTTTTGTGACGTCATTTATTTTTGTGACGTTATGTATTTTGTGGCGTTATGTATTTTGTGACGTCATTTATTTTTGTGACGTTATGTATTTTGTGACGTCATTTATTATTGTTACGTCATTTATTTTTGTGACGTTATGTATTTTGTGACGTCATTTGTTTTTGTGACGTTTTGTATTTTTTGACGTCATTTATTTTTGTGACGTTATGTATATTGTGGCGTCATTTATTTTTGTGACGTTATGTATTTTGTGACCTCATTTATTTTTGTAACGTTATGTATTTTGTGACGTTATTTATTTTTGTGACGTTATGTATTTTGTGACGTCATTTATTTTTGTGACGTCATTTATTTTTGTGACGTTATGTATTTTGTGACGTCATTTATTTTTGTGACGTTATGTATTAATATTTGTGACGTCATTTATATTTGTGACGTTATGTATTTTGTGACCTCATTTATTTTTGTGACGTTATGTATTTTGTGACGTTATTTTTTTTTTGTGACGTTATGTATTTTGTGACGTCATTTATTTTTGTGACGTCATTTATATTTGTGACGTTATGTATTTTGTGACGTTATATATTTTGTAACGTCAATTATTTTTGTGACGTTATGTATTTTGTGACGTCATTTATTTTTGTGACGTTAGGTATTTTGTGACGTCAATTATTTTTGTGACGTTATATATTTTGTAACGTCAATTATTTTTGTGACGTTATGTATTTTGTGACGTCATTTCTTTTTGTGACGTTAGGTATTTTGTGACGTCATTTATTTTTGTGCCGTTATGTTTTTTGTGACCTCATTTATTTTTGTGACGTTATGTATTTTGTGACGTAATTAATTTTTGTGACGTCATTTATTTTTGTGACGTTATGTATTTTGTGACGTCATTTATTTTTGTGACGTTATGTATTTTGTGACGTCATTTATTTTTGTGACGTTATGTATTTTGTGACGACATTTATTTTTGTGACGTTATGTATTTTGTGACGTCATTTTTTTGTGACGTTTAGTATTTTGTGACGTCATTTATTATTGTGACGTCATTTATTATTGTGACTTCATTTATTTTTGTCACGTTATGTATTTTGTGACCTCATTTATTTTTGTGGCGTTATGTATTTTGTGACGTCATTTATTTTTGTGACGTTATGAATTTTGTGACGTCATTTATTATTGTGACGTCATTTATTTTTGTGACGTTATGTATTTTGTGACGTCATTTATTTTTGTGACGTCATTTATTTTTGTGACGTTATGTATTTTGTGACGTCATTTTTTTGTGACGTTTAGTATTTTGTGACGTCATTTATTATTGTGACGTCATTTATTTTTGTGACGTTATGTATTTTGTGACGTCATTTATTTTTGTGACGTTATGTATTTTGTGACGTCATTTATTTTTGAGACGTTATGTATTTTGTGACGTCATTTATTTTTTTTGAAGTTATGTATTATGTGACGTCATTTATTTTTGTGACGTTAGGTATTTTGTGACGTAATTAATTTTTGTGACGTCATTTATTTTTGTGACGTTATGTATTTTGTGACGTCATTTATTTTTGTGCCGTTATGTATTTTGTGACGTCATTAATTTTTGTGACGTCATTTATTCTTGTGACGTTATGTATTTTGTGACGTCATTTAATTTTGTGACGTTATGTATTTTGTGACGTCATTTTTTTGTGACGTTTAGTATTTTGTGACGTCATTTATTATTGTGACGTCATTTATTTTTGTGACGTTATGTATTTTGTGACGTCATTTATTTTTGTGACGTTATGTATTTTGTGGCGTCATTTATTTTTGTGACGTTATGTATTTTGTGACGTCATTTATTATTGTGACGTCATTTATTAGTGTGACGTCATTTATTTTTGTGACGTTATGTATTTTGTGACGTCATTTATTTTTGTGACGTTATTTTTTTTGTGACGTTATGTATTTTTGTGACGTCATTTATTTTTGTGACGTTATGTATTTTGTGACGTCATTTATTTTTGTGACGTTATGTATTTTGTGACGTCATTAATTTTTGTGACGTTATGTATTTTGTTACGTCATTTATTTTTGTGACGTTATGAATTTTGTGACGTCATTTATTATTGTGACGTCATTTGTTTTTGTGACGTTATGTATTTTGTGACGTCATTTATTTTTTTGACGTTATGTATTTTGTGACGTCATTTATTTTGTGACGTTATGTATTTTGTGACGTCATTTATTATTGTGACGTCATTTATTTTTGTGACGTTATGTATTTTGTGACGTCATTTATTTTTGTGACGTTATGTATTTTGTGACGTCATTTATTTTTTTGACGTTATGTATTATGTGACGTCATTTATTTTTGTGACGTTAGGTATTTTGTGACGTAATTAATTTTTGTGACGTCATTTATTTTTGTGACGTTATGTATTTTGTGACGTCATTTATTTTTGTGACGTTATGTATTTTGTGACGTCATTTATTTTTGTGACGTTATGTATTTTGTGACGTCAATTATTTTTGTGACGTTATGTATTTTGTAGCGTTATGTATTTTGTGGCGTCAGTTATTTTTGTGACGTTATGTATTTTGTGACCACATTTATTTTTGTGACGTTATGTATTTTGTGACGTTATTTATTTTTGTGACGTTATGTATTTTGTGACGTCATTTATTTTTGTGACGTCATTTATATTTGTGACGTTATGTATTTTGTGACGTCATTTATTTTTGTGACGTTATGTATTAATATTTGTGACGTCATTTATATTTGTGACGTTATGTATTTTGTGACCTCATTGATTTTTTGTGACGTTATGTATTTTGTGACGTTATTTATTTTTGTGACGTTATGTATTTTGTGACGTCATTTATTTTTGTGACGTTATGTATTTTGTGACGTCAATTATTTTTGTGACGTTATGTATTTTGTGACGTCATTTCTTTTTGTGACGTTAGGTATTTTGTGACGTCATTTATTTTTGTGCCGTTATGTATTTTGTGACGTCATTTATTTTTGTAACGTTATGTATTTTGTGACGTAATTAATTTTTGTGACGTCATTTATTTTTGTGACGTTATGTATTTTGTGACGTCATTTATTTTTGTGACGTTATGTATTTTGTGACGTCATTTAATTTGTGATGTTATGTATTTTGTGACTTCATTTATTTTTGTGACGTTATGTATTTTGTGTCGTCATTTTTTTGTGACGTTTAGTATTTTGTGACGTCATTTATTATTGTGACGTCATTTATTTTTGTGACGTTATGTATTTTGTGACGTCATTTATTTTTGTGACATGTGTTTTGTGACGTTATGTATTTTTTGACGTCATTTATTTTTGTGACGTTATGTATTTTGTGACGTCATTTATTTTTGTGACGTTATGTATTAATATTTGTGACGTCATTTATATTTGTGACGTTATGTATTTTGTGACCTCATTTATTTTTGTGACGTTATGTATTTTGTGACGTTATTTATTTTTGTGACGTTATGTATTTTGTGACGTCATTTATTTTTGTGACGTCATTTATATTTATGACGTTATGTCTTTTGTGACGTCATTTATTTTTGTGACGTTATGTATTTTGTGGCGTTATGTATTTTGTGACGTCATTTTTTTTTGTGACGTTATGTATTTTGTGACGTCATTTATTATTGTTACGTCATTTATTTTTGTGACGTTATGTATTTTGTGACGTCATTTGTTTTTGTGACGTTTTGTATTTTGTGACGTCATTTATTTTTGTGACGTTATGTATATTGTGGCATCATTTATTTTTGTGACGTTATGTATTTTGTGACCACATTTATTTTTGTGACGTTATGTATTT
Source organism: Flexamia atlantica (assembly GCA_035578135.1). NCBI lineage: Eukaryota > Metazoa > Arthropoda > Insecta > Hemiptera > Cicadellidae > Flexamia > Flexamia atlantica. The sequence goes on along the minus strand of JAQJVK010000059.1, from coordinate 1,433,665 downwards.
TGTGACGTTATTTATTTTTGTGACGTTATGTATTTTGTGACGTCATTTATTTTTGTAACGTCATTTATATTTGTGACGTTATGTATTTTGTGACGTCATTTATTTTTGTGACGTTATGTATTAATATTTGTGACGTCATTTATATTTGTGACGCTATGTATTTTGTGACCTCATTTATTTTTGTGACGTTATGTATTTTGTGACGTTATTTATTTTTGTGACGTTATGTATTTTGTGACGTCATTTATTTTTGTGACGTCATTTATATTTGTGACGTTATGTATTTTGTGACGTCAATTATTTTTGTGACGTTATGTATTTTGTGACGTCAATTATTTTTGTGACGTTATGTATTTTGTGACGTCATTTCTTTTTGTGACGTTAGGTATTTTGTGACGTCATTTATTTTTGTGCCGTTATGTATTTTGTGACGTCATTTATTTTTGTGACGTTATGTATTTTGTGACGTAATTAATTTTTGTGACGTCATTTATTTTTGTGACGTTATGTATAATGTGACGTCATTTATTTTTGTGACGTTATGTATTTTGTGACGTCATTTATTTTTGTGACGTCATTTAATATTGTGACGTTATGTATTTTGTGACGTCATTTTTTTTGACGTTTAGTATTTTGTGACGTCATTTATTATTGTGACGTCATTTATTTTTGTGACGTTATGTATTTTGTGACGTCATTTATTTTTGTGACGATATGTGTTTTGTGACGTTATGTATTTTTTGACGTCATTTATTTTTGTGAGGTTATGTATTTTGTGACGTCATTTATTTTTGTGACGTTATGTATTTTGTGACGTCATTTATTTTTGTGACGTTATGTATTTTGTGACGTCATTTATTATTATGACGTCATTTATTTGTGTGACGTCATTTATTTTTTTGACGTTATGTATTTTGTGACGTCATTTATTTTTGTGACGTTATGTTTTTTGTGACGTTATGTATTTTTGTGACGTCATTTATTTTTGTGACGTTATGTATTTTGTGACGTCATTTATTTTTGAGACGTTATGTATTTTGTGACGTCATTTATTTTTTTTGAAGTTATGTATTATGTGACGTCATTTATTTTTGTGACGTTAGGTATTTTGTGACGTAATTAATTTTTGTGACGTCATTTATTTTTTTGACGTTATGTATTTTGTGACGTCATTTATTTTTGTGACGTTATGTATTTTGTGACGTCATTTATTTTTGTGACGTTATGAATTTTGTGACGTCATTTATTATTGTGACGTCATTTATTTTTGTGACGTTATGTATTTTGTGACGTCATTTATTTTTTTGACTTTTTGTATTTTGTGACGTCATTTTTTTGTGACGTTATGTATTTTGTGACGTCATTTTTTATTGTGACGTCATTTATTTTTGTGACGTTATGTATTTTGTGACGTCATTTATTTTTGTGACGTTATGTATTTTGTGACGTCATTTATTTTTGAGACGTTATGTATTTTGTGACGTCATTTATTTTTTTTGAAGTTATGTATTATGTGACGTCATTTATTTTTGTGACGTTAGGTATTTTGTGACGTAATTAATTTTTGTGACGTCATTTATTTTTGTGACGTTATGTATTTTGTGACGTCATTTATTTTTGTGCCGTTATGTATTTTGTGACGTCATTAATTTTTGTGACGTCATTTATTCTTGTGACGTTATGTATTTTGTGACGTCATTTAATTTTGTGACGTTATGTATTTTGTGACGTCATTTTTTTGTGACGTTTAGTATTTTGTGACGTCATTTATTATTGTGACGTCATTTATTTTTGTGACGTTATGTATTTTGTGACGTCATTTATTTTTGTGACGTTATGTATTTTGTGACGTCATTTATTTTTGTGACGTTATGTATTTTGTGACGTCATTTATTATTGTGACGTCATTTATTAGTGTGACGTCATTTATTTTCGTGACGTTATGTATTTTGTGACGTCATTTATTTTTGTGACGTTATTTTTTTTGTGCCGTTATGTATTTTTGTGACGTAATTTATTTTTGTGACGTTATGTATTTTGTGACGTCATTTATTTTTGTGACGTTATGTATTTTGTGACGTCATTAATTTTTGTGACGTTATGTATTTTGTTACGTCATTTATTTTTGTGACGTTATGAATTTTGTGACGTCATTTATTATTGTGACGTCATTTATTTTTGTGACGTTATGTATTTTGTGACGTCATTTATTTTTTTGACGTTATGTATTTTGTGACGTCATTTATTTTGTGACGTTATGTATTTTGTGACGTCATTTATTATTGTGACGTCATTTATTTTTGTGACGTTATGTATTTTGTGACGTCATTTATTTTTGTGACGTTATGTATTTTGTGACGTCATTTATTTTTTTGACGTTATGTATTATGTGACGTCATTTATTTTTGTGACGTTAGGTATTTTGTGACGTAATTAATTTTTGTGACGTCATTTATTTTTGTGACGTTATGTATTTTGTGACGTCATTTATTTTTGTGACGTTATGTATTTTGTGACGTCATTTATTTTTGTGACGTTATGTATTTTGTGACGTCAATTATTTTTGTGACGTTATGTATTTTGTAGCGTTATGTATTTTGTGGCGTCAGTTATTTTTGTGACGTTATGTATTTTGTGACCACATTTATTTTTGTGACGTTATGTATTTTGTGACGTTATTTATTTTTGTGACGTTATGTATTTTGTGACGTCATTTATTTTTGTGACGTCATTTATATTTGTGACGTTATGTATTTTGTGACGTCATTTATTTTTGTGACGTTATGTATTAATATTTGTGACGTCATTTATATTTGTGACGTCATTTATATTTGTGACGTTATGTATTTTGTGACGTCATTTAATTTGTGATGTTATGTATTTTGTGACTTCATTTATTTTTGTGACGTTATGTATTTTGTGTCGTCATTTTTTGTGACGTTTAGTATTTTGTGACGTCATTTATTATTGTGACGTCATTTATTTTTGTGACGTTATGTATTTTGAGACGTCATTTATTTTTGTGACATGTGTTTTGTGACGTTATGTATTTTTTGACGTCATTTATTTTTGTGACGTTATGTATTTTGTGACGTCATTTATTTTTGTGACGTTATGTATTAATATTTGTGACGTCATTTATATTTGTGACGTTATGTATTTTGTGACCTCATTTATTTTTGTGACGTTATGTATTTTGTGACGTTATTTATTTTTGTGACGTTATGTATTTTGTGACGTCATTTATTTTTGTGACGTCATTTATATTTATGACGTTATGTCTTTTGTGACGTCATTTATTTTTGTGACGTTATGTATTTTGTGGCGTTATGTATTTTGTGACGTCATTTATTTTTGTGACGTTATGTATTTTGTGACGTCATTTATTATTGTTACGTCATTTATTTTTTTGACGTTATGTATTTTGTGACGTCATTTGTTTTTGTGACGTTTTGTATTTTTTGACGTCATTTATTTTTGTGACGTTATGTATATTGTGGCGTCATTTATTTTTGTGACGTTATGTATTTTGTGACCTCATTTATTTTTGTAACGTTATGTATTTTGTGACGTTATTTATTTTTGTGACGTTACGTATTTTGTGACGTCATTTATTTTTGTGACGTCATTTATTTTTGTGACGTTATGTATTTTGTGACGTCATTTATTTTTGTGACGTTATGTATTAATATTTGTGACGTCATTTATATTTGTGACGTTATGTATTTTGTGACCTCATTTATTTTTGTGACGTTATGTATTTTGTGACGTTATTTTTTTTTGTGACGTTATGTATTTTGTGACGTCATTTATTTTTGTGACGTCATTTATATTTGTGACGTTATGTATTTTGTGACGTTATATATTTTGTAACGTCAATTATTTTTGTGACGTTATGTATTTTGTGACGTCATTTATTTTTGTGACGTTAGGTATTTTGTGACGTCAATTATTTTTGTGACGTTATATATTTTGTAACGTCAATTATTTTTGTGACGTTATGTATTTTGTGACGTCAGTTCTTTTTGTGACGTTAGGTATTTTGTGACGTCATTTATTTTTGTGCCGTTATGTTTTTTGTGACCTCATTTATTTTTGTGACGTTATGTATTTTGTGACGTAATTAATTTTTGTGACGTCATTTATTTTTGTGACGTTATGTATTTTGTGACGTCATTTATTTTTGTGACGTTATGTATTTTGTGACGTCATTTATTTTTGTGACGTTATGTATTTTGTGACGACATTTATTTTTGTGACGTTATGTATTTTGTGACGTCATTTTTTTGTGACGTTTAGTATTTTGTGACGTCATTTATTATTGTGACGTCATTTATTATTGTGACTTCATTTATTTTTGTCACGTTATGTATTTTGTGACCTCATTTATTTTTGTGGCGTTATGTATTTTGTGACGTCATTTATTTTTGTGACGTTATGAATTTTGTGACGTCATTTATTATTGTGACGTCATTTATTTTTGTGACGTTATGTATTTTGTGACGTCATTTATTTTTGTGACGTCATTTATTTTTGTGACGTTATGTATTTTGTGACGTCATTTTTTTGTGACGTTTAGTATTTTGTGACGTCATTTATTATTGTGACGTCATTTATTTTTGTGACGTTATGTATTTTGTGACGTCATTTATTTTTGTGACGTTATGTATTTTGTGACGTCATTTATTTTTGAGACGTTATGTATTTTGTGACGTCATTTATTTTTTTTGAAGTTATGTATTATGTGACGTCATTTATTTTTGTGACGTTAGGTATTTTGTGACGTAATTAATTTTTGTGACGTCATTTATTTTTGTGACGTTATGTATTTTGTGACGTCATTTATTTTTGTGCCGTTATGTATTTTGTGACGTCATTAATTTTTGTGACGTCATTTATTCTTGTGACGTTATGTATTTTGTGACGTCATTTAATTTTGTGACGTTATGTATTTTGTGACGTCATTTTTTTGTGACGTTTAGTATTTTGTGACGTCATTTATTATTGTGACGTCATTTATTTTTGTGACGTTATGTATTTTGTGACGTCATTTATTTTTGTGACGTTATGTATTTTGTGGCGTCATTTATTTTTGTGACGTTATGTATTTTGTGACGTCATTTATTATTGTGACGTCATTTATTAGTGTGACGTCATTTATTTTTGTGACGTTATGTATTTTGTGACGTCATTTATTTTTGTGACGTTATTTTTTTTGTGACGTTATGTATTTTTGTGACGTCATTTATTTTTGTGACGTTATGTATTTTGTGACGTCATTTATTTTTGTGACATTATGTATTTTGTGACGTCATTAATTTTTGTGACGTTATGTATTTTGTTACGTCATTTATTTTTGTGACGTTATGAATTTTGTGACGTCATTTATTATTGTGACGTCATTTGTTTTTGTGACGTTATGTATTTTGTGACGTCATTTATTTTTTTGACGTTATGTATTTTGTGACGTCATTTATTTTGTGACGTTATGTATTTTGTGACGTCATTTATTATTGTGACGTCATTTATTTTTGTGACGTTATGTATTTTGTGACGTCATTTATTTTTGTGACGTTATGTATTTTGTGACGTCATTAATTTTTGTGACGTCATTTATTTTTGTGACGTTATGTATTTTGTGACGTCATTTATTTTTGTGACGTTATGTATTTTGTGACGTCATTTAATTTGTGATGTTATGTATTTTGTGACTTCATTTATTTTTGTGACGTTATGTATTTTGTGACGTAATTAATTTTTGTGACGTCATTTATTTTTGTGACGTTATGTATTTTGTGACGTCATTTATTTTTGTGACGTTATGTATTTTGTGTCGTCATTTTTTGTGACGTTTAGTATTTTGTGACGTCATTTATTATTGTGACGTCATTTATTTTTGTGACGTTATGTATTTTGAGACGTCATTTATTTTTGTGACATGTGTTTTGTGACGTTATGTATTTTTTGACGTCATTTATTTTTGTGACGTTATGTATTTTGTGACGTCATTTATTTTTGTGACGTTATGTATTAATATTTGTGACGTCATTTATATTTGTGACGTTATGTATTTTGTGACCTCATTTATTTTTGTGACGTTATGTATTTTGTGACGTTATTTATTTTTGTGACGTTATGTATTTTGTGACGTCATTTATTTTTGTGACGTCATTTATATTTATGACGTTATGTCTTTTGTGACGTCATTTATTTTTGTGACGTTATGTATTTTGTGTCGTTATGTATTTTGTGACGTCATTTATTTTTGTGACGTTATGTATTTTGTGACGTCATTTATTATTGTTACGTCATTTATTTTTGTGACGTTATGTATTTTGTGACGTCATTTGTTTTTGTGACGTTTTGTATTTTTTGACGTCATTTATTTTTGTGACGTTATGTATATTGTGGCGTCATTTATTTTTGTGACGTTATGTATTTTGTGACCTCATTTATTTTTGTAACGTTATGTATTTTGTGACGTTATTTATTTTTGTGACGTTATGTATTTTGTGACGTCATTTATTTTTGTGACGTCATTTATTTTTGTGACGTTATGTATTTTGTGACGTCATTTATTTTTGTGACGTTATGTATTAATATTTGTGACGTCATTTATATTTGTGACGTTATGTATTTTGTGACCTCATTTATTTTTGTGACGTTATGTATTTTGTGACGTTATTTTTTTTTTGTGACGTTATGTATTTTGTGACGTCATTTATTTTTGTGACGTCATTTATATTTGTGACGTTATGTATTTTGTGACGTTATATATTTTGTAACGTCAATTATTTTTGTGACGTTATGTATTTTGTGACGTCATTTATTTTTGTGACGTTAGGTATTTTGTGACGTCAATTATTTTTGTGACGTTATATATTTTGTAACGTCAATTATTTTTGTGACGTTATGTATTTTGTGACGTCATTTCTTTTTGTGACGTTAGGTATTTTGTGACGTCATTTATTTTTGTGCCGTTATGTTTTTTGTGACCTCATTTATTTTTGTGACGTTATGTATTTTGTGACGTAATTAATTTTTGTGACGTCATTTATTTTTGTGACGTTATGTATTTTGTGACGTCATTTATTTTTGTGACGTTATGTATTTTGTGACGTCATTTATTTTTGTGACGTTATGTATTTTGTGACGACATTTATTTTTGTGAAGTTATGTATTTTGTGACGTCATTTTTTTGTGACGTTTAGTATTTTGTGACGTCATTTATTATTGTGACGTCATTTATTATTGTGACTTCATTTATTTTTGTCACGTTATGTATTTTGTGACCTCATTTATTTTTGTGGCGTTATGTATTTTGTGACGTCATTTATTTTTGTGACGTTATGAATTTTGTGACGTCATTTATTATTGTGACGTCATTTATTTTTGTGACGTTATGTATTTTGTGACGTCATTTATTTTTGTGACGTCATTTATTTTTGTGACGTTATGTATTTTGTGACGTCATTTTTTTGTGACGTTTAGTATTTTGTGACGTCATTTATTATTGTGACGTCATTTATTTTTGTGACGTTATGTATTTTGTGACGTCATTTATTTTTGTGACGTTATGTATTTTGTGACGTCATTTATTTTTGAGACGTTATGTATTTTGTGACGTCATTTATTTTTTTTGAAGTTATGTATTATGTGACGTCATTTATTTTTGTGACGTTAGGTATTTTGTGACGTAATTAATTTTTGTGACGTCATTTATTTTTGTGACGTTATGTATTTTGTGACGTCATTTATTTTTGTGCCGTTATGTATTTTGTGACGTCATTAATTTTTGTGACGTCATTTATTCTTGTGACGTTATGTATTTTGTGACGTCATTTAATTTTGTGACGTTATGTATTTTGTGACGTCATTTTTTTGTGACGTTTAGTATTTTGTGACGTCATTTATTATTGTGACGTCATTTATTTTTGTGACGTTATGTATTTTGTGACGTCATTTATTTTTGTGACGTTATGTATTTTGTGGCGTCATTTATTTTTGTGACGTTATGTATTTTGTGACGTCATTTATTATTGTGACGTCATTTATTAGTGTGACGTCATTTATTTTTGTGACGTTATGTATTTTGTGACGTCATTTATTTTTGTGACGTTATTTTTTTTGTGACGTTATGTATTTTTGTGACGTCATTTATTTTTGTGACGTTATGTATTTTGTGACGTCATTTATTTTTGTGACGTTATGTATTTTGTGACGTCATTAATTTTTGTGACGTTATGTATTTTGTTACGTCATTTATTTTTGTGACGTTATGAATTTTGTGACGTCATTTATTATTGTGACGTCATTTGTTTTTGTGACGTTATGTATTTTGTGACGTCATTTATTTTTTTGACGTTATGTATTTTGTGACGTCATTTATTTTGTGACGTTATGTATTTTGTGACGTCATTTATTATTGTGACGTCATTTATTTTTGTGACGTTATGTATTTTGTGACGTCATTTATTTTTGTGACGTTATGTATTTTGTGACGTCATTTATTTTTTTGACGTTATGTATTATGTGACGTCATTTATTTTTGTGACGTTAGGTATTTTGTGACGTAATTAATTTTTGTGACGTCATTTATTTTTGTGACGTTATGTATTTTGTGACGTCATTTATTTTTGTGACGTTATGTATTTTGTGACGTCATTTATTTTTGTGACGTTATGTATTTTGTGACGTCAATTATTTTTGTGACGTTATGTATTTTGTAGCGTTATGTATTTTGTGGCGTCAGTTATTTTTGTGACGTTATGTATTTTGTGACCACATTTATTTTTGTGACGTTATGTATTTTGTGACGTTATTTATTTTTGTGACGTTATGTATTTTGTGACGTCATTTATTTTTGTGACGTCATTTATATTTGTGACGTTATGTATTTTGTGACGTCATTTATTTTTGTGACGTTATGTATTAATATTTGTGACGTCATTTATATTTGTGACGTTATGTATTTTGTGACCTCATTGATTTTTTGTGACGTTATGTATTTTGTGACGTTATTTATTTTTGTGACGTTATGTATTTTGTGACGTCATTTATTTTTGTGACGTTATGTATTTTGTGACGTCAATTATTTTTGTGACGTTATGTATTTTGTGACGTCATTTCTTTTTGTGACGTTAGGTATTTTGTGACGTCATTTATTTTTGTGCCGTTATGTATTTTGTGACGTCATTTATTTTTGTGACGTTATGTATTTTGTGACGTAATTAATTTTTGTGACGTCATTTATTTTTGTGACGTTATGTATTTTGTGACGTCATTTATTTTTGTGACGTTATGTATTTTGTGACGTCATTTAATTTGTGATGTTATGTATTTTGTGACTTCATTTATTTTTGTGACGTTATGTATTTTGTGTCGTCATTTTTTTGTGACGTTTAGTATTTTGTGACGTCATTTATTATTGTGACGTCATTTATTTTTGTGACGTTATGTATTTTGTGACGTCATTTATTTTTGTGACATGTGTTTTGTGACGTTATGTATTTTTTGACGTCATTTATTTTTGTGACGTTATGTATTTTGTGACGTCATTTATTTTTGTGACGTTATGTATTAATATTTGTGACGTCATTTATATTTGTGACGTTATGTATTTTGTGACCTCATTTATTTTTGTGACGTTATGTATTTTGTGACGTTATTTATTTTTGTGACGTTTTGTATTTTGTGACGTCATTTATTTTTGTGACGTCATTTATATTTATGACGTTATGTCTTTTGTGACGTCATTTATTTTTGTGACGTTATGTATTTTGTGGCGTTATGTATTTTGTGACGTCATTTATTTTTGTGACGTTATGTATTTTGTGACGTCATTTATTATTGTTACGTCATTTATTTTTGTGACGTTATGTATTTTGTGACGTCATTTGTTTTTGTGACGTTTTGTATTTTTTGACGTCATTTATTTTTGTGACGTTATGTATATTGTGGCGTCATTTATTTTTGTGACGTTATGTATTTTGTGACCTCATTTATTTTTGTAACGTTATGTATTTTGTGACGTTATTTATTTTTGTGACGTTATGTATTTTGTGACGTCATTTATTTTTGTGACGTCATTTATTTTTGTGACGTTATGTATTTTGTGACGTCATTTATTTTTGTGACGTTATGTATTAATATTTGTGACGTCATTTATATTTGTGACGTTATGTATTTTGTGACCTCATTTATTTTTGTGACGTTATGTATTTTGTGACGTTATTTTTTTTTGTGACGTTATGTATTTTGTGACGTCATTTATTTTTGTGACGTCATTTATATTTGTGACGTTATGTATTTTGTGACGTTATATATTTTGTAACGTCAATTATTTTTGTGACGTTATGTATTTTGTGACGTCATTTATTTTTGTGACGTTAGGTATTTTGTGACGTCATTTATTTTGTGACGTTATGTATTTTGTGACGTCATTTATTATTGTGACGTCATTTATTTTTGTGACGTTATGTATTTTGTGACGTCATTTATTTTTGTGACGTTATGTATTTTGTGACGTCATTTATTTTTTTGACGTTATGTATTATGTGACGTCATTTATTTTTGTGACGTTAGGTATTTTGTGACGTAATTAATTTTTGTGACGTCATTTATTTTTGTGACGTTATGTATTTTGTGACGTCATTTATTTTTGTGACGTTATGTATTTTGTGACGTCATTTATTTTTGTGACGTTATGTATTTTGTGACGTCAATTATTTTTGTGACGTTATGTATTTTGTAGCGTTATGTATTTTGTGGCGTCAGTTATTTTTGTGACGTTATGTATTTTGTGACCACATTTATTTTTGTGACGTTATGTATTTTGTGACGTTATTTATTTTTGTGACGTTATGTATTTTGTGACGTCATTTATTTTTGTGACGTCATTTATATTTGTGACGTTATGTATTTTGTGACGTCATTTATTTTTGTGACGTTATGTATTAATATTTGTGACGTCATTTATATTTGTGACGTTATGTATTTTGTGACCTCATTGATTTTTTGTGACGTTATGTATTTTGTGACGTTATTTATTTTTGTGACGTTATGTATTTTGTGACGTCATTTATTTTTGTGACGTTATGTATTTTGTGACGTCAATTATTTTTGTGACGTTATGTATTTTGTGACGTCATTTCTTTTTGTGACGTTAGGTATTTTGTGACGTCATTTATTTTTGTGCCGTTATGTATTTTGTGACGTCATTTATTTTTGTGACGTTATGTATTTTGTGACGTAATTAATTTTTGTGACGTCATTTATTTTTGTGACGTTATGTATTTTGTGACGTCATTTATTTTTGTGACGTTATGTATTTTGTGACGTCATTTAATTTGTGATGTTATGTATTTTGTGACTTCATTTATTTTTGTGACGTTATGTATTTTGTGTCGTCATTTTTTTGTGACGTTTAGTATTTTGTGACGTCATTTATTATTGTGACGTCATTTATTTTTGTGACGTTATGTATTTTGTGACGTCATTTATTTTTGTGACATGTGTTTTGTGACGTTATGTATTTTTTGACGTCATTTATTTTTGTGACGTTATGTATTTTGTGACGTCATTTATTTTTGTGACGTTATGTATTAATATTTGTGACGTCATTTATATTTGTGACGTTATGTATTTTGTGACCTCATTTATTTTTGTGACGTTATGTATTTTGTGACGTTATTTATTTTTGTGACGTTATGTATTTTGTGACGTCATTTATTTTTGTGACGTCATTTATATTTATGACGTTATGTCTTTTGTGACGTCATTTATTTTTGTGACGTTATGTATTTTGTGGCGTTATGTATTTTGTGACGTCATTTATTTTTGTGACGTTATGTATTTTGTGACGTCATTTATTATTGTTACGTCATTTATTTTTGTGACGTTATGTATTTTGTGACGTCATTTGTTTTTGTGACGTTTTGTATTTTTTGACGTCATTTATTTTTGTGACGTTATGTATATTGTGGCGTCATTTATTTTTGTGACGTTATGTATTTTGTGACCTCATTTATTTTTGTAACGTTATGTATTTTGTGACGTTATTTATTTTTGTGACGTTATGTATTTTGTGACGTCATTTATTTTTGTGACGTCATTTATTTTTGTGACGTTATGTATTTTGTGACGTCATTTATTTTTGTGACGTTATGTATTAATATTTGTGACGTCATTTATATTTGTGACGTTATGTATTTTGTGACCTCATTTTTTTTTGTGACGTTATGTATTTTGTGACGTCATTTATTTTTGTGACGTCATTTATATTTGTGACGTTATGTATTTTGTGACGTTATATATTTTGTAACGTCAATTATTTTTGTGACGTTATGTATTTTGTGACGTCATTTATTTTTGTGACGTTAGGTATTTTGTGACGTCAATTATTTTTGTGACGTTATATATTTTGTAACGTCAATTATTTTTGTGACGTTATGTATTTTGTGACGTCATTTCTTTTTGTGACGTTAGGTATTTTGTGACGTCATTTATTTTTGTGCCGTTATGTTTTTTGTGACCTCATTTATTTTTGTGACGTTATGTATTTTGTGACGTAATTAATTTTTGTGACGTCATTTATTTTTGTGACGTTATGTATTTTGTGACGTCATTTATTTTTGTGACGTTATGTATTTTGTGACGTCATTTATTTTTGTGACGTTATGTATTTTGTGACGACATTTATTTTTGTGACGTTATGTATTTTGTGACGTCATTTTTTTGTGACGTTTAGTATTTTGTGACGTCATTTATTATTGTGACGTCATTTATTATTGTGACTTCATTTATTTTTGTCACGTTATGTATTTTGTGACCTCATTTATTTTTGTGGCGTTATGTATTTTGTGACGTCATTTATTTTTGTGACGTTATGAATTTTGTGACGTCATTTATTATTGTGACGTCATTTATTTTTGTGACGTTATGTATTTTGTGACGTCATTTATTTTTGTGACGTCATTTATTTTTGTGACGTTATGTATTTTGTGACGTCATTTTTTTGTGACGTTTAGTATTTTGTGACGTCATTTATTATTGTGACGTCATTTATTTTTGTGACGTTATGTATTTTGTGACGTCATTTATTTTTGTGACGTTATGTATTTTGTGACGTCATTTATTTTTGAGACGTTATGTATTTTGTGACGTCATTTATTTTTTTTGAAGTTATGTATTATGTGACGTCATTTATTTTTGTGACGTTAGGTATTTTGTGACGTAATTAATTTTTGTGACGTCATTTATTTTTGTGACGTTATGTATTTTGTGACGTCATTTATTTTTGTGCCGTTATGTATTTTGTGACGTCATTAATTTTTGTGACGTCATTTATTCTTGTGACGTTATGTATTTTGTGACGTCATTTAATTTTGTGACGTTATGTATTTTGTGACGTCATTTTTTTGTGACGTTTAGTATTTTGTGACGTCATTTATTATTGTGACGTCATTTATTTTTGTGACGTTATGTATTTTGTGACGTCATTTATTTTTGTGACGTTATGTATTTTGTGGCGTCATTTATTTTTGTGACGTTATGTATTTTGTGACGTCATTTATTATTGTGACGTCATTTATTAGTGTGACGTCATTTATTTTTGTGACGTTATGTATTTTGTGACGTCATTTATTTTTGTGACGTTATTTTTTTTGTGACGTTATGTATTTTTGTGACGTCATTTATTTTTGTGACGTTATGTATTTTGTGACGTCATTTATTTTTGTGACGTTATGTATTTTGTGACGTCATTAATTTTTGTGACGTTATGTATTTTGTTACGTCATTTATTTTTGTGACGTTATGAATTTTGTGACGTCATTTATTATTGTGACGTCATTTGTTTTTGTGACGTTATGTATTTTGTGACGTCATTTATTTTTTTGACGTTATGTATTTTGTGACGTCATTTATTTTGTGACGTTATGTATTTTGTGACGTCATTTATTATTGTGACGTCATTTATTTTTGTGACGTTATGTATTTTGTGACGTCATTTATTTTTGTGACGTTATGTATTTTGTGACGTCATTTATTTTTTTGACGTTATGTATTATGTGACGTCATTTATTTTTGTGACGTTAGGTATTTTGTGACGTAATTAATTTTTGTGACGTCATTTATTTTTGTGACGTTATGTATTTTGTGACGTCATTTATTTTTGTGACGTTATGTATTTTGTGACGTCATTTATTTTTGTGACGTTATGTATTTTGTGACGTCAATTATTTTTGTGACGTTATGTATTTTGTAGCGTTATGTATTTTGTGGCGTCAGTTATTTTTGTGACGTTATGTATTTTGTGACCACATTTATTTTTGTGACGTTATGTATTTTGTGACGTTATTTATTTTTGTGACGTTATGTATTTTGTGACGTCATTTATTTTTGTGACGTCATTTATATTTGTGACGTTATGTATTTTGTGACGTCATTTATTTTTGTGACGTTATGTATTAATATTTGTGACGTCATTTATATTTGTGACGTTATGTATTTTGTGACCTCATTGATTTTTTGTGACGTTATGTATTTTGTGACGTTATTTATTTTTGTGACGTTATGTATTTTGTGACGTCATTTATTTTTGTGACGTTATGTATTTTGTGACGTCAATTATTTTTGTGACGTTATGTATTTTGTGACGTCATTTCTTTTTGTGACGTTAGGTATTTTGTGACGTCATTTATTTTTGTGCCGTTATGTATTTTGTGACGTCATTTATTTTTGTGACGTTATGTATTTTGTGACGTAATTAATTTTTGTGACGTCATTTATTTTTGTGACGTTATGTATTTTGTGACGTCATTTATTTTTGTGACGTTATGTATTTTGTGACGTCATTTAATTTGTGATGTTATGTATTTTGTGACTTCATTTATTTTTGTGACGTTATGTATTTTGTGTCGTCATTTTTTTGTGACGTTTAGTATTTTGTGACGTCATTTATTATTGTGACGTCATTTATTTTTGTGACGTTATGTATTTTGTGACGTCATTTATTTTTGTGACATGTGTTTTGTGACGTTATGTATTTTTTGACGTCATTTTTTTTTGTGACGTTATGTATTTTGTGACGTCATTTATTTTTGTGACGTTATGTATTAATATTTGTGACGTCATTTATATTTGTGACGTTATGTATTTTGTGACCTCATTTATTTTTGTGACGTTATGTATTTTGTGACGTTATTTATTTTTGTGACGTTATGTATTTTGTGACGTCATTTATTTTTGTGACGTCATTTATATTTATGACGTTATGTCTTTTGTGACGTCATTTATTTTTGTGACGTTATGTATTTTGTGGCGTTATGTATTTTGTGACGTCATTTATTTTTGTGACGTTATGTATTTTGTGACGTCATTTATTATTGTTACGTCATTTATTTTTGTGACGTTATGTATTTTGTGACGTCATTTGTTTTTGTGACGTTTTGTATTTTTTGACGTCATTTATTTTTGTGACGTTATGTATATTGTGGCGTCATTTATTTTTGTGACGTTATGTATTTTGTGACCTCATTTATTTTTGTAACGTTATGTATTTTGTGACGTTATTTATTTTTGTGACGTTATGTATTTTGTGACGTCATTTATTTTTGTGACGTCATTTATTTTTGTGACGTTATGTATTTTGTGACGTCATTTATTTTTGTGACGTTATGTATTAATATTTGTGACGTCATTTATATTTGTGACGTTATGTATTTTGTGACCTCATTTATTTTTGTGACGTTATGTATTTTGTGACGTTATTTTTTTTTGTGACGTTATGTATTTTGTGACGTCATTTATTTTTGTGACGTCATTTATATTTGTGACGTTATGTATTTTGTGACGTTATATATTTTGTAACGTCAATTATTTTTGTGACGTTATGTATTTTGTGACGTCATTTATTTTTGTGACGTTAGGTATTTTGTGACGTCATTTATTTTGTGACGTTATGTATTTTGTGACGTCATTTATTATTGTGACGTCATTTATTTTTGTGACGTTATGTATTTTGTGACGTCATTTATTTTTGTGACGTTATGTATTTTGTGACGTCATTTATTTTTTTGACGTTATGTATTATGTGACGTCATTTATTTTTGTGACGTTAGGTATTTTGTGACGTAATTAATTTTTGTGACGTCATTTATTTTTGTGACGTTATGTATTTTGTGACGTCATTTATTTTTGTGACGTTATGTATTTTGTGACGTCATTTATTTTTGTGACGTTATGTATTTTGTGACGTCAATTATTTTTGTGACGTTATGTATTTTGTAGCGTTATGTATTTTGTGGCGTCAGTTATTTTTGTGACGTTATGTATTTTGTGACCACATTTATTTTTGTGACGTTATGTATTTTGTGACGTTATTTATTTTTGTGACGTTATGTATTTTGTGACGTCATTTATTTTTGTGACGTCATTTATATTTGTGACGTTATGTATTTTGTGACGTCATTTATTTTTGTGACGTTATGTATTAATATTTGTGACGTCATTTATATTTGTGACGTTATGTATTTTGTGACCTCATTGATTTTTTGTGACGTTATGTATTTTGTGACGTTATTTATTTTTGTGACGTTATGTATTTTGTGACGTCATTTATTTTTGTGACGTTATGTATTTTGTGACGTCAATTATTTTTGTGACGTTATGTATTTTGTGACGTCATTTCTTTTTGTGACGTTAGGTATTTTGTGACGTCATTTATTTTTGTGCCGTTATGTATTTTGTGACGTCATTTATTTTTGTGACGTTATGTATTTTGTGACGTAATTAATTTTTGTGACGTCATTTATTTTTGTGACGTTATGTATTTTGTGACGTCATTTATTTTTGTGACGTTATGTATTTTGTGACGTCATTTAATTTGTGATGTTATGTATTTTGTGACTTCATTTATTTTTGTGACGTTATGTATTTTGTGTCGTCATTTTTTTGTGACGTTTAGTATTTTGTGACGTCATTTATTATTGTGACGTCATTTATTTTTGTGACGTTATGTATTTTGTGACGTCATTTATTTTTGTGACATGTGTTTTGTGACGTTATGTATTTTTTGACGTCATTTATTTTTGTGACGTTATGTATTTTGTGACGTCATTTATTTTTGTGACGTTATGTATTAATATTTGTGACGTCATTTATATTTGTGACGTTATGTATTTTGTGACCTCATTTATTTTTGTGACGTTATGTATTTTGTGACGTTATTTATTTTTGTGACGTTATGTATTTTGTGACGTCATTTATTTTTGTGACGTCATTTATATTTATGACGTTATGTCTTTTGTGACGTCATTTATTTTTGTGACGTTATGTATTTTGTGGCGTTATGTATTTTGTGACGTCATTTATTTTTGTGACGTTATGTATTTTGTGACGTCATTTATTATTGTTACGTCATTTATTTTTGTGACGTTATGTATTTTGTGACGTCATTTGTTTTTGTGACGTTTTGTATTTTTTGACGTCATTTATTTTTGTGACGTTATGTATATTGTGGCGTCATTTATTTTTGTGACGTTATGTATTTTGTGACCTCATTTATTTTTGTAACGTTATGTATTTTGTGACGTTATTTATTTTTGTGACGTTATGTATTTTGTGACGTCATTTATTTTTGTGACGTCATTTATTTTTGTGACGTTATGTATTTTGTGACGTCATTTATTTTTGTGACGTTATGTATTAATATTTGTGACGTCATTTATATTTGTGACGTTATGTATTTTGTGACCTCATTTATTTTTGTGACGTTATGTATTTTGTGACGTTATTTTTTTTTGTGACGTTATGTATTTTGTGACGTCATTTATTTTTGTGACGTCATTTATATTTGTGACGTTATGTATTTTGTGACGTTATATATTTTGTAACGTCAATTATTTTTGTGACGTTATGTATTTTGTGACGTCATTTATTTTTGTGACGTTAGGTATTTTGTGACGTCAATTATTTTTGTGACGTTATATATTTTGTAACGTCAATTATTTTTGTGACGTTATGTATTTTGTGACGTCATTTCTTTTTGTGACGTTAGGTATTTTGTGACGTCATTTATTTTTGTGCCGTTATGTTTTTTGTGACGTCATTTATTTTTGTGACGTTATGTATTTTGTGACGTAATTAATTTTTGTGACGTCATTTATTTTTGTGACGTTATGTATTTTGTGACGTCATTTATTTTTGTGACGTTATGTATTTTGTGACGTCATTTATTTTTGTGACGTTATGTATTTTGTGACGACATTTATTTTTGTGACGTTATGTATTTTGTGACGTCATTTTTTTTTGACGTTTAGTATTTTGTGACGTCATTTATTATTGTGACGTCATTTATTATTGTGACTTCATTTATTTTTGTCACGTTATGTATTTTGTGACCTCATTTATTTTTGTGGCGTTATGTATTTTGTGACGTCATTTATTTTTGTGACGTTATGAATTTTGTGACGTCATTTATTATTGTGACGTCATTTATTTTTGTGACGTTATGTATTTTGTGACGTCATTTATTTTTGTGAAGTCATTTATTTTTGTGACGTTATGTATTTTGTGACGTCATTTTTTTGTGACGTTTAGTATTTTGTGACGTCATTTATTATTGTGACGTCATTTATTTTTGTGACGTTATGTATTTTGTGACGTCATTTTTTTGTGCCGTTATGTATTTTGTGACGTCATTAATTTTTGTGACGTCATTTATTTTTGTGACGTTATGTATTTTGTGACGTCATTTATTTTTGTGACGTTATGTATTTTGTGACGTCATTTATTTTTGAGACGTTATGTATTTTGTGACGTCATTTTTTTGTGACGTTTAGTATTTTGTGACGTCATTTATTATTGTGACGTCATTTATTTTATGACGTCATTTATTTTTGTGACGATATGTGTTTTGTGACGTTATGTATTTTTTGACGTCATTTATTTTTGTGACGTTATGTATTTTGTGACGTCATTTATTTTTGTGACGTTATGTATTTTGTGACGTCATTTATTTTTGTGACGTTGTGTATTTTGTGACGTCATTTTTTTTGTGACGTTATGTTTTTTGTGACGCTATGTATTTTAGTGACGTCATTTATTTTTGTGACGTTATGTATTTTGTGACGTCATTTATTTGTGTGACGTAATGTATTTTGTCACGTCATTTATTTTTGTGGCGTTATGTATTTTATGACGTCATTTATTTTTGTGACGTTATGAATTTTGTGACGTCATTTATTATTGTGACGTCATTTATTTTTGTGACGTTATGTATTTTGTGACGTCATTTATTTTTTTGACGTTATGTATTTTGTGACGTCATTTATTTTTGTGACGTTATGTATTTTGTGACGTCATTTATTTTTTTGACGTTATGTATTATGTGACGTCATTTATTTTTGTGACGTTAGGTATTTTGTGACGTAATTAATTTTTGTGACGTCATTTATTTTTGTGACGTTATGTATTTTGTGACGTCATTTATTTTTGTGACGTTATGTATTTTGTGACGTCATTTATTTTTGTGACGTTATGTATTTTGTGACGTCAATTATTTTTAGACGTTATGTATTTTGTAGCGTTATGTATTTTGTGGCGTCATTTTTTTTGTGACGTTATGTATTTTGTGACCTCATTTATTTTTGTGACGTTATGTATTTTGTGACGTTATTTATTTTTGTGACGTTATGTATTTTGTGACGTCATTTATATTTGTGACGTTATGTATTTTGTGACGTCATTTATTTTTGTGACGTTATGTATTTTGTGACGTCATTTATTTTTGTGTCGTTATGTATTTTGTGACGTCATTTATTTTTGTGACGTTATGTATTTTGTGACGTTATGTATTTTGTGACGTTATGTATTTTGTGACGTCATTTATTTTTGTGACGTTATGTATTTTGTGACTTCATATATTTTTAAGACGTTAAGTATTTTGTGACGTCATTTATTATTGTGACGTCATTTATTTTTGTGACGTTATGTATTTTGTGACGTCATTTATTTTTGTGACGTTATGTATTTTGTGACTTCATTTATTTTTGTGACGTTATGTATTTGGTGACGTCATTTATTTTTGTGACGTTATGTATTTTGTGACGTCATTTATTTTTATGACGTTATGTATTTTGTGACGTCATTTATTTTTGTGACATTATGTATGTTGTGACGTCATTTATTTTTGTGACGTTATGTATTTTGTAACGTCATTTATTTTTGTGACGTTATGTATTTTGTGACGTCATTTATTATTGTGACGTCATTTATTTTTGTGACGTAATTAATTTTTGTGTTGTCATTTATTTTTGTGACGTTATGTATTTTGTGACGTCATTTATTTTTGTGACGTTATGTATTTTGTGACGTCATTTGTTTTTGTGACGTTTTGTATTTTGTGACGTCATTTATTTTTGTGACGTTATGTATATTGTGGCATCATTTATTTTTGTGACGTTATGTATTTTGTGACCACATTTATTTTTGTGACGTTATGTATTTTGTGACGTTATTTATTTTTGTGACGTTATGTATTTTGTGACGTCATTTATTTTTGTAACGTTATGTATTTTGTGACGTCATTTATTTTTGTGACGTCATTTATTTTTGTGACGTTATGTATTTTGTGACGTCATTTTTTTGTGACGTTTAGTATTTTGTGACGTCATTTATTATTGTGACGTCATTTATTTTTGTGACGTTATGTATTTTGTGACGTCATTTTTTTGTGCCATTATGTATTTTGTGACGTCATTAATTTTTGTGACGTCATTTATTTTTGTGACGTTATGTATTTTGTGACGTCATTTATTTTTGTGACGTTATGTATTTTGTGACGTCATTTATTTTTGTCACGTTATGTATTTTGTGACGTCATTTTTTTGTGACGTTTAGTATTTTGTGACGTCATTTATTATTGTGACGTCATTTATTTTATGACGTCATTTATTATTGTGACGTCATTTATTTTTGTGACGTTATGTATTTTGTGACGTCATTTATTTTTGTGACGTCATTTATTTTTGTGACGTTATGTATTTTGTGACGTCATTTTTTTGTGACGTTTAGTATTTTGTGACGTCATTTATTATTGTGACGTCATTTATTTTTGTGACGTTATGTATTTTGTGACGTCATTTTTTTGTGCCGTTATGTATTTTGTGACGTCATTAATTTTTGTGACGTCATTTATTTTTGTGACGTTATGTATTTTGTGACGTCATTTATTTTTGTGACGTTATGTATTTTGTGACGTCATTTATTTTTGTGACGTTATGTATTTTGTGACGTCATTTTTTTGTGACGTTTAGTATTTTGTGACGTCATTTATTATTGTGACGTCATTTATTTTATGACGTCATTTATTTTTGTGACGATATGTGTTTTGTGACGTTATGTATTTTTTGACGTCATTTATTTTTGTGACGTTATGTATTTTGTGACGTCATTTATTTTTGTGACGTTATGTATTTTGTGACGTCATTTATTTTTGTGACGTTATGTATTTTGTGACGTCATTTATTTTTGTGACGTTATGTTTTTTGTGACGCTATGTATTTTAGTGACGTCATTTATTTTTGTGACGTTATGTATTTTGTGACGTCATTTATTTGTGTGACGTAATGTATTTTGTGACGTCATTTATTTTTGTGGCGTTATGTATTTTATGACGTCATTTATTTTTGTGACGTTATAAATGAAAAAATAAATGACGTCACAAAATACATAACGTCACAAAAATAAATGACGTCACAAAAATTAATGACGTCACAAAATACATAACGGCACAAAAAAATGACGTCACAAAATACATAACGTCACAAAAATAAATGACGTCACAATAATAAATGACGTCACAAAATACTAAACGTCACAAAAAAATGACGTCACAAAATACATAACGTCACAAAAATAAATGACGTCACAAAAATAAATGACGTCACAAAATACATAACGTCACAAAAATAAATGACGTCACAATAATAAATGACGTCACAAAATTCATAACGTCACAAAAATAAATGACGTCACAAAATACATAACGCCACAAAAATAAATGAGGTCACAAAATACATAACGTGACAAAAATAAATGAAGTCACAATAATAAATGACGTCACAATAATAAATGACGTCACAAAATACTAAACGTCACAAAAAAATGACGTCACAAAATACATAACGTCACAAAAATAAATGTCGTCACAAAATACATAACGTCACAAAAATAAATGACGTCACAAAATACATAACGTCACAAAAATAAATGACGTCACAACATACATAACGTCACAAAAATAAATGACGTCACAAAAATTAATTACGTCACAAAATACATAACGTCACAAAAATAAATGACGTCACAAAAAACATAACGGCACAAAAATAAATGACGTCACAAAATACCTAACGTCACAAAAAGAAATGACGTCACAAAATACATAACGTCACAAAAATAATTGACGTTACAAAATAAATGACGTCACAATAATAAATGACGTCACATAATACTAAACGTCACAAAAAAATGACGTCACAAAATACATAACGTCACAAAAATAAATGTCGTCACAAAATACATAACGTCACAAAAATAAATGAGGTCACAAAATACATAGCGTCACAAATATAAATGACGTCACAAATATTAATACATAACGTCACAAAAATAAATGACGTCACAAAATACATAACGTCACAAATATAAATGACGTTACAAAAATAAATGACGTCAAAAAATACATAACGTCACAAAAATAAATAACGTCACAAAATACATAACGTCACAAAAATAAATGTGGTCACAAAATACATAACGTCACAAAAATAAATGATGCCACAATATACATAACGTCACAAAAATAAATGACGTCACAAAATACAAAACGTCACAAAAACAAATGACGTCACAAAATACATAACGTCACAAAAATAAATGACGTCACAAAATACATAACGTCACAAAAATAAATGACAACACAAAAATTAATTACGTCACAAAAATAAATGACGTCACAATAATAAATGACGTCACAAAATACATAACGTCACAAAAATAAATGACGTTACAAAATACATAACGTCACAAAAATAAATGACGTCACAACATACATAATGTCACAAAAATAAATGACGTCACAAAATACATAACGTCATAAAAATAAATGACGTCACAAAATACATAACGTCACAAAAATAAATGACGTCACCAAATACATAACGTCACAAAAATAAATGAAGTCACAAAATACATAACGTCACAAAAATAAATGACGTCACAAAATACATAACGTCACAAAATACATAACGTCACAAAATACATAACGTCACAAAAATAAATGACGTCACAAAATACATAACGTCACAAAAATAAATGACGTCACAAAATACATAACGTCACAAAAAAAAATGACGTCACAAAATACATAACGTCACAAATATAAATGACGTCACAAAATACATAACGTCACAAAAATAAATAACGTCACAAAATACATAACGTCACAAAAATAAATGAGGTCACAAAATACATAACGTCACAAAAAAAAATGACGCCACAAAATACATAACGCTACAAAATACATAACGTCTAAAAATAATTGACGTCACAAAATACATAACGTCACAAAAATAAATGACGTCACAAAATACATAACGTCACAAAAATAAATGACGTCACAAAATACATAACGTCACAAAAATAAATGACGTCACAAAAATTAATTACGTCACAAAATACCTAACGTCACAAAAATAAATGACGTCACATAATACATAACGTCAAAAAAATAAATGACGTCACAAAATACATAACGTCACAAAAATAAATGACGTCACAAAATACATAACGTCAAAAAAATAAATGACGTCACAAAATACATAACGTCACAAAAATAAATGACGTCACAATAATAAATGACGTCACAAAATTCATAACGTCACAAAAATAAATGACGTCATAAAATACATAACGCCACAAAAATAAATGACGTCACAAAATACATTACGTCACACAAATAAATGACGTCACAAAATACATAACGTCACAAAAATAAATGACGTCACTAAAATACATAGCGTCACAAAAACATAACGTCACAAAAATAAATGACGTCACAAAATACATAACGTCACAAAAATAAATGACGTCACAAAATACATAACGTCACAAAAATAAATGACGTCACAAAATACATAACGTCACAAAAATAAATGACGTCAAAAAATACATAACGTCACAAAACACATATCGTCACAAAAATAAATGACGTCATAAAATAAATGACGTCACAATAATAAATGACGTCACAAAATACTAAACGTCACAAAAAAATGACGTCACAAAATACATAACGTCTCAAAAATAAATGACGTCACAAAATACATAACGTCACAAAAATAAATGACGTCACAAAAATTAATGACGTCACAAAATACATAACGGCACAAAAAAATGACGTCACAAAATACATAACGTCACAAAAATAAATGACGTCTAAATAATAAATGACGTCACAAAATACTAAACGTCACAAAAAAATGACGTCACAAAATACATAACGTCACAAAAATAAATGACGTCACAAAAATAAATGACGTCACAAAATACATAACGTCACAAAAATAAATGACGTCACAATAATAAATGACGTCACAAAATACATAACGTCACAAAAATAAATGACGTCACAAAATACATAACGCCACAAAAATAAATGAAGTCACAATAATAAATGACGTCACAATAATAAATGACGTCACAAAATACTAAACGTCACAAAAAAATGACGTCACAAAATACATAACGTCACAAAAATAAATGTCGTCACAAAATACATAACGTCACAAAAATAAATGACGTCACAAAATACATAACGTCACAAAAATAAATGACGTCACAAAATACATAACGTCACAAAAATAAATGACGTCACAAAAATTAATTACGTCACAAAATACATAACGTCACAAAAATAAATGACGTCACAAAAAACATAACGGCACAAAAATAAATGACGTCACAAAATACCTAACGTCACAAAAAGAAATGACGTCACAAAATACATAACGTCACAAAAATAATTGACGTTACAAAATATATAACGTCACAAAAATAATTGACGTCACAAAATACCTAACGTCACAAAAATAAATGACGTCACAAAATACATAACGTCACAAAAATAATTGACGTTACAAAATATATAACGTCACAAAATACATAACGTCACAAATATAAATGACGTCACAAAAATAAATGACGTCACAAAATACATAACGTCACAAAAAAAAATAACGTCACAAAATACATAACGTCACAAAAATAAATGAGGTCACAAAATACATAACGTCACAAATATAAATGACGTCACAAATATTAATACATAACGTCACAAAAATAAATGACGTCACAAAATACATAACGTCACAAAAATAAATGACGTCACAAAAATAAATGACGTCACACAAATACATAACGTCACAAAAATAAATAACGTCACAAAATACATAACGTTACAAAAATAAATGAGGTCACAAAATACATAACGTCACAAAAATAAATGACGCCACAATATACATAACGTCACAAAAATAAATGACGTCAAAAAATACAAAACGTCACAAAAACAAATGACGTCACAAAATACATAACGTCACAAAAATAAATGACGTAACAATAATAAATGACGTCACAAAATACATAACGTCACAAAAATAAATGACGTCACAAAATACATAACGCCACAAAATACATAACGTCACAAAAATAAATGACGTCACAAAAGACATAACGTCATAAATATAAATGACGTCACAAAAATAAATGACGTCACAAAATACATAACGTCACAAAAATAAATAACGTCACAAAATACATAACGTCACAAAAATAAATGAGGTCACAAAATACATAACGTCACAAATATAAATGACGTCACAAATATTAATACATAACGTCACAAAAATAAATGACGTCACAAAATACATAACGTCACAAAAATAAATGACGTCAAAAAATACATAACGTCACAAAACACATGTCACAAAAATAAATGACGTCACAAAATACATAACGTCACAAAAATAAATGACGTCACAATAATAAATGACGTCACAAAATACTAAACGTCACAAAAAAATGACGACACAAAATACATAACGTCACAAAAATAAATGAAGTCACAAAATACATAACATCACAAATTAAATTACGTCACAAAATACATAACGTCACAAAAATAAATGACGTCACAAAATACATAACGTCACAAAAATAAATGACGTCACAAAAATTAATTACGTCACAAAATACATAACGTCACAAAAATAAATGACGTCACAAAATACATAACGGCACAAAAATAAATGACGTCACAAAATACCTAACGTCACAAAAAGAAATGACGTCACAAAATATATAACGTCACAAAAATAATTGACGTCACAAAATACATAACGTCACAAAAATAAATGACGTCACAAAATACATAACGTCACAAATATAAATGACGTCACAAAAATAAATGACGTCACAAAATACAAAACGTCACAAAAATAAATAACGTCACAAAATACATAACGTCACAAAAAATCAATGAGGTCACAAAATACATAACGTCACAAATATAAATGACGTCACAAATATTAATACATAACGTCACAAAAATAAATGACGTCACAAAATACATAACGTCACAAATATAAATGACGTCACAAAAATAAATGACGTCACAAAATACATAACGTCACAAAAATAAATAACGTCACAAAATACATAACGTCACAAAAATAAATGTGGTCACAAAATACATAACGTCACAAAAATAACTGACGCCACAAAATACATAACGCTACAAAATACATAACGTCACAAAAATAATTGACGTCACAAAATACATAACGTCACAAAAATAAATGACGTCAAAAAATACATAACGTCACAAAAATAAATGACGTCACAAAATACATAACGTCACAAAAATAAATGACGTCACAAAAATTAATTACGTCACAAAATACCTAACGTCACAAAAATAAATGACGTCACATAATACATAACGTCAAAAAAATAAATGACGTCACAAAATACATAACGTCACAAAAATAAATGACGTCACAAAATACATAACGTCACAAAAATAAATGACGTCACAATAATAAATGACGTCACAAAATACATAACGTCACAAAATAAATGACGTCACAAAATACATAACGTCAAAAAAATAAATGACGTCACAAAATACATAACGTCACAAAAATAAATGACGTCACAAAAATAAATGACGTCACAAAATACATAACGTCACAAAAATAAATAACGTCACAAAATACATAACGTTACAAAAATAAATGAGGTCACAAAATACATAACGTCACAAAAATAAATGACGCCACAATATACATAACGTCACAAAAATAAATGACGTCAAAAAATACAAAACGTCACAAAAACAAATGACGTCACAAAATACATAACGTCACAAAAATAAATGACGTAACAATAATAAATGACGTCACAAAATACATAACGTCACAAAAATAAATGACGTCACAAAATACATAACGCCACAAAATACATAACGTCACAAAAATAAATGACGTCACAAAAGACATAACGTCATAAATATAAATGACGTCACAAAAATAAATGACGTCACAAAATACATAACGTCAAAAAAATAAATAACGTCACAAAATACATAACGTCACAAAAATAAATGAGGTCACAAAATACATAACGTCACAAATATAAATGACGTCACAAATATTAATACATAACGTCACAAAAATAAATGACGTCACAAAATACATAACGTCACAAAAATAAATGACGTCAAATAATACATAACGTCACAAAACACATGTCACAAAAATAAATGACGTCACAAAATACATAACGTCACAAAAATAAATGACGTCACAATAATAAATGACGTCACAAAATACTAAACGTCACAAAAAAATGACGACACAAAATACATAACGTCACAAAAATAAATGAAGTCACAAAATACATAACATCACAAATTAAATGACGTCACAAAATACATAACGTCACAAAAATAAATGACGTCACAAAATACAAAACGTCACAAAAATAAATGACGTCACAAAAATTAATTACGTCACAAAATACATAACGTCACAAAAATAAATGACGTCACAAAATACATAACGGCACAAAAATAAATGACGTCACAAAATACCTAACGTCACAAAAAGAAATGACGTCACAAAATACATAACGTCACAAAAATAATTGACGTCACAAAATACATAACGTCACAAAAATAAGTGACGTCACAAAATACATAACGTCACAAATATAAATGACGTCACAAAAATAAATGACGTCACAAAATACAAAACGTCACAAAAATAAATAACGTCACAAAATACATAACGTCACAAAAAATCAATGAGGTCACAAAATACATAAAGTCACAAATATAAATGACGTCACATAATACATAACGTCAAAAAAATAAATGACGTCACAAAATACATAACGTCACAAAAATAAATGACGTCACAAAATACATAACGTCACAAAAATAAATGACGTCACAATAATAAATGACGTCACAAAATACATAACGTCACAAAATAAATGACGTCACAAAATACATAACGTCAAAAAAATAAATGACGTCACAAAATACATAACGTCACAAAAATAAATGACGTCACAATAATAAATGACGTCACAAAATACATAACGTCACAAAAATAAATGACGTCACAAAATACATAACGTCACAAAAATAAATGACGTCACAAAAATACATAACGTCACAAAAAAAATAACGTCACAAAAATAAATGACGTCACAAAATACATAACGTCAAAAAAATAAATGACGTCACACTAATAAATGACGTCACAATAATAAATGACGTCACAAAATACATAACGTCACAAAAATAAATGACGTCACAAAATACATAACGTCACAAAAATAAATGACGTCACAAAATACATAACGTCACAAAAATAAATGACGTCACAATAATAAATGACGTCACAAAATACTAAACGTCACAAAAAAATGACGTCACAAAATACATAACGTCACAAAATTAAATGACGTCACAAAATACATAACGTCACAAGAATAAATGACGTCACAAAAATTAATGACGTCACAAAATACATAACGGCACAAAAATAAATGACGTCACAAAATACATAACGTCACAAAAATAAATGACGTCACAAAAATTAATTACGTCACAAAATACCTAACGTCACAAAAATAAATGACGTCACATAATACATAACTTCAAAAAAATAAATGACGTCACAAAATACATAACGTCTCAAAAATAAATGACGTCACAAAATACATAACGTCACAAAAATAAATGACGTCACAAAATACATAACGTCACAAAAATAAATGACGTCACAATAATAAATGACGTCACAAAATACTAAACGTCACAAAAAAATGACGTCACAAAATACATAACGTCACAAAAATAAATGACGTCACAAAAATAAATGACGTCACATAATACATAACGTCACAAAAATAAATGACGTCACAATAATAAATAACGTCACAAAATTCATAACGTCACAAAAATAAATGACGTCACAAAATACATAACGCCACAAAAATAAATGAGGTCACAAAATACATAACGTGACAAAAATAAATGAAGTCACAATAATAAATGACGTCACAATAATAAATGACGTCACAAAATACTAAACGTCACAAAAAAATGACGTCACAAAATACATAACGTCACAAAAATAAATGTCGTCACAAAATACATAACGTCACAAAAATAAATGACGTCACAAAATACATAACGTCACAAAAATAAATGACGTCACAAAATACATAACGTCACAAAAATAAATGACGTCACAAAAATTAATTACGTCACAAAATACATAACGTCACAAAAATAAATGACGTCACAAAAAACATAACGGCACAAAAATAAATGACGTCACAAAATACCTAACGTCACAAAAAGAAATGACGTCACAAAATACATAACGTCACAAAAATAATTGACGTTACAAAATATATAACGTCACAAAAATAATTGACGTCACAAAATACCTAACGTCACAAAAATAAATGACGTCACAAAATACATAACGTCACAAAAATAATTGACGTTACAAAATATATAACGTCACAAAATACATAACGTCACAAATATAAATGACGTCACAAAAATAAATGACGTCACAAAATACATAACGTCACAAAAAAAATAACGTCACAAAATACATAACGTCACAAAAATAAATGAGGTCACAAAATACATAACGTCACAAATATAAATGACGTCACAAATATTAATACATAACGTCACAAAAATAAATGACGTCACAAAATACATAACGTCACAAAAAAAATGACGTCACAAAAATAAATGACGTCACAAAATACATAACGTCACAAAAATAAATAACGTCACAAAATACATAACGTTACAAAAATAAATGAGGTCACAAAATACATAACGTCACAAAAATAAATGACGCCACAATATACATAACGTCACAAAAATAAATGACGTCAAAAAATACAAAACGTCACAAAAACAAATGACGTCACAAAATACATAACGTCACAAAAATAAATGACGTCACAATAATAAATGACGTCACAAAATACATAACGTCACAAAAATAAATGACGTCACAAAATACATAACGCCACAAAATACATAACGTCACAAAAATAAATGACGTCACAAAAGACATAACGTCATAAATATAAATGACGTCACAAAAATAAATGACGTCACAAAATACATAACGTCACAAAAATAAATAACGTCACAAAATACATAACGTCACAAAAATAAATGAGGTCACAAAATACATAACGTCACAAATATAAATGACGTCACAAATATTAATACATAACGTCACAAAAATAAATGACGTCACAAAATACATAACGTCACAAAAATAAATGACGTCAAAAAATACATAACGTCACAAAACACATGTCACAAAAATAAATGACGTCACAAAATACATAACGTCACAAAAATAAATGACGTCACAATAATAAATGACGTCACAAAATACTAAACGTCACAAAAAAATGACGACACAAAATACATAACGTCACAAAAATAAATGAAGTCACAAAATACATAACGTCACAAATTAAATGACGTCACAAAATACATAACGTCACAAAAATAAATGACGTCACAAAATACATAACGTCACAAAAATAAATGACGTCACAAAAATTAATTACGTCACAAAATACATAACGTCACAAAAATAAATGACGTCACAAAATACATAACGGCACAAAAATAAATGACGTCACAAAATACCCAACGTCACAAAAAGAAATGACGTCACAAAATACATAACGTCACAAAAATAATTGACGTCACAAAATACATAACGTCACAAAAATAAATGACGTCACAAAATACATAACGTCACAAATATAAATGACGTCACAAATATTAATACATAACGTCACAAAAATAAATGACGTCACAAAATACATAACGTCACAAATATAAATGACGTCACAAAAATAAATGACGTCACAAAATACATAACGTCACAAAAATAAATAACGTCACAAAATACATAACGTCACAAAAATAAATGTGGTCACAAAATACATAACGTCACAAAAATAACTGACGCCACATAATACATAACGCTACAAAATACATAACGTCACAAAAATAATTGACGTCACAAAATACATAACGTCACAAAAATAAATGACGTCACAAAATACATAACACAAAAATAAATGACGTCACAAAATACATAACGTCACAAAAATAAATGACGTCACAAAAATTAATTACGTCACAAAATACCTAACGTCACAAAAATAAATGACGTCACATAATACATAACGTCAAAAAAATAAATGACGTCACAAAATACATAACGTCACAAAAATAAATGACGTCACAAAATACATAACGTCACAAAAATAAATGACGTCACAATAATAAATGACGTCACAAAATACATAACGTCACAAAATAAATGACGTCACAAAATACATAACGTCAAAAAAATAAATGACGTCACAAAATACATAACGTCACAAAAATAAATGTTGTCACAATAATAAATGACGTCACAAAATTCATAACG
This sequence comes from Flexamia atlantica, assembly GCA_035578135.1. Lineage (NCBI taxonomy): Eukaryota > Metazoa > Arthropoda > Insecta > Hemiptera > Cicadellidae > Flexamia > Flexamia atlantica. The sequence goes on along the minus strand of JAQJVK010000059.1, from coordinate 1,401,533 downwards.
TCACAAAAATAAATGACGTAACAAAATACATAACGTCACAAAAATTAATGACGTCACAAAATACATAACGTCACAAAAATAAATGACGTCACAAAATACATAACGTCACAAAAATAAATGACGTCACAAAAATACATAACGTCACAAAAAAATAACGTCACAAAAATAAATGACGTCACAAAATACATAACGTCACAAAAATAAATGACGTCACACTAATAAATGACGTCACAATAATAAATGACGTCACAAAATACATAACGTCACAAAAATAAATGACGTCACAAAATACATAACGTCACAAAAATAAATGACGTCACAAAATACATAACGTCACAAAAATAAATGACGTCACAATAATAAATGACGTCACAAAATACTAAACGTCACAAAAAAATGACGTCACAAAATACATAACGTCACAAAATTAAATGACGTCACAAAATACATAACGTCACAAGAATAAATGACGTCACAAAAATTAATGACGTCACAAAATACATAACGGCACAAAAATAAATGACGTCACAAAATACATAACGTCACAAAAATAAATGACGTCACAAAAATTAATTACGTCACAAAATACCTAACGTCACAAAAATAAATGACGTCACATAATACATAACTTCAAAAAAATAAATGACGTCACAAAATACATAACGTGTCAAAAATAAATGACGTCACAAAATACATAACGTCACAAAAATAAATGACGTCACAAAATACATAACGTCACAAAAATAAATGACGTCACAATAATAAATGACGTCACAAAATACATAACGTCACAAAAAATGACGTCACAAAATACAAAAAGTCAAAAAAATAAATGACGTCACAAAATACATAACGTCACAAAAATAAATGACGTCACAATAATAAATGACGTCACAAAATTCATAACGTCACAAAAATAAATGACGTCACAAAATACATAACGTCACAAAAATAAATGACGTCACAAAATACATAACGTCAAAAAAATAAATGACGTCACAAAAATTAATTACGTCACAAAATACCTAACGTCACAAAAATAAATGACGTCACATAATACATAACTTCAAAAAAAATAAATGACGTCACAAAATACATAACGTCTCAAAAATAAATGACGTCACAAAATACATAACGTCACAAAAATAAATGACGTCACAAAAATACATAACGTGACAAAAAACATAACGTCACAAAAATAAATGACGTCACAAAATACATAACGTCAAAAAAATAAATGACGTCTCACAAATAAATGACGTCACAATAATAAATGACGTCACAAAATACATAACGTCACAAAAATAAATGACGTCACAAAATACATAACGTCACAAAAATAAATGACGTCACAAAATACATAACGTCACAAAAATAAATGACGTCAAAAAATACATAACGTCACAAAACACATATCGTCACAAAAATAAATGACGTCACAAAATACATAACGTCACAAAAATAAATGACGTCACAATAATAAATGACGTCACAAAATACTAAACGTCAAAAAAAATGACGTCACAAAATACATAACGTCACAATATTAAATGACGTCACAAAAATAAATGACGTCACAAAATACATAACGTCACAAAAATAAATGACGTCACATTATACATAACGTCACAAAAATAAATGACGTCACAAAAATTAATTACGTCACAAAATACATAACGTCACAAAAATAAATGACGTCACAAAATACATAACGGCACAAAAATAAATGACGTCACAAAATACCTAACGTCACAAAAAGAAATGACGTCACAAAATACATAACGTCACAAAAATAATTGACGTCACAAAATACATAACGTCACAAAAATAATTGACGTCACAAAATACATAACGTCACAAATATAAATGACGTCACAAAAATAAATGACGTCACAAAATACATAACGTCACAAAAATAAATAACGTCACAAAATACATAACGTCACAAAAATAAATGAGGTCACAAAATACATAGCGTCACAAATATAAATGACGTCACAAATATTAATACATAACGTCACAAAAATAAATGACGTCACAAAATACATAACGTCACAAATATAAATGACGTTACAAAAATAAATGACGTCACAAAATACATAACGTCACAAAAATAAATAACGTCACAAAATACATAACGTCACAAAAATAAATGTGGTCACAAAATACATAACGTCACAAAAATAAATGATGCCACAATATACATAACGTCACAAAAATAAATGACGTCACAAAATACAAAACGTCACAAAAACAAATGACGTCACAAAATACATAACGTCACAAAAATAAATGACGTCACAAAATACATAACGTCACAAAAATAAATGACAACACAAAAATTAATTACGTCGCAAAAATAAATGACGTCACAATAATAAATGACGTCACAAAATACATAACGTCACAAAAATAAATGACGTTACAAAATACATAACGTCACAAAAATAAATGACGTCACAACATACATAATGTCACAAAAATAAATGACGTCACAAAATACATAACGTCATAAAAATAAATGACGTCACAAAATACATAACGTCACAAAAATAAATGACGTCACCAAATACATAACGTCACAAAAATAAATGAAGTCACAAAATACATAACGTCACAAAAATAAATGACGTCACAAAATACATAACGTCACAAAAATAAATGACGTCACAAAAATACATAACGTCACAAAAAACATAACGTCACAAAAATAAATGACGTCACAAAATACATAACGTCAAAAAAATAAATGACGTCACACAAATAAATGACGTCACAATAATAAATGACGTCACAAAATACATAACGTCACAAAAATAAATGACGTCACAAAATACATAACGTCACAAAAATAAATGACGTCACAAAATACATAACGTCACAAAAATAAATGACGTCAAAAAATACATAACGTCACAAAACACATATCGTCACAAAAATAAATGACGTCACAAAATACATAACGTCACAAAAATAAATGACGTCACAATAATAAATGACGACACAAAATACTAAACGTCAAAAAAAATGACGTCACAAAATACATAACGTCACAATATTAAATGACGTCACAAAAATAAATGACGTCACAAAATACATAACGTCACAAAAATAAATGACGTCACATTATACATAACGTCACAAAAATAAATGACGTCACAAAAATTAATTACGTCACAAAATACATAACGTCACAAAAATAAATGACGTCACAAAATACATAACGGCACAAAAATAAATGACGTCACAAAATACCTAACGTCACAAAAAGAAATGACGTCACAAAATACATAACGTCACAAAAATAATTGACGTCACAAAATACATAACGTCACAAAAATAATTGACGTCACAAAATACATAACGTCACAAATATAAATGACGTCACAAAAATAAATGACGTCACAAAATACATAACGTCACAAAAATAAATAACGTCACAAAATACATAACGTCACAAAAATAAATGAGGTCACAAAATACATAGCGTCACAAATATAAATGACGTCACAAATATTAATACATAACGTCACAAAAATAAATGACGTCACAAAATACATAACGTCACAAATATAAATGACGTTACAAAAATAAATGACGTCACAAAATACATAACGTCACAAAAATAAATAACGTCACAAAATACATAACGTCACAAAAATAAATGTGGTCACAAAATACATAACGTCACAAAAATAAATGATGCCACAATATACATAACGTCACAAAAATAAATGACGTCACAAAATACAAAACGTCACGAAAACAAATGACGTCACAAAATACATAACGTCACAAAAATAAATGACGTCACAAAATACATAACGTCACAAAAATAAATGACAACACAAAAATTAATTACGTCGCAAAAATAAATGACGTCACAATAATAAATGACGTCACAAAATACATAACGTCACAAAAATAAATGACGTTACAAAATACATAACGTCACAAAAATAAATGACGTCACAACATACATAATGTCACAAAAATAAATGACGTCACAAAATACATAACGTCATAAAAATAAATGACGTCACAAAATACATAACGTCACAAAAATAAATGACGTCACCAAATACATAACGTCACAAAAATAAATGAAGTCACAAAATACATAACGTCACAAAAATAAATGACGTCACAAAATACATAACGTCACAAAAATAAATGACGTCACAGAAATTAATGACGTCACAAAATACATAACGGCACAAAAATAAATGACGTCACAAAATACCTAACGTCACAAAAAGAAATGACGTCACAAAATACATAACGTCACAAAAATAATTGACGTCACAAAATATATAACGTCACAAAAATAATTGACGTCACAAAATACATAACGTCACAAATATAAATGACGTCACAAAATACATAACGTCACAAAAATAAATAACGTCACAAAATACATAACGTCACAAAAATAAATGATGCCACAATATACATAACGTCACAAAAATAAATGACGTCACAAAATACAAAACGTCACAAAAACAAATGACGTCACAAAATACATAACGTCACAAAAATAAATGACGTCACAAAATACATAACGTCACAAAAATAAATGACAACACAAAAATTAATTACGTCACAAAAATAAATGACGTCACAATAATAAATGACGTCACAAAATACATAACGTCACAAAAATAAATGACGTTACAAAATACATAACGTCACAAAAATAAATGACGTCACAAAATACATAATGTCACAAAAATAAATGACGTCACAAAATACATAACGTCATAAAAATAAATGACGTCACAAAATACATAACGTCACAAAAATAAATGACGTCACAAAATACATAACGTCACAAAAATAAATGAAGTCACAAAATACATAACGTCACAAAAATAAATGACGTCACAAAATACATAACGTCACAAAAATAAATGACGTCACAATAATAAATGACGTCACAAAATACTTAACGTCTTAAAAATATATGACGTCACAAAATACATAACGTCACAAAAATAAATGATGCCACAATATACATAACGTCACAAAAATAAATGACGTCACAAAATACAAAACGTCACAAAAACAAATGACGTCACAAAATACATAACGTCACAAAAATAAATGACGTCACAAAATACATAACGTCACAAAAATAAATGACAACACAAAAATTAATTACGTCACAAAAATAAATGACGTCACAATAATAAATGACGTCACAAAATACATAACGTCACAAAAATAAATGACGTTACAAAATACATAACGTCACAAAAATAAATGACGTCACAAAATACATAATGTCACAAAAATAAATGACGTCACAAAATACATAACGTCATAAAAATAAATGACGTCACAAAATACATAACGTCACAAAAATAAATGACGTCACAAAATACATAACGTCACAAAAATAAATGAAGTCACAAAATACATAACGTCACAAAAATAAATGACGTCACAAAATACATAACGTCACAAAAATAAATGACGTCACAATAATAAATGACGTCACAAAATACTTAACGTCTTAAAAATAAATGACGTCACAAAATACATAACGTCACAAAAATAAATGACGTCACAAAATACATAACGTCACAAAAATAAATGACGTCACAAAATACATAACGTCACAAAAATAAATGATGTCACAAAATACATAACGTCACAAATATAAATGACGTCACAAAAATAAATGACGTCACAAAATACACAACGTCACAAAAATAAATAACGTCACAAAATACATAACGTCACAAAAATAAATGACGTCACAAAAATACATAACGTCACAAAAAACATAACGTCACAAAAATAAATGACGTCACAAAATACATAACGTCACAAAAATAAATGACGTCACACTAATAAATGACGTCACAATAATAAATGACGTCACAAAATACAAAACGTCACAAAAATAAATGACGTCACTAAATACATAACGTCACAAAAATAAATGACGTCACAAAATACATAACGTCACAAAAATAAATGACGTCAAAACATACATAACGTCACAAAACCCATATCGTCACAAAAATAAATGACGTCACAATAATAAATGACGTCACAAAATACTAAACGTCAAAAAAAATGACGTCACAAAATACATAACGTCACAATATTAAATGACGTCACAAAAATAAATGACGTCACAAAATACATAATGTCACAAAAATAAATGACGTCACATTATACATAACGTCACAAAAATAAATGACGTCACAAAAATTAATTACGTCACAAAATACATAACGTCACAAAAATAAATGACGTCACAAAATACATAACGGCACAAAAATAAATGACGTCACAAAATACCTAACGTCACAAAAAGAAATGACGTCACAAAATACATAACGTCACAAAAATAATTGACGTCACAAAATACATAACGTCACAAAAATAATTGACGTCACAAAATACATAACGTCACAAATATAAATGACGTCACAAAAATAAATGACGTCACAAAATACATAACGTCACAAAAATAAATAACGTCACAAAATACATAACGTCACAAAAATAAATGAGGTCACAAAATACATAGCGTCACAAATATAAATGACGTCACAAATATTAATACATAACGTCACAAAAATAAATGACGTCACAAAATACATAACGTCACAAATATAAATGACGTTACAAAAATAAATGACGTCACAAAATACATAACGTCACAAAAATAAATAACGTCACAAAATACATAACGTCACAAAAATAAATGTGGTCACAAAATACATAACGTCACAAAAATAAATGATGCAACAATATACATAACGTCACAAAAATAAATGACGTCACAAAATACAAAACGTCACAAAAACAAATGACGTCACAAAATACATAACGTCACAAAAATAAATGACGTCACAAAATACATAACGTCACAAAAATAAATGACAACACAAAAATTAATTACGTCGCAAAAATAAATGACGTCACAATAATAAATGACGTCACAAAATACATAACGTCACAAAAATAAATGACGTTACAAAATACATAACGTCACAAAAATAAATGACGTCACAACATACATAATGTCACAAAAATAAATGACGTCACAAAATACATAACGTCATAAAAATAAATGACGTCACAAAATACATAACGTCACAAAAATAAATGACGTCACCAAATACATAACGTCACAAAAATAAATGAAGTCACAAAATACATAACGTCACAAAAATAAATGACGTCACAAAATACATAACGTCACAAAAATAAATGACGTCACAATAATAAATGACGTCACAAAATACTTAACGTCTTAAAAATATATGACGTCAAAAAATACATAACGTCACAAAAATAAATGACGTCACAAAATACATAACGTCACAAAATACATAACGTCACAAAATACATAACGTCACAAAAATAAATGACGTCACAAAATACATAACGTCACAAAAATAAATGACGTCACAAAATACATAACGTCACAAAAATAAATGACGTCACAAAATACATAACGTCACAAAAATAAATGACGTCACAAAATACATAACGTCACAAATATAAATGACGTCACAAAAATAAATGACGTCACAAAATACACAACGTCAATAAAATAAATAACGTCACAAAAATAAATGACGTCACAAAAATACATAACGTCACAAAAAACATAACGTCACAAAAATAAATGACGTCACAAAATACATAACGTCACAAAAATAAATGACGTCACACTAATAAATGACGTCACAATAATAAATGACGTCACAAAATACAAAACGTCACAAAAATAAATGACGTCACAAAATACATAACGTCACAAAAATAAATGACGTCACAAAATACATAACGTCACAAAAATAAATGACGTCAAAACATACATAACGTCACAAAACCCATATCGTCACAAAAATAAATGACGTCACAATAATAAATGACGTCACAAAATACTAAACGTCACAAAGAAATGACGTCACAAAATACATAACGTCACAAAAATAAATGACGTCACAAAATACATAACGTCACAAAAATAAATGACGTCACAAAATACATAACGTCACAAAAATAAATGACGTCACAAAATACATAACGTCACAAAAATAAATGACGTCACAGAAATTAATGACGTCACAAAATACATAACGGCACAAAAATAAATGACGTCACAAAAAGAAATGACGTCACAAAATACATAACGTCACAAAAATAATTGACGTCACAAAATATATAACGTCACAAAAATAATTGACGTCACAAAATACATAACGTCACAAATATAAATGACGTCACAAAATACATAACGTCACAAATATAAATGACGTCACAAAAATAAATGACGTCACAAAATACATAACGTCACAAATATAAATGACGTCACAAATATTAATACATAACGTCACAAAAATAAATGACGTCACAAAATGCATGTCACAATATAAATGACGTCACAAAAATAAATGACTTCACAAAATACATAACGTCACAAAAATAAATAACGTCACAAAATACATAACGTCACAAAAATAAATGATGCCACAATATACATAACGTCACAAAAATAAATGACGTCACAAAATACAAAACGTCACAAAAACAAATGACGTCACAAAATACATAACGTCACAAAAATAAATGACGTCACAAAATACATAACGTCACAAAAATAAATGACAACACAAAAATTAATTACGTCACAAAAATAAATGACGTCACAATAATAAATGACGTCACAAAATACATAACGTCACAAAAATAAATGACGTACAAAATACATAACGTCACAAAAATAAATGACGTCACAAAATACATAATGTCACAAAAATAAATGACGTCACAAAATACATAACGTCATAAAAATAAATGACGTCACAAAATACATAACGTCACAAAAATAAATGACGTCACAAAATACATAACGTCACAAAAATAAATGAAGTCACAAAATACATAACGTCACAAAAATAAATGACGTCACAAAATACATAACGTCACAAAAATAAATGACGTCACAATAATAAATGACGTCACAAAATACTTAACGTCTTAAAAATATATGACGTCACAAAATACATAACGTCACAAAAATAAATGACGTCACAAAATACATAACGTCACAAAATACATAACGTCACAAAATACATAACGTCACAAAAATAAATGACGTCACAAAATACATAACGTCACAAAAATAAATGACGTCACAAAATACATAACGTCACAAAAATAAATGACGTCACAAAATACATAACGTCACAAAAATAAATGACGTCACAAAATACATAACGTCACAAATATAAATGACGTCACAAAAATAAATGACGTCACAAAATACACAACGTCACAAAAATAAATAACGTCACAAAATACATAACGTCACAAAAATAAATGACGTCACAAAAATACATTACGTCACAAAAAACATAACGTCACAAAAATAAATGACGTCACAAAATACATAACGTCACAAAAATAAATGACGTCACACTAATAAATGACGTCACAATAATAAATGACGTCACAAAATACAAAACGTCACAAAAATAAATGACGTCACAAAATACATAACGTCACAAAAATAAATGACGTCACAAAATACATAACGTCACAAAAATAAATGACGTCAAAACATACATAACGTCACAAAACCCATATCGTCACAAAAATAAATGACGTCACAATAATAAATGACGTCACAAAATACTAAACGTCACAAAAAAATGACGTCACAAAATACATAACGTCACAAAAATAAATGACGTCACAAAATACATAACGTCACAAAAATAAATGACGTCACAAAATACATAACGTCACAAAAATAAATGACGTCACAAAATACATAACGTCACAAAAATAAATGACGTCACAAAAATTAATGACGTCACAAAATACATAACGACACAAAAATAATTGACGTCACAAAATACCTAACGTCACAAAAAGAAATGACGTCACAAAATACATAACGTCACAAAAATAATTGACGTCACAAAATATATAACGTCACAAAAATAATTGACGTCACAAAATACATAACGTCACAAATATAAATGACGTCACAAAATACATAACGTCACAAATATAAATGACGTCACAAAAATAAATGACGTCACAAAATACATAACGTCACAAATATAAATGACGTCACAAATATTAATACATAACGTCACAAAAATAAATGACGTCACAAAATGCATGTCACAATATAAATGACGTCACAAAAATAAATGACGTCACAAAATACATAACGTCACAAAAAGAAATAACGTCACAAAATACATAACGTCACAAAAATAAATGAGGTCACAAAATACATAACGTCACAAAAATAAATGACGCCACAATATACATAACGTCACAAAAATAAATTACGTCACAAAAAACAAAACATCACAAAAACAAATGACGTCACAAAATACATAACGTCACAAAAATAAATGACGTAACAATAATAAATGACGTCACAAAATACATAACGTCACAAAAATAAATGACTTCACAAAATACATAACGTCACAAAAATAAATGACGTCACAAAAGACATAACGTCACAAATATAAATGACGTCACAAAAATAAATGACGTCACAAAATACATAATGTCACAAAAATAAATAACGTCACAAAATACATAACTTCACAAAAATAAATGAGGTCACAAAATACATAACGTCACAAATATAAATGACGTCGCAAATATTAATACATAACGTCACAAAAATAAATGACGTCACAAAATACATAACGTCACAAATATAAATGACGTCACAAAAATAAATGACGTCACAAAATACATAACGTCACAAAAATAAATAACGTCACAAAATACATAACGTCACAAAAATAAATGACGTCACAAAATACATAACGTCACAAAAATAAATGACGCCACAAAATACATAACGTCACAAAAATAAATGACGTCACAAAAATTAATGACGTCACAAAATACATAACGGCACAAAAATAAATGACGTCACAAAATACCTAACGTCACAATAAGAAATGACGTCACAAAATACATAACGTCACAAAAATAATTGACGTCACAAAATATATAACGTCACAAAAATAATTGACGTCACAAAATACATAACGTCACAAATATAAATGACGTCACAAAATACATAACGTCACAAATATAAATGACGTCACAAAAATAAATGACGTCACAAAATATATAACGTCACAAATATAAATGACGTCACAAATATTAATACATAACGTCACAAAAATAAATGACGTCACAAAATGCATGTCACAATATAAATGACGTCACAAAAATAAATGACGTCACAAAATACATAACGTCACAAAAATAAATAACGTCACAAAATACATAACGTCACAAAAATAAATGATGCCACAATATACATAACGTCACAAAAATAAATGACGTCACAAAATACAAAACGTCACAAAAACAAATGACGTCACAAAATACATAACGTCACAAAAATAAATGACGTCACAAAATACATAACGTCACAAAAATAAATGACAACACAAAAACTAATTACGTCACAAAAATAAATGACGTCACAATAATAAATGACGTCACAAAATACATAACGTCACAAAAATAAATGACGTTACAAAATACATAACATCACAAAAATAAATGACGTCACAAAATACATAATGTCACAAAAATAAATGACGTCACAAAATACTTAACGTCTTAAAAATATATGACGTCACAAAATACATAACGTCACAAAAATAAATGACGTCACAAAATACATAACGTCACAAAATACATAACGTCACAAAATACATAACGTCACAAAAATAAATGACGTCACAAAATACATAACGTCACAAAAATAAATGACGTCACAAAATACATAACGTCACAAAAATAAATGACGTCACAAAATACATAACGTCACAAAAATAAATGACGTCACAAAATACATAACGTCACAAATATAAATGACGTCACAAAAATAAATGAAGTCACAAAATACACAACGTCACAAAAATAAATAACGTCACAAAATACATAACGTCACAAAAATAAATGACGTCACAAAAATACATAACGTCACAAAAAACATAACGTCACAAACATAAATGACGTCACAAAATACATAACGTCACAAAAATAAATGACGTCACACTAATAAATGACGTCACAATAATAAATGACGTCACAAAATACAAAACGTCACAAAAATAAATGACGTCACAAAATACATAACGTCACAAAAATAAATGACGTCACTAAATACATAACGTCACAAAAATAAATGACGTCAAAACATACATAACGTCACAAAACCCATATCGTCACAAAAATAAATGACGTCACAATAATAAATGTCGTCACAAAATACTAAACGTCACAAAAAAATGACGTCACAAAATACATAACGTCACAAAAATAAATGACGTCACAAAATACATAACGTCACAAAAATAAATGACGTCACAAAATACATAACGTCACAAAAATAAATGACGTCAAAACATACATAACGTCACAAAACCCATATCTCCACAAAAATAAATGACGTCACAATAATAAATGTCGTCACAAAATACTAAACGTCACAAAAAAATGACGTCACAAAATACATAACGTCACAAAAATAAATGACGTCACAAAATACATAACGTCACAAAAAGAAATGACGTCACAAAATACATAACGTCACAAAAATAATTGACGTCACAAAATATATAACGTCACAAAAATAATTGACGTCACAAAATACATAACGTCACAAATATAAATGACGTCACAAAATACATAACGTCACAAATATAAATGACGTCACAAAAATAAATGACGTCACAAAATACATAACGTCACAAATATAAATGACGTCACAAATATTAATACATAACGTCACAAAAATAAATGACGTCACAAAATGCATGTCACAATATAAATGACGTCACAAAAATAAATGACGTCACAAAATACATATCGTCACAAAAATAAATAACGTCACAAAATACATAACGTCACAAAAATAAATGAGGTCACAAAATACATAACGTCACAAAAATAAATGACGTCAAAAAAGACATAACGTCACAAATATAAATGACGTCACAAAAATAAATGACGTCACAAAATACATAATGTCACAAAAATAAATAACGTCACAAAATACATAACTTCACAAAAATAAATGAGGTCACAAAATACATAACGTCACAAATATAAATGACGTCGCAAATATTAATACATAACGTCACAAAAATAAATGACGTCACAAAATACATAACGTCACAAATATAAATGACGTCAAAAAATAAATGACGTCACAAAATACATAACGTCACAAAAATAAATAACGTCACAAAATACATAACGTCACAAAAATAAATGACGTCACAAAATACATAACGTCACAAAAATAAATGACGTCACAAAATACATAACGTCACAAAAATAAATGACGTCACAAAATACATAACGTCACAAATATAAATGACGTCACAAAAATAAATGAAGTCACAAAATACACAACGTCACAAAAATAAATAACGTCACAAAATACATAACGTCACAAAAATAAATGACGTCACAAAAATACATAACGTCACAAAAAACATAACGTCACAAAAATAAATGACGTCACAAAATACATAACGTCACAAAAATAAATGACGTCACACTAATAAATGACGTCACAATAATAAATGACGTCACAAAATACAAAACGTCACAAAAATAAATGACGTCACAAAATACATAACGTCACAAAAATAAATGACGTCACTAAATACATAACGTCACAAAAATAAATGACGTCAAAACATACATAACGTCACAAAACCCATATCGTCACAAAAATAAATGACGTCACAATAATAAATGTCGTCACAAAATACTAAACGTCACAAAAAAATGACGTCACAAAATACATAACGTCACAAAAATAAATGACGTCACAAAATACATAACGTCACAAAAATAAATGACGTCACAAAATACATAACGTCACAAAAATAAATGACGTCAAAACATACATAACGTCACAAAACCCATATCTCCACAAAAATAAATGACGTCACAATAATAAATGTCGTCACAAAATACTAAACGTCACAAAAAAATGACGTCACAAAATACATAACGTCACAAAAATAAATGACGTCACAAAATACATAACGTCACAAAAAGAAATGACGTCACAAAATACATAACGTCACAAAAATAATTGACGTCACAAAATATATAACGTCACAAAAATAATTGACGTCACAAAATACATAACGTCACAAATATAAATAACGTCACAAAATACATAACGTCACAAATATAAATGACGTCACAAAAATAAATGACGTCACAAAATACATAACGTCACAAATATAAATGACGTCACAAATATTAATACATAACGTCACAAAAATAAATGACGTCACAAAATGCATGTCACAATATAAATGACGTCACAAAAATAAATGACGTCACAAAATACATATCGTCACAAAAATAAATAACGTCACAAAATACATAACGTCACAAAAATAAATGAGGTCACAAAATACATAACGTCACAAAAATAAATGACGTCACAAAAGACATAACGTCACAAATATAAATGACGTCACAAAAATAAATGACGTCACAAAATACATAATGTCACAAAAATAAATAACGTCACAAAATACATAACTTCACAAAAATAAATGAGGTCACAAAATACATAACGTCACAAATATAAATGACGTCGCAAATATTAATACATAACGTCACAAAAATAAATGACGTCACAAAATACATAACGTCACAAATATAAATGACGTCACAAAAATAAATGACGTCACAAAATACATAACGTCACAAAAATAAATAACGTCACAAAATACATAACGTCACAAAAATAAATGACGTCACAAAATACATAACGTCACAAAAATAAATGACGCCACAAAATACATAACGTCACAAAAATAAATGACGTCACAAAAATTAATGACGTCACAAAATACATAACGGCACAAAAATAAATGACGTCACAAAATACCTAACGTCACAATAAGAAATGACGTCACAAAATACATAACGTCACAAAAATAATTGACGTCACAAAATATATAACGTCACAAAAATAATTGACGTCACAAAATACATAACGTCACAAATATAAATGACGTCACAAAATACATAACGTCACAAATATAAATGACGTCACAAAAATAAATGACGTCACAAAATATATAACGTCACAAATATAAATGACGTCACAAATATTAATACATAACGTCACAAAAATAAATGACGTCACAAAATGCATGTCACAATATAAATGACGTCACAAAAATAAATGACGTCACAAAATACATAACGTCACAAAAATAAATAACGTCACAAAATACATAACGTCACAAAAATAAATGATGCCACAATATACATAACGTCACAAAAATAAATGACGTCACAAAATACAAAACGTCACAAAAACAAATGACGTCACAAAATACATAACGTCTCAAAAATAAATGACGTCACAAAATACATAACGTCACAAAAATAAATGACAACACAAAAACTAATTACGTCACAAAAATAAATGACGTCACAATAATAAATGACGTCACAAAATACATAACGTCACAAAAATAAATGACGTTACAAAATACATAACATCACAAAAATAAATGACGTCACAAAATACATAATGTCACAAAAATAAATGACGTCACAAAATACTTAACGTCTTAAAAATATATGACGTCACAAAATACATAACGTCACAAAAATAAATGACGTCACAAAATACATAACGTCACAAAATACATAACGTCACAAAATACATAACGTCACAAAAATAAATGACGTCACAAAATACATAACGTCACAAAAATAAATGACGTCACAAAATACATAACGTCACAAAAATAAATGACGTCACAAAATACATAACGTCACAAAAATAAATGACGTCACAAAATACATAACGTCACAAATATAAATGACGTCACAAAAATAAATGAAGTCACAAAATACACAACGTCACAAAAATAAATAACGTCACAAAATACATAACGTCACAAAAATAAATGACGTCACAAAAATACATAACGTCACAAAAAACATAACGTCACAAAAATAAATGACGTCACAAAATACATAACGTCACAAAAATAAATGACGTCACACTAATAAATGACGTCACAATAATAAATGACGTCACAAAATACAAAACGTCACAAAAATAAATGACGTCACAAAATACATAACGTCACAAAAATAAATGACGTCACTAAATACATAACGTCACAAAAATAAATGACGTCAAAACATACATAACGTCACAAAACCCATATCGTCACAAAAATAAATGACGTCACAATAATAAATGTCGTCACAAAATACTAAACGTCACAAAAAAATGACGTCACAAAATACATAACGTCACAAAAATAAATGACGTCACAAAATACATAACGTCACAAAAATAAATGACGTCACAAAATACATAACGTCACAAAAATAAATGACGTCAAAACATACATAACGTCACAAAACCCATATCTCCACAAAAATAAATGACGTCACAATAATAAATGTCGTCACAAAATACTAAACGTCACAAAAAAATGACGTCACAAAATACATAACGTCACAAAAATAAATGACGTCACAAAATACATAACGTCACAAAAAGAAATGACGTCACAAAATACATAACGTCACAAAAATAATTGACGTCACAAAATATATAACGTCACAAAAATAATTGACGTCACAAAATACATAACGTCACAAATATAAATGACGTCACAAAATACATAACGACACAAATATAAATGACGTCACAAAAATAAATGACGTCACAAAATACATAACGTCACAAATATAAATGACGTCACAAATATTAATACATAACGTCACAAAAATAAATGACGTCACAAAATGCATGTCACAATATAAATGACGTCACAAAAATAAATGACGTCACAAAATACATATCGTCACAAAAATAAATAACGTCACAAAATACATAACGTCACAAAAATAAATGAGGTCACAAAATACATAACGTCACAAAAATAAATGACGTCAAAAAAGACATAACGTCACAAATATAAATGACGTCACAAAAATAAATGACGTCACAAAATACATAATGTCACAAAAATAAATAACGTCACAAAATACATAACTTCACAAAAATAAATGAGGTCACAAAATACATAACGTCACAAATATAAATGACGTCGCAAATATTAATACATAACGTCACAAAAATAAATGACGTCACAAAATACATAACGTCACAAATATAAATGACGTCACAAAAATAAATGACGTCACAAAATACATAACGTCACAAAAATAAATAACGTCACAAAATACATAACGTCACAAAAATAAATGACGTCACAAAATACATAACGTCACAAAAATAAATGACGTCACAAAATACATAACGTCACAAAAATAAATGACGTCACAAAATACATAACGTCACAAATATAAATGACGTCACAAAAATAAATGAAGTCACAAAATACACAACGTCACAAAAATAAATAACGTCACAAAATACATAACGTCACAAAAATAAATGACGTCACAAAAATACATAACGTCACAAAAAACATAACGTCACAAAAATAAATGACGTCACAAAATACATAACGTCACAAAAATAAATGACGTCACACTAATAAATGACGTCACAATAATAAATGACGTCACAAAATACAAAACGTCACAAAAATAAATGACGTCACAAAATACATAACGTCACAAAAATAAATGACGTCACTAAATACATAACGTCACAAAAATAAATGACGTCAAAACATACATAACGTCACAAAACCCATATCGTCACAAAAATAAATGACGTCACAATAATAAATGTCGTCACAAAATACTAAACGTCACAAAAAAATGACGTCACAAAATACATAACGTCACAAAAATAAATGACGTCACAAAATACATAACGTCACAAAAATAAATGACGTCACAAAATACATAACGTCACAAAAATAAATGACGTCAAAACATACATAACGTCACAAAACCCATATCTCCACAAAAATAAATGACGTCACAATAATAAATGTCGTCACAAAATACTAAACGTCACAAAAAAATGACGTCACAAAATACATAACGTCACAAAAATAAATGACGTCACAAAATACATAACGTCACAAAAAGAAATGACGTCGCAAAATACATAACGTCACAAAAATAATTGACGTCACAAAATATATAACGTCACAAAAATAATTGACGTCACAAAATACATAACGTCACAAATATAAATGACGTCACAAAATACATAACGTCACAAATATAAATGACGTCACAAAAATAAATGACGTCACAAAATACATAACGTCACAAATATAAATGACGTCACAAATATTAATACATAACGTCACAAAAATAAATGACGTCACAAAATGCATGTCACAATATAAATGACGTCACAAAAATAAATGACGTCACAAAATACATATCGTCACAAAAATAAATAACGTCACAAAATACATAACGTCACAAAAATAAATGAGGTCACAAAATACATAACGTCACAAAAATAAATGACGTCACAAAAGACATAACGTCACAAATATAAATGACGTCACAAAAATAAATGACGTCACAAAATACATAATGTCACAAAAATAAATAACGTCACAAAATACATAACTTCACAAAAATAAATGAGGTCACAAAATACATAACGTCACAAATATAAATGACGTCGCAAATATTAATACATAACGTCACAAAAATAAATGACGTCACAAAATACATAACGTCACAAATATAAATGACGTCACAAAAATAAATGACGTCACAAAATACATAACGTCACAAAAATAAATAACGTCACAAAATACATAACGTCACAAAAATAAATGACGTCACAAAATACATAACGTCACAAAAATAAATGACGTCACAAAATACATAACGTCACAAAAATAAATGACGTCACAAAAATTAATTACGTCACAAAATACATAACGTCACAAAAATAAATGACGTCACAAAAAACATAACGGCACAAAAATAAATGACGTCACAAAATACCTAACGTCACAAAAAGAAATGACGTCACAAAATACATAACGTCACAAAAATAATTGACGTTACAAAATATATAACGTCACAAAAATAATTGACGTCACAAAATACCTAACGTCACAAAAATAAATGACGTCACAAAATACATAACGTCACAAAAATAATTGACGTTACAAAATATATAACGTCACAAAATACATAACGTCACAAATATAAATGACGTCACAAAAATAAATGACGTCACAAAATACATAACGTCACAAAAAAAATAACGTCACAAAATACATAACGTCACAAAAATAAATGAGGTCACAAAATACATAACGTCACAAATATAAATGACGTCACAAATATTAATACATAACGTCACAAAAATAAATGACGTCACAAAATACATAACGTCACAAAAAAAATGACGTCACAAAAATAAATGACGTCACAAAATACATAACGTCACAAAAATAAATAACGTCACAAAATACATAACGTTACAAAAATAAATGAGGTCACAAAATACATAACGTCACAAAAATAAATGACGCCACAATATACATAACGTCACAAAAATAAATGACGTCAAAAAATACAAAACGTCACAAAAACAAATGACGTCACAAAATACATAACGTCACAAAAATAAATGACGTCACAATAATAAATGACGTCACAAAATACATAACGTCACAAAAATAAATGACGTCACAAAATACATAACGCCACAAAATACATAACGTCACAAAAATAAATGACGTCACAAAAGACATAACGTCATAAATATAAATGACGTCACAAAAATAAATGACGTCACAAAATACATAACGTCACAAAAATAAATAACGTCACAAAATACATAACGTCACAAAAATAAATGAGGTCACAAAATACATAACGTCACAAATATAAATGACGTCACAAATATTAATACATAACGTCACAAAAATAAATGACGTCACAAAATACATAACGTCACAAAAATAAATGACGTCAAAAAATACATAACGTCACAAAACACATGTCAAAAAAATAAATGACGTCACAAAATACATAACGTCACAAAAATAAATGACGTCACAATAATAAATGACGTCACAAAATACTAAACGTCACAAAAAAATGACGACACAAAATACATAACGTCACAAAAATAAATGAAGTCACAAAATACATAACATCACAAATTAAATGACGTCACAAAATACATAACGTCACAAAAATAAATGACGTCACAAAATACATAACGTCACAAAAATAAATGACGTCACAAAAATTAATTACGTCACAAAATACATAACGTCACAAAAATAAATGACGTCACAAAATACATAACGGCACAAAAATAAATGACGTCACAAAATACCTAACGTCACAAAAAGAAATGACGTCACAAAATACATAACGTCACAAAAATAATTGACGTCACAAAATACATAACGTCACAAAAATAAATGACGTCACAAAATACATAACGTCACAAATATAAATGACGTCACAAATATTAATACATAACGTCACAAAAATAAATGACGTCACAAAATACATAACGTCACAAATATAAATGACGTCACAAAAATAAATGACGTCACAAAATACATAACGTCACAAAAATAAATAACGTCACAAAATACATAACGTCACAAAAATAAATGTGGTCACAAAATACATAACGTCACAAAAATAACTGACGCCACATAATACATAACGCTACAAAATACATAACGTCACAAAAATAATTGACGTCACAAAATACATAACGTCACAAAAATAAATGACGTCACAAAATACATAACGTCACAAAAATAAATGACGTCACAAAATACATAACGTCACAAAAATAAATGACGTCACAAAAATTAATTACGTCACAAAATACCTAACGTCACAAAAATAAATGACGTCACATAATACATAACGTCAAAAAAATAAATGACGTCACAAAATACATAACGTCACAAAAATAAATGACGTCACAAAATACATAACGTCACAAAAATAAATGACGTCACAATAATAAATGACGTCACAAAATACATAACGTCACAAAATAAATGACGTCACAAAATACATAACGTCAAAAAAATAAATGACGTCACAAAATACATAACGTCACAAAAATAAATGACGTCACAATAATAAATGACGTCACAAAATTCATAACGTCACAAAAATAAATGACGTAACAAAATACATAACGTCACAAAAATTAATGACGTCACAAAATACATAACGTCACAAAAATAAATGACGTCACAAAATACATAACGTCACAAAAATAAATGACGTCACAAAAATACATAACGTCACAAAAAAAATAACGTCACAAAAATAAATAACGTCACAAAATACATAACGTCACAAAAATAAATGACGTCACACTAATAAATGACGTCACAATAATAAATGACGTCACAAAATACATAACGTCACAAAAATAAATGACGTCACAAAATACATAACGTCACAAAAATAAATGACGTCACAAAATACATAACGTCACAAAAATAAATGACGTCACAATAATAAATGACGTCACAAAATACTAAACGTCACAAAAAAATGACGTCACAAAATACATAACGTCACAAAATTAAATGACGTCACAAAATACATAACGTCACAAGAATAAATGACGTCACAAAAATTAATGACGTCACAAAATACATAACGGCACAAAAATAAATGACGTCACAAAATACATAACGTCACAAAAATGAATGACGTCACAAAAATTAATTACGTCACAAAATACCTAACGTCACAAAAATAAATGACGTCACATAATACATAACTTCA
Source organism: Flexamia atlantica (assembly GCA_035578135.1). NCBI lineage: Eukaryota > Metazoa > Arthropoda > Insecta > Hemiptera > Cicadellidae > Flexamia > Flexamia atlantica. Next base: position 1,379,753 of record JAQJVK010000059.1, on the reverse strand, counting down.
AAAAAATAAATGACGTCACAAAATACATAACGTCTCAAAAATAAATGACGTCACAAAATACATAACGTCACAAAAATAAATGACGTCACAAAATACATAACGTCACAAAAATAAATGACGTCACAATAATAAATGACGTCACAAAATTCATAACGTCACAAAAATAAATGACGTCACAAAATACATAACGTCACAAAAATAAATGACGTCACAAAATACATAACGTCAAAAAAATAAATGACGTCACAAAAATTAATTACGTCACAAAATACCTAACGTCACAAAAATAAATGACGTCACATAATACATAACTTCAAAAAAAATAAATGACGTCACAAAATACATAACGTCTCAAAAATAAATGACGTCACAAAATACATAACGTCACAAAAATAAATGACGTCACAAAAATACATAACGTCACAAAAAACATAACGTCACAAAAATAAATGACGTCACAAAATACATAACGTCAAAAAAATAAATGACGTCACACAAATAAATGACGTCACAATAATAAATGACGTCACAAAATACATAACGTCACAAAAATAAATGACGTCACAAAATACATAACGTCACAAAAATAAATGACGTCACAAAATACATAACGTCACAAAAATAAATGACGTCAAAAAATACATAACGTCACAAAACACATATCGTCACAAAAATAAATGACGTCAAAAAATACATAACGTCACAAAAATAAATGACGTCACAATAATAAATGACGTCACAAAATACTAAACGTCAAAAAAATGACGTCACAAAATACATAACGTCACAATATTAAATGACGTCACAAAAATAAATGACGTCACAAAATACATAACGTCACAAAAATAAATGACGTCACATTATACATAACGTCACAAAAATAAATGACGTCACAAAAATTAATTACGTCACAAAATACATAACGTCACAAAAATAAATGACGTCACAAAATACATAACGGCACAAAAATAAATGACGTCACAAAATACCTAACGTCACAAAAAGAAATGACGTCACAAAATACATAACGTCACAAAAATAATTGACGTCACAAAATACATAACGTCACAAAAATAATTGACGTCACAAAATACATAACGTCACAAATATAAATGACGTCACAAAAATAAATGACGTCACAAAATACATAACGTCACAAAAATAAATAACGTCACAAAATACATAACGTCACAAAAATAAATGAGGTCACAAAATACATAGCGTCACAAATATAAATGACGTCACAAATATTAATACATAACGTCACAAAAATAAATGACGTCACAAAATACATAACGTCACAAATATAAATGACGTTACAAAAATAAATGACGTCACAAAATACATAACGTCACAAAAATAAATAACGTCACAAAATACATAACGTCACAAAAATAAATGTGGTCACAAAATACATAACGTCACAAAAATAAATGATGCCACAATATACATAACGTCACAAAAATAAATGACGTCACAAAATACAAAACGTCACAAAAACAAATGACGTCACAAAATACATAACGTCACAAAAATAAATGACGTCACAAAATACATAACGTCACAAAAATAAATGACAACACAAAAATTAATTACGTCGCAAAAATAAATGACGTCACAATAATAAATGACGTCACAAAATACATAACGTCACAAAAATAAATGACGTTACAAAATACATAACGTCACAAAAATAAATGACGTCACAACATACATAATGTCACAAAAATAAATGACGTCACAAAATACATAACGTCATAAAAATAAATGACGTCACAAAATACATAACGTCACAAAAATAAATGACGTCACCAAATACATAACGTCACAAAAAAAATGAAGTCACAAAATACATAACGTCACAAAAATAAATGACGTCACAAAATACATAACGTCACAAAAATAAATGACGTCACAGAAATTAATGACGTCACAAAATACATAACGGCACAAAAATAAATGACGTCACAAAATACCTAACGTCACAAAAAGAAATGACGTCACAAAATACATAACGTCACAAAAATAATTGACGTCACAAAATATATAACGTCACAAAAATAATTGACGTCACAAAATACATAACGTCACAAATATAAATGACGTCACAAAATACATAACGTCACAAAAATAAATAACGTCACAAAATACATAACGTCACAAAAATAAATGATGCCACAATATACATAACGTCACAAAAATAAATGACGTCACAAAATACAAAACGTCACAAAAACAAATGACGTCACAAAATACATAACGTCACAAAAATAAATGACGTCACAAAATACATAACGTCACAAAAATAAATGACGTCACAATAATAAATGACGTCACAAAATACTTAACGTCTTAAAAATATATGACGTCACAAAATACATAACGTCACAAAAATAAATGACGTCACAAAATACATAACGTCACAAAATACATAACGTCACAAAATACATAACGTCACAAAAATAAATGACGTCACAAAATACATAACGTCACAAAAATAAATGACGTCACAAAATACATAACGTCACAAAAATAAATGACGTCACAAAATACATAACGTCACAAAAATAAATGACGTCACAAAATACATAACGTCACAAATATAAATGACGTCACAAAAATAAATGACGTCACAAAATACACAACGTCACAAAAATAAATAACGTCACAAAATACATAACGTCACAAAAATAAATGACGTCACAAAAATACATAACGTCACAAAAAACATAACGTCACAAAAATAAATGACGTCACAAAATACATAACGTCACAAAAATAAATGACGTCACACTAATAAATGACGTCACAATAATAAATGACGTCACAAAATACAAAACGTCACAAAAATAAATGACGTCACTAAATACATAACGTCACAAAAATAAATGACGTCACAAAATACATAACGTCACAAAAATAAATGACGTCAAAACATACATAACGTCACAAAACCCATATCGTCACAAAAATAAATGACGTCACAATAATAAATGACGTCACAAAATACTAAACGTCAAAAAAAATGACGTCACAAAATACATAACGTCACAATATTAAATGACGTCACAAAAATAAATGACGTCACAAAATACATAACGTCACAAAAATAAATGACGTCACATTATACATAACGTCACAAAAATAAATGACGTCACAAAAATTAATTACGTCACAAAATACATAACGTCACAAAAATAAATGACGTCACAAAATACATAACGGCACAAAAATAAATGACGTCACAAAATACCTAACGTCACAAAAAGAAATGACGTCACAAAATACATAACGTCACAAAAATAATTGACGTCACAAAATACATAACGTCACAAAAATAATTGACGTCACAAAATACATAACGTCACAAATATAAATGACGTCACAAAAATAAATGACGTCACAAAATACATAACGTCACAAAAATAAATAACGTCACAAAATACATAACGTCACAAAAATAAATGAGGTCACAAAATACATAGCGTCACAAATATAAATGACGTCACAAATATTAATACATAACGTCACAAAAATAAATGACGTCACAAAATACATAACGTCACAAATATAAATGACGTTACAAAAATAAATGACGTCACAAAATACATAACGTCACAAAAATAAATAACGTCACAAAATACATAACGTCACAAAAATAAATGTGGTCACAAAATACATAACGTCACAAAAATAAATGATGCAACAATATACATAACGTCACAAAAATAAATGACGTCACAAAATACAAAACGTCACAAAAACAAATGACGTCACAAAATACATAACGTCACAAAAATAAATGACGTCACAAAATACATAACGTCACAAAAATAAATGACAACACAAAAATTAATTACGTCGCAAAAATAAATGACGTCACAATAATAAATGACGTCACAAAATACATAACGTCACAAAAATAAATGACGTTACAAAATACATAACGTCACAAAAATAAATGACGTCACAACATACATAATGTCACAAAAATAAATGACGTCACAAAATACATAACGTCATAAAAATAAATGACGTCACAAAATACATAACGTCACAAAAATAAATGACGTCACCAAATACATAACGTCACAAAAATAAATGAAGTCACAAAATACATAACGTCACAAAAATAAATGACGTCACAAAATACATAACGTCACAAAAATAAATGACGTCACAATAATAAATGACGTCACAAAATACTTAACGTCTTAAAAATATATGACGTCAAAAAATACATAACGTCACAAAAATAAATGACGTCACAAAATACATAACGTCACAAAATACATAACGTCACAAAATACATAACGTCACAAAAATAAATGACGTCACAAAATACATAACGTCACAAAAATAAATGACGTCACAAAATACATAACGTCACAAAAATAAATGACGTCACAAAATACATAACGTCACAAAAATAAATGACGTCACAAAATACATAACGTCACAAATATAAATGACGTCACAAAAATAAATGACGTCACAAAATACACAACGTCAATAAAATAAATAACGTCACAAAAATAAATGACGTCACAAAAATACATAACGTCACAAAAAACATAACGTCACAAAAATAAATGACGTCACAAAATACATAACGTCACAAAAATAAATAACGTCACACTAATAAATGACGTCACAATAATAAATGACGTCACAAAATACAAAACGTCACAAAAATAAATGACGTCACAAAATACATAACGTCACAAAAATAAATGACGTCACAAAATACATAACGTCACAAAAATAAATGACGTCAAAACATACATAACGTCACAAAACCCATATCGTCACAAAAATAAATGACGTCACAATAATAAATGACGTCACAAAATACTAAACGTCACAAAGAAATGACGTCACAAAATACATAACGTCACAAAAATAAATGACGTCACAAAATACATAACGTCACAAAAATAAATGACGTCACAAAATACATAACGTCACAAAAATAAATGACGTCACAAAATACATAACGTCACAAAAATAAATGACGTCACAGAAATTAATGACGTCACAAAATACATAACGGCACAAAAATAAATGACGTCACAAAATACCTAACGTCACAAAAAGAAATGACGTCACAAAATACATAACGTCACAAAAATAATTGACGTCACAAAATATATAACGTCACAAAAATAATTGACGTCACAAAATACATAACGTCACAAATATAAATGACGTCACAAAATACATAACGTCACAAATATAAATGACGTCACAAAAATAAATGACGTCACAAAATACATAACGTCACAAATATAAATGACGTCACAAATATTAATACATAACGTCACAAAAATAAATGACGTCACAAAATGCATGTCACAATATAAATGACGTCACAAAAATAAATGACGTCACAAAATACATAACGTCACAAAAATAAATAACGTCACAAAATACATAACGTCACAAAAATAAATGATGCCACAATATACATAACGTCACAAAAATAAATGACGTCACAAAATACAAAACGTCACAAAAACAAATGACGTCACAAAATACATAACGTCACAAAAATAAATGACGTCACAAAATACATAACGTCACAAAAATAAATGACAACACAAAAATTAATTACGTCACAAAAATAAATGACGTCACAATAATAAATGACGTCACAAAATACATAACGTCACAAAAATAAATGACGTTACAAAATACATAACGTCACAAAAATAAATGACGTCACAAAATACATAATGTCACAAAAATAAATGACGTCACAAAATACATAACGTCATAAAAATAAATGACGTCACAAAATACATAACGTCACAAAAATAAATGACGTCACAAAATACATAACGTCACAAAAATAAATGAAGTCACAAAATACATAACGTCACAAAAATAAATGACGTCACAAAATACATAACGTCACAAAAATAAATGACGTCACAATAATAAATGACGTCACAAAATACTTAACGTCTTAAAAATATATGACGTCACAAAATACATAACGTCACAAAAATAAATGACGTCACAAAATACATAACGTCACAAAATACATAACGTCACAAAATACATAACGTCACAAAAATAAATGACGTCACAAAATACATAACGTCACAAAAATAAATGACGTCACAAAATACATAACGTCACAAAAATAAATGACGTCACAAAATACATAACGTCACAAAAATAAATGACGTCACAAAATACATAACGTCACAAATATAAATGACGTCACAAAAATAAATGACGTCACAAAATACACAACGTCACAAAAATAAATAACGTCACAAAATACATAACGTCACAAAAACAAATGACGTCACAAAAATACATAACGTCACAAAAAACATAACGTCACAAAAATAAATGACGTCACAAAATACATAACGTCACAAAAATAAATGACGTCACACTAATAAATGACGTCACAATAATAAATGACGTCACAAAATACAAAACGTCACAAAAATAAATGACGTCACAAAATACATAACGTCACAAAAATAAATGACGTCACAAAATACATAACGTCACAAAAATAAATGACGTCAAAACATACATAACGTCACAAAACCCATATCGTCACAAAAATAAATGACGTCACAATAATAAATGACGTCACAAAATACTAAACGTCACAAAAAAATGACGTCACAAAATACATAACGTCACAAAAATAAATGACGTCACAAAATACATAACGTCACAAAAATAAATGACGTCACAAAATACATAACGTCACAAAAATAAATGACGTCACAAAATACATAACGTCACAAAAATAAATGACGTCACAAAAATTAATGACGTCACAAAATACATAACGGCACAAAAATAATTGACGTCACAAAATACCTAACGTCACAAAAAGAAATGACGTCACAAAATACATAACGTCACAAAAATAATTGACGTCACAAAATATATAACGTCACAAAAATAATTGACGTCACAAAATACATAACGTCACAAATATAAATGACGTCACAAAATACATAACGTCACAAATATAAATGACGTCACAAAAATAAATGACGTCACAAAATACATAACGTCACAAATATAAATGACGTCACAAATATTAATACATAACGTCACAAAAATAAATGACGTCACAAAATGCATGTCACAATATAAATGACGTCACAAAAATAAATGACGTCACAAAATACATAACGTCACAAAAAGAAATAACGTCACAAAATACATAACGTCACAAAAATAAATGAGGTCACAAAATACATAACGTCACAAAAATAAATGACGCCACAATATACATAACGTCACAAAAATAAATTACGTCACAAAAAACAAAACATCACAAAAACAAATGACGTCACAAAATACATAACGTCACAAAAATAAATGACGTAACAATAATAAATGACGTCACAAAATACATAACGTCACAAAAATAAATGACTTCACAAAATACATAACGTCACAAAAATAAATGACGTCACAAAAGACATAACGTCACAAATATAAATGACGTCACAAAAATAAATGACGTCACAAAATACATAATGTCACAAAAATAAATAACGTCACAAAATACATAACTTCACAAAAATAAATGAGGTCACAAAATACATAACGTCACAAATATAAATGACGTCGCAAATATTAATACATAACGTCACAAAAATAAATGACGTCACAAAATACATAACGTCACAAATATAAATGACGTCACAAAAATAAATGACGTCACAAAATACATAACGTCACAAAAATAAATAACGTCACAGAATACATAACGTCACAAAAATAAATGACGTCACAAAATACATAACGTCACAAAAATAAATGACGCCACAAAATACATAACGTCACAAAAATAAATGACGTCACAAAAATTAATGACGTCACAAAATACATAACGGCACAAAAATAAATGACGTCACAAAATACCTAACGTCACAATAAGAAATGACGTCACAAAATACATAACGTCACAAAAATAATTGACGTCACAAAATATATAACGTCACAAAAATAATTGACGTCACAAAATACATAACGTCACAAATATAAATGACGTCACAAAATACATAACGTCACAAATATAAATGACGTCACAAAAATAAATGACGTCACAAAATATATAACGTCACAAATATAAATGACGTCACAAATATTAATACATAACGTCACAAAAATAAATGACGTCACAAAATGCATGTCACAATATAAATGACGTCACAAAAATAAATGACGTCACAAAATACATAACGTCACAAAAATAAATAACGTCACAAAATACATAACGTCACAAAAATAAATGATGCCACAATATACATAACGTCACAAAAATAAATGACGTCACAAAATACAAAACGTCACAAAAACAAATGACGTCACAAAATACATAACGTCACAAAAATAAATGACGTCACAAAATACATAACGTCACAAAAATAAATGACAACACAAAAACTAATTACGTCACAAAAATAAATGACGTCACAATAATAAATGACGTCACAAAATACATAACGTCACAAAAATAAATGACGTTACAAAATACATAACATCACAAAAATAAATGACGTCACAAAATACATAATGTCACAAAAATAAATGACGTCACAAAATACTTAACGTCTTAAAAATATATGACGTCACAAAATACATAACGTCACAAAAATAAATGACGTCACAAAATACATAACGTCACAAAATACATAACGTCACAAAATACATAACGTCACAAAATACATAACGTCACAAAAATAAATGACGTCACAAAATACATAACGTCACAAAAATAAATGACGTCACAAAATACATAACGTCACAAAAATAAATGACGTCACAAAATACATAACGTCACAAAAATAAATGACGTCACAAAATACATAACGTCACAAATATAAATGACGTCACAAAAATAAATGAAGTCACAAAATACACAACGTCACAAAAATAAATAACGTCACAAAATACATAACGTCACAAAAATAAATGACGTCACAAAAATACATAACGTCACAAAAAACATAACGTCACAAAAATAAATGACGTCACAAAATACATAACGTCACAAAAATAAATGACGTCACACTAATAAATGACGTCACAATAATAAATGACGTCACAAAATACAAAACGTCACAAAAATAAATGACGTCACAAAATACATAACGTCACAAAAATAAATGACGTCACTAAATACATAACGTCACAAAAATAAATGACGTCAAAACATACATAACGTCACAAAACCCATATCGTCACAAAAATAAATGACGTCACAATAATAAATGTCGTCACAAAATACTAAACGTCACAAAAAAATGACATCACAAAATACATAACGTCACAAAAATAAATGACGTCACAAAATACATAACGTCACAAAAATAAATGACGTCACAAAATACATAACGTCACAAAAATAAATGACGTCAAAACATACATAACGTCACAAAACCCATATCTCCACAAAAATAAATGACGTCACAATAATAAATGTCGTCACAAAATACTAAACGTCACA